>JBAMCE010000451.1:7790000-8390000 GCA_037075305.1 Drosophila kanekoi | reverse complement strand
TTTAAAGCTGGTTCCAAGCTGTGACATTTCAGTTAGCCGTTCCATTCCATAGCGTTCCATTTCAATTGAACTGTTCCCTGTAGCTAAACTGGCAGGCTTAGACAGCGCTTAGCACATAAAATACTATATAAAAAATTGCTTTGTTTTCCATATAAAAAACTACAATAAACATGTTTTGATTATTCTTACGAACCCCAAATTTAGCTTGAGTACAGACTACACGATATCATATAGGCTATGGCAATTCGTTTGGGCGCAAGTCTGCAAGGGTATAAGAACTTCGGCTAGCCGAAGTTAGACGATGTTTGTGTTGGAATTTCGTTAATTTATCTGATATAAATTTGCTTTCATAATATGTATACGATCTGACATCAAAAATTGCTCCTAATCGATACGATATATGTAAATATATATGCATATATATATACATATATATATAATACGTATGAGTTGTTCATTCAACATTTAGCCTTTCAATTAACTAAGTATATATTAAGCATAAGTGTGTGTGTGTGTGTGTATACAGATTGTTTTCCTATCTCTAGATGTACATTCAACTATGACATTTGACATTTCAAAATGCATTTGTTAATATCAAGCTAAATGTGGACGTGGAACTGGGAGGAATTGGTTTTGGGTGTCGGGTTAAGGTCTATAACAAGAAATTAAGAAAGAAATATATATATATATATATTCAGAGAATATCTAAAACTGAATTATATTTCATTTTGTACAGGTTGTGTGTGTGTGAGTGTGTGTGTGTGAGTGTGTGTGTGTGAGTGTGTGTGAGTGTGTGTGTGTGTGTGTGTGTGTTAAGTAAAATACATAAATAAAACTAAAAATAAACATTGTTTGACTGTGGGCCTAGTCTGGCTTTGGCTCTAGCGCTCTATAAAATACATATACATATATATATATATATATACTCTAGGAATTACATAATAAGAGTTAAGTTTAATGTATGTACAGTTACGTGATGTACGCGACGCACTTGGCTAACTAATTAACTAAAATACATAAATTAATTTCAATTTGCTTTTTCTCTGTTTTTGTTTTGTTTTTCAATTTATCAGGAATATATATAAATATATGTGTATCTGCTTATATATATATGACATGGCTTGGTCAACATTGGGCTCCGACTGACTCGACATTTTTTGTGGCTTACAAATTAAATTAGCGCTAACTTGCCCTCGAATAGACAGACAAACATAACATATGTATGTATGTATGTATGCATATAGAATGTCATATAGATAGCCCGCGGCCAGATCTGTTGCAGCACTTGATGGGCATAGTCAAGCATTTCCTATATCTATACATTTATAATCAATCAGATCTGATTTAAGCTTTTTGTTTTTTGCTTTCCAACTTGGATGCTAAGTGCTAATGACTGGAAAAGTGCTTTAACAATATCCTCATTTACTTTTTCTTTCAGTTTTGTTTTGCTTTACATTATTATTATTTGTTGTTGTTGTTGTTGTTTTGTTGGGTGGTTCCATGCAAATGTCTTGCCATTTGCTAAGGTCTTGCAGATGTTGGACGTAATGTTCGATCTCTCTCGCTCTTTCGCTCTCTTGCTGTCTCTTTCTAGTTGGTATGCTCCCTCTCGCTCGCATTGGTTCCGTGCCGCCTGGAACATTCAATTGACGCCGTGCTGCACCTGAAAGATTGTCCATCAGTTCTCCGTCTTGATGGCCACCTTCTGCTCATGGGAGATGCGTATGTGCTCGCGCAGGCTGTATTTGTTTTTGAAATTCTTATTGCAGAGATCGCATTTGCGCGGCGGTTGGGGCGTATGTTGGGTGCGAATATGTCTCCAAAGATTCACCGTGGTAATAACCATTTTGCAAAATTGACATTCTGTCCATTTATTATTGGGTGAATCTAAAAATATACAGAAAAATAGGACAAATTATACAATTAGCTTGCCTTTATCGCTTTCGCTTTACACGCTTCTATTTTCTGTGTTCTATTTTCTGTTTTCTCTTGTTTCCGTTTCTGTTTCCGTTTCCGTTTCAATTACATTTCTACATTTGCACACACATTTTGTTAAACAATAGACAAACACTTTGGAGACATATTCGACGCCAAAACACAATACGTTAAGAAATTGATATGCAATCAAAAGCCAAACCAAATGTCCAACACCAATCCGAGCAATAATATTTGTACAACAAAACATAAAACTTAAAACATAACTTAAAACACAATTAAAAGACAAATAATAAAGTATAATTATATATAAACAAAATTCAGATGTTGCCGATTTAAACGATTTCCCAAACAACTTTAATGCATTTCATTCTGTTCCCAGAGCTCAGGAACTTAGCCAAGTTGATCGCTTAAACCAGTTGGGAATTACAGGTAGTAGGTATGTTAAATTCAAATTTATTAATGCCGAATTGGGGGATTTCGAAAATCTTTGCTGTGCGAACCATTCGATAGGACTACAATTTGTGTACTTGAAGAATTCAGCTGTTCCTCAACAATTGCCATGGGATCAGTTCTTGAGTTAAGTGCTGCTTAAGGCAAAATCAAGCGATTGCGACTTAACCAAAAGCTGAATCTTGCTTAGATTCCCATAATTGCGCCCCTTACAAAGAGCCTACCATTTGTGTACTTATTCAATCAATCCACATTTTGAGACTCGAGAATGGATTGCACATTTAGTAGCCGATCTATCAGTCAAGTGTCTTTAACATATATTAAGCCAGCAACCTGATAGATTGGTATATCATTACGTAAACCGTCGAGTCTCATGCTTCATCCCAAGCTATGCATCTATTGTGAATCTGTCCTAGCTGGTCTGCTTCCCGTTGCCATTACAAACACATCATATATACATATAAATATAGAGCGCTCAGATGAACCGATTTCTAGTTTCTATCCGACTTCCAAATTCAACTCAACTTCGTTTTCTTTCAATTTCAATGTCAATTCAGAAAACGATTTGAATTTCGTGTGCGTCGAGTTAGGATTTAATCTGGCCTGGTTAAGTGCACTCACCATTGGTGCCGCTGGCTTTGTTGTCAGTTTTGACTGGCGTCACCGAGACGGTGGTTGTGGCACCCGTCGGCGCGGCGCTAGGATCCTCCAGCACCGCCTGTGCGGTGTTTGTGGTTGTTGCGCCGCTCGCTGTGCTCAGCAGGCGTGCTGCAATCGGAAGAAGTTGTTGGTTAGACTCTACAATATATATATATATATGTATATACGCAGCTACTTACTCATTTCGATGGCAATTTCGGCATTCTCGGGATCTGCTTGATATTTCTCCTCCATTTCAGACTCGGTTAGGATCTCGAATTCGGAAGAGTATTGCGCCACAGTCTGTGCGGCCCCTGTGGTCGCATCCTGTGACGTTTGTGGCGTCGCGCCGTCCGACAAACGATCGTCGACCTCACTGACTATATAATCGGGTATGTCCATTTTGACGGAGCCGCGTAGAAATGTCATCTCAGCAGCTGCAACAAGAAAAGGCTCAATAGTTGATATATTCATATTGAAAGTTAAGTACGTTTCAAGCTCGCAAACTAATGTGGGCTCTATAAGGCTTATAAACAACAAGAAAGCCTTTGCAGGCATCAGGCTTAAGGCTTGCTAGATATGCGGGAAAAGTTGCGCTGAGTGTGGACAAGATATATTTTCCCGACAAAGTCTGTTGTTAAAGAGGTTTTGCTTAAGCAGGACCTTTGCAAAGGGGCTTGGAACGTGCTCTAAATTCTTTCTTTAAGTGCATCAATATAATGCAAGTTGCGTGCTTGAAAGGATTCTCTTACTTTTCACAATGGTCTGTTCGTCCTTGACGGCATAGTCGACCGTTTCGGTGGTGTAGATATTGTCATCATCGTCGGAGAAGGTGATCTTGCGCTTCTTAACGGTGTTCGCTGCGGGCAGCGATACCGTATTCGTGATGGTCAGGTGCTGCGCCTGCGCTGCGGCCTGCTGTGGCTGTTGTTGTTGTTGCTGCTGCTGTTGCTGCTGCTGCTGTTGATGTTGTTGCTGGGGCGGCGCCGCCTGAACTTGAATGTGTTGTATTTGGGTGCTTTGTACATGATGATGATGCTGCTGTTGCTGTTGTTGCTGCTGCTGCTGCTGTTGCTGTTGGGTCTGCTGCGCCTGCAGCTGAGCCGCCGCGGCAGCAGCCACCTGGGTTTGAACCTGCGTTGCCGTTGCCTGCAACAGCGTGGCCGTTGGTATTTCGATGGTTTGTGAGGCGCTCTGCGCTTGAGCGATGCTTGCAACAGCCACCTGCTGCTGCTGCTGCTGGTGCTGCTGATGCTGCTGTTGGTGGTGGTGCTGCTGCTGCTGCTGCTGATGTTGCTGCTCGTTGACGGCGCGTATCGTGCTGGGTATCGTCTTGATGAGCTTGTGATCGCTTATGAGCGGGGCAACCGGCAGCTGCGGTTTCTCCTTCTCCTCAGCGGTCAGACCCTGCACGGCGAGCAGTTCGGCGGTCTGCAGGAACGATTGCAGCGCCTCTTGTTGCACATTCACCTCACCCTGGCAAACATTGAAAATGGTTAATAAAAGGCTTTAGTGGGGCTCAAGCTCAAGCATACCTGATACATGAACTCGACTATCGAGTTGAGATCTTCGAATTTGATAAACTTAAATATAATGACTGGATGAGGATGCGGATTCTCTTTGAATATCTCCTTGAAATACGACGAGCACGAGCTGAGCACCACCTTGTGCGCCTTGATCTTGCGCCCGTCCACGCACAGGCTGACATCAACAAAGTCATCGTTCAGCCTGTGGTTGTCCAGCGAGTAGGTCAAATGCCGCAAATAGTTATTCCAGCGCAGCGAATATTGCTGTGTCGTTGCCATTGCTAAGGCCGATCAACTTTTTGCAACTAACACCAATTGCGCCCGACGCCTGCCACCGCCTCCGCCTTAGCCACTGTCTCAGCCACAGTCTCAGCCGCAGTCTCAGCCGCAGTCTCAGCCTCAGCCTCAGCCACAGCTGCTGGCCCGCTTTTGGGCCCTAATCCAATTAACCCGGGTTGCAGTTGGGCCAACCGCGCGCAGTTGTCGGTCTCTGTGCAGCGCGTACCAACAAGTAACCACAGCTAGGCAACTTATTTAATTACGGACGCGCACACTGTTTGCATTGATTAATTTCAAATTCAAAATTGTTGTTTGTATTGCTTTCGCAGTTTGTGTTTGTTTATTTTCAGTGTATTTTAGTAGCTAATTGCGGAAAAGACGCTGCTCCACGCACCCGCAAATCATTTTATTTTGACGCACATACGCTGTATTTGGTTTGCCGCTCTCTCGCATCGGTACGCTTTACGGATTATGCATTGCACATTTTTATTTTCCATTTATTTATTTATTTGCGTTTTGTAGGTATTCATTTTTCAATATTTTCTCACTTTTTTTCACGGCAAAATTAGTTGCTTTTTGGCAAGCTTATGTTATTGTGGCATTCTGTTATACTCAAAATGTGCTGGTATATCGAGTGTAATCGATAGCACGCTATGTTAAACCTAACAGCAATGGCAGCTGCCGCTGCTGTTAAGCGTAGCTGGTGCCGGCGCACGCTAGATGGCGCCACCTCAACTGTTAGCTAAATTCAAAAACAATTTGCACTTCTTGGAAAAAAACGTTTATTTTACCACAGCCGTATTATGAAAAAGAATGGATTTTAAAGTTACAGTAGGCAAAAAAAAAAAAAAAAAAAACAGTAGCAAAAGTTATTAGAAGAAAATGCGCAAGGCGAGCCGATAAATGAGACGTATCAGAAAGCCATAGACAATGGCACGGCACAAATAATCCAAAACATAGAAGATCTTGATGCGCAGACGCGCCTTACTGCTGCTCTCGGGACTCTCGTTCATCAGATACTCCTTGGCGCCGCGAATCCCATTCTGAAAGAAGTCCACATAGTTGATGTTCGAGTGCTGCAGAAACCCAAACACGGCTCTGAAAAATTCAAAGTTTTTAGGTTAGTTTTCTCTCCCTCTCTCTCTCTCTCTCTCTTTGTCTGTCTGCTCACATTTCATCCTCGGGCACGGCGGCATGCAATGCCTTGAAATTCTCGTTGTCGAAATGCCACTCGGTGGTGGCAAAGACCTGGACCGCACGGAACGCGGCAAAAATGCGTCGCTGAAGCTTCAACAGGCTGGAAAATTGGGAGAATTCCAGTAAAATATCACACAAGGAGAGAACGTGCACTTACAATGGCTTCTCGTTGGTCAGCCGCAGCAAGGTGTCCACCACAATGGCCATCATGATGTGCATCGTTATGAACTGGCCCAAGGAAGAGGTAAGCACAAGTTAGGCAACGGTACGGAATGTCACACCCTCCCCACGGATTAGACTCACCCTTACGAAGTGCAGGACCGGACACAGGGTAATGCCGCCGCCTGGCAACCAGAGCGTCTGCTCGAAGGGATTCTGCCTAATGTACCGCTTACCGATATCGATGACCTGGCCCATGGTGATGGGCGATATGTTGGCAGTGGCACAATTGACCACATCGATGGGCTTGCCCTTGGCCGGCGCTTGCTTTAAATAGTTGTATGCGGCTATGATGAGACCACGCACCACCACGTCCGCGGGTACGAAATCGGCGACAATGTACGGATCGCAGTTCTGGGAGCGCAAAATGCCAACGCCACAGGCCACCAGCATGCCGGTGGGTCCATTAAAGTTATCCGCCCAGCCGGGCACGGGCTCCTCTATCGTCGAAATCACTGTCACAAAGGTAAGGAAACCAAGAGCGTGAGACCCTTAGGATATATCAAAACTGAGCTAAGCCGATTTTCCTCTTCTGCCCAAATATCGGTGCATTTGGGACCAGCTATACCCAATTCCGAGTCACACATACTGCTGCAGTAAGTGTGTTCCGATCCTTCAAATCGGAACCTTACTAAGCTGGTGCTGCTTCAAGCTAAGCTGGAAGTAGTGTCAACTCTTCTAGCAGGTGGCCCATCAAAACAACCTATCAACATCGACAATGTCGCGTAATATCAGAGAGTTCCGGGCAGTACCGAACATAACTGAGAAGCACCGGGTAATATTTTGCAGTACCTAGCTGTCCCGGCCTATGTTTGTACAGTTACTTCGGCTTGCACCTACTGGTAACGGTTAGATATACTTATGCCAAGCGGAACCGAATAATACAGTTACCAGTTAATACCATGCAGTACTCGGTAATAAGGACCGAGTACCGGGTAGTTACCCGTACCTCTAAGAATCCGAGTACCGTGCAATACCTAACCGTACCGAGCAGTACCGAGTAGTGCCAAGCCGTACCGAGCTATACCGAGATTAATAGTGCAGAACTAGAATATATTGAGTAGTACCAGGGAAAATTTAGAAGAATTAAGACCCAATCTCTAGCAAACAATAACGAGTAATAGCGGGAAAGAGCGCATGATCTGTTTGGAGCTCTACCTACCGATTGAGGGCCTGTATATTAAAATTGGCAACTGATCCTTATAATCATTGGCCACATGCTCGGCCAGACTCTTGGTGAAGGTGTACGTGTTCGGCTGGAAGCTGCTATACCTGAAGATAGATAAACGAGATTCAATACGTTAATTGGGCGAGCGATGCGAGCATAGCACAACCTACTTCAAATTGAAAATATCCAAGGTTTCCTCATCGTAGGTCTCGGCCAGTTTGATGGTGTTGCGCCAATCCGCGTAGGGTGGATAAATGCGCTCCTCAACCTCCAGCTCGGTGGGATTCGAGTACGTGGTGGACACATGGACAAAGGCCTTCAGTTTCTTCCACTGCAACGCGAGCTTGATGAGCTCGTGGGTGCCGCGTGTGTTCATCAAAATGGCCGAACGCAGCGGATCATCAAAGCTGGCATGGATGGAAATTAGAAGCTTGGACAGAATAGAAACAGCCGGATTGCCACCTACCGGACAGAGGCCGCCGAGTGATAGACAATGTTGACATTCCGCAAACGGGCCAAGTCCGCCTCACTGATGCCCAGGCCCAGCTGCATAACGTCCCCGGCAATGGGCACCACCTTGGCCAGCGTCTGGGGCTGCTCGCGCCGCAGGCGCTCGTACAGCTTGCAGTTGAGCAACGCCTCCAGGCGCTGCTCGATGGCAACGCCCTTCTTGGGACGGATCAGCACATAGATCTTGCCCAGTGTGTAGCAGGAGCGCAGAAGTTTCTCGATCAGCGCCTTACCCACGAAACCTGAGCACGTTGCGGATCAAAAAGGGATCAAGGCGGATCTATTTGAAACTTGAAAGATGTCGCATACCCGTGCCGCCAGTCACGAAGATTTCCTGATCCTTGAATGCTGCAGCAATTGACATGTTTGTACGTACGGATCGCCGACCAAATGCAGTCTAACCGCCTGGAGCTCATTTTCGCTGTGTAAGTGTCCGAAGTGCGGCACGCAATATGCAAATGCGTTTCAATTAGCCTCACCGACGGGCAGCGGGTCAACTCTTTGAATATTCAACTGTCTTAACCAAAAGAAACCAAACGAAACGGAACGAACATTTTCGGCAAATGCACAAGGTGGAGCTGTCCGCAAATCCACCGGAAGCCTCGCTACCTTCATGAACCTCACGACAATTCACAATGTAGATAAATTGTTGCAGCCGTTCATTTTCGATTCAAGAGACCTTTTGCTGGTATTTAAAAAAAAAAAATCATTACCTTGAACTCCCTAATATATATGCATACTCATACACCAAATTTCGGGAGCTGTGCCCGTACGGCTCTTCAATTCGCTGAGGTAAGTTTGCCTTAACTGTAGCCTATCTGGAGAGAATGGGCCATTATATACCCTGTATGTCTCTCACTATTTGAAAGCAAGCGATTGAAGATATTCCAACGTTTTCCATCGAATTCAGCTTGCCTGGCATTTGAGTACTGGCATCCCAAATTTCCCTACCCTAGCTCGCATAGTTCCCGAGTTTGATGAGGTCAGTTGGACCTTGCAATACTATTAACCCACAATAACTTACAATAGGACTTGAGCTTTCAAGAAATGCAGGGTATACGAGTTGCGTTGTTATAGGGCTAAGCTAAAAGTAATGGAAGCACTTGTTTAGTTCAATTGATTTAATCTATGCACATTTCTATTATTTATACATAAGTACTGTATTATATAACAAGAATGCAAAGAAGCCTAAAAGGGGTTTGCCATTGTCTAAAAACCCCTTTCGAAAAGTAGAGCCTTTTGGGTTTTCAATATAGGCAAGAGCTAAAAACGACCCCAAACTAAGAATAAAAAGATGAGGCCCGGTATCTTCATTAGCTAAACGAATGTGGCACAAAGCCAATTTGTGAGCCACTTAAGAGCAAAGCTTTCGAGAACGATGCCAACAATTTGTGATAACGTTAGAAACGGAACTTTAATCGCAGCGATGGGTCGCTCGGTTATTTGTGTTTATGAATGGAATGGAATGGTCCACATTGTAAGTTTAAGGTCATTAGCATACAAATGTGTGTGCGTGCGTGTGTGTGTGAGTGTGTGGCACAGCCAACTGCATTTAGAGAGAGAGCGCGAGCTTAGGCCAGCTGTATGCGTGTTTGTGCGCGACGAAAGCTCGAAAAGTTCGCTGACCCCGCACACAGCAACAGCTTGGGAACAGTTTGCTGGTAATGCGGTATACACATAATACTTGAACAATAATTTGCTTTGTTTTTTTTTTTGCATTTCACATTTTAATTAACATTTTGAGGCGTAAACTTATCGTCATTCAATACGCATGCAATTAGAAAATACAAAAAAAGAAGAACTAAGTACACATACATATATAAAATTTCAGCTTAAATACATGTGTATAAAATTTCAAGGAGTTTACAGCTTAGCGAGCACAGAGAGCGTAACTTTGCTCACTGCTCTCATTTACTTCCCCTCCAACTGCACGCTCATGTTCGTGTGTCTCTGTCTGTGTGTGTGTGCGTGTTGGTGCATTTGCCGGCCGGCAAAGCAAGAGGTTAGAGCAAGAAATAAAATGAGCAGAAAGTTAGGCAAAGTCTGAAAGCGGGCAAAAGGGGGCGGGTGGGTTGGCGTTATCAGTTGAAAAGAGGCAGACGAAAGAGTAACAGAAAACAGATTTGGTTAAGTTTTTTTTTCCATCATATTTTGTTTCACTTTGTTGTTTATAATTACATCATAATTAAAAAATAATACATAAGGTTGCGTTTGAAAATTTTACAAAACTCTTAGTGTTGTTGTTGTTTGTGTTTTGCATATTTTGTGTTTTGTGTGTCTTTTACTTGCTTTTTGGGGAATATTTTACTCGCATTTCTCTTCTTTTCTTTCCTTTTCATGTCATGCCGGGAGTGTGCGCATGTGTGTGTTGTTGTTGTTGTGGTATAGATTTTTTTAGAAGTGGAATGGCAGAGAGAATATGTTGTTGTTGTTGTTGTTCTCAATTTTTGTAGTTATATTAAAAGGTATATAAAAAAAAAACAAAAAAAATATTATGCATTTATATCATATATCTCATGTGAAATAAATTAAATTAATGCTAGAACACAACATGACGACGACGATGATGATGTGTGTGTGGATAACATTGCGCAGCTCCCGTTTGCTGTTGCTTTTGTTGCTGTTGTTGTTGCCACTCCACTTGCTCCCGGATTGGTGATTGGAGCACTTAGAAGCACTTGCGGTGCACAATGGATGGGCCAGACTCATCGTATTCCTGCTTGGAGATCCACATCTGCTGGAAGGTGGAGAGCGATGCCAAAATGGAGCCACCGATCCATACAGAGTATTTGCGCTCTGGTGGTGCAATGATCTTGATCTTCATGGTGGATGGGGCCAAGGCGGTGATCTCCTTCTGCATGCGATCGGCAATGCCAGGGTACATGGTGGTGCCACCAGACAGAACTGTGTTGGCATACAGATCCTTACGGATATCGACATCGCACTTCATGATCGAATTGTAGGTAGTCTCATGAATGCCGCATGCCTCCATACCCAGGAACGAGGGCTGGAAGAGTGCCTCGGGGCAACGGAAACGCTCATTGCCAATGGTAATGACCTGTCCGTCGGGAAGCTCATACGACTTCTCCAGGGAGGAGCTGGAGGCAGCGGTTGCCATCTCCTGCTCGAAATCAAGGGCCACATAGCAGAGCTTCTCCTTGATGTCACGCACAATTTCACGCTCGGCAGTGGTGGTGAAAGAGTAGCCACGCTCCGTGAGGATCTTCATCAGGTAATCGGTCAGATCGCGACCGGCCAAATCCAGACGCAGAATGGCATGGGGCAATGCATAACCCTCATAGATGGGCACAGTGTGGGAGACACCATCGCCGGAGTCCAACACAATACCAGTGGTACGACCAGAGGCGTACAGGGAGAGCACAGCCTGGATGGCCACATACATGGCGGGTGTGTTGAAGGTCTCAAACATGATCTGTGTCATCTTCTCGCGATTGGCCTTGGGGTTGAGGGGTGCTTCGGTCAACAGCACTGGGTGCTCCTCGGGCGCAACACGCAGCTCATTGTAGAAGGTGTGATGCCAGATTTTCTCCATATCATCCCAGTTGGTCACAATACCGTGCTCAATGGGATACTTCAGGGTGAGGATACCACGTTTGCTCTGTGCCTCATCACCCACATACGAGTCCTTTTGGCCCATACCGACCATCACGCCCTGATGACGTGGACGGCCCACAATCGATGGGAAGACAGCGCGGGGCGCATCATCGCCAGCGAAGCCAGCCTTGCACATGCCGGAGCCATTGTCGACAACCAATGCAGCAACTTCTTCGTCACACATTTTGTAAGCTGCAAAGAATCAAATTGAAACACAAGAAAAAAAAATTAACCAAAATGGCCACCATCATTTCAACACTCTCCCTTGAGTGTTTCTTGTATGTATATGTATATATTTGTATGTGTGTGTGTGTATTTCTGTATCTCTCTTCGAGCAGAGGCAACACCCTGCACATAAATCAACAACAACTTGACAAAAGCTCAAGAGCATATCGCCGTAGCATGCCGGTGCCAGGCAAGTGGCCAAAGGAGAGCCGCTCTCGCTTGTGCATTTGTGTTTGTGTGTATACGTAGTCGCATAAAATGGCCGCCATTTGCACGAAGAAAAAAAAAAACGGAGAAAAAAAATTCTCTACACAAGCCGGCACCTAATGTGTGCATTTGCAATTCTGTATGTAGACACTTTTCTTTAAACTGTTTATTACCTTTTTGTTTTATTTAACAACAAACGACGAAAATTGTTTAAGAAAATTGAATTGAAACTTTGCAATTCAAGTTGAAAAATTTGTAACCCACACTTGGTTATTGGTAGGAGGCGACGAGGCAATAGACTGACTAAAAATGCAACCGCACCGATTGACTGCCGAAAGAGGAATGAACAAGCGACCGAATGCCAGTTAACAGCTATTTCAAGCGCTGCTTCGAGCGACGTCGTCGTCGCTGTGATATCTATGCGAGCGCAGTCGCTGCTCTGCCAGCTCGCTCGCACGAAGCGTATGCTGGCGCATGCGTGCGATAGAGAGCGCACGATTAGCGCGCTTGGGTTGCCAACTTTTGTGACCATATATGGTCATGTTTCGACGTGAATCGTCGAGACGGAGAGCTGATAAAGTCGCCGCTTTCGCTCTCTCACGCGCTCTGTTGCGGCGACGGCGATGGCAACGGTTGACAATGTTGAAGGTTTTCTCCATTTTAGCGCGGCTCATTAAAAAAACCGGCATTTTTGCATTCAAGAAACGCCGAATAACTTTAATGACGTGATTCTTTGACTATTTCTGGCCAACTTGCCTACGTCACTTGCACCGTGGGCAGTCGCCGTACATATACATACATACATACATGAACATGTACAAATTGCTAACTATACACCCAAACAATTGTGCATACATACGTACATATATATGTATCTATGTACATTTGCATGTGTGTGTGTGTATTTTGTCTTTAGGTTGGCCGTTACTTTTCAAATGGTTTGCCATGAAAGTTAATTGAAGCGTGGGAAAAAAAAGAAAGTGTTTGCGAATTTGATTGCAAGTGGCTGAAAACTGTCACCAGTTCTTTCTTTTCGCTTCTTCTTTTCAAATTGATACACATACATATAAGTACATATGTACATATGTATGTGAGTATTTCTTTGGCATTGTGTAAGTTTTTGAAATCCGCAACGGGCACGCCCCAGCACTAGATCTAACTGCACACAACGATATCTGGGGCTGCATGTACGTGTGTGGGTGTGTGTGTGTGCGTAAAATTTGGTGATAACAAAATTGTTGCGATAAATGTTAATTTTTTCCACAAGCGCGTGACTCGTTTGGTTTAAGTTAGATTTTTAATCTTTTCATTGATTAGGTTCTCGACTTTTGTTGCTTTCGATATTGTTATCGGCAAGTCTTTGGTCAATTCTTTGACATTATCACATATTCCACAAGCACTTGTATAAAAAAAATTGTTTTTGCAAAAAAAATAAGTAAATAAAATACGCTATTCACGATTTCGTTGCATTTTGAGCGTTTTGTAGAGTTTTTGATTATTGTTTGAATTGAATTTTGGATTTTGATTTATGTTTTAACGTATTTATGTATTTTGCTGACTGGCTGATGTAGAATACTTACATTTGGTCTGTTTTGATTAAAATTAATTAAATAAATATAAATTAAGTCTTTCGGTTTTGTGTCTTTTGTTTAGACGACTTTAGCTGGCTGCTTTAAGCGGTTTTGTGTCGGGAGGTGTATTCCACACTGCACAAGAACTCAAACTGTAATGACATGAAAACTGGTCGCCGTTTGCCGTTTTATAAAGCCCGTGTCCATCCCAACCGGCACAGTAACTTAGCGCCTTATCAGCGCCACTTGCACACTTCTCCAGGCTGGCAAGCGCTTTACCATATATGGTATGAATTCAATTTTACCCCGTTGCCAGCGTCTGTGTGTGTGCTGCGCGCGTATCTATGTGTGTATACATGCATACGTGCGTGCCTGTGTGTGTGTGTCTGTGTGAGTGTATGGGCATGTGTTTGTGCGCATATGCTGCTTACGAAGAGTATTTCGCAGCATAATCCCCTGTTACGGGTGTGACTGCGATCAGGTTGCGTCACTTTGCAGTACGTTTTGCCCCGTGCATGTGTACCAAGTGCTTCAGCTTAGATTTAAATCAAACTGTGTGTAATGCATTAGATATTTGCATGAGTAGACTGCATATTAAGTAGGAACTTTGGAAATTTTACTGAATATTCCCATTTAGTTAGAATGAGAGAAGTTTTCTGCATTAGTTGTCTGGCTCAAACAAAACGGCATTTTCTCCACATCAATAACAAATTCAAGCTAAATTTATGAATTATTCATATACTTGTACATATTTATAGAGACATTTCATATACAAATCAAAACGCAGAGTCTACACTGGTCGTCATGATTTGCGACTTTAAAGCTCGGTTTGTAGCTATACCGGCGCCAGGCTAAAACAGCTGCCAGTTGATGCGTCAACCACGCGTTTGCGCAAAAGAGACAGAGACACACATGTACTCACACACACACACAGACACAGGCAAACACTGGATTGCGCTCATTCACTTGCTGCGCTCAGCGAAATGCTGACTCAACTCAGCTCTGTGGCGCTGGGGTTGATTTTATTTTATTTATAAAAGGTATTTTTAAAAAAGTACTAGTGTTAAACGGTTAAAAATTAACTCTTATTGTTTATTAAAAGTATTTTCAAGCTTCAATAGATAAAATCCTCATAGTGCATGGTTTTGGTGGGCTTGAAAACAGGCCTTCCAAAATCCATTGTCAAAGCCGCTCTCTCTCTATCTCTCTCTCTTACAGCAGTGTTAAAAGTGAAAGAGTGCAGTGTGAGTGGCTTGCAGCCTCGGAGAGGGGAAAGCTGCACACAAACATGCAGCTTATATATGTATGTATGTATGTACATACAAATGCATGCAGGCTGTGTGTATGCAACACATGCTACATACATATATATACATATATGGATGAGTAAGTGTATGTGTGTTCGCTCGAATCCCAATGTTTTTGTAACGGCAATTGCTCATACATGGCTAGCGGACGCATTCCATCGGCAACCGTGATATTTACTATTGCCGGTTGACTAATCATTGTTTAAATAATTGCCTATTTTGAATTAAAATGACGCACAAATAACTAACAAATATCAAAAGCAACCACTTTGGCACGCAACATACATACATATGTACATGTCTATGCTTGTAAGCTTGTGCGTGTGTTTGTATAGCGCAAGCATAAATACATACACGTGCACGAACACACATACAGCAACAGTCACGAGCATCAGCAGAAACAGCTAAAAAAGAAAAAAAAAACAGGCGAGACAGCGCGAGCAAGAACGAAAGAGGCTCACGCAGGCGTGCTCTCTCGTGTACAGCATAAAAGAAAACAACAAACGTTTGGGGAACGCTGGCCAATCATTCGATCGCATTGCATTTCTATCTATATATGTACATACATACATATGTATGTATGTATGTGTTGGCAGTCACTTGATTCATATGTATGTATGTACATATATCTACATATATGTATGTATGTATGTATGTATGTATTTTGTTTTTGAAGAAATCGAATGTAGCGCTGATTGTTGGCCACTGTTCATGGAATTGTTCAAGGCAGACGCTTAATTTGAAATGGGAGCTGTCTGTTGTTGTCTTAGTTTCATATTTTAACTGAATAGCTGAAGAAATTCTCATGGTGTTAACTGGTATTCGCTAACGTCAGCATTCGCATTCCAATCAGCCAGCTCTTCTTGCTCTTGTTCTAGATCTGCTCTTTCGCAGATAAGCATTAAACACACACACATACATACATACATACATATATACCCTACATATCATTAGCCGGTTTCAATGGCTATTTACGTGCATACATACATATGTATTTTTATATGTGTATGCATAACAATTGTATTATGTAGAATTTTTCTTTAGTTTTAATGTGTAAGCTCTGCAGAACATTTCTCAGATCTTTTTTTATATACATATGTATGTATGTATGTACATATGTACGTATGTATGTATTTACTTAGGCACAGATGTATGTAAGTTTGTATGCATGTGTATATCAAATGCCTATTATAGAGTATACTTTGTTAATGTTGTTTTGGTTTTAAAACTATTTAATTAATTTGCATTCAGTATATGTATGTACATACATACATACAAACATATGTATGTATGTTAAGCTGATTTGGAAAAAACGTTTTGTTTGTAGGGTATTTGGTTTTCGGCCCCACCTTTGCCTTTTCAACCCTTTGAAATCGCACATGGGAACGTAAACATCCATTTCTAGGCCTTTAAACATAATTGTGTATGTACGCATGTATGTGTGCACATATATGTATATGTATGTGTGCATGTATGGACCGATGAGCTGCGGCCTTGTCAGTGGCATAGGGGGAGTCAAGGGAGTCGAGTGTGTACACACAGCTGGCTCGATTGAAACTAGAAATAATTAAATGGCCAAAAACGGCGCTTTGACGTAGCTGATGACTTTGAAACCGCTATGTGTTGACGAAATACAACAACAATCTACAACAGTCAACAACAAACTACTACAATAACAACAGCAAAAGCTACTACAACAAGAGCCATGATCAACGACCTTTCTCCAAAAAGTTCGCAGCTCGTCACGTTTTCTACACACACACACACGCACACAAGCGCGCGCGCACGTAAATGCAAAGAGCAGACGGCGACGGAGACGGCGACGGCGACAGTTACAAGCACAGCCGCCACTTGCTCCACAACATCCACACTGCATATGCTTGATGTGTGTGTATGTGTGTGTGTGTGTGTGTGTGTGTGTGTGTGTGTGCTCGCATACACGCAGAGAACTTTGTAACCATAAAGAGCGCACGCTGTAGCCCGAGCTTAGACTCAAGCTGAAGCTCGCGAGTCAAAGCCAAAGCCAAAGCCATTGTCAAGGTCATTGAATGAGAAAATTTTTACATTTTTCGCAATTAATTTGGCATTTTAGGCGCGTATTTGGTATTAACATGTGTATGCAGCCCCTCTCCCTCTCTCTCTCTCTCTCTCTCACTCTTGCCCCACTATTGCACTTGCAGTTGCTTCGTCGCTTTTGGTCACACTGAAAACTTGCACATTTTCACTACAAGTTTTTTATATTTTAGAAAGACAGGTGTGACCAGTTTGACCATTACAAGCCGTGCACCAAAATCTCATTAATTGCTTAGTTAATTAGAGTGCGAACGTTTAATTGCAAACTGGGCGTCATTTCGAGTTTAGACGCACCTAGTCCTGGCTAAAAAATGAATTAAGTTATGTTTCAATTCATTTATTGCTATTAAATGGCATATACATAATACATTTACTGACCCTAGATCATTTACGATCATGTCTAATGCCATCGACTGACAATAGCTTGCTTCATTAGACTCATTAGACTACATAAGCTGATGAGTCTAATGAAGCATAGCTCAATCAATAGGGTCGGGCAAGACATTTAGCTATATGTTTTTACAGGGTATACGTTTTGGTAGAATACACTTTCTACAGCATTTCGGGCATACCTATTTGAAATGCCTGCCAAGCTAAACGTTTTCCAAGCTCATCTTTTTTCCGATCTCATTAGTATAATAGCTAATAATTGGCTGCCTAGAGTGGGGTATATAGGCACCCAGAGTTGAATGCGTGCGCATGTGAAGCAGTGCCACAAATAGCTGCATGAAAATGTTAATACAAACTGCTCAAATTCCAAATAGTTGTTAATTGCTCGCCTAATTGCGGCTGATTAAAATACGAGCGTGCAGCCGCTAGAGATGAGCACAACCTAAACTTATCGATAACGCGCGATAATTGTGAATGTGTTTTGGTAATGAGCATTGAGAAATTAAGCGCTGCTTAAACTAGTTCAACTTCAAAATGTCTCATCTCTAATTGCGAGCTAACGGGCCCGTTGCGTGAGATGTTGGATCCGATGAAGGGGACGAAGCGGGAGACGAGGCAGCTGGCAGAATTTAAAACGGCTTTTGGAAAAGTGAAAAATGATGTTTTATTGTTGTGCGGGGCGCAATTTTTCACAATTTCACTTTGTGGCCAATGCACGGCTATATTTGTGCGTGCCTCATGCATTTGTCTCTCCATCACACTCTATCACCAGCCCCCTCTTACCAGCTCCTTCTGCCTACCCGCCCCCTGTCTATTGCTGGCTGCCTCAGCCACTGTGTCCGTCCATTGCATTTGCTGTGGGTGAACAAATGGTTTGCTGCCACAGCAAAATAATTAGCCAATTCCAAAATTTTGTGGCCAACAAAGCATGAAAAACTAGACAGAGACAGCAAGACGGAGAGAGAGAGAAGGAGAGAGAGAGAGAGAGAGTACCCACCAAAGACTTATGTTGTGATCAAGGCTGTTAACTGGGTTTGAACTGCACTGGTTCGAACCCCTACTGCCAGTGCGTAAGCGAATCCTTTGGCTTCAATTCGAAAAATGTCTCTACAGCTTATCTCTAGCTAACAACCAGAATCTACGATCTTTCTAACATGCTCGCTGGAAGATTCGAGAAACTAGTTATAGGAATTGCTTAGAATGTTGTTGGAGAATTGATTATTGTATTGCGTTTTCCAGTTGGGTTCGTCTAGAATCATATATATATTCAAATTTGTATATAATATAATTGTATTCGAAATACATTTTTTTTCAACAATTTATCTCAGAGTATTTGCTCGCTGGGCGAACTAAAAACTTCATTGAGTCACTCAGTCGTCAGACAGCAAATAGTAATGGGTTGTCCAGAGAGGGAGAAAGAGAGAGGGGGGGGGGCATGGGGGTACTTGGCATTTCTTTGCTCGGCAACTCTGGTTGGTTGGTAAAGTAACCGCAGCCGAAGGTGTTACAGCAATTGTACGTGATACATGCGCATTGTGGGAGTCCCAGACAGCAGACCCCGTCTGAGTCGCACTTTTTCTTAAGCTTTTTATTTCTCTATTTTGATACCCTGTAACCGCTGAAAGATAGAAATGGGTGTTGACTGTTTATACGCACTCGCATGCGGAGCGGTAACTGGCGACCATCTTCGATAGATTCGATAGAAGGTGACCTTTCCGCTAAATCGATATGTATCGATTTTTAGTTCCAATTACTTGAGCATATCTCGGAGCTTATGAGAGCTGACAGAAGCAGGCTTTGTATGTCGTTTCTTATATGCAGATCCCTGAATGTAACTTTTGAGCTTGATTCCGTTTGTTTTTCCCATTTATAGAGGTTAATAAGCACTGAAAATTTCATAAAGATCGGACTATAAGCTCCGAAGAGATTCAAGAATGTATCTTCCATATTTCCATTTTCCATTCGAGTGCATAGAGTTTACTCTGCACATTGCATACAGAGCATCTCCTAGTCGGGCACACATCAGGCTGCACTCTTACTTTTTTATTTAGCTATTCTGTTATTTTCTTTTTCTTTCTGCGGCATCAGCGTCGGCGAGACTCTGACTGTGAGCGAACCTGATGCCGGCGTCTGACTGGATTTTCCATTATTTTGATGTTGTTTGCCATTTTTTAACGTCGCCTCGCTGGGCATAGTAAGTATCTGATTAGCGTCGAGGCTATCAATCTGGGATGGGAACTGCGAACTGGGAAAGGCGAGAGACAATATTTATATACAAATATCAAAGGCGATGTAGTCAGTATATAAATAAGTATATAAAGATACATGCATAAGTATATAAAGATTGATAAGTAGAAAGAATTCCAGAAAATACTGCACGTTCTCATTCTTTAGATATTCTTTAGTTTAAAGACAGAACGAGGGAAGTTATTCAATAAAGTTAAATATTCCGAAGCGAGAAGACTACGTCTCTAGCGCTTATACCCTACACATTCAATTGTCTCTAACAACAATTGAATTCAACAATATGCAAAGAGAACAAACTAATAGATCGGTTAAGGGTCATTTTAATAAACACAGAACAATTATCCGATCCATATCTTGTGTAAATTGTTAAGCGAAAATATGTCACGTAAATATGTCGTGTAAAGTCTAAAGTACAGCTGCTCCAACCAAATAAACTATAAAAATACCAAAAATACTAAAAAATACTTGATTTTCTTTTATTTTTTAACTTTTTCTACACATTGAACCCAGACGAGCATCACGTGCGTGGCCCTGGAACTGCTGTAATCTCCACTTATGTAGTAAACTATTTAAAAACTCTCCAAAAACTGTGCACAAAATCGACAGCTTTTCATTATGACAGTTCACACACACACTCACACACACACATGCTCGTAAATACATTTGTGTGTGTGTGTATATTATAAGACGTTGCATTTATATGGTTAAAGCAACATATTTGCATGGTGAAGTAACTGTGACAACTAAAACTACTATAAATTGAAATACAGTGAACACACGCTATGGCCGCAAATTGCTCTTATTTATGTACATGTGTTTTCACACAAATTTAGAGCAATTTCTTTTATGGCACATTTGTCTGACACATTTCATCAATTGCTCGTCTCTGTAGATGGCGCCAGTGTGCCATGCTTGGAGAGTGCACTCTGTAAGCGGCCGTTGTGTTCCACTGCCAGCGAGTCTCCACTTTAACAGCGAATCTAAAGAAGGCCGCAGCCGCAAGAATGTGGGTTGCAAAAATAAAACCTTAAGTGGTTTTTTAATCAAAACGAGTGACGCCTATGTATGTGTGTGTGTGTGTGTGTGTGTGTGAGTGTGTGTGTGTTATACTTATGTAGCGTGTACTGGCACAAACGTTTGTGTAGAGCGCCCACTCACACACGATCTAATTCCCATTTCCATTCCCACTCGTATTGCTGCTCCCATTCCAGGTGAATTTTGGGTCGGCGGCTTTGCTGAAACTCTTCGCAGGGTTGGCCCGTTACGGTTCACCACCAACAGCTGGGCGTGCGCTTCTGGGCGCGGGTGGCTGTGTGTGTGTGTATGTGTGTGTGTGTGTGTGCGTGTGAACAACATCAATTAAACAGACAACAAATTCAAATAAAGTTGGCAACTCTGCCGCTGGTCAGCAATTACACAAATTGACAAAAATAAACGCACGTGAATCCCTGCGTGTGCCTAAGTGCATGTATGCGTGTGTGTGTGTGTGCGTGTGTGTGTGTAAGGGTGTGGGTTGTGATGCGCGTGACAACAAAGTTTGACGTGCGTGCAACAGGAGGAACTGGTCACACCCAAAATGAAAATGAAGCGCTGCACGTGGCTAGCATTGCGTGAAGGCGTCTCCTTAAGCATTAATACAGTCACCAGAATCCATGAGCTTAAGATTGAAAGTTGAGGCCTTCCAAGCGTTCCAATCAGCGGATATGACGCTGATCTATAACGGAACTGGGTTTTGTACTCACAGCTATCTCATGCGGGCACACACACACACACACACACAAAACATCCATATCACTTACACTTACGTACATACTTAACTTAAGTATGTAACTTATTTAAAGATATGGCAACACTTGCCCAGCGCCAGCCAGGGGCGCCTTGTTGCCGTTATCATAGCTATAAATATGTGAACACTCACGTCCATTACAATTGCCCAGGCAGCCAATAAATATGAAAGCAACAACAAAAACCAAGAAATATATAGAAATGTGCATATCTACACACATAGCGATTAACTAAATTGAGTGATAAACATTTGGCTTGCTGTATTTTTATTTTGTTTGTCAGCGACTAAATAAAAATATGAAATTAATGTGCTTTTCATTTGTTGATACTGATAAAAACGAAAGAATTGTCCAATGACTCAACCATAAATAAATTCTGGTTGGAGTGCGCATTCCAGTGGCTGTTTAGCCGAGAGCGAATCGTGCTTATCATTGGAATTAGACATTGACCATGGGGGGGAGCAGAGCGCGCGCTCAATGAGTCATTTGTCGTCCCACACGGACGTGGACGACAAGCTCGCCTTACACACACACACACGCTCACGGACGCATACACACACACAACTTGACTGGGGCGGCTTGAGGGTCGCATTGAAACATGACGCGGCAGCTTAATTCCATGTTATTGGAATGATTCATACGACTGAAATGAAAAGTACAAAATTTCAGTTAGACGATTTGCATATGAAACATCGAAGAAAGCAACGTCAACAACAACAACAACAACAACAACTACGAAAACGAGTCGCTAAAACAATAACAATCGGAACAATAAAAGACAACGCAGTAGATTCAAACAAAACGCTCGCCGTTTTTTTTTTTTTACAATAGCGGCACAAACTAGGTGAACGGTAAACAAAATACATGAATGTGATCCCAAAGCGCCAGGCAAAAACAATAACAAATACACGTAAGCATATATGCATACATACATACATACGCATGCATGTATGTATGTTAATAATTGAGCATATTTAACACACAAACACATTTAATCACGACTTTGTGCTAAGCGAGCGAGCGAGAGGGCATGCGTTCCCGTTGCCCGACAGTTCACAAATCAAATGCGGACAGCTGCCGCGCAGCCGCAGCCGCGCGCACCTGTAGCCGTAACAGCAAAAACAAGAAGAAGAAGAAGAACAACAACAACAACGTTGGCGTTGATGGCAACGTCTTCGTCTCCCATTGTTGACAGTTACGTTTGAAATGTTAAGAAAAACAGAAGTCGAAGCGGCACAAAATCCGATAAACTTGTTTTCAAACAACGGAAGAAACTGGCTGCAGCAAAAAAGAAGAAATACAAAATGTACAGCGCTAAGCAGCAGCATAGAAACCTTTTTTTTTCAAGTGCCCAAATATGTATATGTATGTAATGTGTGTTGGTGTAAAGCGTTAACATACATACGCATGCATGTGTATGTTTATGTATGTATGTATGTGTGTTAAGATATGTTTAGACCTATATATTTGCATAGTTTTTATACCCGCATCTATTTTTATACCCAGCAATGTGCACAGTTATTTCAAATAGTCTCAACAACGGTGCTTAGGCAGCTGGAAATGGGAGCCACAAGCATACACAAACACACACACACACACACACACATGCATACATGCATGTTTGCGATACATTCTTATGCGTCTTGCGCAGCAGCGGCTGCTTGGAAGTGTCTAGAACGTCGGCTGTCTAATGAGCGAAAGAAAATTACCATGCTTATACCACATCACTCAGTATTTTATACTCAATGAACCCTCGAGTGGCATCCAGTTGCCTTGAAAGCTTTACTCGAGCTGCGGCTGCGCCTGCGCCGCTTCGAACAGCACGAAAACATGCTCATGTCATGTGTTGTTTAAAGAAGAAGTTCACGAAGACATAAAATACGGTAATTCATGCTTTCTATCTGCGCACTTTTCACTTTCTAGTCTAGGCGCCGTAGAGCTTAAAATAAAATACAGGCGGCAATAACAATAACACTAACTGTGACAATAAATTGGAGACTTTATGTGTACATGCTAACAAAAACTCTACACACATACATATATACATACATAAATATGTATATGGGCTTACAGTTATGTACATTTGGTACTTTTGGAGTATTTTTCTTGTTGCTTGAAATATCCAGTTGCGAGGTTTGAAAGTTTGAAGGTGTAAATATGTACATACATACGCTTGTGTGTATATATGTATGTGTGCATGTATTTATTGAACAAATGTTATTTTTTGCAAGGAAAACAATAAACAGCAGCAATCAGAAACAATTCAACGCTTTTGGCATTTTTTGTTTGTTTTTATTTGTGAATTTAAATTTTATTTTGCATAATTTATTTCGCCTTTCGACGCTTTCAGCCGCACACTCTCGCACACACGCACACTCAAACGCATGCGTAGCTGCGCCAAAGCCATTGACATTGAGCTGTCTCTGCTGGCGTCGCTGTTGACGTCGCTGCCGCTGCCGCATTTGGCCGTTGCCATTTTGAATGAAACAACGCCAAGCTTTTTGTTTTTTCCCTCTCTCTCACCCTCTGTGCTGCTGAATTATATTGAATTTTTACCCAAAATGTACATGCTGCTAAGTTTCTACACTAAATTGCGGCGCGCAGTCGCAGATGTGTGTCTGTGTGCGTGCGTGTGTATGTTCTATGTTTTTATGGATTTCAAACTGTAACGATTTTCGAATTTCGAACAACGGAAATTGACAATGTTGCCATATTTTGGCTGCTCCCGCTGTGATCTAAACTTTAACTAGAGATGACACCAGAATCTAAAAACTCTCTTGCTCTCTCTCTCTCTCTCTCTCCCTCTATCTCCTGCTTTAAAAGGCATTGCATCCGGCGTTTAACTATTGCGCCTCAGGAAGCCGTCGCAATTTAAACGCCCCATTTTGGGTCTTACAAATTTTCGTAGCCTTTTCGGTCTTAACGACAAATCGACAGAATGTCATGTGCGTATGTGTGTGCGTTTATGGCAATTAAGACATCCGTTTGCCTGAGTTTTCCAGCCTAACCCATCTGCAATGCGATTTATTCACCACAGGTGAACTCTTGGGCTTTTTTGAGGTTATGAATAGGTAAATCGATATGATATATAAAGGCTATTAAAACTCATTTTAAAACTCTTTTGCTATGCTACACTCTGGGGTAACTGACAATCACGTCCATTGTATTCGCCTTGGAAATATGCAACATATGTTGTTATATTCATAGCTCTATCTTTTCATCAGTGGCGCATAATATGGCAAAAACACATACAAAGCTTTGGTTTAACGGTATTGCAGCGGTCCAACAAAGTGAAAGACTTTCACTAGCTAATCAGAATTTCAGTTAACGTGCGACAAACATCACAACAAAAGTTTTACTTATTAATTTTGGTTCAATTATTAAGCAAATTTTTGCGAAAGTAAACTTTTTTAAATACCGTTCGATCAAACTGTATCTGTATCTGTATCTGCGACTGTATCTGTGACTGTATCTGTATCAGTGTCTGTATCTGTATCTGTATCTGTATCTGTATCTGTATCTGTATCTGTATCTGTATCTGTATCTGAATCTGTATCTGTATCTGTATCTGTATCTGTATCTGTATCTGTATCTGTATCTGTATCTGTATCTGTATCTGTATCTGTATCTGTATCTGTATCTGTATCTGTATCTGTATCTGTATCTGTATCTGTATCTGTATCTGTATCTGTATCTGTATCTGTATCTGTATCTGTATCTGTATCTGTATCTGTATCTGTATCTGTATCTGTATCTGTATCTGTATCTGTATCTGCGACTGTATCTGTGACTGTATCTGTATCAGTGTCTGTATCTGTATCTGTATCTGTATCTGTATCTGTATCTGCGACTGTATCTGTGACTGTATCTGTATCAGTGTCTGTATCTGTATCTGTATCTGTATCTGTATCTGTATCTGTATCTGTATCTGTATCTGTATCTGTATCTGTATCTGTATCTGAATCTGTATCTGTATCTGTACCTGTATCTGTATCTGTATCTGTATCTGTATCTGTATCTGTATCTGTATCTGTATCTGTATCTGTATCTGTATCTGTATCTGTATCTGTATCTGTATCTGTATCTGTATCAGTATCTGTATCTGTATCTGTATCTGTATCTGTATCTGTATCTGTATCTGTATCTGTATCTGTATCTGCGACTGTATCTGTGACTGTATCTGTATCAGTGTCTGTATCTGTATCTGTATCTGTATCTGTATCTGCGACTGTATCTGTGACTGTATCTGTATCAGTGTCTGTATCTGTATCTGTATCTGTATCTGTATCTGTATCTGTATCTGTATCTGTATCTGTATCTGTATCTGTATCTGTATCTGTATCTGTATCTGTGAGTGTAGCTGTATCTGTATCTGTATCTGTATCTGTATCTGTATCTGTATCTGTATCTGTAGCTGTAGCTGTATCTAAACTGTATCTGTATCTGTATCTGTGTTTGTATCGGTATCTGTGACTGTAGCTGTATCTGTATCTTTGTATATGTATCTTTGTATCTGTTACTCAGTCTGAATTTTCAAATTCGTATTTTGAATTCAAGCCAGCTGCAGCAACAGTAAAAGGTGTTTGCTTCAAACGAGTTACGTTGAGAGATGTGCATAGAAAATGAACTCAACAGTTGAAGAGTTCAAAGAAACCGTTGAAAGCCACTAAACGTGTTTAAGTAGAGAGTGCATGGCTGGGAGATGCCCTGTAAGTTAAAATACTTACCGTTCAGTGCTTAAACCGATACTTATCTATTTCGTGAAAACTGTGCAACTTATCGAAGATTTCAAATAAAATTAATATATGCTTGCAATAGAAGCAGCTACGTTCCGATATGTTATTTTGTTTTATGCATATGTCTATGTCTGTTAAATATAATTTGCCAGTTCAATGGTTACAGGGTATACTTAATCAGTCAGATTCACCCAACGAAGGTAGCTGTCTCTGCCCATTTCTATGCTGTGATGTAACCCGAAGCCATTTACTCCACTTAGCTTTTAGAGAGCGTCTAAATTTGTATTAACATCTATAGAAATCGTTGCGATTGCTGTCTATTGCCAGGAATACTGCAAACTTAAGAGATTTCAGCTTAACCAAAGCATTTAGTTAAGCCTCTAGGCTAGGCTTCGAAGGCAGGGTTGACTTTAGGGAAAAGCTTTAGCTAATCCAAGGTTCGCTCATCAGCCGACTTTGCTGTGGACAGTGGGCAGGCAAACGTCTTTAACTAGTTGAGAATTGCAAGCGTCAAAAGTACAGCTTTAAGCCTCGGGCAACAACTGTGCCAGCTTCGTGCTTTTTATGCCTAGTTGGACTTAAGATTTATACTAAAACTATGTAAAATAGATAAGTTAATGTCAAATGGGTCACCAAAAAGTTAGGTTAGGGCATTTGGTATGGAAACATTGTATGGCCACAAAGACGGATGACAGAGTAGAACCTCGAATCGCATGAGTAGCACTCATCGAGGTGTTTTATTTATACCCAAAGAGCGATAAGAAGAAGGCGTATTGATGGGCTCTTGAAGGGTCTGAATCACAGATCGGTTGACGACAAGCGATAAGGTTGCGAGGGGCTCTAGTTAGTATGTGGATGGGTTTGGTTAATTCACAATGGGATTTTTCGAGAAAGACCATAGAAAAAAAACAGAGCGAAATATTTGGGAAAAACCAGAGCGTGACGCATTGCATTTCCATTTCGGAGTCTGCGGCTGAAAAACGAAAAGTGCTTTCTGCACCGTCGGATTCGGATGCATTATTTATAAGCCAAGCCAAGCCGAGCCGAGCCAGCTGAGGAGCTGCAGTTGGTGGCAATGGATGCGAATTATCGCAAAATCAATGCCTATGACTCACCCAATAGGCGTCTGGGTCGCAGACGGCTTTTCCTCCCACCCTCCCCCTCGCATCCCTTGGATTTGCCAACGGCAGTTGTGAAAGTGACACGTGCGCGAGGCATGTCAGTTGGGCATTGTTATTTATATATTTCATTTCATCTGATACCCTGTAATGCCGAAGTGTGTGCCAGTGGGTATATTGGATCTCTTATCAGACTCAGCCCATTAAACTCGGAGTTGATCGGAGTTTGACTCCATAAATTTGGTTTGTGGATGCATCTATTAACTTTCTTTTGCTAGTTTTCCAATTTAGGCTAACTCCGAAAGAAACATTTCCAGAAACTGACAGATCTCTAAAGAAAACTTTTACTTATGTTTTTCAATAATTTGCTCAATACATCTTTACACTGAGGGAAAAGCTTCTTGATATGAAGGACTTACGAGCATCTAAAAATGTTGGCTCTCCAGCAACCTTTTATAATCATCTATATATCCTATATCTATAAGATATATTGCCATTATATATATCCTAGCCTATCCCATATCTATAAAATTGATCAAAAGTCCACTCCAGATTCTAGCTACTCGTTTATTCAGCTTACCTAATCCCAAATGCAACAAATTTCACAATAGTTGTCCAATAAAGATGAAAGTTATCTGGACAACTAAACGCTCACATTTCGGTACAGGGTATTTTTGAGTCGGGCAAGCGTGCTGCTAGTTTGCCCACATGTTATTTATTTTCGAGTAATTTTTGCAAGTTTTGGCAAAAATATTCGCCTCAACCAAGCGCCGTTTGATAGGGTATGCACATATGGTATAGGGGTGAACCGCCCTTCCAAGAAGTGCGCGCACACACACGCACACACACACTCGCATACACACACACAGACAATCGCGCACACCCATGCCGTCTGGGGTGGTTGGTCTGCGTAACACGAGAAAAGGAAGGGTCGTCGCGACGTTGGCGCAACCTTGAGCCCGTTTTTTGTTTTTTTTTCTATTCTGTATATTTGGTCAGCCTGAGGGTTGAGGATGAGGGGCGCACTGCACGCCCTGTGCGTGCACCGGAAACGGTCGGGCCTGGGTTAACAACATGCGAGCGACTCGATATCGTGGGCGTCGCAACAAAAGCAGCGAAAATGCCCGACTAGCAGATACCCTTAAGCAGAGACGTAAGCTTCGACAATGGGTAAAGCATTCTTCCCTGTATAGAGTCGGACAGCAGAGTCCGATTTATCGAAAAGCAACGAAAAGCTTCGCAGTTTTCGAACTATATCCATCGAGCTCGTCGTCCGTGGTCTAGACTGTATTCATGTGTATATATGCTCGGAGATGCTTCCTTCTGGCTGTTACATACATACATATGCCCAAAAACAAGTATACCCTTTTCTGCGAATTTTGAATGGTTGCAGGGTATAACAAGAGCAACCACCACAACCACAATGGGCGAGAGGGTGGCTTGGGTCGGCTTCAATCAGCTGTTATTGCTGGGGGTGTATGTATCTATGCTAGGGGTTGTGTCCTCGCCACCGAAAACCATCAATGAATAATGCAGGCCACAGAGTTTGGGTGGTGCAACGGCCGGCCGGCCACACACACACACACACACACACACACACACACACACACACACACACACACGCATATGACGAATCAGCCGGCTTTCATTATCGGCCCAGCCAAATATGGGCGCGTTCTCTGACTTTCCGGCTGCATTGCGCATAAATTTCCAGCGCAGCCGATAAGAACCCAAGAATTTGTGCCCAGATACATGAACCCAACTATATATATACAAGCGATAATAAATGTATATACCCCCACCATATGCATGATGTATGCATGTAGTATATGGGCAATCGCAAGCCCAAGTAGCGCACTTCCAAAAAAAAAGATCTCTCTTCTTGAGCAGCATCTTTACTGCTCACTACCCTAACAGAGGGTATTCCGAGTAGGTGAGACGCTTGGCCTAAGATCAAATATACTATAAAAAGTATACATTACTCAAAAATACAAGCTTAAAGTTTCTAGATTTTCATCTTGTATTTGGTATCTTATTATATCTTCAAGTTCTTCAAGAAGCGTTCGCTCAAAAGCTGAGTTTTTGTATGAAGAATTGTTCAAATGTTCCAAAAATCTGAAATGATCTAATAACATCATAAGTTCAGTTATGCTTTTTCTGAATGGATTGACAAAATTAGACTTAATAAGGAATAACGCATTGTTAACGCTTGATGAATAATATTAAATGCTCTACTTCTTATAATTAATTGAACATTAACATAAATATTTACAGCAAAGAACAGTTAAGTATCCACCATTAGAGGGGCTTTCATTGAAGATACTTTCAATATGATCCAAAATTGCCAGAAAAACGAGTAAATTTATGTGTATCAAGGGTATTTGAAAGTTGGCATCCAACAGTTGCTGCTTGTTGCTGTTTCGCTGATGGAGTCATGCAGGCGAGCGCATATGAAAAGAAAACGACGAAGAAAACAAAGAGCAAACAGCGATTGCCAGCAACTCTTTGAAGAAGAAGAAGAAGAAGAAGAAGAAAATGCACTCAAAAACAAGGCTCGGCCCTCGAGAGCGGCGCTCAAGAGCAATCCGCATCGCATGCCGTTGTCATGCGGGGCCTTGGCCCCGCGGGGTGTTAATTTATGGCAGTTCAAAAGGGCGTGGCGCCGGCACTGGGCTGGGTCTGGGAAGCGCTTCCGCTGCTGCCAAAAAGCGACAACAGCAAAGAATGAAAACAACAAAAGAAAAGAACAAGAAATGAACAGCAACAAACGCGAACACATATCAAAAAAAAAGGCTAAAGTATACATAAGAGACAAATGCTGCAATATGCGGGTGTGCAGCATATTGGCGGTTGGGCCGGAGGGAGGGAGGGGGGCTGTCACTGCAAACAGCAGACACATACATACATACATACATATGTACATAAGTCAACATGCTATGAGTCATGAAAGGAATTGCAAAGTATTTTTGTTTTAGTTTTCAGAATTGGCCACACAAATGCCCGGCAGGTAAACTTAGTGGGAAATGTGTCTGTTTATGAACCGCAAAGCCTCTGGTTTCATTATTAATAAGCAAGTACGTATTTGTACAATCGCAGGTGTTTTCATATCGCCAAGCTATTTAACTGCTTATCAGGAAAAAGAAATAAAACTGAAGAAAAAAAAACCCCTAATCGTTCGACTTATGAAAATACCAAGCATTCTGCTAATAATGCTGCATAGCCCAAGCTTGAGAGAGCTTAGCGTTTGAGTGAGAGTGTAAGCTTTCTATGCAAATTTAACTCACAGTTCTTAAGCTGTTGCGTGGGCAGCAGATTTATGATCCGCTCTCACAGGAAGCTTACATTTGTACGTGCGTGTGCCTGTGTCTGTGTGTGTGCGTGTTTGTGTGTGTGCATGGGCGCTGATCAAAGAGTCACTCACTCACTGCGGAAACGGAGGCGCATTAAAAAGGCCAAGCACGTTCACAGCTCACAACAATAAGAAAATAAAAGGGAAAAGCTGCATACATTTATTACTATGTACGTACATATATACATATGTACATATTTATGCATGTAGGTACGTACATAAGGTGAAGTTGAAGACCGGCAAAAATTACATTCACAACGTGAAATTCGTTAATATTCCACTTGCATAGGACAGCCAACGATGCGAGGCTCCACAAGGAAGACACAGAGGGGGTGGGCGAGAGAGAGGTAGCGGGAGAAAGAGAATGGAGAGTTTGTATGCTTTAGGATCCGCCGGCAGGTAGACGGCAATATGCGCATATAATCGATTTGCATACACATATGTAATATATGTGAGCGTGTGTGTGTGAGTGTGTTTATTATACAATAATGAACAACTCAAATTGGACATGACAGGCGACAAAGATTTAGCTGACGATGACGACGCGCTTATGATTCAATATATGTACAATGCATACCTGTATATAGACATGTACACGCACTCTCTTAAGTGTCTGTTGTGCACATATGTACATACATAAATGGGTGTGTATTTTCCGGCGCTTTGGTAGCCGGCGCACACACCCACGCACATACAAAAAAACAAAGTGCAGACGTGCATTGATAGAGTCATAGAGAGAAGTGCGCGGTAAGTTCAAGTTCAAATTCATTTGTATTATTTTTCTTGCCTTTTGAGTGTTTTCCGGTCTGGCCCCTTTTTATGCAGCTGTGTGCTTGTGTGTGTGTGTGTGTGTGCTAGTGTGCTAGTGGTAGAGCTAACTATGCTTGCACACGTCTGTATGCACATACATACATACATACATATGTATGCTAGACTGGCCCCTGAGCATGGCTAATGCGCATGCGCCCACACGCGCTCTCTCACCCTCTCTCTCTCGCGCACACACTCTGGTGTAGAAAGAGCAGCTCGTTTGACTGCAGCTTACCGAAATGCAATGCCAAATATGGTTATACTACGTAGGATGCATCAATCGGCTGCTCTTGTTCTATTTTCCACATCCACCACCTTTTCCCCTAACTCTTACAATACGGTAGAGCATTTAATGAATAAATATCGAATGCTTTCGTTCAGTTAAAGCTCGGTTTAGCTACATATTTAACGCACATTTGTGTTGCGGTTGATTGAGTGATAACTAAAGCGCTGCGAATTTCTATGCGTTGCTCAAGTGAGCGATTTTTGGTGGCGAAATGTAGAGCACACAGACATTCAGATGTCCATTCATACATATGTACGTAAGTATGTGTGTATCGATCACACTCGTTCGACAACAACGACAATCGCCCATATGGCCTGCATCTCGATATCGGCCTTGCCTGTTAGCTCTCTCTCGCTCGCTCCCTCGCTCTAGCTCTAAGCCCATTTGTGGTGGATTTCATCTAACGCAGCATAAAAAGTGAAAACCATTTGCTTTGTGTCTAAAAAAGGGCATGAAACATTTTTCACGAGATGCCACAAAAAAAAAACTTATCAAATAAAACGAATGCGAAAAAAATAACAAACTAAAAGCTGCACTAACAATGCTGCTAATTTTAACGGTATTGCAAGCCAGCTGTGTGTATACATACATATGTACACATATACACAGATGTTTTACAACTAACTCTGTCTCTCTCTCTTTCTTCACCGTTAACATCAAATGCAGCTGTCAGTTTTGTAAATGCTCTTGCATCCCATTTATGCGCGCCTGCGCTCTCGCCCGCTCTCCCTCTCTCTCTCTCTCTTTGCCTTTTCTTTTTGGCAGTCTCTCGTTAAGTGTAAGTGGGGTTGGGCTGCCTGAAATTCGCCGCAAAATTGTGCCCAAATAGGGACAGCTTTTGGTGACAGGGGAAATAAAATACTAGAAAAAAGGGGATTTTTTGTATTTGTTGTTTTGAGCATGGTTTACGCCTGCGCTTGCTCTCAGGATTTTTGTTGTCTGCGCTGCACGTGCAATTTTTCACATGTGTTCGTGTCGCTCTTTCCCCTGATATTTACCGGCCGCCGTTGCTTACGCACACATATGCACAGGCATGTATGTATGTATGTGTGTAGTTGAATGCATGTCATTGTCATTGGTCTCAAGCACACGCATTGTGAAGGTTATCAAGCAACAAGAAAAGTTCATAGCCTGCGCCTTTGGCTCTTGCAAAGGGTATTATATTTATACATATAAAGGGCATTATAATTATGCCAAGCAGCTTAAGCAAGAACAAAATGTCATTTCTTATATTATATATGTATGTGTATGTAAGTATGTGTACGTATGTGTGCGTGTGGGTGTTTAAAAAGAGAAAGAGATAGCTAGATTTAGCTTTTGCTTAGATATTGTCCATTTGATGTATGTACATACATACATACATATACAGTTAAGACAAAAGAACTATGCTACAAGCGCATACAGGAAATAAACAGTTGTTTTTCTTTTGACTTTTATCAGTTTTCAATTTGGGCCCAAGATGTGTAATGTTCTTGTAACGATAACTGCGGCGAACAATCGATTACTGTAGATGTATCGATAACAACTACAGATATGGCTGCATACGTGTGTGTGCGAGTGTGCAGTCTACAACGGGAATGTGTGTGTGTGCGGTGAGGGAAGGGGAAGGGTGAGGCTGTCAGCTTAGAGGTCAAAGATTAAGCCTTATTTTGTGCAATGGAATATTTTACTTTTTTACTGAGCAATTCGAATATTTTGGGCACTTTTCGTCTATTTCGCATAGAAAACGATTTATTGTATTTTTTTCCCGTTTATGTTGCCTGATAAGATAAAACCACAAAACGAAAAAAAAAACAAAAGTGCTCCATTTGAGTGTGAACGACTGGCAGATACCCTATAATCAGCATAGAGTTGTTACAAGCTTCCATTTCTAAATATGCACATGAAAGCATATACATCTAAGAACACACACACACACACACACACACACACACACACACACACACACACACAAAGGAGTTGCTTCCTCTACGCCGTGCTTCTTCTTCCTGAGATCCCTGACTATTGTAAATGCAATCTTAAATAACTCGGGTATTTGTGGTTCTATCTCTATGATATTTTCAGGGTCTAAGTGTGGCAAGCAAATGTATGTAAATACCAAAGTGGAAGACTCTGCCTTCCAAAGTTTTCTTTGTGGGAATTGGAGATGATTTTAATCAGGTAAAGATAAAAGTAATCGATAATTATCGATAGTATTGAAGAGTGGCAGATATCGAAAACAAATTTTTTGCTGTGCATCGTATAGAAGAAAATAAATGTAACATTTAAATACTCCAGCTCCTTAGTATTCGACTCAGCTCGTCGTCCTGCACAAGAATATATGATAGTATACTTTATGGGGTCGGAGCTGCTTGCTTCTGCTTGTACATATATTGGCATAAAAACAGTATATCCTTTCTTTCACAGGGCACAGGGTATACGTAACATTGACGCAAAAGTTTTTTACCATCCGAGCTTGTGCGAGGCCCACGTAATTGCCAGAAAAAAGTCACATATCTAACCATGACCATAATTTGATAAGAGCGAGATAAACGAACTATGTTATTAGAATTGCTCACACACACACGCACACACACACACACACACACACACACGCACACTTACGTGTGTTCAGATACAAACAGATATCTATTTTATCTTAGAACATGCAATTTGTCATGGCAATAGATGAGTTCAGAAACGATCCGAAACTGACATCAAGTGCGAGGACAGAGCTCTCAATGGAGATTACGCGGCCTTCCTGGTATCCAGGGCCGAGTTTAATTCTTTCTCTTTGGTTCATCTTAACTTCCTATGCATATCGACTTTGGAATCTTTAATAAATATGAGGTTAGAGCGAAAGTTCAGCTCGATGGGGATTACGTGGACCCGGAAAGAGTCGCACACGTTTCTTATTTTATTTCGGCAGCAACAATGTGACCAATTGTACTTCATACTGACATTGGTCAACTAATCGTAAAGCCCGTAGCTGATAAGATTTGCCACCAATAATGCGGCATGCGGGTGCTGGGGGCAGGTAGAGTGGGGCAGCTGTTGCCTAATCACATGAGGTGCTCGTTGCAAAGACCCAAAGCCAAAAGGCAGCCAACAAAAAAAAAAAATGAACAAAATGATAAAAAACTGAAATACCGTTGATAAGAGCCGATTTGCAGTGCTTGTGGCCGCAGCTGGTCAATTGATATTGCCGGTGGGCGGAGCAGGGGGAGCATTACTTAACCCTGAAACTTAACGATCGCTTCATGTGACAGAACTGAAGAGCTCTTTGGTGCGAATCGCTTTCGACCGCCGGCCGAAATGGGTTACAATTCAAGAAAGGCTCTCTTATCAACGATCACCGCCAAAGTGTTGCTATATTTCTGGCCAGCAGTGTAAAGCTTAGTTAGGCGGCGCTTTCAAAGAGCTTTACACGTGATACTCCCTGGTCAAAGCTCACGTACGCTCGACTGTGGCAAAGCTTTTACACTGGTGGCAAAAGGCTGAAGGTTACGTGTGGAAAGCACAAAACGATTCAATTTAATTCACAATTTGCGGAACTAGTTCGGCTCACAATAAGTATATAATTCACAACTTGCGGAACTAGTTCGGCTCACAATAACTAAATGAGGTAGTTCAAAATGGAACCATTTCGATTCAGTTCCAAGCCTTGAATATAATGAACGTATGTCTACTTATGAGCTGTTCTTTTATTCGACGAACTGGTTCAGTTCACATTAAGGAAACTGAACTAGTTCCGATTTGAGCCAGCTCATTTGAGCAAAACAGAACAAAACATATAAGAAAACGCATTGCCCATATTATTATTTTTTTTATATAATATAGAAGTTTTACTAAGTGTTTATTTCCTTATAGAATTGTTTTCAGAGAAATTCGACATAAAGAAAATATTGTTAATATAATTTTTATTTTGCTTTTGTTTAAGAAATGCACACAGTGGAAGTTCCGAGCGCTTATACATAAGTCATAATCCACTCACGAATATATATGTATGTATGTATGTGTGTGTCTGTGTGTGTGAGTGTGTGTCTCTGTGTGTGTGTGCTCTATTGCCGGAATAAAAACATAAAAAATTAAAGTACTACTGATCGAAAGTTCAGTCAGTGGAGCACCGAAATCTATATAGACATAGGTATATATATAGATATAGATATAGATATATATGTATGTATATACATATACATATATATATATATATATATGTATATAGATCAAATAGAATGCATGTAAAGAATATAATTAATAATATTTGTATGTAAAGTATATAATTATTATAATATTATATATATATATATATTTATATATGTATATATTTTGTTGTGTTTCTCTATTCTCTCTCTCTCTCTCTCTCTCTCTCACTCTCTCACTCTCTCTCTCTCTCTCTCTCTCTCTCACTCTCTCTATTCTCTCTTTCTCTCTCTATTCTCTCCCTCCCTCTATTCTCTCTCTCTTCTCTCTCTCTCTCTCTCTCTCTCTCTCTCTCGTTCTGTCTCTCACTCATTCTCTATGATTCTCTCTACTCTCTCTTCGTTTTCTGAAGTTCCTGTCCAGCAGTTGTCCAAAGCGCATATAGAACTATATATTTTCTTCTTCTTTTTGGTTTATTTGTTGTTGTTGTTGTTGTTTTCTTTATATATCTTGGTGGATCAGGAAGGGGCTTAAAGTTTCTCTCTTCTCAGTAATGCTCATATCTAAATACATATACATATATATATGTATATACTATGCTCTCTATATAGATAAGATACGTAGTTTCTGGATTACGTATCTTATTCTCTGAATATATACAAAAAATATATGCATATATATATATATGATTATATGATTAATTTATGCTTCTTCTCTTCTCTCCTCCTTCTTCTTCTGCTTCTTCTTCTTTATGCTTCTTCTTCTTTATGCTTGTTTCGAAACAGTTTCTTTCATTGTTTCGATCGATCATATCATTATGGATCAGTTCATGGATCTGGGTTCAGTACGGATTCTATGACCTTTCTATATATATGTATGTGTGTATGTATGTATATTTTGTTATCATTTTTGTTGTATATGGATATGTTCTGTAAATGGTTCTCGTTCTGGATTGTGAAACATTTTTGTTATCGGAATGGCGTTTTAAGATTTCAACTGAAATTTTGTTGTAATTTCTTCTCTGTAATGTGTTAAGGTTAGCTTTCGACACGAATACACACAAGTTATGGAAGTATATAGCATATGGTATACATATGTACATATACATATTGTACATATATATACTATATACTATATATATAAACTATATATATACTATATATATCTTATGTAGACATATTGTAGGTATTTAGTACATATTTAAGTTAAATAGTTTCGGCTTCGGTTCTTTTTCTTCTCTTCATTTCTTTTATCATCTATTATATATTTCTATCTTTTACTTTATGTTTCTTCTCGTTTGTGTACATTTTTCTCTTTGCTATTACTATTTAATTTTGTTGTATTTGTTGTTTTTGTTTTGTTTAACTTTTATTTTAAATATCACGGCATTCAGCTGAGGTCTGATCTGATCTGTATATTGATTTTAATGTGCTTTTTGATTTCTTTTCTTAACACTTTATGCTTTCTGCATTTCTTTTATGGCTTTCTTTTTGCTATGCGTTTTGTTAACAATTATTTATATGCTGATGAAAACAGTTGAGAATAATTACAAAAAAACAAAAAAAAAAAAACTAATGAAAACTAATTGAACTAAGTTATGCATTTTGATAAATGAACAGGAAACGGGCTGCAAAATGTCACTTAAGCCGAGGATTAATCGTTTGCAAAGAGAATGTGCTTTCAAAGCTTGTTGCGTCGTGCTTTTAGTGTTGTACAAAACAAGTGCATTTAAGTAGCTGCAAATAGTGTTGTTTAGCAATATATAACACATATTTGCGCTTGTTAACACTGGTCAATATTGATAGTGCCTAAAGTTAGCGTTATGTCTATTGCATGCAAGAAAAAGCGCTTTGTTGAATTAATTTCTCAATTTTTAAAACATATTAAAGCTCTGTAAATTTAAGCCTTTCATGTGCTTGATATTCTGTGCTGCTGTGCGTTAATCCAGTTAAGCTGTAAGCTTTCAGTGAGCTTTTTCCATAAAGATTAGCTGATAGCTTTTAATGAGCTTTTTTCAATAGATTAAGTGGAAGCGCAGCTTTTCAACCAAACAAACTTTTGATCATTTGCCTCTAGGCATGATCGGATGCAAACAGAGGCTTTGAACTTAAAGTGAGCTTTATAAACAGCCCTAAGAGCTGTTAATGCAAGTCTAAGCAGAGCTTTTAGCTTGAGTTGAGCTTTATGAAATGAGAATTGCAGCAGCTGCAGCTTACTAAGGTGCCACACAACATAAAAAAGCTCTCTTTGCACAGTTACACAACACTGCCTTAGCTTATGATTAATCCTATGCTTAAGTGACACTTGCCGCCGCGCATGCTTGGATACTTAACATATAAATGATACAACTAGCACCTGACACAGGGTGTTTTTTTTTTTTGTTTTTTCGATTTTCTGTTTTTTTTTTTTTATGGGGTAGTTATTTAGATAGGAATTAAGAAGGCTTCTTTAAGGACTTGTCGGCTGCAGCATCGCCTGCGGCGGCGGCGCCGCTGCCAACAGCTGCGGCGAAGACCGGCCGCGCATTGAACAGTTGCGCACAAATGCGCCGCAAATTGAAATTCTCACCGATCAGCGTGGCGCGCTGCACGAAACGCACCGCCGACGGCCGCTGGATTAACTCTCACAAATTGGGTATGCCGTCTGTGTCCGTGGCATCCGCCGGCCCGGCGCCATAGCCGTCGATGGAGACCAGCGCGGCGCTCTCACTGAAATGCATTAGATTCGTCTCCATCAGCCCGTTGCTGAGGCTCAGCGGCGGCGACGACTGCGACGGCGGCCCCTCCAGCGAGAGGCGGCTGTTGGTGCTGATGCTGCTCAGGCTCAGCTGGTCGTCGAACACATCGATGTTCACCACCGTGGCAAGTTCGCCATCGATGCCCACCGCTGCGGTATTGTTGCACACTGGCTTAGTGGGCAGCACGGGCAACGTATTGCCAGTTCCGGCCACAGCTGTTGCTGCTGCAGTTCCTGCTGTTCCGGTTGTTGTTGTTGTTGGGGGCGGTGTGGTGCTCATGGGCTCCACATCCATTTGCTGCTCCTGTGCGGCATTTGCATTGGGATTGTTGCTCAACGTGTTGTTGAGCTTTTGCGACTTGTTGCTACCCCTGCTGGTTGCTGTTTTTGTTCCAGTTGTTCTTGTTGTTGTTACAATCGTGTTGTTGTTATTGTTGTTGCTGTTGTTATTGTTGTTGGCCAGTCCATCCATTTGATCAATGCCAAAAATGTTGCCTATATATAAAAGAGAGATGCATTTAATAATGATATATTAACAATTGATATCGTGCTAGTGAAATTTACATGTATTTGGCTTAGATAAACCCACAAACCAAATTTCGACTCGCTAGCCCTTATAGAGCCCGAGTTCAATGGGTCTGCAGAGGCGAAATAGTGATATATTGAGTTTCGGAGATGACCTCAGCCGGTCTGTTGCCGGAGAGAGACCTGTTGCTCTTTAAGAGACCTATATGATATAGTCAAACGATCGGGCATATACTAGGCTCTATATCAAATTTTAAGAGTATGGTCACACTGGAAGCATTTTTCGGTTGTGTTCATACTTCCATTTTAGAGGCTTTAAAGTTTCGTAGTCTATATGCATGAGATCTTTATGATATAGTCAAACGATCGGGTAAACAGAAGAATCTACACCAAATTGATAGCGTACGGTCACACTGAAAGCTATAAAATGTTGTTGCTTATCAAATTTAAAGAATATGGTCACACTGGAAGCTTAGTTTAGTTAAAAAGTGTGGATCATTTCCAATGCTTCTTTCGTGCATTTATTACAGAGTATTTCTTTGCAATAAAAGAATCGACTTTTTTATGGTAGTTTTAACTAAAATTGCATTTATTTAATTATACATATTTAATTTAATTAATTTTTAGTTCGATATTTTGTTTTTCCTCAATGTTTTTTCTTCCTTTTTGCCTTTTCGTCAGTTGAAAATCATAAATACTGCAAGTTATATGTACAGAAAACTATTTTGTTGTTGTTCTTGTTTGATTTATAATATTTCAAAAGCTTTGCCAAAGTTCTTTACAATTGAAAACGCAAAATTCTTATAATAAACGGGCAAAAAAAAATAAAATAAAATTGATTACATGTAGTTCATATTTTTGAAATATTTTACTCAATTACAAAATAAATTAACGCACTAAAAGTCATAAAAAAAAGAAATAATAAAAAAAAAGTATTTTAAACGAAGCGCCAAAATTGTAACAAGTTGAGTTTTTTTTTTCGTTCATTTTTTGAGAGCTTTTGGTTTGGGGAAGAAGGCTTGTGTGTAGTTGTTGTTGTTGGTTGGCGTTATAAAAACTTAACGAAAGCAGGTCTTGTACTCTGTGTAAATGCGGCTGCAGCTGCAGAGGCGCTTCTCTCACAATTGTGCACAGCAATACGCGCACACTACCGCACAGCTGGACATGCGCGCAGCTACTAAACTATGAGAACGAAGCTGTTCTCAACTCTGCTCTGTGTGCGTGGATGTGTGTGTGTTCGTATGTGCATGCAGCTGCACAGGCGCTGCTGCAGCGGATTACACATAGCTACTGAACTATGAGAACGGAGCTGTTCTCAACTCTGCTCTGTGCTGCACAGGCGCTGCTGCAGCGGCTTACACAGAGCTGCTAAACTATGAGAACGAAACTGTTCTCAACTCTGCTCTGTGTGCGTTTGTGTGTGTGTGTGTTCGTATGTGCATGCAGCTGCACAGGCGCTGCTGCAGCGGCTTACACAGAGCTACTAAACTATGAGAACGAAGCTGTTCTCAACTCTGCTCTGTGTGCGTGTAAGTGTGTGTGTGCATGCAGCTGCACAGGCGCTGCTGCAGCGGCTTACACAGAGATTGTACAGAGCTTGTGGCATTGGACAGTTTTTTTTTTACAGTATTTTAAGCTGGGTCTCTAGTTTGTTTGTGTGAGTGCGGGTGTGAGTGTGTGTGTGTGTGTGTGAGCAATCAGTTGTTTTTTATACAATTTATAATTTTTTTGTCAAATTTTGTGTTTTATATACATTTTTAAAATTTAGAGCATTTTGAGTTTTATTTTATGTTTTTTTTTTTCAAATTTTTTGTTTTGCATAATTCTCTTATATAGTTATGTATATGTATATATATATGTGTGTGTATATATATATAAATATATATATATATATATTGAGTTGTTTTTATTGCTAATAATATAACTTTTGCACTTAGAAATTGTTAGCATAATTTGTTTAAGCTTTTTTTTTTTTGTAAATTTAAACGAATTGCTACAAACGCGTTTTTTTTGTTTTTTTTTTTTTGTCAATAATCACATTGTTTTTTTTATGTATGTTTTTAGTATTTTTAAAATTTTTTTTTATGTTTTTGCACACTTTTAAAAATTGGGCTATATGTGTGTGTATGTGTGTAGAGAGAGAGAGAGAGAGTTGTGTGTGTGTGGGGGGGCTTTTGCTATTTACTTATGTGCTAAGAAAGTTCTTGTTGTTGTTGTCCTTGTTGGGTGGGCGTGAGTGGGAGGCACAGTTGCACAGTTGGAGTGCGTGCGTGTGTGTCTGTGTGTGTGTGTGTGAGTGTAACGCGAATGTTTGTTGCGCTATTTGGCGCTGCTCGGCAACAACCGTTGCTCCTCCTGCGGCAGCGACATCTGCTGCAGTTCTTGTTGTTCTTGTTGTTGTTGCTGCTGCTGCTGTTGTTGTTGCCTGGCCGTATTTGGCGTTGCCGGATCGGCGTATAAATGCCAGAGCACCACGAGACTGAACACGCACAACAAACATATTGCTAATTCTTATCTCTTGCGACGCTTCGTCTTCTTCTTTGTGGCACTCGGCTGGCCCGTAACGGGCACGCCGACGCCAACGCCCAGTGATGTGTTATTTGCAGCAGCAACACTTGCGGCTGAGACGGGCGGCGTTGCCATACCCAGCAGATCCGCTGTCCCAGCTGCTTCAGTTGCTGCCACACATGTTGCAGCTGCAGCTGCAGATGCAGTTGTTGCTGTTCCCGCTGCTGCAGCTGTTGCTGTTGTTGTCGTCTCGACGCTGCTCTCCTCCGCGGAGGACGTGGACGAGGAGGTGGCCGCCTCAATGGCCGCTATCAAATTGATCTTGTGCTCCAGCTTTTTGGTCTTCAGCTTGGCATGGGCGGCCGTTGCCAGACTTGTGCCATAGATGATATTGTCATCGGATGTGGTCGCCGGCACAGGACCCTCGCTGTCCGTGGTGGTGCCGGAGTGCGGTGCCGTCGCGCTGCTGCCAAAATGCAGCAAATCATCATCTGGCAGTGTTCTATTACGACCATCGACATCGACATCAGCATCAGCATCGGCATCAGCATCAGCATCGACATCATCATCGTCATCATCATCGCCATCATCGTCACCATCAGCATCTGCATCTGCATCGGCATCATCATCCTCATCCCTCTGCTTCATATCGAAATCCAATTGCAATTGCTGCTTCTCCGGCAGCTGCTGCTGCTCCTTCTCCAGCTGTGATTCGCACATGCTGATGCTGATCAATGGACGCAGCTCCTCATCATCAGCCGCGGCGGCGGCTGCAGCTGCAGCGGCTTGTTGCTGCTGCTGTTGCTTGTTGCGCTTGTGCTTCTTGCTCAGCTTTTTGGGCTCCTCCATGTAGAGGAGCTCCTCGGAGCCGGATGAGCTGTTGGATTTGTGCATGGCCAGATCTGTGCGCGGCTCGCCAGTCTTAGCCTTGGCCTTGGCCGCCAACAGCTGTGCGTATTCATGCTCATAGTGCAGCGACCCGCACAGCGCCAGGATCAGGTTCTGTTCGGTAAAGCCGCGCGGTGGCGGCGTAATCTTGCGCGGCATGGCCACATTCTCCAGCAGCGGGCTCTCAAAATTGATCAGACTCTCGCCTGCTGTGGCAGCACCAGCTCCAGCTGCTGCTCCATCCGCTGGCTGCGGCAGCTGCTCGTCGAGCATCTGGAGCGGCTCGAGCGCGGGCAGCGGCGGCAAAGTTTCCAGCGGTCGCAATACGCTCAGCAGGAAATCATCAAAATTGCTCGCTTGCCGCGCCGGCGGCTCCTGCTGCGGCGTCAGCAGACCTGGCAGCAGTTTCTCCGTCTTTCTGCCCAGGCTCAAGCTGGGAAAATCATTTCCGGTTGTTGCCGCTTGCTGTTCGACAGTTTTCCAGGCGCTGCCCGGCTGCGTCAGCTCCAGCACCTTCACCTGATATTGGCTGGCATTGTGCTCCTTGGCCTTGGGCACATTCTTGCTGCACTTGCTCTTGGCCTGCTTGGGCGACTTGCTTTCTGGCTCCTGCTCCGGCTCCTGTTCGGTTTCCACATGCAAATCGAGACCTTGCGCACTGGCGCTGCTTACCATAACAGCTGCTATGTCTGCTCTCTTGGCCAGCAGCCCATCCGCATAATCCGTCTCCGGTTCCGGCTCCGACTTAGCCAGCTTGGCCTGCTGCTTCAGCTCCTGCTCCGACTTCGGCTCCTGCTTCTGCTCCGGCTTCGGCTCCTGCTTCTGCTCCGGCTTCTTCTCAACGCTTTGCTCTGGTTTTGGCTGTTGCTTCAGCTCCCGCTCTGCCTCCGGCTTCGGCTTCAGCTCCTCCTCCTTTTTCTCCTGATCCTCCTCCTGCTGCTGATCTGCAGCTGCCTGTTTTTTGTCTTTCTTGTTGCTCTGTTGTTGTTGTTGTTGCGTGTTGTTTGCAGCTGCTTTGTTAGCCTTGTGCTTGGCCGCTTTGGACTTTTTGTTGCTTTGGGTTTTTAGGGACAGCGTGGAGCTAATCGATGTCTGCAGCTCATCATCGAGCTGCTCATCCTCGCTGATGGCAGTTGTTGTTATTGTTGCTGTTGCAGCTGTTGTTGTTGTTGTTGTTGTTGTTGGCCTAAGCTGGCTGGCAGTTTTGGCAGTTGTTGTCGCTTTGGTGTTGCCCTTCGCCGGCTTATTGAGATGCGAGAGCTCGGCAAAGCGCAGCGCCTGTGCCGCATCCTCGGCCGCCGCCTGAGATTTCAATGATTTCTGTTGTTTCTCCTTTTGCGTGATCACCTCGTCCATTTCCTTGGCAATGACGGGCACAATCAGCTTATTGGCCAGCACGACGGGCGGCTTGTTGTGGTCATCCAGCTGCTGCTGCTGATGTTGCTGTCCAGGGCTGATGCCTCCGCCCGCTGCCGCGGCCGCGGCTGCCTCCGCCTGCTGCTCGCGCTGACGCTGGAGCTGCTGCTCGTGGCGTCGCTGCTCGGCGAGCTCATCACAGAATATGGCAACCACGGGCCGGAAGAGCGCCTCATCGCAGTTCTCGTGTATGACACAATCCTCCGCCGCCAGCTGCCCGACCACCTCGTCCAGCATGTCCGTTTGCAGCTCCCCGCTAATGCCTGCATGCACGTCCGTGACGGTCCCTAGGGGATTCACAATTTTCTCAATGCGCGGCGTTGTGGCTGGAGCAGCTGCTGCTTTTGTTGTGCCCGCTGCAGTCACCTCGTAGCTGCATATGTTGGGCAGCACGCTGGCCAGCGCCGAGATGGCGGCCGCGCTGTGCGGCAGCTCCTGGGCCAGGAGTCCAGCTGGCGACTCCTCATCTCCGTCCGCCTCGTGCTCCGCGAGCGCATCGTAGTAGCAGGCATTGTCGCCAGCTGTGGCTGTTGCCGTGGCAACTGTTCCTGCTGCTGCTGTTGCTGCTGATGTTGCTGATGTTGCCGCCTCGGTGGCAACATTGGCGACGCGCTGCGCTAGGCCTGACGAGGCAAGAGGGTCGCGGCGAGGCAGGGTGTGGTTCGTTACGAGGCGCACAGAACAGAGAAGAGAAGAGAAGAGAAAACAAATTATGAGAAAAGCGCGTTTGCCATATCAAAAAAAAAAAAGGAGCGAAAGAACACAAAAACCTGTGCAAAATTTAACTCAATTTACATTTTCCATACGCATGTGTATCAAATACATATACATATATATAACATGTATATATGTATGTAAATATATATGTATATGTATTGTCTCTTGTTCTTAGTAAGCGTTAACGAAACAGAAAAACGAGAAAAAACTTGAAAATGCAAACAGCATAAAAAACGCATCAAGCTAAATATGCAAATGATTAAAAAACAAAAAAAAACACATATTTTTTGTTGTTTTTTTATGTTATTTTTGCTGAGTGAAAAATGTTTGCTACTAAATTGTTTTTTTTTTTTTGAGTTTCTTTTCTTTTGAGTGAGTTTTTTCTTTATTTTTAAGCGTAAAAAGTAAAAGCGCTTTTTGGAAAATAGCAAAAATAATAATTGAAAGAAAATAATAAGCAAATGCAATTTTTTTTTTTGGAATTTTTCAACAATTTTCTTATACTTTTTTATATATATAATATATATATAATTAATATATGTTTATTCTTCTTTTCAAGTTAAACGAAATTATATGGCTTTGGCTTTTTATTCAAGAATTCATGTAGTTCTTCGTGTGCTCTTTCTTCTCAACTGTTCTCTGTCTCTTTCTCTCCTCCACTCGCTCGCACGCACGCTCTCTCGCTCTCTCTCTCTCTCTCTCTTTCTCTCTCTCACTCTTTCACTCTCTCTCACTGTTTCACTCGCACGCGTCGACGAAAGCATTAAACGAGGTGAAAAGCCCAATAAAAAGTGAAGCGTTTAAAGCGGGTGTAGTTCAAGAAGAAGAAGAAGAAGCAGACCAAGATGATTTAGAAGAAGAAGAATAAGAATAAGAAGCAGCAGCAGGCGCGCAAGAAAGAAGAAGCAGCTCGCCTGGAGTCTTTTTTTTTTGATTTGGGCTAGGGGAGGGGAGGGGATATTTAGAGCTTCGGCTTGTATTGCGATAGTTCTTGCTGACAGAGAAGAACGGAAGGGGGAAGGGGGTAGGGGGGGTGAGAGGGTGGAGAGTCCTACAACAACGGAAACGAAAGTAGACGGAGAAATAGTGCGAAGGTGAATCAGCTAGAGAATATGCCAGAGTTATAGAATTGCAGCCAACTTTTGTATGTGTATGTGTGTGCGTGTGTGTGTGTGCGTGTGCGCGCGCGTGTGTGTGTGTGTGTGTTACGGTGCGCGTGTGTGTTTCTGCTTTGGTTGGGTGGAAAAGTTCACATATTTTCAATTCAATTTCAGCTGTGATAAAAATGTTTTGGTTAGCTTAAATTTAGTTCATATTATTAGAATATTGATTAAAATGTTTAAAAAAAATTAAAATATTATTACGAGAATGCACGAAAGCTGAGCTCACATTGACACCTTAACCAGTGTTGAACAATGCACAAAATACATTGAAAAAACAAAAACAAAATTCGGTTCAAAGAGTTGATTTTAATTAGCAAAACAAAAAGATTTATAATAAATAGTCTATATTTTATTTTAAGAATATCTATTTAAGAAAAAAAAAAACACATTTTTTACTCAAAAAAAAAAAGATTATTTTTTGTTTCGATTTGAATTTTTGTAGAGTTTGCGCGAAAGTTACGATTGGAAAGTATTTGAAAATATGATGAAGCGAAAGCCACACATACAAAGAGCACACAACACACACTCACACACACACACACACATCCACACACACACACACACACATACACATACACACAAACAGCACTACTCTCTCACACACACAATGAATGGAGAAGTCTTCTGATGTGGAAATGAATAGTTGTTGAGGGTTTGTTGATGAGCTTTAGTTGGATTTGATTTGGGAACAGATCGGGAAAGTAATGATCGGCAAGTAAATAGTGTATAAATTCTTGCTAATACGTTTTAATAACTGCAATTGCCGCCGCGTTGCACAACTTAAAAGAAACCAATGCCAATTTCGTGGTGTTTTCATTGCCACCAAAATTCAATTCAGAAATTTTCCATAAAGCGTTCATGGCAAAAATTTAACAAATAATCGAATAATCGCGAAAACATGCACCGAATCCGAATTGAAAGATAAGTTTTCAAACGACAAACTTAAAAACAGTTTCAAAAGTTATCGAACGGCAAACGGAAATAAATTTGTTGAACTCTGGATACTGATCGATTGATAATAGTGTTCAAAAGTGATTGATGCTTCACAAATTTGTTATTCAACACTTAAAATGATGTCCAGTGCTCGCTATGAACTCGGAACTAACAAGTTATCTAGGTTATGAATGTTATTTTGTTGTAATTTTTGTGGAAATGAAATCAATTTAATAACATATATCGAATATTCAAGGTTTAAGTTAGATTCATGTTAAAACAAAACGAAGGAAATTCCGGACTCGAGTCGGTTTTAAAGACTAGGTTTAAAGGAAACTTGAACTCCCTAGAAACCTTAGGGCCTTACGATTCGATCTGTTTAGTTTATCATGGAAAGCGAATTCCGTAAAACACTTTAATGATAATTGTAATCGAATCACTTTTGAACAACATCACAATCAATCTTCAGATACATTCAGTTTAGGGTATATCTTTGGGGTATATACATACATATGTGCACAGAATACGGATTCAATCGAACAATAAATATGGCATTGAATCCGTTTGGGAAATGTTTATCTATAGGGACTTACCGATCTCGCGACGTGCTGCCGCCGTTGAGGGCGACTCCCGCATGGCATCGGCCAGATCCTCCTTTAGGCGCATATCGCCGTGCCCATAATCCGAGTCCAAGTGCCCGTGACGAAAGCGATCCATCAGTTTGGGGCTCTGCTCAATGCTGCCTGCAGCAGCAGCAGTGGGAACAAAGGGAACAATTTAAATACAAATTTAGATAAATGCGCAGCGCAATGATAAATGGCAGCCACTCACTATATGAACCGGATTCGATGAGCACGGGCACGCCGGCACGTCCCGTGGTGGCGACAGTGGCACCAAGCCCGGCCGCTGCGCCCAGCGGCATGTTCAATGGACTGGAACGCTCCACGGCGGCAATGATGGCACCGCTGGGCGTCAACGAGGCGGCCGATGCAGCGGCTGCCGTTGACGGCAGCGTTGTGCTCGTCGTCTTGGTAACGCCTATTTCCACGGCCTCCGCGTCCACGTGGTTCAAATTGGAGCTGCAAAGTTTATAATATGACAATTAGTTGGAGCATAAGTAAAGGTTTGTCTCAAAAAGTGGACATTGTTTTGGTTTAGCAACAAGTTAAAGCTTGAAGGAAGCTTCTTAAAATGGCATTTGGCTGTCGCTCCTTGCTTACCCGCTGGGCGTATTGTAGTTCTTGAAAACAAACTGCGGCCCCATCCAGAGCCGACGATGTGGACCGGCGTGCGTGATAATCTCGACCTGGGCCAACCAGCTCTCGGCGCGCTCGTCGGGCTCATCGAACTGATGGGCGCTGTCCATCAGCAGGCTGGCATGTCGATCTTTGATCAGCCAATTGTCCAGCGCTAGCGGTGGTATAATTTCTTGAGATCCATCCTTGCGTCGGCCCAGATTCCACTGCGCCTTGGCCTCCACCTCCAACTCAATGGGCGTGTCATCACAAATCTTCTCTTTGGCAACATCTGAAAGGCAGAAATCATATGAGCCCACAAGCTAAAGCTACAAATTGATGCAAACTCACTTGAGGCTAACTTCGTGTCCAGATCGTACTGTATGAGCGCTCCGTGGCCGGCCATAACGAAGAGCGAGTCGACTGCCTTGCGCTGGACGCGACGCGGCGCCTCACGCGTCGCCGTCGGCGGCTCCAGCAGCCAGGAGCGCGACTTGGCAAAGGTGGCGCAAACGCTCAACGGTTTACCGCAATCATCCGATAGCGAGGACAAACGCTGACGCTGATGCGAGCCGACGCCGCCGCCCGAGCTGCTGCTGCCCGACCCGCCGCTGACGCCGCCCAACGTGGCGCTGCCCGGCGGCGAGCCCAGGACAAACGGCTGACGGAGCTGGGCCAGCGGCTGGACGACAGCTGGTCGTGGAAATGGCGGCAATGTGGGATTATGATACGGCTGCAGCGACTGCACAAACGTGGTGCTCTCCGAGTGCGATATGGGCGAGCTGGAGCGCCCGTCGGCGCCCAGGCCGGCGCTGCGATGGAAACGCGACAGCTTGTTGACCACATGCAGTGAGGTGTGGGTGCGAACGCCCATGGCGCCGCCGTAGGGCGTTATGGGGAAGACATGGGTGGTGCCGCGAAGCGTGGAGACGGCCGCCCAGCGTGAGTCCAGCGAGAAGGCAATATGCTGCACCTTGGCGCTGGTATCGCCGCGATGCAGCACATACAGATGATGCACTGCAGCCAAACTGGAGCCCACCGGATGCGGCTGTATGCGAAACACATGGAAATCATGGCCACGGCGATCCGCTGTGAGCAGCAGCATGCCAGAGCTATCGAATTCCATGGCCACCAGCGCCTCGCTGTGAGCCACAAAGTGGGCAACAATTGGATCCCCGCCCGCATGGGCGCCCGTCAAGCCGAGCGGCGCCCCCGTCGTCGGACTATAATCCTTAATGGGATGCTGCCGATAAACAAGCCATTAGCATGAAAACATATAGGTTTTAGAAGCTATATCCAAGTCAGGGACTCACCTTCACATCTATAATGGTCACCACGCCCGATTGCTTGGCATCGGCGCCGCCCGTGGCTGAGTCGAAGCTGCTGCTTTTGGAGCTGTTGCCGCTGCCGGCACTGGTGCCGGTCAGGCCGGCGGCGACCTGTTCGCCCAGCTCGCGCAGACCCTTGCCAAAGGATTTGGCTGCATTTAGCACCGTTGCCGTATAGCTGGGCACGCCCTCGCCATCGCAGCCGCCCCCGCTGCGCTTCGAGTGGAGCAGCTTGTGCTCCGCATACGCCAGCCAGCGTGGACCGAGCGCTATGGGATTTGGGTTGATGCTGCGGGGTGTTAAGATAAAACGACAATATTAAATCAATTTTCAAAGCTAGTTTTTACATTTTAATTCATCTTCGAGCAAATAAGGATTATCTAAAGCTGGCGCACGAGAAAGCCCTTCGATGAGCTTTAAAGGCACATTTTAACTCAAAGCTCTCATGTGCATGCTAAGCTGTTAAAAGTTTGAAAAGAAGAAGAAATAATCTCGATTCAAGGGGAAATCCGTTAAAGCTCTATCATATGCACACATATAACTTAAGTTACAGCTAACGAAAGAAAGTCAAGACTTTAAGAGGAGCTTCAAGCATTAATCCAACACTAAATCATTTAAAAGGAGCTTTAAGCACGTGATCAACGCTTCATTCAGCTGCTCAAGGATACATACGCAAAAGCTTTCATATACTTTCAAAGCTGCTTATGCAATGTTAATATCGACCGAGCGCAAATTGCGACGCAAAGGTTTAAAACATATGAACAATAAAAAGCGCAAGTTTTAGCATTTGCCATTGATTCACAACGAGTCAAAGCTCTAGAATCAAGTTTAAAGCTTACTAGAATATACTATATATAATTGGGCTTGACTCACCCAGGACTGGGAAAGCAGGTGGTTATGGTTAGGCGATCCTCCAGTGTGCGGGCATCAAACACCGCCAGACGCTCGTGGAAGCTAATGACCACCGCCGAGCGATTGGCTTGAATGTCCAGCACGGCATTCTTGAATTTGATGGTCTTCACCTGGGCGCCCGTCTTAAGTGAAACGAAATTGACGGCACTGAAGTGCGAGGAGCCGGACGAGGTATTGCCAATGCCACCGCCCGCCGGGCCTGAGCCGCCGCCAGAGATGTGACCTCCGCCGCCGCTAAGTAGACTGCTGGCTGCAGCGCTGCCGCCATCGACGAGGGCCACAAGTGGCCGCTTCTCGGCAAAGGCATCGACTGGCTCATCGGCGCGTCCATTGTCATCGAGTGCGGTGGTCGCCGTTGCCGGCGTGGGTAGAACACGGAGTGCGGTGACAACGCCATGTCGCCAGGATAACACCTCGACAGCTTCGCCGTTGGCGGGTATGGCCCACACCTGAACGCCCAGGCCGTAGCCGAGGATGAGCAGCAAGGGGGGTGCCGCATTGCCCTCCAGTTCCCAGTCGTCGCCAAAGCGGGGATCGCTCACATCGGCGCTCGTCTCGAAACGGGCCCAGGTGATGGTATCCTTGGGATCCTGCACCGGCTGATGGACCAGCGTCACATCATTGATAAACCCAATGGCCGAGTCCAATATAGAGCGATCGCTGACTGCCTGTGGCGGGACAATTGCCGGCATGGCCATGCCGCCGCGCACACCGACACCGCCGCCCCCGCCAACGTCAACAGAATGATGATGGTGATGATGATGGCTGTGATGGCGGCGTGGCGAGTCCGCGGACATATTACACGAGAGATCGCCTTGCCCTAAGCGCAGGAGCGACGGCTGCCGCCCGTCTCAGCTGCTTCGTTCAATCAAAGTGCTTGAGTGACTGAAGAAAGAATTTCGATTAGTTGTCCGCTCGTTCGCTCGCTCGGCTGGAGGATGGAAGATGCAGATGGGAGATGATGACGGTGACAGGCTGTCTGTCTGTGTGGCAACTGCGCTGCCGCTGCAGCCTCCGTATGTGTCTTACTGCCAGCTGTTGTCAACTGCAAAATAGAAAGCAAAATAAATAAACAAACTGTAAGCGCGCGCTCTCTCTCTCTCTCTCTCTCTCTTAGCTTAACGAAACACACAGACACACACACTCGTGCACTCGCTCTCGCTAACATTTCAATTCCATTTTGTTGCGTATATGACTTTTGCTTTGTCTCAATCAAATGCTTTTAATCTTTGCACACTCGTGCCAGGCCCTTCTCCTCGCTGCCTCACCCGCCGCCTCGCTCTACAGCCCGCACCCCTTTTAAGTTTTATTAGCGCATTACGTGTTTTTTTTGTTTTTTGTTTTTCAACTTTTTTCCTTGCCTTGCTTTTTGCACACACATGCGAGGGGGCGACAGCAATTCCATGGGGCGTAAATTAAGTGCAATAAAACCCATACACACGCAAGAGTGTGCACCACGCAATTGGACACAAATGTATTAATTTTAATAAACAAAGAAAATAACAAATTGCAAAAGTAAAAAACAATAACATAATAACGGCAATCTAAACAAATTGGTAAACAAATTTTTGTAACGTGATTTGCTTTCGTTATTACTGTAAAGCATATATGTATGTACATATGTATGTATGTACATGCATGTGTTTGTGTGTACATTAAGCAAGCGGTAGTTATCACCATGAGGCCACCACCAGCAGAAGCAACAGAAACAAACGAAACGAAACAAGAACGAAGCAAAAGCAACGGCAACAAAAAAGCACACAACAAAACGCAAAGCCAAGCTTTCGGTGTGACCAACAAGTGCGAACGAGATGGAGCGAGCAACAGCTGTCCGCAACGAATGCTATAATAGAGTAAAGTAACGTTAACCCCTATGCGGCCCATGTGCATGTTTGTCACACAGACCAGAACCAGAGCTTGTAGAGGTTAAAGGCTTAAGTGCTTGCAAATTGTTTATAATTTGGCAAGTTGTTGTTGGCCATTTAGCAGTCAGTTAAGCTGATTTGCTGGCCACTTATCGTTTTGCTAGCTAATCGAGTCGAAAAATTTGTATTTAAGAACGTTTCGTTGATCTCATTTCATTGCATGGAAATTAATTAAACCCATTTTGATGCACACACATACCACTTAAGTTGTAATTGCCTATTCCATTGGGAGCTTGGCACTGTGGCCTACACACATATTGAAACAGATCGTTTGATAAGCGAACATGACGAGTATTTGTTATAACGAACGACAAGCCAAAGATCAACATCGTGAAATAATATATGCACATAACTAATAAATACATTTGCAAAAAATATCATGTATGTAATGTGGGGCTTACGGGCCAAGCCCAATAATGGGGCGAAACGAAATTGAGAGCAATTCATTCATATGACAGATGTTTTTTGTGTTTTTTTAAATAATGTGGGAAAACAAACAATTATGCAAACATGTATTTACAAACAATTGGGTAATCATATTGCATAAAATAAAAACCAGTTTAGGGACCGGGCAACAAGATGTATACACACGTTTTAAACATTTGCATAGGGTATGCAGCGTTCGACATTTAAGAGAAAGACTATTGCGCACAACAATAGGGGTTAAGGTTAAGCCAAAAACTATTTCACAAAGCGCATGACGCACAGCAGAGTTGATTTGAGTTTAAATACATATGTTTGTGTGTGTTGTGGCTCTTTGTGCTTTAAGCAGCATAGTGATGGAGAGAATAGGAGAGAGAGAGAGAGAGAAGGCGGAGGGAAGACTAACACAGGGCGCAAAACGTTGCATTCCTTAATTGACTTGCGCACACGCGCAGCAGTAGCGACAATAACAATAACAATAGCAACAGCAACTGAATGCAATGTCACAGCTACACATACAGAGGTATGAGGTATAAGAATGTGTGTGCCTGCAGTCAGCAGCAACAGTTACCCCTTCTCGCAGCTCAACAAATCCCCCCACACCTACAACGAACGCAACGCATTTCGTCTTTGTTTTGCCTTAGGCAGAAAAAAAAGCAACAACAATAGTCGTTCGTTGTGTGCGAACTTTAGCTGTGTGAGTGAAGAGTGAGGCGTGAGTTCACATATGAGTGTGTGTCTGTGTGTGTGTGTGTGTAAATTGGTGTGTCAATGTTAATAAGCCAGCTAGTCAGCAATCTGAGCCAATGGTTCCGTTCGTTCGTTTGTTCGATTTCTTTGTGCACGCAAAACCAAATACACACTGACACCATAATGAAAAAAAAGCTCATGTGCATGCGTATGTGTGTGTGTTATTATTGTTTATGCTGTTCATTGCCACTTGACAAAATCTACGCAAAGCGCTTTTGGTAGACAAAGCAAAGCACAACAAAAACGCAACCACACATACAAGTAGACTTTTGTGAACAGGTGTTACTATAAATACACATGCACACAGCATTTCAAAAGCGCACGCAATTCTGTGCAAGTACAAGAGCGACAGAGAGCGAGAGAGACAGAATGAACAGCCCTCGTACAACACCATGCAATTTGATGTTCATTATATGAACACTTGTTCCCCAGTTCCTGGAGAGGGGATTCTGAGTGCGTCATTGGAAAAATCGTGAAATAACTAAGGGGCTAAGAATCTGTAATTTTAAAATCAATATACGAAATGGTAGACAGCAAGAAGCACAATGATAAAGTAATAATGTTATTAGTAATTGAAATTCAATTTTCAATAAGAGAAAAACAATATTATGTACGCAATTGATTGATAACAAATTACGCAGTGTGACCAGCTCAAATGCAGAACACTAAGACTTTAGAGACAAAAATATAACAATTATGTGAAATGAGCTTTTACGATACTTGGGGCTGGATTTAAGAAGTGTGTAGCACAGTTTAACATACATATATGCAGGCCAGTTCGAATAGTCAATCGATAATTACGTAGAATTTCAATGATAAAGTAATAAGGAAAACCCAAAAGAGAGCAACAAGTGAATTAATGTAAAGCTTTCAATCGATAAACGTACGATTTTGTATGCAAGTAAGTGCATATTAAGACATTTAAGGTACTAATGGAATATTTTCATTGCAGGCGACGTGGTTCTGGCTCCAGTCATAGAAACAACTTGGATCTGGTAAAAAAAAAACAACAACAACCCGCGTAGCAAGTGGTTTTGTTGCTTCTCAGATCACGTATGCAGCACACGAACGTAAGCTGCCGGGCACTCTAAAGTTTCGCTAGCCATACGTGCACTAATACATGTGCATGAATACTAATACTCGTGCACGTAGTGGCAAAATTGAGTGCATTGATATTTACTTTCATATATTGCTGTTGCATTTGCACTCACTTGGTCGCACTCATTCCCTTGCATTCGCACTCACTCAAATATTTGGCAAACATTTTGCAGTCACTTTCAAACATTTCACGGCAGGCAATTGCGAGGGAGACAAAGAGCGCAAAAGAGGCGAGAGATTGAGCCAACATCTTTGCGCTTTGCACATTTTAATATACAAAATAAAACAGAAAACAGCGTAAATAAAATCGAAAATTTATAAATATAAAAGAAAAAATGGTGTCATTTGCAATGCATTTGCTGCGTCGTTGTTATTCTGCTGCTTCTTCGTCAAATTGCTTTATTTTTAGTTGCTGCTGCTAATAATTTTGGAACAAAGACCCCCAAAGACAGCCCGAAAGCAATTATCAAAATAAGTAAAGCAAGAGCAAGACGCAGAAGGAAAAAAACAAAAACAAATGCAAACCAGAATGAAGCAACAACAAACAGAACAAACGGTCAGCTGCAACGAGATGTTGTGTTTATGCTCTTTCTCTTGTTCTTTTGTCGCCTCTCTCTCTCTCTGAGTATGAAGAGCACAGTGCGCACAGTGACACAAATGCGTCAAGAAAGGGCAAACGAAATAAACAGTAAATTGAAATTGAATTTAACAGTTGATTTTTTTCGGCATTTCATTTGAGCGGACAACTAAACTTAAAGAGAACAAAATGACGAAAGCCCTAGATGTTCGCTTAACTAAGTTTTTACTGACAATTAATCACTCAACTAACTGAACACACACATATGTATACACATCTTATTTTGAATTTTATAAGTTGCTTTATCAATCAGCGTTATTTATCACAGATATTAGGTACAAAAACCAACACAAAGTAAACGTGTGTACATACATACATATATGCATATGTGCGTACCACTGTGCCAAAGTGTTTCACTATCAGTTCGTTTCATTTCGTTGCGTTTCACTCCGCTGTCCGTTGTCTGTCTAACGCGCAGTGCTTGCTTCTCTAGTATGTGTGTGTGTGTGCGTATGTGCGTGTGTATCTGTGTGAACGAATTTTTTGAAAACAAAACGAATTTCGAGAAAAAAAAACTTAAACAAAAACAAATGTATTCACTGCCTTTACAAGAGAATAATGCATAAATGTGACAAATAGATTATGAAATCGTGTAATGCATACACACATGTGTAATTTGCACACGCACACAAACACACGAATTACTTATATGCCTTCATAGGTTGGCCACACACGCACACAGAAACAAATAAACATGTACATATATATGCATGTGTGTACTTGAAATAGTTTCGAAAAGTGAACACCGAATAAACAAACAATATAAATTGTATAAAATTTACATTTGTTTCTTTTTTTTGTATATATGTATATGTGCGTGAGCTTGTTTTGCGCGTCAACACAACGAAACGCAGTTAAAAGTAGCCAAAAAATAAGAAGAAGTAGAAATATGAAGCACAATAGCAACAACAACTTACCACTTGACGCTGCTGCTTCTGCTGGCGTTGTTGTTACGACGTCAAGAAGCAGTTGAGAATTGGTGGACGACAGCAGCAGCAGCAGCAGCAACAGCAGCAGCAACAACAACGCAAGCTTCCTCGTTCCAGTTCCGGACGTTCCACTGCTCACCTTTTCTTTTCTTTTATTTTTGTTTTTCTGCTGCTGTTGTTGTGTTTATGACTGAGGATACGGTAGAAGGGGCAGCGCAAGGCGCACAAAAACAAAAATCATATGTTTTCAGCTGTTGTCGTTGCTATTGCTGTGCTGCTTTCCTCTTCTTGTTGTTTTTCTCCCGTTCTGCTTTGTTGTGTGTGTTTGGGCTATGCGTTCTTCTTCTTCTTGTTGTTGCAGTCGGCAGCAGCAGCAACAGTAAATTGATTTAGTTTTTGGCTGGCAACAAAAAAAAAAAAACTGCGTCTTGCGTTCTTCTTGGAGCTGCCCACTGCCAGTGACTGTTGACGCCCACACACACAAATACACAACACAAGCGCTGCAGCTGCAAACACAAAGTCGAGCTTAGAAACAAACTTTAAGTGCAAAGCTCCCGCTTACGCTCGAGTTTGTTTGAATTGTGTCAAAAAAAATAAATAAAAACCAACGAAAATAAAAAGAACGACAACAGCCCGTCGCTGAGGTTGTTGTCGACGTCGTCGTTGCTGTTCTGCTTTGTTGTTGCTATTGCTGCTGCTGCCTCGCTCGCACCCACGCACACTCACACACACAAACACGCACACAGCAGAGAAGCTGGCTGCGACGGCTGCGTCGTACGTTCTTTGCTTTTCTTTGCTGTTCGTTTTCGTTTTTTGTTTTCTGTTTTCTGTTTTGCGTTCAGCTTTTGCCTCAGCTGCTGCTGCTGCTGCTGGTGCTGTTGTCGTTGTTGTTTCTGCCGTTGCTGCTGCTTCTTGCTAGCACACAAATTAACTGCGACATTAAAATTAAATCTCTGTCGCGATTTTTTCCTTCGCCCGTGTATAACTTTTAACTCTGCTTCTCGCTTGTTATTTGTTTTCCACTAAGTCTTGTTGTTGCTGCTGCCTATTGCGCTTATTAATCGATTTCACTTTTTTTCTGCGTCTTTCTACTGCTACTGCTGCTGCTGCTGTCCGTGCAGCCAACTACAACACAATATAATAACAAAAAAAAAAATAAACTCGAACAATAACAACAAATATTTGTATATCTCTTGTCGCTCTTTTATATTGGCGTTTTCGTTTTTGGGCCAAATTCTTGCTTGTCTTCGAATTTATTATTTTGTAATATTTTTGCACACTTTCACACAAATTGATTGTGTTGTGTTGTTGTGGCGCTGTCGTCGTTGCTGTTGCTATTGCTCGAAACGCGTCCGCACATTAGAGCTGTAAGACAATGTCGATACTATCGATTGCTGCGATAGTCGACTCTTATCGATAGGGTGCAGCGCTTTGGCCACATAACACGCAATTTGAAATTAAGTGTGTTGTATTGTGAGCTTAAGCTCGTTTTCATTAGACTTTCTTTGTAATATCATTTTTTAATTATAATTTACTTACTTCTTCATAGTTTCACGTAACAAAACCAAAGATATATTACCAAAATAAAGGTGTTATTCCATACCAATTGTTTCAATAGCTTCTATCGATATTTAAAAATTAATAAATATCGAAAGTATCTTATCGGTATATGCATAATTATATATGCATATAAGTTCTATATGTATGCCCAGTTTGTATTACCAAAACAGAATTTAAGAGAATAAAGCGACAAGTATATGGAATTAATTATCAGGCACACTTTCTGCAAACGTTGCTCAACATTGCGCATGTTGGGACACATGCTGCTCGTTTTGAAATTCGGTTATGCTTGTATGTGCCGTTCAGTTCCCATATCGACAAGTGATAGAGGTGAACTGCTTTACTCGATAGTGCGATAGGTCATCTACATATTTAAAATTCAATTCAAAAACATGCAGATAAAAAGAGAAGTTTTCAATCCAAAAATAATAATAATTATAATAAATTGGGTCGACAATATATTCCAAAATGCAATTAATTTTGAACCAATGAAATTATGCTCAAAGAATATATCCTTTGGAAAATTTAATTAGATGCAAAGACTGAAGTTTATTAATTTTCCATGCAAAACATAAAATAATTGATGTTTTTAAAAAAATATATATTACATGTGTTTTTTGAAAATGTTTTATTTCTTATAACTGTGCGTGTTTGAATTAAATTTACGTTGGTAGATCGCACATCAAAATGTTAATTTACGATACTCGACTCTCTAGCTTTCGATACTTGACTCATTTTGGTACTGTTAATGTTAATAACAAATTGTCTAATATTTTAGTTATTTGCCTTGTTAGGCGATATAGCTACTTTTCATAGCTGGAAATTTATTTCCTGTGCGGAACTACATTGATATAGCAAAAAACTGGACTCATTTGACGTCTGTACTCACCTAAACAATTACCGTTATATTACAAAACTAGTCAATTTCCCTAACATAATAAACAAACGACTCAAGGCCAACGCTGTTAACGCAAGCATGAGTCTCAATAACCGCTACGCACTGTTAACGCTAAATGAAGTCTGTAAATGCGGTTTGAGAAGCTACTAACGCGCCATCTACCGGTATTATTTGCATGCCACTGCCAAGCGTTAAGAACTTGAAACTTTATCCGCAATTTGGCGCGATATTTCAAATATGTTGGTGATGCCCCTAACAGGAAAAGATTTTTTGAATATAAAATAAATACGATGCAGGTTATTCAAACTATTTAATTAACTAGAAGACAATCAGTTTTAATTTTAGGAAATGTGTATTAGCCGAAATAGTGTAAATATTACTTATGGCCCATATAAATAAAGTTATTTGCACGATTGTGTACTAGAATATTGTATAATTTTTTTGTCGTGCCTTTATATTCATATGTGCTGCAATATCCGGACATTTGATAGATTCACAATAAAATCAAATCACGGCACATATCACGGCTGGCTGTTGTCCTTGTCGAGTAGCCTGTCCCGCTCTGGTGAACTCTGCCATATAGCATAACATTGAAGCAGTTAACCGACCAACACACCAACACAAGCACACACTGATACATATACACACACACATAACAATCGTCACACGCATTTCGGGAGAGTTATTTAAAGCGAGTGCTTGCGTCTCGCTCGCACGAGCATGGAGTAGGCATACAGGCGCATCATACGGGACATTTTGGCCACGCCCACGTTTGTGTGCTATGTATGTTTATCCGCACGGAACTCGTTTCACCCCTACACACACACACACTCACATATGATACGTGGGTTTTGGACTCTCGTACACATATACATACACACACGGCTGATTTGTAACGGTTGCTCAAGTGTGTGTGCGTGAGAGCACAAGCACATGTGTGTGTGTGTAAGTGTGTGTGCATGTGCGGCCGCTTATGTATTGCAGGACTCACAGGACTCGCACATGCATGTGACAGCGTTCACACACACGGAAATGCTATGTACTGAAGCGGGCTAGCCTGTGACTGTGTATGTAGTAGTAGTATACACACACACACACACACACACACACTCATATGTGCTCAGTCGAGTTGCCGCTGTTCAGCGGGCAACTGTTAACTAATTACAAAAAGGCAAATGAAAGTTTCTTCTTTTTGTTTTCCGTCAATTACAAACAGCAACACATGCCCGCTAAAGAAGTCGTCGAATGGGGAGGGGGGGAGGTGGAGAGGAAATTGTATTGTTTATCATATATGTATGTGTATATGTATGTGTGTATGGTAAAGAGATTACACATGTATGTGAATATGTATGTATATGCATGGACACACATCAATTTAAAGTTTTAAACGTATTCTTATCAATTCCTTTTTCTGTTTCCGTTTCTTCTCCAGCATTGACAGTTACAGATTTGTAAGTCTTCTTCTTCTTCTGCTTCTCCTTCTGCTATCGCCCTTCTTTCCTTTGTTTTTGCGCGTCTGCTTTGTGCTGCCAACCACTTCAGTTGGCGCTTTCCTTATTTGTGCACTTTCACTTTTTGACGCGTCGCCCTTTGACCCCGCCTCCTGCTCTCGGCATATTTAGAACAATTCTTGCATTTTTATTTTCAATAGGAGTTTTTATTTTTTTACCTTTCAGGCGGGCGCCCAACCTTTTCGAGCCCCTTCTATTAAAATGTAGCATATGTATTTAAAATAAGGCAAGAGCGCGTGTGTGAGAGAGAGAGAGAGAGAGAGAACGTGAAAGAAAGAGCGCGAATATTGTGTAATAAAAGGCGTGGGAAAGTCAGTTAAGAAAAAAATAAAAACGTAAAGCGCATCGCATTTGCCGACAGCAAGCACAGCACAGGTCACACCAACAGAACCTATTTATATTACACATGTTTTTAAGAGTTAAAAGAGAGAGAGAGAGAGAGGGAGAGAGAGAGAGAGAGAGAGAGAGAGAGAAAGAGCCAGAGAGGAAGGGAAAGAGAAAGAGAGAGAGAGAGAGAGAGAGATAAAGAGAAAAAGATAGAGAGACACAGAGTGACAGAGAAGAAGAGAGAGAAAGAGGAAGGGGAAGAGAGAGACACAAAGTGACAGCGAAAGAGAGAGAGAGAGTGAGAGAGAGATAGAGAAAAGTAAGAAAGAAGAAGAAGAGGAAGAGAAAAGAGAGAAGAATGATTGAAGCAGGAAACCTGCAGCTTACTTGAATTAATGAGAATCGCATAGTACGGCCATATGGGCACAGCAGAAATACATACACACGCACAGTCACTTACATACTCACACTCACACACACATAAGCAACACACTAAAGCTTTTATAAATTGCAGATGGCGTTAACGAGATGAAAGGCGCTGTAATTACCAGCCGAGACTAGGAATCTTTAACTCTAGCATGCACAACTGCGACGCATGGAGAACGCCTTTATTCAAGGCGTGGAATAAGCTATACACTAAGAGTGGGAGTGAAAGAGAGGGAGATGGCGAGAGGTGGGAGAGGGGGAGGAGGCGTGTTGGAGCACAAAACATTTGCTGCGTGGTGTAAACTTGACTTTGAAATTTGCCTCATTTGCACTTGCTGCATTTACACCTGCCACGCAATGGCGCCGGCTGCCAGCGTTGCCACCCATTCAAAATGAAAAGCCAGCCATGCCACCCCCAGCCCCCAGCTAACCGAAGCCTAGCGAGTGCTTGGAATGCATTGTGACTTTTTATTTACTTTTATTTCTATTTTCTTTTCGTTTTTTTTTCTTTGTTTGCAGATTTAGTTAAGCACGAAGCATGCTTTTGGCACAATGAAAACAAGTGCCGCATAAATGGAGAAATGAAGAAATGGAGAAGAAGAAGAAGAAGAAGCTGGCGGCAATCAGAATTATGCGGAGACTGAACTGTTGCATGCTTTCGGGCGCGTCTGTGGCATTAAGGAACGAAAAAAATCCACAAATAAACAACAATTGTCGACCAGTTACAGATTGAAATTGAAGATAGAAAACTGGTTGAGTAACTGGGTTGATTTTATATTAAATAATGAAAATTTCAATCAACTTGTTAATGAAATGGCGTGCGATATGATATTATGATAATCAGAGACCGGTTTTAAAGAACATGCTATGTAAATATATGTCTGAAAATCTAGCTATGATATCAATGCCCAATTGTTATATTTACAGACCAGCTTTGACCACGCCAAGTTCTTGGCTTCTGTATACAATTTACATAGTTCACATATATGAGACTTGAAACTTGATACCCAAAACCTCTGACCCACATTTTCCGACCAGAAGGGTTGTCTTTTGCGAAAGGTGTGAAACACCTCTCAAGGGTACCTTTACAAGGATCTTTGACCCTCAGCTTGAGGGCTTTCTGTATGTAAGCAGAAATGATGCAGGCAACCGTTTCCGCTAATTTTCCATACAAGCGCGTGGAAACTTTTCACAATTCACCTTTCTACCTTAACTGGCTGGGACCAATCAGCAAGAGATGTGTGAGAATCACGGAAATGATCCTTTTCTTAGGAGTATTTCCTGCATTATATATGCATGCAATTGCCTTAAAACTAATAATATTATTAAGTTGGCTGCGCTGGGCCTTAAAATACGTGTTTGCGGGAGTTTTTCAACACTATGCCAAATATATATTTGTAATAATGCGTGTGCATTCAGGCATGCACTGTGCATGTATGTGTGTCCATTAAGGTCATTGCTACCGAGTCTCTGGCAGCAACAGACAAATAAATACAAACATACACACACACGCACACACACACACACCATATAAACACACATCTGCATACGCATACGTAGTATGTGTGTGTGCGTGTGTTTGTGAACATGTATTTATGCATATGTTTGCATAATGCACGTGCTTGCACTTTTACTTTGCACTTGCCACAATTTTGTGCGCTTTTTTATTTGATATGCAGGAGCGAAAAAAAAACACAAAAATAAAGAATGAAAAAAAAGGGAAAATCTTTGCCGCGTCTGGGCCCAGCAACTGCCACAAAGGGGGCGTCCTGTCTGAGTGTGTGTGTGTGTGTGTTGTGTCTGTGGCACACTGAAGGTTACAGAGTCTCTCTTTAACCTAGAGACACCTCGGCCGCGTTGCCAGATAATCATAGGTGCAATGTACAAGTAAACATGCCGTCGGCAATGAATGCAATATGTAAAACTAATGCTATCGATTACACACTTACATATGTATGAATGCATGCATAAGTATTCGAAATGTTAAGTAGTCAACAGGGTGTTCACGGTGACGTCACAAAACGCATTAAAGCTTAGTTCGCGATGATGGTTCGTTAAATATTGCGCAATCCTATACAGAGCAAGTGTTTAAAATGGCAGACAGTGAAAAAGGCAACAACAAAAGCAAAATAAAAGAAAGCGCAATTACACGCACACATGCACTTATATGTAAAAGCGCGCGCAGCACGCGTTGATGTGTAGGTGCGAGAGCGCAAGAAGTGAGAGAATACAAAAACAACAACTACGTTGCTGGAGATCACTCTCAGTCTCTCGCTCTCGCGTTACGTTCGCTTGCTTTGCACAAGACGTTCAATGTTAAGCAAGCAGTTAAGCAGAAAACAATGCACTAGAGCGAGAGCGCACGACAAGTCGCGGCTAATCCAATTGCTATTTGAGCAACTTAAGTTTTCTTTATAGTATTTTTCTAGTTATTTATTAAGTGCAAATGTATGTATTTTTGATACGGGCTTGTTAAGGATTAAATCTAGTGTGTGTGTCAACTACATGCCGGCCCAAATTGTTTGCCGCCGATTAATCAACTGCAATTGCTTTTGGCCCATAAATCATACTCGAAATGTACGAAAAAAAAAAACAGAATATTGTTGTTGTTGCGCTTGCGTCGACAGCTACTGACCCAAAGCCGTGCGTCGCGCGGTTGCCGCAAATTGAATTCGAGGATGGGCACGAACTGAACGCGCGCGTAACCTTTGCCACTGCCTCGTTCCATGCTCGTTGTTGCCCCGCTGTTGCACTCGCAGTTGTCACATTTCCCGAACCGATTTCCAGCTTAACTAGTCGCCGTGCGTCCTCCATGTTGTCCGCTGTCCGTTCGCGCACACGCATTCGTTTCCTCCCCACCTTTTCAGGCGTATTTTGACCAGTTAGACTCACGCGGCACAGCCCGGCCAGGGCCAGTGTTGGACAGGGGTCAGTTGCGGTATTAAATATTTTGAAGAGGGTCGCTCAACTCATTTTTAACTTGATTTATGCATGTGTGTGTGTGTGTGTGTGTACATGCATACATATATGCATGTGTGTGTGTGTGTTCACTCGAACAGCCTTTTGTGGGCAGCATGTGTCACGCCCCGTACGGGAATCCGTTCATCAACGTCGCAATTTGACGGAACACCAAAATGTTTGTTCGAAAAATTGTCTAGATTCATTCTTGAACAATTTTAATGTTGTTTTATGTTCAAGAAATCTATAGATTATATGCTTATTGCTCTCTGTACCCTTGTAGAGGGTATTCTTATTTTGTTATGAAGTGTGTAACGCGTAGAAGAAGACATCTCCGATCCCATAAAGTGTATATATTCTAGACAAGCTTCAACAGCCGAGTTGATATGGCCATGTCCGGCCTGTCCATGCGTCCGTCCGTCCGTCTTTTCGTCTGTCCCTCTCCAACTCTGGCAACTATATTATATAGCTGTCATAGGAAAAATCGGTCGAGAATAAGTCTTTTGCTCCCTAAATATCATAAATCTCATCAGCATTGGACCCCTGTATCTAAGAAGAACTTGTGATTGGAGAAAGGCATTTCCTATAGAAATCTCTAGCCACAAAGTGTTGCAGAAAGCTTGGTAAATCGAAGAAACTCACAAGAATCTTGGCTTATACATATTTTTGCTAAAGCCCACACAATATTTTCAGCTGGGAGGAAGAACTTGAAGAACATTTTGAGAATGCAAATTAATTTGAATATAGAGCCAGATCGCTGCGGTACATTCAGAAACGAATTGAATGGAATGTGAATTTTGATTATGTTAAGCATTTGATAACGTTGCCAGCGATTGCAAATTGTTATTGTTGGCTTTTATTGTTGTTGCTGTTGTTGTTGTTGCTGTTGTTGTTGTTGCTGTTGTTGTTGTTTCACCTGGTTCGCATCAATTTACGAAGCGTAATAGAAAAATCAAAGTGCCTTCGAGACTGCAGCATTATGAAAAGTACGCCAAACATCAGCAACATTTTTATCGGGTCATCGAAGCGTGCAATGAATGCCTGCCAGGCGCACCGACAATCCGGCCAACAGTCCCCACAGCCTCCACGCCCATCGTTTCCCATTCACTCTGCCACCGTTTGGGGCAAGTGTTTCTCTCGCTGATGTTCGATGCCGGAACGACCCCTGACGAACGCACATCAATCTGCGCATAATGGCGACGGGATAATAGTGTTTGTTTTCAGTATGCAAAGGTATGCAAAATACATTCACAATGGCTACACACACTCGCACACACACACACACACACACGCACGCACGCCATGTGCTGCTTTCCTTTGTGTGCTGTACTCTTTCCGAATGTACCCATAAGCTAACTCTATCAACAAGCATATTTCGGAGTATCTATAATTCGGATTATTTGAATCTTGACAATATCCATATCTGCGCCCCAAAAATTGGTTACATATCAAGCTGTACTCAAGCACTTCTTTGAATATCCTGCCGAAGCACTTAAGTAACCTATTTTCATCTGAAAGATAATGATTATCTGATAATGATTTGATTCCTAATGTGTATAGAAAGTTGGAGTATCATAGCTTATAAACTATCTAATATGCGCATATGCTATCTAACATGCTATCTAATAAGCTATCTAATATGCTTATATACTATCTAATTCGGATATTGTGACGTCACATTTGCAAGACAAATAAATAAATGCAACGCCCACATACTTGGACCACAGTTTAACCTCATGTGGAGGTGGAATTAGCCACAACCCCATCCTCCTGCTCGCTTGAGTCAAATCATATCAACATCTGAATAATAGATCATATAGCTGCCATAGGAATGATCGATCGAAAATAACTTTTTATATACAAATTTAACATATTCCAAAATCTCGTCTACTTAATCATATATAGCATATAGCATATAGCATATAGCATATAGCATATAGCATATAGCATATAGCATATAGCATATTGCATATAGCATATATTTATAGGGTGTTAAATCTTCGGTGTGCCGAATGAGCCACATAGGCTTCAGGCTCTGCGTAGATCATCTTTCAGTCGGTCAGTTGGTCAGCATGAACTTTGACATCTATATACTCTATGTATATGTGTATATATATAGATAATTCCTATAGATATCTATCTATATATACAGATTACCCGTAAGGTAAGTGTATATCCAATTTCGTTGCATTACTTTTCTTTCTTTCTGGGCAACTACGCGGCGTATGCGCGATGATGGCAATCTGTTGTTACCAAAGTCGACGTCAACGTCAACGTCGACAGCGACTGCGAGGCTTCGTTGCTGGCTTTGTATATTTTATGCGTGATTGTTATTGTTTGCAGTTTGTTTGGAATAACGGCATTTTGAGTTATCCGTTGCGGCTCATGTGCCAGCGACTGCCAAACAAATTTCGGCCGTAATTATGGAGTGTATAAAGTAGTAGTAGATGCCCTGCCCCGCCCCGTCCCGCCCTGCCCTGCCCTGCCTGGCCATCAGGCGCGCATACAGTACGGCCCAGACGAGTACATACACCCAACACATACACACACACACACACAATATACACACACACAAACGCATACATGCATGTAGCTACGCATAATATTACTTATAAATAGGCGCGCGCGCGCGCCCATCTAATTTGCATAGAGTGCGCGCCCGCCCGTAAGCCCGGCGGCTTTTTTCGGAACAGATGTTTTCGCTCACGCCGAATCTTAACCCGAGAACTCAAACTGGAAGGTGAGCCCGAAACCCTACCGGTGCCCTAGCCCAGTGTGTTGCCCCCAGGTGCGCAAGGACTTGGTGCTGGTTGCCTCGCCTTGCCTTCGCGTTGCCTTCGCTTGTTGCCAAAGCGCCCCCTGTGGGCGGCCGTTGGCAACTGTCAGTTAGTTGATTTCATATGTTAAAACCGATGTCAAAGTTTTGTTTAGATACTACTACTAGAATTAACACAAAGTGTTAAGTCTAGAGATACCTATACCATAACTCATCTATAAGAAACTTTATAACACGTCTTCAATTAATTTTAGCAAAGTTCTTTAAGTTGCTTTTATACGCAAACTTCTGTTTCAGATTAAAGCTCTTCTCTTCACTATACTATACCTAATATGTACTGTATATATATACTATAGCTCTCTATTGGCAGAATCGGTCAAAAATGGTTTTGTCTCAAAACCTTTTCTGTTTTTACAGATATTTCGACTAAGCTCAGGAATTACGAACCTTACAATTCTGCAAAAAAAGAGGGTCTTATGTCTAGAAGGGTATTTTCTCTTCGTTGTATCTTTCTTATCCCCTTTTCGTTTCTCTGCTTATACTTGATTTCTGGCAGTTGGTCGTGCAGGACTTTCGGGCGTTATTGGGACCACTCTAAGGCTGGGCGTGGATACGTCACGTTGTATTCTCTCTCTATGTGTGCTCTGTGTGGTTATGTGTGTGTGTGTGCTGTGTGTGCGTGTGGGGGTGTGTGTCCCTTTTGTGCTCAGCTTTGGCTGGCAATGGCAATGGCTGCTGCTGCCCAGGATACACACGAGAGGACGCGATGCCAATACATATATGAGCACAAGTGAGGGTTGTGTATATGCAGACATACATATGTATATGCATGTATGTTATGTATGCCAGTCAGTGTGTGTGTGTGTGTGTGTGTGTGTGTGTATAATTGAGTATCAGTTTAGTGTCTGTGCGAGGACGAAAGCAGCGGCGATGGCGACGACTGCGACTGAAGGCAGCCAAAGTTTTATTAATGTGGGTGGCGCTCGTCCGGATGAGGTTGCTTTTTGTTGATTTAGCTTGGAGGTTGGCGAGGGGGGCTTTGGCGTTTGGCATTCTGGGGTTGAGTGTGTGTCATGCGAGGCATGAATCGGGGGAGCGTCGAGGGCTGGGCGTAGGTGGAGGTGGAGGTTGCGTAGCAAAGAGCCATAGCCAACGGCTCCTTTGGTGGCTCCACTCGCGCATTGTCTCATTTATCATGTGCACACACACGTCCTGGACAGAATGAGATTTAGAGGGAAAGAGCGAGAGAAAGCGAGGGAGATGGCAGACAGCGACACAGAGAAAGAGATAGACAGTGTGCGAGTGAAAGCGCGAGAGAGAGAGGGTTGATAGGGACAGGCGGGTGGGTTGGTAGCAAGCGTTGTGGGTGGGCATTGGGGTAGGGGTTGGTAAATGTTATCAGTGCCATTTGCAAACCCAAGTGGAACCCAAGCGCTGCCTGCAAACCGATTGCCAACATCAATATGTGTATGCTTCATGTGTGTGTGCGTGCGTGTGAGTGAATGTGCGTGTGTGTGTGTGTGTGTGACTGCAGCAGGTGAGGCTGGGTTTGAGTTTGGGTCCACAAAGTTTATCTTTTCAATTTGCGTGCGGATGGCTCTGCCTTCAGCTTTGTGTGTGTGTGTGTGTGAGTGTACATGTGTGCACATGTGTGTGAGTGTGTGCACATGTGTGTGTGTATGGGCTAATGTATTTGTGTACTAGTTGGATTAGGGTTGCTGTTGAGTACATTTACTTGAGCGCCGCTGCTGCTGTCTGCCTCTGTCGCTGTCGCAGTCAACGTCGCAGTCGCAGTCGCTGTCGCTGTCGCCATCGTGTTGGGTCGGACAGCGTCCATATCAATCATTTTCGAGGCTTGGCAGCTCTTAAGGTGCTAAACGAGTGGGCGGGTTGGATGCAAAATGTTTCTATTGGCACAAAAGACGCCCAAATGAAGCGAGTCAATCAAATGTGATGTGAGCATTCGTTAGATACTTTGATTTGTAACTGTTTAATCGATGTATACATCATCGATGGTCTATCACATGTGATGACATATAATCGATAACTAATATGAATACTGATCAAATGTGATGTGAACTTTTGATGTAGTACAATAACTCGATCGACGATAACTCGATTTTTATTTATGGGATGTTGTTCATTTAATATCGATTACTTATCGATAAGTGGAAAGGTTAACATGCCTTCAGATGCGATGTGAGCTCTTGCTGCCTATTTTTTACTTTTTCCCCAAAAGCGATATATGTTTACTTCGAGAACTTGATGACAAAGATGATAGCTTTGTGTTTTTATTTCTATGCTTCGGTTCATTCAATATCGATTATTTATCGAGAAAGTCTTAAATTGCAGATTGTTATCGATATTAGTTTTGTGTCTTAATCTATAAAATAAAAAGTTTAACAAAAGCAAAACATGTTCTATTTATAAATACCGCAGAAGTTCTTTGTTTTGATAATCGATTTATCGATTTATAATCGATAAACACAAAATGGTGTTTGAATCAAAGAAAAGCTAATAAGTCTACGTAACTGCCCGGTAAAATATTCGATAATTTATTGATGAGAACGTGGGCCTGCGATAAGCGCTCGGGAAAAGGGGATTACCTTGTTGCCGTAATCGATAAGTCAACGATGAACAGTTGGTAATCCATTCGATAGCAAATCGACATGCGCCTATGCTCTCAGTAAGAGGTAGAATTGTTGTGGGAAATTTAAGCTTGATTTCATTAGTTACTTCAGTTTCAAGTGTTGCACAACGGCAACAATTGAAAATAGTTTTGCAAGTGGACGCCCCGCCCCGCCCCGCCTAATGCCTAATGCCATTTCTCGACATTAAGTCAAGGATTGCGCATATGCAAAGTATTTATGTAATCACAAATAACTCATTTACACATTGCGGTGCAGCGAATTTGTATTTAACAACAATCTGCTGTGGGTGGTGCGTGCCGATTGGACGCCATTGTGGCCATGCTTGTAGCTGCCACATGTGGCGTATGCGCGCACACAAATACATATTTGCCTGGATAATTTCGAATAAACGGCGACTAGTTTTTGGGGGCGACCAACAGCAGCAATCCAACAACTTGGCACACACACACACACACACACACACACACCCACACACACACCCACACACACACACATGCACACAGACACATGCACACAGACACAGGCAGCACCCTGTGGTGCATTCATTAGCGCATGTGGATGTGAATGCGGGTTTCGGTTGCGGATGCAAATGCAGATTTGGCCTCGTTCGCGCTTCGTTGTTCTGCTTAACATCTAGCAGCGCCCCAATAGCACCCCCCTAACCCCCTACCCTTCACCAGTTTCGGTACTTGCCCCCTCCACCGAGCGCATACAAGTTTTGGTTCGGCAATTTATGGTTAGAAATTTTGCATATGGACCGCCTCAAAGCTCAAAGCTTGCTAGTGCAATTTTTGGTGGCCCTCCATAGCTGGAGTGGCAGCAGCTGGGAGCAGGAGCAGGAGAAGGAGCAGGATCTGGCAGCAGGAGCAGGAGCTGGCAGCAGAAGTAGGAGCAGCGTTAATGCCGCTTTTAATTGGCGCACACAAACAGTGGCTGGCCCGTCTCCATGGAGTGGTTGGAGGGTTTCAGTGCACGAAACAAGGGGGGCAGGGCGGAGCATGTGTGGTAATTTAACTGTTAGCTGCGTCGCTGGCGACCAAAGTTTATGGCTAAGTACGAATACGGGAGCCACACGGAGCATAGAACAGCCAAAGTCCTGCCTTGTACCAAAAGGGGTTTCGCTTGACAAGTGGAATGCGGTGGGGGGCTAGGAGGAGAGGTAAGGGAGGAGAGCCTGGCAGATTTTCAAGTATATAGACGGCAGCGTTGGCACGTTATGTGCACACGTTGCTTAGGACGCTGTCGTCTTCAGCGTAGTCGTAGCTCCTCCTAATTGCAAAGCCTCAGCCCGTTCGCTAGCTCTCGCAATTGTGGCTAGCTGTGCATGTGTGTGTGTGTGTGTGTGTGTGTGTGTGTGCGACTGCGGGTGTCTAAGGGACGGGCGGGCGTTGTGACATCGTGTCGTGTGTGTTCAATAATGCGAGTTTCTTAGTTAGGCATCAGGCAATATTCAGAAGCCGCAAAGGGTGTGGTTTCCTAACGAATTTACCCTTCATTGGTTTGCTGCACATTATTATCGATCAGTCGATATTAATAACAAAGGTTTTGCTGAATTATCGAATCGATTACTATCCAAAATATGTCTGTCCATCATAACTCCTTAACCTGAAGTTGCCAATCGTTTTGGGGAAATATCCTAAAGAGTTTATCGATAGGCAGATCAAAACAGATCTATCCATCATATCCTCTTTGCCTTTAACTGCCAATCGATTTGCTCACATAACAAATAGAATTTATCGAAAAGTGATTTTGCGATTGCTACGATTGCATGTGTCATAAATCGATTATAATCGATTGCTAAATATGGTTTTCATGGCATGCTGAAACTCTTTCCGCACCTAGTCAATGTCAATCGATAGTTGCTGTTTGTTAATCGATTAATCGATTCTTCATTGGAAACTCGAAAGGCCTTTGCTTAGTACGAATCTTAACAATTGGCTAGGCTTTTGGATGAGATGCCTGTTGCAAATGTTATCGATTAATGTGCTTATCGTTAATAAATCGCTTTGTGGAACCTGAGAGGGGAACTCTTTGCCGATTTAACGCATGCCTGAGCATTACGACATGCTTGTTGAGCTTTGCACGCTTTTAATAGAGATGTCACTTTGATGGCTGCGCCGCACTGATAACGATAACGATAACGATAACCGTACATATATTGTCAATTTGGCAGGCGAGCTGTATTTGGTGTGAAATTGAAATTTCACAACGCTGACATTTATTGACAAAGCCTTGATTAATGATAAGCATCTTTTCGGGCACATCCTTGCGAGCGCACAAAAGGATGCGCCTCGCACATGACTGAGCGTGTGTGAGCATGTGTGAGTGTGAGTGTTAGTGAGTGTGAGTGAGTGTGAGTGAGTGTGTGTGAGTGTGTGTGAGCGTGTGTGAGTGTGTGTTCGTATTGAAATGAGCACTTGGTAAAGGAGTAGCTCGTTAGAATTTTGACATAAATCAAATAGCAGCATGCTCATCCATCCATCCAGTCAGCCAGTCCGCCAGCCAGCCAGTCCGCCCGCCCGCCAGTCAAGGGCCATCACATGCCACCCATGCACCACCTTTATACGCAAAAGAGCGCTGGTTCAACCCATTCCACAAAAAGGAAATCGCATTCAAATGCGCGTGTGCAGCATTATGGAAGGAACCGCGAAATATCTATTGACAGTTGGGTGTCATGTTTATCCGAGCTTGTTATCCCATTTTGGCAACATTGCGATTTATGCGATTTTTGGGTGCACGTCGAACCACGAACCGCGAGCCTCGAACGTCGAACGTTGAACGGGCGGTTCGGGAACACATCGATGGATAGTTATAGATAGATAGATATTGAATAGATACAATGCGCATTTTGCATTTCCTTTTTTTTTTGCTTTGTTTTGTTTTTTGTTTTATGAGATTTGTGTGTCAAATTTCCATTAGGCATTTCTGTTTCCCAATTTACCCTTTACCTCACACACACACACACACACGCACACACCCCCCTGACCCTTTGGCAGGGGACATGCAAATGTCAGGCGCGCTGATTGCACGAAGGGTTAACAGCCGGGGTAACACAATCTCTCTACGCTTCCTATGCGAACTTTTTTTTTTTTTATATTCCTTCCTTGCTGTTGCAATTTTTTGTTGCTGTTTTTTACCCCCCCTCAGCCGGCATGGTCCTTATGCTGGCAGACATTTATTTTCGTTTTTTTTTTTTGTGTGTTTGATAATTTATTATTTTGTAAGCATTGAAATGTGATTTTTTTTTGTGTATTTCAATGCCAGCGCGTTGTTTAAATCGAACAATGAAAGTTGATTTACATACCGAAACGATTGCCAGAACGAGAGCTCTGCTGCTGCTTCTTCTGCTTCGACTATAGCTTGTTATACCCTAGCAAGTGATGAGGGTATATCGATATTTGCATGCATTGTGTAACGAGCATATAGCATCTACATCTTCATCTACATCTATCCTGATCAGCACCAGGCATAAATATATTATATATATAGCTTGTTATACCCTAGCAAACGATGAGGGTATATCGTTATTTGCATGCATTGTGTAACGAGCATATAGCATCTACATCTTCATCTATCCTGACATCTATTCCCATCAGCACGAGTTCCTTTTTTGGACATAAATATATTTGCTGCAATGAAGAGATATTATTTACGTGCTTGCACTTGTTTTATTCAAACTTTATGGAAATATTATGTCTAAAGTTTTATAATCTTTTTCAACACGTAGATTTTCTGCAATCAAGAGAAATACTCAAACAAGTTGCTTTTCCTGGATTGATGATCATTACGTAAATGACAATTTTTCTTCATTTTACAACATTTTTCAGTACAAAAAATGTTATTTAGAGATAAGCAAATGATTTTTTTGAGTGTAATTTGCATCTCTCTATTAATTCTCTCGGAAAATGTACTTCAGATTTAGAAATTCGAAAAGCTTTCTGTCTAAGTAAGAGTATTTCATGGTCGTCTATTGTCGCATACAACTTCTTCTATCTGGTTGTTGTTGCTGTTGCTGTTGTTTTTGGTGGTTCCAATAGCTGTTGTTGTTGTTGCTGTTGTTGTTGTTGTTGCTGTTGCTGCTGTTGTTGTTGCTGCTGCTGCTGTTGTTGTTGTTGTTGTTGCTGCTGCTGCTGTTGTTGCTGCTGTTGTTGTTGTTGTTGTTGTTGCTGCTGTTGTTGTTGTTGTTGTTGTTGTTGTTACCCTTTTGCGCACTGTGGTAAGTTGGGCACCCCCATGGACTCGTTCGGCTCTCGAGAGGACGTGCCGCTGCGTGATGTTTTTACGGTCATGTCGCGGCGCGCTGCGACTCGGCTCGGTCACGGGACAGGGGACAGGGGTTAACACGACTTGGCATGGCCAATATTTATTGGTGCACTGCAGCAGCTCCTACATAGCACACACACACGCACACACACACACACACATGGTTGTGTTTATGTGTATGGAAAGTCAGGCAGATGAGCGAATCGGTGCGATTTTTATGCGTCAACATTCGCACTTGATTAGAATTATTGATTGCGTATCCAAATTGCCAGCTATCTATTCAGATTTGAATTCGTATCTGCAACAACAGCTGTATCCGCCTCAGTATCTGTATCTGTATCTGCCTCTGTATCTGTATCTGTAACTGTAAATCGAACTGTCGAAGCAATTTACATTTGTAACGCATTCACGCTTTCTGTGTGTGAATGCATTGCACACAGCTGCGGCTGTGTGTGTGTGTGTGTGTGGGCAGCTACCGAAATATATTGTGACACATTCTTGGATTTATGTTTACAAAAGCTTATATCTTATTTCCCACTAGAAGTAAGCATTGTTGTCAGCGCTCGTAGATATATATGATTATTATTATATATACTAATATATTTTATTATATAAATACCTTTTATTGTATAAAATATGTTTGAATCCGTGGGAGAGAAGTCCTGTTGCATATAGAAGTCCTTCCATTTACACTCCAAACACTGAAAGTTTCTTTCTTTTTTCAAACTATTTGTCTGTTTATGTCTTGCTGCCTTGTTAAGGCCTTGGAAAGGACCATCATGTAATAGAAGAGAACCTAACCGAACCCATTTGTATATGCCAACTCCTTTCGACTGTCTATACTCTATACCCCATGGAACACTATAGCCTAGGCCTGATCGGGGGTTAGATAAGTTAGATTGATATCTTAACCAAATCTCCCTTGCTTCACTATTCTACAAGTATGTCATAGTCATAGGAGATCGGAGTAGTGCTCTATATGCTAAAGGTCACAAAGGAACAAGCGGTGGGAATTGATGCTCACCTGAGAAATCTTATCTAAGTAATTTAGTCTGCGGCCAGAGAAAGTCGTTCTAGCCTAGTTGAATGGCAAATCGCGCGATCGAGAGGCGGAACAAGTCAAAACTGCAACTGTAATGCCGTAATATCCGCAAATATGGCAAAGGGACGCGTCGAGGGTTGCAGGGGACAATAACAACCCGCAAGCCGTTCAAATGAAGAGCAGCCAGGATGATAGAGCTCTGTTTGTCAGTTGCTGAAGAAATGTTAATAAGAACCCTTCAGCAAACGTGGCCACGACCCGTTGCGATCCCGACATGACCCTACAGCGAACCCGAGCCTGAACCCGAAAACCCTTGCCTGTCTGTCTGTCTGCCTGCCCTGACTGACTGACTGACTGATGAGGCGCCTTTGTGTGTGTGTGTGTGTGAGTTGTTTGCATATGAATGCCAGGTTTGTTGCAAGTATCTCTCGGCTGCTGCAGCTCTCGAATTTTGATTGTGAATATGCGGATTAAGGTATTTGCGCACGTATAATTAATTGAACCGCACAGCGCTACCGTTGCACGTGTCTACGTGTCAGCCCAAAAAGGTTGCACTACACCCTGCTCGGCTGCCACACGCACACACACACACACACACACTCGCACAGACACACAAATTTTGCGGTTGCCCCGCACTGCGGGAGATGTGCATCATCGTCAGGCCAATCTCGCAGCCAGCTGATAAATTTGCATTGCAATGCAAATATCTGCGCAACTGAGCGTTAAGAATGCGACACTCTGCCTTATTAGCCGCATAGCTGGCATATGCCTTAGACCGAATCGGGTCGGATTGATGCCAAATCACGCGCATCTCTGTGAGATACATTTTAATGAGTGCCCCATTGTAGGAAATCAGAACAGGTAGCTGGATAGACACACTCGCACACAAACACACACACACACACACACAGGCAAATCATGTGCTGTGTGCAATGAATAGTATTGCGCTTTTGTCCTAGTTGGATCCTTGCTTACCGCAGCAGCATTCACTAGACCAGCTGAGCACAGACAGCGCTCGAGTGGAGCGGGTTAAGAGGGTATATGGAGGGGAGCGGGGGGATGCTAGTATACTAAGGATGCGAGTCGCTGGCCCCCACTCAGGCAGCCCAAAGACCAGACGATGCCGCGTGGACAAGCAGCAGCCTTTTGCTTGCCATCAGACGCTGCCAAAGCACTTCACATGGTCCACAGACAGGCAGAGTAGAGAAGTCAGAGAGAGAGAGAGAGGGAGAGGCAGAGAGGGAGAGAGAAAGAGAGAGAGAGGGAGAGGGAAAGAGAGCGAGAGGGCGATATACAGCGACAGTTGAAGAGAGAAAGAGGACCTGAGAGATAGAGCATGGGCAAATTGAGGAGCGCTTGTTCGGCCAAGCGAGGCTCCGCACAACATACACACACACAACACACACGCACACACACATGAGGACAACTTTTGAGTGCCAGACAGGGCTTGGATGGAGGCGGGGGTGGGGTTTGGGGCAGGCAGTAAATTGAGTGGGCCAGGAATTTAAATTTCAACATGACTGCTGCCATTGCCGCCAACATGGCGCGCGCTGGGCGATGGCCACACACACGTACACATACACACACATACACACAAGCACGCACACACGCACACACTTACAACACACATGTGTAATTCATGTGTGTGTGTGTGCGCGCGCGCTCATGTGGCAGGTCCACGGACGCGGGTGGTGCAAACGCTGCGTTTGACGCTTGGTTTGCGGGTGGGTTTTGGCATTTGCTGTCACACACATACGCACACACACACACACACATCAACACACACATGGGGATTATGTGTGTGTGTGTGTGTGTATTTGAATGGCTCTACTTTCTCAGTAAGTATCCAGTGAAGCGTTAGGACGCTGGCTTCTCGGCAGCCATGATGTCTTTTGTGGCCATCAGCAGCGTTCATCCTCTTTGGGGATGTTTCAAACGGCCCCCATGCAGACCACCCAACCACCCCCTGCCCCCCTCTCCTTCCGCCCGCCGCTAGCCAGTCAAGCACAGCTACTGGGGGAGCTGCTTCCGCTGCTCGTGATGGGCAATGTCGATAGGTGAATGTTTTTTGCTCTCATTTTTGGCCATGTGTGTAGCATGTGGGTCGGGGTTGGGGCTTAGGCTTGGTTTGAGCTTTGCGCTTAGGGGTTGCGTGTGCGGGGTTGGGGCTGGCTGCGTTTATAAGCCTCGATATGCCAAAAATTTAACTTAGAATTGATTGCATTGCTTTGTAGCTGGTGTCAGCTACAGTTACTGCTTTGGCTACTGTTTGCCACACAGACTTCATTGTATTTATTACTGCCGGGCACTCGCAACACATTTTCTAAATGCCACACAGTTGGCTCAAAGGGGCTAAGCTTGGGGATTGGCATCTTATAGAGGGGGGGGGGGGGTGTTTGCTGCAGGAAAAGACCAGACCTCAAGCTAACTATTCGCACGCTTTGTGTGGGATCAAACACATTCCAAGTTTATACAAGTATTTTGGATTTGCGCCGAAAACTATGCGTTCTTTTTGTTCCTTTTTTAAATTCTTTTCCAATTTTGTATAGAAAAGGGATATATATATGATGTATATATAATGTACAATTCATCATATTCTACATTTGCATCCTTCTTTGGTTTTATGAGATTTCCCTTAGGATCACAAATATACTTGACTAGCAGGTATTACCTTAAGTTGCCCGGACTTGGCTATATCAAAGTCGGAGATGTCTCCTTCTATGCGTTACACACATCGTGACAAACTTATAATACCCTCTTAAAATATATGAAAACTTGTTAGCGGGTTGCTTCACAGAAGCAAGGCAAATGTCTTTTCCTTCCGAGTCGCCAACCTATTTTAACTAAAACATTTCCATGATTGATTTAAAAGGTAAGTATATCAACTATCAAATGATTTAATTGCTTTTAATTTAAAGAAGAAAACAAAAAATACATTCTGTTTTGACTTCACTGAGGATTGAACCCCGGACCTTCTGCCCAGGGTGCTGACTTGTAGCCCACCACACCTCGCAAGCGAGCTGCTCGACCTGGGCAAAATGTGCATTATGTGATTCGCAAAGTAATCAAAGTTAAAGGAAAATCTTTAAATAGATTCGTTTATTATTTAAAACCTGCGACTGTCTCTCAACAATAACAGATAATCAAGAAATGTACTAAAAATCCCGTGCTGGAGCACGCCAAGAGAAATTTTCTTCTAAAATGTAGACTTTCCCACTTTCCAGATTCACCAACAACTCAGCTAAAGTTCTTGTATTCTTCTATATAGTTCCTGTATTCTTCTATATAGTTCTTGTATTCTTCTATATAGCTCTTGTATTCTTCCATATAGCTATAGCAGAATATAAGAACTGAGTTCTAATCAAAGTAAGCCTGGCGAAAGTATATTCCGCTCAAGTCCATCAACCCAAAAAATGGGCAGTCTCTATTTTGTATTTCCACAGGAAGTTTCATTTGAGAGAGTTGGACACATTTTCTAAAATTTTATATTTACCCATAGGTTAAATGTAAAATATATTTTGTTTTGTAACGCATTTGAAACGAAATTGTGTCTCTGAATAATGGATATTGTAATGTCGCCCCGTTTGCTGCGCGAGTTCGTGGTCCTGTCCATTCAGTGTCTGGTGTGCCTGTTCGAGTGCGGCTTCCTGATGCTGGCCCTGCTCCTGATCGTGCTCATGGGCGGGGAGCCGTGCAAGCTCAAGTTCGTACGCTTGTATTTGGGCTAAGGCAATTGCAGCGTGTGGCCAAAAATGGACGACAAGTCCGATGACAAATCGGGCTGATCATTGGAGAATCTTGTTGCGATTGCTTCTGTTTGGAGACCTACTTTCAACAGACTTCATATTTTTCTTTTCGTTGTGTCGTGTGCGGATTCAAATAAATGGCCATGGGGGGGAGAGAATTGGGTGGGCTATCCGCCTCCCTTCCCCGTGCGCAGCTCGTATCAACATTGGAATGGGAACGTTTGCCTTTTGACTAATGTGCCATGTCGTGTTTCCCTAGCAATGGCAGCTTGTGTTCACCTTGCCAGCTTTTCGGGCTCTTATCGGCGCACTCCCTAATCCAAGCCTTCAAATCAAATGCGAGGACATAAGCATGTTTCGGATGGCATCGGGTCGACTCGACTCCAGTTTTGTTTGGTTTGGGTTAGCTTGGTGCGGAAGTGGGGCAAATGTTGTCGCCAGATTTCCTGCAGCTCCTGCCCCTGCTGCTGCTGCTGCTGATGATGATGATTGTGAGGAGCAGGTCGGCTGGCAGACAAGGTAGCCCAATGGCAGTCCAGGTAATTATGCCCTTGACTCTCGGGCATATGTACTTGCTTAGGCAGCTGACAATGCTTTTGGCTATTCTTTTTCGGATCTATCGGAAGTTACGACTGTGAGAAATATCAATGAAAAGTAAACAGTTATCGATATTAATGGTGAATCGATAAGCTATCGATAACTGTCATAGTAGTAAACGTAGCTAATTAAGATCTGCCTTTGTCATATAGAGCTGGGCGGGGCTGAGGGGGAAGAAGCAGCACAGCCGCTGCATATGTATGTGTAGAGGTCAGCTGGAATGTTTGCAAAGGCAGCTTGGCCCTAGGCTAAGGGTAGCTTCCAGTTGGGCACACCCGGCTAGTATATGAACTACTCTAAGAGATGTGATCTGATAAACTTATTTTGACTATAGCTCTGTAATTATATAATATACATAATATAAGTATATAAGTACATACATAAATATATGTACCAAATTTCTGATAGTTTCATAATTCGCCGAGTCTTAAGGTCGAATTCAGATACTTTCGGAAGGGCATTAGCATATCTGTCTACAGTTTAAGAATGTTTAATAAGTACCATGGAGCTGGCCCTTATGCTGCTGTACGCTGGGCGAGTTTAGTGGGTGGTGTTTTGGGCTGGTGGGCTGGTGGTGGGGTGGTGTGGGTTGGGTGGGTGGTTTTGGCAAGCTGAAAGTAAAAACACATCAATTGGCATGTGCATGGATGGAAATGACACCAGAGAATTGTGCAAAAATGTTATCTTTGGCTTCCGCACCAAGTCCTTTGGATTTACAGTGTTTGCTGTCGTCTTCTGCTGCTGCTGCTGCTCCTGCTGCTGCTTCTTCTTCTTCAAGCGTAACAATAACAGCAGCAACAACAACATTGGCAAAAAAAAGAAAAAGGAAACCCATTTTAAATAACGGGCAAAGAGGGTGTGCAAAATGTGCCGCGGACCGTCGCCTCCCCCCCCCCCCCTGCCCAACAGTGCAAAATTGCCATAAGATAACTCGACAGGCGGCGCAGACACTAACACACACACACCTACACACACACACTCGCCATATAGAAAATTGGCAGTTGGATAAGCGAAAAAACCAATTCACGAATACTTTGCATATATAATATATTCAAAATTTACTGGGGCGCTGCCCAGGAGAAGGACTAACACCCGCACCACCCACTGGCAGGCAACCAGGCAGCGCAGCAACCCATTTACCCACACACACCACCCAACAGGCGGGGGGTTGGGCGGTTGGGCTGTGGGCGGTTATGTTGTGCCACATGCGTTAAAGGTAAACATCCTTTTCAGATGCTAAACATCGAGGACTCGGGTCAAATGGCACTGCGAAACGCTTTTGGCGATTGACATTGGTGCTTAGATGAGCACGGGCAGGAGGGGGAGGGGGGGGGGTGTTGTTGAGCAAAAGGGGGGTGGGGTGGGGTGGGGTTGAGGTGTCAGTAGGTGGTAGCCAGATGATGTGCAAAAATAAATGTTTGGATCGATAAATGTGCAAAGATTTTCTTTTTTATAGCATTTGGGCATAAGCCGCATTTGTGGAGCATAAAAACTGTGAGAAATAAAAAGGGATGTGTATTTATATGTATGTATATATATATGTATGTGTATATTTATATAAATATATATATATATATATATATACATATGCTGTATACAAATATATATTATATTATTTTCTCAGATCTATTAGATACAGATATAGAAAGTCTGTTAGACAGAAGTAACACATATGACAGCTGGAGATTTCTTATGTTTATCAAAGCATTCTTTTTAAGATACATTTTCCATAATGGTTTGATGTTTAATGAATGTATTAGTCCACTCAGGAGATACCCTGAGCCCAGCTTCCATTACCATCTTTCTAGTTTTTTCCTTCTTTATATACATATATACATACACGCATACATACATGTATATATACATACATACATGCATACATACATGCATACATACATGCAAACATACATACATACATACATACATACATACATACATACATGCATACATACATACATATATACATACATACATACATTCATTCATACATACATACATGCTTACATGCATACATGCTTGCATACATACATACAAACATACATACATACATTCATACATACATACATACATACATACATACATACATACATACATGCATACATACATACATACATACATAGATACAGACATATGTATATACATACATACATAGATACATACATGCATACATACATACATGCATACATACATACATCCATACACACATACATACATACATACATACAAACATACATAGATACACACATACATACATACATACATAGATACAGACATATGTATATACATACATACATAGATACATACATGCATACATACATACATACATACATACATTGATACAGACATATGTACATACATACCACAAATACAAATTCTGGACAGCTTTCGCTGCGACTGTGTTGCTTTCTTAGGCCCCATCCTATATGGAAATGTGTTCTTGCTTAACTTGGGTGTTTACGATCCGATCTTTATGAAACGTTCAGCGCTTAAAGATAATATACAATAATGCTTCTGTACCAAAGATCAAAGTTCTCCAGCTTTAAATATGAGTTTTTCTTTTAAATTTTCCAAAAAGTGAAATTTTGTGAACTGTTTACTTAACGAGGTTTTACATACCCTAGTTCGGTGTAGCTGGCATCTATATTTCTCGAGTTATGCTTAGAAACCTACCTTTATTTTAAATTTTACTAGTTTATAGGATCTGCTGCTAAGGGCAAGTACCAAGAGCTCACAATTAGCTTTCGATTTGAGCTCGGATCCAGTTGCTCAACTCTGGGAAATGCATTTTATAATTCATGTTACCTCAATTGACCCTTCTTGTTGTTTACCAAGTTTTGATTCGAATTTTGTTAAATAATAAAGTATGATACTATAAACAAAATATGTGGAGAACCTGATAGTGTGTGTTAAGCACGGCACAGCGCCATCTATTGTGCGCGCGGGGTAAGCTCGCGCAGTAAAGCTGCGATTTTTGGCTTCTTATTTTTGCTTTGGCATACTTTTTTCTCCCAATTGTTGTTGTTGTTGTTGTTGTTTTTTTGCACGCTGCTGCGAAATTCGCTTATGATAAAAAATGTTTATATCCTTGGCGGCAGGCTGTCAGCGGGGGAATGGGCACAGAGGCAGGGACCGGAGCAGGGGCAGGGGCAGGAGCAGGGGCAGGGGCAGGGGAAGGGGCATAAGTAAACTTGACAGTTGATGTGCAAATGGGGTGTGGCGGGGCCCATGTGTGTCTGTGTGTGTGTGAGTGGCTTTTTAGGGGGCTGCGCGCTGTTGTTAAATGGCTGATAGCGAAAATAAAAGTAACACACACACAGGGACACTCACACACACACACTCACACACACACACATGTGCCACACTTGCCGCTGGCCGAGCTTGCTGTTGTTGTTGTTGTTGTTGTTGCTGCCACATTTGGTTGCCTGGGCTGAGGCGGAAAATAAAAAATGATGATCCACTCGCAGGCAACGCTTGGCCCCCATGTGTAACGCACCGTTGCGCCGCATCCTGTACGCCCTCAACTCCATTCCCCGCGCCCTTTGGGTTGTTACCACAGCGCAGCTCTGGTCCTGCTTCTCGCTGCTGCGGCTGCGGCGGCGGCTGCTGTGGCTCTGGTCCACGCTTCGTCTGCCACGAATTCATCGAATAACCGTAGGCTTTTTACCATTTTGTTGAACGGCATCGGAAGTCTTCGCCTGGGCCAGGTCTGATGAACAGTAGCGTCCTTAACAGTGTGTATGCGTGTGTTCGTGTATGTGTGCATTAGTGTATGTGTGTGTGTGTGTTAGCCGACGACTCTTGGTAAGCAAGTGAAGTGTAAAGAGCTCTTTCCTTTATTGGTTTTGTATTTTATTATCACATTTCGTTTATTCCTGCGCTTTACGCCATGTAACTGTCTCGCTGTGTGTGTGTGTGCGTGTGTGTGTGTGTGGGGTCCATCTATATACACACACACACATACATGCGCACACATATATATACTTTAACCATATATATACACGTATAGCTCGCATATAGTCGTGCGACTGGCATTTTTGATGGCAGCCCTGGAGCGCCCTAGGCTTTGATGACACTTTTGCAAACCCCCCTCACCCCTGCACCACATCCCCCGCCCCCTCATGTCGCTCTGCGCTACGTTTACGGGCCATATGGGACTTTGATATGACAACGCAAATATCCGTTATGGGCCGACAGGCACGCACCAACGCGAATCCCCGTCTTGAAGTGTGGCGCGTGGTGTTCTCTGTGTGAGGGCTGGGGCAGTGTGTGGGTGGGTTAGGTGGTTGGTTGGTTGGTTGATAAAGCCAGGGGGCAGGGTCTAATGCCGTCATGGACTTGAGCTTATACTTGGCTACGTAGGTGGTTTGCCTTGGCTTGGGTTGGGTGGTCGGGCTGGCTTAGCTGTTGCCTGGTAACGTCCGTGCGCGCATCTTCCAGGCAGATCTTTCAAAATGATTTTTCAAATCCAACAAAAAGAAAACACAACAACCTCCACTCACATCCAGTTAAATGCCAACTCCATGCGAGCTACCCACCCCACGTGCCGCACATTAGGGGAAGCTCATATGAATTCACTTAGTTGATTTAATGCTTCATGTTCTTTTGTCCCTGGTGTCATTGGACATGACAACTCGTTTCGATTGATATGTACCCAATTATTTAGAGATAATCTCAGTCGATGTTCATATTAGCTAAGTTCTAAGTCTTGAGATGCACTCGTTGGTGCAGTTTATAAAATCTTTAATACATGTGCATTAACGTCGTCTTGATTGTCTTCACTTTTTGTATTGTACAAAGCTAATGAATGCTTTCGTTGGTTCAGTGCACGGTTTGAACCACCGCCGGTTCGAGCCCTTACCTTTACACCCTTTACACTTTACACACACACTGTAAGGCAGCCGTCTCTCCAAGCTAATCTCTTAGTTTTAGTTCCCTATAAATATTGAATTCAAAATCCGGCTTATTGATTTTCCGCTAGTTTGCCTCGTTTTCGAATGATCGATAAATATCGATTTAAGAACCGAGCTTATCGATTTCTCGTAAGTTTGCCTCTTCCTCATTTGATTCAACCAACTGCCAAGAAGTTCGGCTTATGAAACAAAAGTCGTGCTGAAATTGGATTTCTATTCAGAAATGGCTTCTACGAAATCTTTTATGCCTTGAAGCCTGGGTCTGCCTCTTAAAGTATTTAATCAAAACTACAAATTTAGTTTGAAATATGTATTTTGGTTGGGGATTTGCTTCGTCTGTTTGTTGAGTAGCAGCTAGATTTGGCTCCGTTTCGATCTGTCTTCGAGCCCGTGTGGTTCAAATAGAGCTTGCCTTGCATATGTCAGAGCTTATATGAGATTTGGACGCGAAACTTGGTCTGTTTCTGCTCACAGCGCAATGTACACAGATCCAGAAAAACCCTTGAGTTTATGCAAATATTTGGATGCTGTATTCAAGCCCCGAACATTACTCGTAATACCTGAGTATCTGGCCTTGTATCTAAGGTAACTCCATTTCTTATCTAGATAGTTCAATTGCTTATCGAGCATTAAGTTATCGATATTATTGCACTTATATCGTATGTCGAATGTGAATTCCTGCCTTTGTCTGGCTTCCTCGAATTAATTAATGCGCTACATGTGCTGTTTATTGCTTTTGCCAATTGCTTTGCTTGCTCGTATATAACCTGAGTATTATCACATTTGCTTCTATTTACTATCAAGCCCCACCACACACACACACACACACACACACACCGCGCCCCTCTTGCACTTCCTTCAAATGCAATTCAACATTTTTTGGTGTTTTTAATTACACAATGCAGAGGAAGGGGTGCAGAAGAAGGTGGGGAATGGGGGCATTGGGGCGCAGCATAGCCCAATCGAAAGCCATATAAAACTCTTAAACATATGTAATAGGTATATATATATATGTTATATATATGCATATATATGTATTCTCAGATTCAAAAGAGGGGTCTGTAGGGTTGGGTCTTCGTTAGTTAAATGACTTGTGGACCCTGCTCGGCATGTGTGTGTGTGTGTGTGTGTGTGTGTGTGTGTGTGTGTGTGTAAGTTTAATTTACACAAATGGCTCAAGAAGTTGTTGTCACGAAATTGTTTAGCCCTACGCTCGGCACCAACTATTGTAAATATGCCACCCACCCTCACACACACACACACACACACACAGTCACACACTCACACGCGCACACACACTGCCACATGCACAATGAAATTAAAACAAATCCTTTCGTTCCATATTAATGGTCGCCATCTTTGCAGCAAATGACATTCGAAAACATTTATTGCGCCACACACACACACATGCACACACACACACACACACACACACACACATGCGCGCATGTTCGGCTGAGCTACTCGTTCGGCTCGTCTCATATGTGACCAACCCATTGGTACGCCCAAGCAACCACCCAATACGCCCACCCACCCAACAGGCTGGAGGACAAGAGCCCGGCAAATGCCAACCCCCGTCCAATTCCCAGCGCCATTATGCAGCACACATGAGCCAGCATGTGTGTGTGTGTGCGTGTGTGTGGGTGTTCATTTGGTATGTAGTGAACCCTACAGGACACATTCCTCACCCAAGTCGAAAGGGGTGAGCTTGGGCTTCCTGCCCCGGCCCACGATTTGCACACAGAACAAAAGGCAAACACACATTGAGCTTCTGTTTGCGAGTGGGCGTGTGTGTGTGTGTGTGTGTGTGTGTGTGTGTGTGTGTGTGCGTGTGTGAAGACCATGTACAGTTATTTCACTTTACATTATTTACCATTTCGCCAAACGACTACACATTCTACTTCCATCTCCGAAGCTCACCCCCCTCCCAACCCGGACTCCCCGAATGAAACAACATCCTTTTGCGCTGCGCTGCGTAAAACTTTCATTTAGTTTTCTAATTACTTTTTTAATCAAGCAACCAAAATATCTGGCAACCCTTTTAGCCCTATAAACGGGACTCAATAAATTTCTTGGCTAACAGCGATTCGTAGGACGCTTGCACACATACACACACACACACACATACACATATATATATGTATATACATACATATATATACTAAGTTCTTGACAATCTTTGGGGTCAGCAAAAGATTCTTAGCTTTAATTGAATCAAGTTCTCTTAATTGCCTGATATCGAATTGTTTTGAAAGACTTTTTAGTTCTTCAACATATCTGAAATAAACTTGGAGCTACGAGCTTAGCCATGCTTCTGACCTATGAGCAAACTCTTATTAATATCGGACTATTATATCATATCGATTGTATCGATAACTATTTTGCGTTTCCAAATCTTCTAAGCTTTATTCTCTGCAAAGTCGGGTCAATACGAAAAGATAGGTTAAATGGTCGATCGATGTAGGATATGATGTGTTCGTATGAGGAGAAGGGCATTTGCGTGTCGGCGTGACGAAGATTTCGTTTGTTTTTTGTACTCGGTTCTGTTTACTTCACCTGCATTCTATTCTATTCTATTCTATTCTATTCTATTCTATTCTATTCTATTCTATTCCAATCTATTCTATTCTATTCTATTCTATTCTTTATTCCATTCTCTTGCTGTCTGTCTTATTCTATTCCTTTTAGTCTATTCCACTTCTGTTGTTCTTATGCATTATTCTATTCCTTTTATATCTTATATCTTATTTTATTCTTTTATACTTTCTTCTCTTAGCTCATGCTGCATACTTTGATTCGTTTATATTTTGTTCTCTCTGCTTTAACTTACCTTTCTCTTCTCTGGTATTCGCCCATTCGTAAGCTTTTGCCTGTTTTTAGATGACTGTACCTGATCCTAACCAATCCCCAATCAACATCTAGTTATGTGCTTTTCACTTTTCAATTCATTCATTTTGTTGGCTCCTGCGTCCAGGGTCCAGTTGCTGCCACTTTGTGGCGGGGGCTTTGGTGGGTCCAGCTATGGCAGCCATTTTGAATAAGGCATTCACCGTGCGCCCGTGTGTGTCTGTGTGTAGGTGTGTAGGTGTGTCGAGTCGTTAGCATGGCCAGCGCTGGGTTAAATTAAGTGTTGGTCCTTGCGTCTGGCTTCTAAGTAACTGCCTGGCGTCCCGCTCCCACCCCCCCTCCCATTCTCCCCTTGCGTACTGACGCGTCTGGCCAACCCCCTTGTTTTTGGAGCCATTCGATGTGCTGTCATGCCCATGCACCCTCAATGCCGCCCCCAAGTCTCGGCCAGTTCAATTCCCTGGCCGGCTGTCAGTCAACGCGTGGCTGCCCCGTGGCCAAGAAGGCTTCTTAGAAGGGGGCGGGGTGGCACTGGAGAGAGGCAGCCGTGAAGCAAGTGCTGCCGAGTTTCGCATTCGATTCGTTGTTGCCGTCAACGTTGATAGTTATTGAGTTGCCCGAGGTGCGGCGCGGGCGCAAATATTTCCAATTTCGAGCTAACCCGAACCCCGCTCTATCCCCTCTAGACCGGGCCGGGCCATGAGTTGCCCCGGACAGGAAGGCAGCTGGGCAATGTAATGTCAATTTGCTTAAAATTGAAATGATTCAAGGGCGAATTTGAGCGTCGAGTGGCGAGTGGCAAGCGGCAAGCGGCAAGCGGCGTCTGCTACTGCGTTTATTTCTGGCCAGCTTCATGCGGCCTGTGGCAGACATCGCTGGCCAGGACGTGGCCGGGACGTGGCCGGGACACAGACAGGACGCGCGGACGACAGGCAGGACGCCTGCCTGACAGAGTATCGTGTATTTATTGTTATCGCTTTTTGCGGTCGCTTTTTGCACAAACGCAACGGGCAAAACTTTTTGCTTGTATTTTGTCGCAAGTGTCGGGGCGAGGGTTTCGTCGCATAGAACGTGGCCCGTGATCCGTCGGTCTGACGTTAAATATTTATTACTTATCCCCAGCTTCGGACGCTGGCCATGTCCGTGACGCTTTTGGCCAAAGTCGTTGGCCATGCCACACACTAAGGGTAAAATATGAACTCACGCCTCACCCGCACACCGCACACCCCCCATCAAACTGTTTAACCCCCTTGCAAACTGCCTTCAGCGGTATCGCTGGATGTCCACTGATTTCTTCCCCCTGAGCACCAGCAGCAGCAGCAGCCGCAGCAGCAGCAGCCGCAGCAGCGAATTGTTTATGTGTCTGGGCACGGCATCAGCATTCGACTCGGTGTAGGGGTGCGGCCAGAAGGGCGGGGGCAGTTTTGCTGATTCAGCATTTACTTTCGTCCACCATTTTGTTTCGACGCTGACCACTGCGCTCTTCCCAAGTGGTTGGAGCGGGGGCGGGGGCGGACAGAGGTAAGTTGTTGGGTAATTATTGATTTCTTCTGGCACATTGAAATTCTTGTGTATTTAGCTGCGGCATTTGGCACATTGATTGCCTGACCTTTTATTTCATTCAGCGGGCCTTAGATATAGCTATTAAAGGGATTTAATTGAAATAAATATTTAAAGTTTTAAATGTTTATGAATTACAAGGAACACAACTGAAATCAATAACGTCATGATGATTTCATACAATTGATATCACAAAGCACACACACACACATGTTGGACAGGTGGGAGCTGGGGAATGGGAATATGTAGTTGAACCCAAGGGTTTACTATTCTAGTCATATTTCACCTAGAACTGATATCTATATCTAACAAATACACAGCTTTAAATGATAATAGCTTAAGTGGAGCTATGCATATATGTAAAACATATGTTCATTCTTATATACATATGTAAATGTATATTTGTCATTATGTACTCACCTGCAATTTGACATATACGATTCCTTTATCGTCCTCTATGAGTCGTGGACAGACGAGCTTATATATAAACATTGAAAGAACAGAAGAACAGAGGTAATGTTTATTAGCTTTAAAATTCAGCTTGCTTGCCAAACCTTACTCGAATTTGTGAGAATCGCGTAGTAGGGCAATAAATATAAATACGTTTTTCATTAGTTTGAAGTCAGCTGAAGTCGTGCATACAATCAAACATTACTTTTATTTGAAAAATAAAAAGACATATATATGTTTATAATACGCACCAGTTTTTTCTATGGCCTCCTCGATTCTTCAACACACCGCCTCCCCTTTTTGCTCAAGCTGCCGTAATCGGCCTCCTCCTCCTTAGTTGAAGCGGCCGTCTCCTCCTACAATATTAAAGCGGCCTTCATATCGATAAATATATCGATATTCACTTTCGATTAGAAACCTTTAACTCTTGAGGTGCCAACGATTAGATGCAACTCGAGCATATCTTTTGCTCTTCGAGTTTCAGGAACTTCTTTCTGCTCCACATCGTGTGGATACATATATTTATATATCTATATATACATATATGTTGCAATATGCTTAAGCAGCTCGAGTTCTTCGCGTAAGGAGGGTGGTTGGGTTGGACAGGAGCAGGGTGGTGGCAGGTTGACATGAGGACAAGGCACGGCCATCTGCGTTTGCTGTGGGTCGCATTAAGCTCAAAGCTTGTGTTCAGAAATAAACAAAATGAATGTTCAAATGTCGCGAGCAGACCACAAGCTGTCACAGGCGCTTCTCTTTGCCACATGCGACTCATACATATATACACGTATGCATATATACATATGTATACATATGTGCATGTTTATGTGGCAGAACTTTCCACAGACAGAGAAACCAAGAGTAAGACATGTGTACTACACTCATATGTATGTATATGGTACATGCCTGCCCAGCAGCAGCAACAGCAGCAGCAGCAGCAACAATTACAAGTAAAAGTGCTCTAGTCGAGAGTGCTCTACTATCAGATACCCTGTACCTGGAACCGAGCAGGCCTTAGAGACATTCTGTATAAGCCTGTTCATGTCCTTGCCTCAGTCCCACTCCATAGAAAATTCTCACTTGAATTACTTCAGTTCTTGGAGTCCAAACTACAGCAAAAACGAGAACTTTCACGTCAAAATTGATGTCCTTAACACTGAACAGATGAAAATAGCCACATCAAATCAACTGTTGATCTGCAAATCAAGCATATTTATATGTATATCATTTATGGGCGCGGCGATGGCTGCTGCCGTCCATTATACCCTCTGCTTGTATACCCATTGGACGCAGGGTATAACAACAACAATAACAAAGCTTTGAAGCAAACTTCCAAAAGTAGAAAAGCAAAATGTAATGGAACGACAGAGCGCGGGCAAGTGGGTATGGGGCATGTTGTGTGTGTGTGCGTGTGTGTGTGTCAGCAGCAGCAGCAGTGGGCAACAACGTTAGTAACTATAAGCAAACCGTTAACCGCCCAGCAACGCCCACAGCCCACCGTCCTCCGGTTACCGGCTCAAGCCTTTTGTTGTCTGCAGTAAAATTTTCCATGCTCTGTGCGTGTGTGTGTGTGTGTGTGTGTGGCGTGTGTGAGTTCCAAAGTTTAATTCAAATCACAAAAACACACACACACATACACACATGCAAATGAAAATTCAGCGAATGTGTGTGCGTGTGTGTGTGTGTGAAAAGTTTGAAATTCGTGCGGTGGCAAACCGACTGACGTCCTCCATGTGAAAATAAAGGTCTAAAATCCTTTTTGGAACTCCATGCATATGAGCCCCCCAGCTTGCTTGGCACTCTTGTCTTTCTCTTTCTATACATATACATATATATATATCTCCCTCTGTTTCTCACTTTCTCGCTGGCTGCTATGTACTGTCGGCACACACACGCATCCAATATAGATTTTGCGAAAACTAAAATAAAATAAAGCATCAGAGGAAAATGAAGATGCTGAAGAAGAAGAAGAAGAACAGTTTCTAACTAACTTGTGAAATTTTCGTTATTTGAAAATCTCTTCTTGTTTCATTTTCTTTGTAATTTCCTCGAGTTGCCGTTAGCTCAGCTCTTGAGTTTCATTGGGCTGCGGCTACTCTTAATAGTTATTTTCTAGATATATGCACATTCACATATGAAGGACCAAGAGTTTGATTAAGGCAATCTATTAGGATCTAATCTGTCAATCAATCAGTCAATCAGCACAAACCATTTCTTGAATATTCATATATATCTATAGTTATATAGACTACGGGTTGCCCGAGTTATTTCTTCAAACTAAGAAGAAAACTTCAAACTTCAGGCCCCTTTCTCTCCTGCGACAACAAATGCATTCAAAAACATCATGTTTGAAACCCGTCGAAGCAATATTTACCTTTACCATTTTTCTCCCAGGTGAATGGATTTTGGGAATTGAGACAAAATGCTGCTGCTTTTCCATAGATGATTCGAGTGCATGCAAAAGTTTCCGCGCATTTTCCGACCCTTGGCGTGGATTCTTCCAAATCGCCAAAACATGCGTTCATTCACTTTCTATGTAAGACTTTGAAAATAGAAAGGAATGGAAGTTGCTTTCCACTCAACCTTAGTTCTTTACTATTGCCAAAATAATAAAATCATTCTCAAAATGTCATGCAGCTGTTTTTCATCAATTTTCCACCGTAGCGGGTGGAACTTTGTAGAGTTTTGCGAATCGAAAGGAAAGTAAGTTTACGTCCTTTTAGCCGTCGATCTTTAATCTTGTCGAATAGTGAAATCTGTCTCAAATGCTTGATACAGACAGTTTTACCTAAATTCCATAGTTTTTATGTAGAGAGAAAAGGTTAAGTATTTTTTATTACTATTACTAAATCAGTTCGTGTTGTGCTCAAGCTAACAGCTAATGAAGAAGAAGAAGAAGAAGAAGAAGAAGAAGTAGCTATAGCATTCAGTACATATTGTCAGCCACAAATTGTGTTGGTTGGGCTGGATGGGGTACTGGGCTTGGGTTCTGGGTTCTGGGCATGGTTGGGGGGGCGCTGTAGTCAGCTCTAGTCGCAGTGGTCGTTAGGCGAACGACAAAGTCCTGGCTGTTCGGGCATCAGTAACTATGTCGTACGGATTTCGGTGCCGAAGTGTTGTCCTGGCAGCTTGAAGCAGCCGCGGGCGTGAGCACACGCCGCAGCCTTTACTAAAAACTTTCTGACTGACATGTGCAGCTAAAGAGACCGAAAAGAGACCCCATTCCCAAACCCAACACCACCCCCAGCACCACCATTACGCCACACACATTCAGACCCATGTCCATGCCCATTCCCATTCCCATTCCCGTGCCCGTTCCCATTCCCATTCCTAAATCCCATTTTCATTCTCATGCTCAATCCCAAACCGAAACCCTGAGACCCATTCCAAAGAAACGAGCCACACACGATGTGTATATAGCGAGTCATATATGTGTATGTGTGGACACAATGTATGTGTGTGTGTGAGTGTGAGAGTGTACATGTGTATACATATTTATCGACTTTGTGAGCTCGTGAAAACATCAAGTGAACGGAAGCAAAGTGGAGAAGTGGAGTGGCATAGAGTGGAGCTGAGCCAAGTGGTTTGAGTAGCAGGCAACGGACGACAACGACGGCGAGGACATCAAGAAAAGGGTAAGGGAGGAGGGGGGCTTTGGTAGTCGAAAGTGGGGTTCGAGATGTAGGGATGCCAAACCGAATGACTGGCTGGCTTGCTGGCTAGGCGAGTGTCGTCCTCGTCCTCGTCGTCCTCGTCGTCGTCGTCGTCGTCGTTGTTGTGCTTACCAATGTGTTATGGAAAATGTTCCATTAGTACTGATGAGACGACATGGACGAGAACGAGGATGAGGATGAGAACAAGAACGTTGTCGAGGACGAGGACCAGAGAACGCCAGAACGAGCAGAACGACCGAAGACGTCAGCTCGGACGACGAGAAGTTTCGGTCTGCATCCGGCACTTGTAAGCCATCACCCACAAGCCCCTTGTCATGGCCCATCATGCCCCAACCCCAATGCCTACCCTTAACCATATCCAATCCTTTTTCAATAGCCGTTTCCATACCCAGCTCCCATTCCCAATGCACTGGCACATGGCAAAGGCTTTGTCAACTAACGTTTCGGGGTCTGTACAACAAGTTCGTCGATTTCTGTGGGTAATAATTGCGCTTGGACTGCCAACCAATTTGCCAGTAATTTATCTGTTATATTTCTAATTTAATGTGCGATGCCCCTTGACCTTTTTTGCTACCTTATTACGAAATCCCTTAAGATATAACAAGAATAAGCCGCATAGCCGATTGCCGAATCTCCTATATCGTTATCCTTTATCTGCTAGATCTTCCATTAGTCCAGAATTGAGATATGATATATCGTAGATCATTTGAATATAGGCCAATAGATTCCATAGATCCCGCAGCTTCTATGTCGGATGTGAAGCTGGAGACTCTTACCACCGAAAGGGAAGATATTTGAATGGATTGTAAGGATCTATTAAGATTAAGATTTGCCCAAGCTATTGTGATATAACGGTACTCAGTTTTCAAAGGGTTTAAATAAGCCAAGCTTTAAGAAATATAAAGAAAAGAATAAATATTACCTGCGTGATTTGGAAACCCAGAATAAGAGCCTAGTTTTGAGCTAAAATGTTATCAGTATTAGCTTTAAACTAAAAAGGACATGTCAATCCAAGACAGTTGAAGATTTCGTTAAGATGTATCCCTCTACCATTTGAAGCTTGCATTTGGAAGAATTTTCGTTTTGAACCCTTGGCCAATATTTGTTGAGCTTAGATCTCGGTTGAATCCGTAACGGTTTGTTGCCCCGGAAGGCTTATCATATAAGAGTTTGGTCTTAGTTTTAGTTTTAGTTTTAGTCTCAGTTTATTTTACCATCCAGTTGTGCTGCTTTCAGTAATTCCCCTTTATAATTCAGTCATGATTTGCCATTGTTTGCTATTAACATTGGCTTATGGCCCGGGGCGAGCGGGTTGGCTGCCTGGCAAAGCGTATCCGTGATGAGCATTTCGAGGACTTAAGATGCCCCACTCTCCCCACTCCCCACTCCCCTTGCCCGCTCGACTATCCACAGCAGTTGCAGAAATAGTAACAACAACTGTCACAGAACAGCTTTAGCTGCATATCCCCAACAAGAACGAATTCATATGAAAACGCCCCACAACTAAGCCCAAGTCTCAGTTGACATGCGAGCCATGTGTGAGTGTGCGTGCGTGTGTGTGTGTGTATATATGATTAAGTATCTATTTGCTGCTATACCCTACACGTGTGTTATTTTGATGTGGCGTTAACCAAGTTCAGATTTTGAAACCGCAGGGAAATTTTTTGAAATTTCTCGACTACATTGCACCTTCTTCCAGGGTTGTCATTCGATCTCAGCTGCAATGAGCTGCAACTCTTGAGGCTGCAGATAAGCCTTGCGGTGTAGGGTGCACAACTGCTCACACACATACATCAAGAAGTCTGCTCAGAAATACAATTTTCTTTTCCTTCGGATTACAGTTGCCCTCTCTTTCGCTCTCGCTGTCCTGGGTTTGGTCTTCTTCTTGCTATGCTTGTTTGCCATTCGCCTTGGTAAATAAAAGTTGCTCAGCGAAGGCTTTAAGTTATGGCAAAATCGGGTCTGGGCGGTGCCAGGGGTCCTACCGGGCAGGACCGCTCTCTTGCCGCAAGCAGTTCAGCTAGCTGAGGCGGAAGGAGTACTATAAGCTCTGTCAGTGGCATAGTTTCCGTTTAAGCATCTGGCTGGGGATTATTATTTGCCATATTATAAGAAAACGGGTTTAGTTCAAATGTCAACAGCATTTATCATGCCCTCTGCCATAGGTGAAACGTTGCGAAAACGCAAATACACAAATGGGCATGAGAATGGGCATGAGATTGGGCATGAAAATGGAAGTGGAAATGGGATGTGGCATGGGCACGGCTAAAAACTCAGCGTGCATAATCACATGAGAAACTTTTTGTCACAAATGTGAGCTAAAGGATTGCACAGATTATACGTTTAGTACATGGATGTATATACATGTTGGCAATTCTTTACATATATCTTTTTTATAAAAATAAACTATATAAAGGAAGATAAGAATATGTGAATAATAAGAATAAGAGACGCCTGTTGCTATTGATCTATTAGGTCGGAAGAAACACGAAATTCTTTCGATTTTAACGATTCATTTATGTTTACATATAACATACTTTTCCTATGATTCCTGACGTCTAGATTTTATTTGTAGTCTTTTGTCTACATTTGTTGGATAATTCATAAGAAAGGCAAAAACTAAAATAAAACTGAAATACGTTTAGAGGTAGAGCTCATAACCCTTACTTCTTTTTGCATAAGGATGTCTGATAGTAATATCTATGTCTAAATATGTAGTTATAATGTAATATAATTGTTCATGCTTTGCATTAGCTGTACATAATTGAAAAGTAAGGATGATAAATTGAACTTTCTTATAGACCAAATATTTTAAATCTAAAAGGACCTACTCATATAGACATAGGTCAAAATTGCCCAGCCGCATAACTCGGTGAAATCTCATCAGATATGCAGGATGTTTTGTTCCTTGTTCATGGCTTGGCCTCTTGATCAATTTGACATCTAAATCTAGCAGTTATTCTTGTTTTAAGGTTTTATACGTACCACGGGCAAGGCCGGGCTATACCCGCTAGTATATAATACATGTTGATCTATTGATATTCAAACTCGAAACACAAACTTTGAAGCATTCACATTCATTAGGGCTTTGATGTATTAAGCAATATTTTGTGTTAATAACAAGACCTTAAATAGCCACAGGAGAGCTCAGAGATAGAGAGAGAGAGAGAGAGAGAGAGAGAGTGGGGGAGAGAGTCTTACTGGAACTCTCTCAGGACCAATCGTCTGGCACTTTGTCGCCCCATTTGCTCTGTGTGTGTGTGTGTTTTTTTTATATCTTGCCAGCAATTCGATAATAATTCATGTGTTGTAAGCAGTAAGTCAAATATTTTCATGTTTTGATCGTGCGCCCAACCCACTCGGCTGACCAATGTCCTAATATATCAACATGTATGCCCCGTATATCCTTACAATTCACAATTTGTTGGGTCGTGACCGGGCCGGCGGGGCGCACGCCGAGGGGTCTGAGGGGTCTGAAGCCTCCGTTTCCACCATTAATTCGGTGATTTATGTTCTGTTTAATGTGAAAAATGCAATGTTTTTACCATAGAGATCACTCCCCGGCTGACGTAGCGACCTCCACGGGCTCTGGTCACTAATCAAGTTGACCGCTGGCCGGGCAACATGGTCCGAGACCCCGAACTCAACCCGTAACTGGGCGCTGGAACTTGTTTAACAGCGTGCCCGGAAACCGGTAACAAATCCATTAAACGTACAACGAACGAGAAATTTACTTTAATTTGCATAGCAATTGCTTGGACTGATTTGCTCAGCGAGCAGTTAAAGCAACCCCTAAAGGCAGGCAGCTGCTAAGGGGGGGTTCGGGCGTTTGCTGACCCTATGCCAGGGGCCGCTGGTCAGCAAACCCACTGCCAGCGCCCCTTTTATAAGCGTGATAATGATGATGGCTGACCTTTCGAGCTGCTGCCGCTGCTGCCGCTGCTGCTGCTGGGCCAATGTTGTTGTACTCTAACCTGCGGACCCTGCCACGTACCCTGGTCACAGAAAATGGCCGACTTGCTGGCGACTTAACCTCTTGACCAATGGTCAGGGCAGCACGCGCGAGACGCTATGCAACATCTTGGGCGAAATCGCATTAGGCGGCCCATTGACACTGCAGGCAGGGGGTAGTTGTAGGTCTTAAGGGTCGAGGGTGTGTTTGTGTGTGTGTGTGTGTGTGTGTGTTGGCTCTGTGCCCGTTGGTGGTCAGCGCTTGTCAACATTATTTCTCAATTAATTTTTCATTTTTCATAAAATTAACCCAGAAATTTCGTGTGCAGTGACCTTCGCACTTGGCCATGTTCGCATGTTCACAGGACTTGGGTGTGTCCGTGTGCGTGTGTGTGAGTGTATGTGTGTGTTTGTTGTGGCACGTGTTGGTCATTTGGTCATTTGCTCATTCAATTTGCTTGACTGCCAGACGCTAACTGAACTGGTTTGCGATTTGCATTTGCCATTTGCTATTTGCCTTTTGATTTGTTTGTGTGTGTGTCTCCCTCTCTCTCTCTCTCTCTCTCTGTGTGCGTGTGTCAATTGGCAGGAACAACACGCAGCGCACTTGTATTTATTTTACTATTTTTATTACATTTATTTTGCCGCCATTGAGGTGCGTCCTTTCGTCCTAAGCCGCAGTCAAGGCGAGTCCTTAAATGAAATTAAGTCCGTGCCGGCATGCGCTGCTGCGCCCAGGCAGGAAGTGATAGAATGAATGGCTGCCAGCCGGCTGCAGTATACGACAAATGCCCCATAACAACCAAAGCTGCCCCACCTACTCGCCTATCCCCCATTCCCCATTCCCCGAACCCCCGCACCAACCATCCAGCCAACTGACTTCAGCAGCAACAGAAAAAATACACACACAGCGCACACAGCGAGAAAGGCAGAAAAATAAAAATGAAAAGAAGAAAATGCACAGACAGACTTCCTGTGGATTTTCCGGAATTTAATTTATTAAAACAACGAGCGACAAGTGCTTAAGCACAGCCCGCAAAGCCCATCCACGGGCCAGACTGAGATGCAGTCAGAAGGATGCTGCCATTAAGTGATCATGATTAGGACAGTTCCCTACGGACTTTGTCCCTACTTTGCCCCTACGAGAGTTCTCAGCATCAAGAGAAGAAATAATCGCGGCTTGTTGAAATCTGTTGCAAATAGCTTTCGTTTGACTAAAGTTAACTCCTGTGGCTATAAATATCAAATACATCGATAAATTTAAAGCACGTGACTGGAATCTATCGATAAATTGATCGATATTTAAGGTAATCTATCGATTATAATAACATTTAAGCGCATTGCATTATATTGCAAGTATGAAAGCTGATATGCTTATCGATAACTAATATGTTAGATGCGATAAATATAAAGACAAATCTTTGTCTGGCTGGCGATAAGTCTCACAGGTTGAGCTTCGACCTTGGCCATATGTTAAGCATTATAAGTCTATAAAACTATATAGATTTGTGATCAAATTTCTTGACCTTAGAGAAAAGCCACCAATTCATTTCGATAATCATAGTACTAAGGACTAATTGCATTGCAGTAATCGATTATTATGATTATCATCGATATACCTTATTTCTTTTTAGTACAAAATCAAAAAGAGGTTGTCGATATTCAGTGATTCTTTCAATGTGTATTCTTTAAGTTTTCACTTGAATTATAATTGATTGATTGCTTTTATCGTTTTTGGTTATTATCGATAACTGTGCAAGATGTAGATTCGATATATATATCGATCATTTTGTATATAATAACTAAAAAGCTTGCATTGATTATGCGGCTAGCTATGTTTGGCCTTTCGCAGTTTCTGTTTTAACGGGGTTTCACTGTCCTCGACCCACACTTAGGCCAGAGAATTAAGTATGGTATTTAAAATCGTTGAATATTAAAACAATTCAACAGCAGGGAACAGCTCTGATGTGGCGGGGCGATGCATTGTGCCGCAGCGTTAAACAATCTCATTGAAGGATCGCAACGGGATCCAGATCTGAAATCACGAACCAGCCGAACTCAACTGACCGGGCTGGGGATTGAGGATTGCTGCGACTGCTGCGACTGCTGCGACCGCTGCGGACTGTCAACGTGTCAATCAAGCGGCGTTGATTTCGCTTGATTCGTGGCATTCCGCACGCTCATTAATTCAGGACGCGTCCTCATTTCTTGTCGTCCTTGACGCAGCGAAAAGTAAAAAAATATTACCACAGCGCCGCAACTTTGTGCACCCTTTCCCATTCGTAGCACTCGGTATCCTGTGCTTTACTTTCTGCTAACCCTTCCCAGCAACCTCGCCTGCCCTTGGAGCCTCTAGTCATCAGACGTCGCAGTCGCAGTCGGAGTCGGAGTCGGAGTCGGTCGCTCGGCAGTTTCTTCGATCGCGACTCTTGCGCCCTATGACGTCTCACGATATTTCGTCCTTTTGTGCGACACATGACAGCCATTGTGATAGTGATATGTGTGCATAATCCGAATGGATAGTCCAGACCCCTAGCAAGGTTCTCATTTGTCGCGCGGGCTTGCTAATTCGCAAAGGCGAAAACTGTTTTCCAAGACATGAAAAATCAGCAACATTTTTTACAGTCCTTGTCCTGTGAAATCTATTCACGAATCACAAAAGCTGGAAGTAACCTGTGCTCAGATATCCGATTATCTATTAGCTACTATCCTATTATCATTGAATTATCAGATAGTATTCCATTAATAAGGTTCCAACTGATTGGGATTGCTTAAAGGGTCCATTCCCAGTGACTGAAAGGAGAACTTAACATATAGGATTCTATTTGTTAGATTTAGAGAGAGTTAGATAGAGTATCCACATATGAATATAAATATAAGAGAAAGCAGCTTATATACAGGAATATTGAGACCTAAGTGTTCAAGGATCTATCTCCTTTCTAGCTAAATGAATGCATTGATTATAATAAGGGATATAGAATGTATCTGATGAATAGCTTCAATTGCTTTCAAGTTGAGAAGTGTGGACAGTATGCAAGCTCGAAACCTTATTTGGACTACAAATTCAAACAATTGTAAGTAATTGCATAATAAAGATAAGATATCTCGAAGAAAGAGCGTTTATCTAGGAACCCTTGTGGACACATAAGTCGCTTAAGGTTTTGCAGATATGTGAGAAGATTTCTTAAGCTCTTAATTACTCATCTTGCAAATAAGAACATCTATTCAAACTCTTTTGAAGAACTACTTTCATTTGGGAAACTACTTTTATGCCAAACATTCTTACGAAAGCTTTATGATATAGAGGTCCGATCCGATCAATTTCGATAGATGTCCTGCCTGCAACGGGAAAAGGAGCCTATGCAAACTGAGAGATTGGCTCGCATAGATAGAGAGAGACGGACAGGCGGACAGACGAACTTGGCTAAATCGACTGGGCTATGGATTATCATCAAGTATTTGTGTACTTTCTGGGATTGGAGACGTCTCCTTTGATTATATTTCAGAAACGGTTGCAAAATGAAGAGTTAGCAAAATGAAGACCTAAAACAAATCGAATCTTTTCCGACAAGTCTTATAGACAACGCTCCAAGCTAACTCATAATCTAACATCCTATTTCTCTGCTAGATCTGCAAACCTAGTCCAACTACAGTTATATTCTCTATAAATTATCTATAAAGAGCTAATATATTATCTATAAGGTGCTAATTTGAAGGATCACATACCTTCAGTGCGCAGCTCAGTCTATTCAGAGGAAATCCGTCGAAGGCTGCGACTTCCTTTGCTGCCTCACGACAACTGCGTGAATTTAGGCTCGAAATCTTTTATCTCTAACAGCCTCTCACTCTCTCGCTCTCTCTCGCTCTCTGACTCTCTCTCTTTGCTCTCATTTGTCTCTGCTGCCTTGGCACATCTGTTATTCCATTTTCGGACTCAGTTTAATAAATTTATTTATCAAATCTCTCTCTCTCTCTCTCTCTCTCTTCCTTTGTATTTTCTAAGCGCGCAAAACTTATGCAAATTTGCATTTTTTAGCTCTTTGTTGTTGCTGTCGCTGTACGGGGATTAAAAATAGGAATAAATAAAACAGAACAACAACAAAAAAAAAACCTTTGCTACATGGCTCCTGTTCCTGTTTCAGTTTATAGTTTCGGGCCCAACCCCGATCCAAAATAGAAAAAAAAATATATGTATATCGAAAGAACAATAGATTATAATGATGCAGTTGGCGGGCGAAGAAGAAGAAGAAGCGGAGCAAGAACTGGCACCAGATCGTGCGTATTACAAATTAACATTTCTCCTAGAGAGAGAGAGAGTGAGAGAAAGAGGGAGGCGGAGAAAGAGCTGGGCGTAGAGAAAATGCCCTGTCATTAAACGCATTTCTTTGTTGCCCCCCTCCAACCCCTTTCCGAACTTCCTGTCCTATTCAAATCAATAAATATGCAAATGCGAAATGTTGTCGTTGTTGTTGTCGTTGTTGTCGTTGTTGTTGTTGCCGCTGTTATCCTTTTGCAACATTGCACACAATGCGATTTCGGGATCAGGATTCGGGGTGCCGAGCTCGGGTCTCGCATTTTCCCGGTTTTCATCATTTTCGCAAATAATTGATTTTGAGCTCCGGACATTCGCAATTTGACATTTGGAAATTTGAATATTCAAATTACAGGCTGTAAGTTTTGCACATCCGGTCCCTTGGCCTACCTACTTTGCATATGCACTACTATTTACCCCTCTCTACCCTCTCTACCCTATGCCTCTAAGCAGCGCCTACCCCAACCCCACACTCCTCGTGACCCCTTCCAGCACATTGTGCACAATCCAATTTTCAATTTCATTGCATTTGCCGCGAGAGAGAGAGAGAGAGAGAGCTCACACTAAAAGGCTCAGTTTCGAGCTCGGGATTTGATTTTCAACTGAATGTCGCCTTCTGCTTTGATGCCGCACTTTTATCAACGCTCGTTTGTTTCGAAGGTGTGAAATCCTTCCAAGTGATGGCAACGATAAGACACGACCACATTTCAAACAGGGCTCTGCCTTTTCTTCAGCGGCCAAATAAAAATACCCTACTACTCGCATTTGGAGAGGATAATTGATAAATTAAGTTGAACACAGAGTGCCGAGTGCTTAGCCCTATTCAATATCAGTTGGTCCAAGTTATTGCAACAAAAACTATTCTTATATTATGATACCAGAGGTTGAGGCAACTGTAAAGCTGCCTTTCTGTTCATTTCCTCATTCAACATACGCTTGATTCGCTTAAGATTCCCTGAGCAACCTTTAAGGATATCGCACAAAGAGGAACACGCATATTTTTTGATTTTGGTAGCGAAACGTTAAAACTGTTTGGGAATTTTAAGCATTTTCTGTGCTATAAATATGATGTAAAGCTAACGGAACTGCCTATGAAGAATGCCAATTGCCTAAAAACTTGTCTTGAATATCACATCGTAGGCCGAGATTCACATTAGGAATCTAATTTGAAGTCTTGGAACTGCATACTTTAACATATCCAAGCTCAATTTTTAAATCAAAATCTAGACAAACTCAATTGAAAACAGGGCTTGAAGCCAACCGCTTCGCAGCTCTGTGAAGCAAAGTTCATTAACCGAACCTTGAAGCGAATCAGCGACAACTTTTGTTTGAGTTTGCGGCCCTGGTTATTATAATTGAAATGATTTGCATATTGAAGAACTTATGTAAGCAGCTTCTCAGCGCTAACCAAAATATGTGTAAAAAAAAAACTGAATGAAAAAAAAGGAAAAGAAAAGAAAAGCAGGGAAAACCTTTTGAGCGAGCCATCATGAAAAATCGAATATGAAAGTTCTGCCACATGTGAGATGTGTAGATGCTATGTGTGTCTGTGTGTGTGTGTGTGTGTGTGTGTGTGTGTGTGTGTGTATGTGGCACATAAATATCGCGCATTGTGTATGTATTGGCTTACATAAGCTTTTCACTGGCCTCTCCGCGAATTTCGACCGCTCTCTGGCCCTCTCACTCTAACTCGCGCGCGCTCGCACCCTTTCTTGCCGGCTATCTCTTTCTCGCACGCTCTCTATTGCACTCATGTGGCCGTCGCTGATAGCACGAAATGTGCATATGTTTAAAAGTGCTCCAGCATACACACACACGCACACTTGCATGGAGAGAGCGGTGAGTGTGTGTGTGTGTGGGCGCACCCGCAGGACATACATGTGTGTGGGGAGACAATATGAAGTGGGTGTTGGGTGGGGTAGAGACGGAAGATGGCAGGGGGGGCCGGGGGATGCGATGTCTGCACAGTAGTCAAAGGGCTACTCAGCAGCAACGGCAACGGCAACGGCGACGGCGACGGCGACGCGAGCAGCGCTGCCAACTGCTGCCTTTTGTTTTGGGACGCTGACGTTCTCGTGAATGTCCTCTCGTGTCCTACACACACACACACCCACACACACACACACTCACACACACATGTATATGTCCTCGCATGTCCCGGGCAATGCCCATTATAAGCATAAGATATTCATTTGCTCTCCATTCTTCACATGTGTAGCCACTGCCATGGACTCCTACACACACACACACAGACGCACACGCAGAGGTAAGCAGCTGGAGTCAGAGCGAGCTAGCGAATGAGTTAGTGTGTGACAGGTGTGGGCCACGGGGGCGGCGGCGTGTGTGTGTGTGTGTGTGTGTGTGTGTGTGAGCTGCGCAAAGTCCTTCAATTAAAGATGCGGCTATATGGCGAGCGAGATGGAGCAAACGAAAGTTCAAAATGTGCGAAAGCGAAGCACATGTGTGTGTGTGTGTGTGTGTGTAGGTGTGTGTGGGTGGCTGAGCATCAAGTTTCGGCTGCGACTAATATTCAATGCGTGTGTCTGTGTGTGTGTGCTTTTGGGCGCTTCGCATTCGAATAGTACGCAGGTCGAGTAATAAAACACGAAGCGCCATGCGAGACAACATGTGTGTGCCCCACACACACACACACACACACACGCACAACAAAATGGACAACGACAACGCAACATGTTCGGCCAGCAGCAGCAGCAGCAGAAGCAGCAGCAGCAATGTTGCTGCCATTGTTAGCAGCGGCAGCAACTCGTGTGGCAGCACGAGCGAAAACGACAATTCACGACGCGTCCAGGACGAGGCCGACGCCAGCGCCGACGCCGACGTCAGCGACCGAGGACGTGGATGCGAACGACCACACACATTCGATAGCCTTCGATGAGCAATACATTTTGCTTCCCTTAAACGGGCGTTTCGCTGGGCTCTGGCCCAAAGCCCACCCGCTCAGACGCTCAGCCACACACATGTCTCTCAGTCTGTGTGTGTGTGTGTGTGTGTGCGAGCAGGACATGCATATAGGCAGCAGCAGCACACCCTCACATATGAGCAACTGTCTCTGTGTGTGTGTGTGTTTGTGTGTGTCTGCCATTGCTGTCACTCCATCTAACGCTCTGCGCCGCTGCTCGAGCCCTGCCCACCACGTCCAACCACTCAATGACCTGACCAAATCGCCCGCCCAACCCCGCAAAAAACAGAAAAAAAAAATCAAAATAAAAATTTCCAACTTAAACGCGGTTTTTGCTTTCTGCAAAAAGGGTGCAGCTTACGACTCGGTGGCTGTCGCAGTCGCTGTCGCAGTCGCTGCCGCTGCTGAGGACCACTTGCTGTTTTGTTGGGGGTTGCTTCTGCTTGGACGCCAGCTAACCACACGGTGGTGCAACCCCTTTCTCCCCCAGCTCCCCTCAACATTTTTATTTAAATTGATGGCGACCACACATGATGATATGGTTGCTGCCAGCTGCCAGCTGCATGGCAGGCTGGCTGATTAGGCTGCCTGGCCCCAGCATCCCCCAATCCCTCCTCCGGGCAGCCTACAATCTACCTGCAACCCCTAGCCGACAGCCCCAACCACCCTGCTAGCTGCTACTGCTGCGCATAAATTAGTTTTGTTTGACGGCAAATGAGTAGCTCGTCGGCCATTTTGCTCACAGATGAGCAGGCACACACACACACACACACAGACAGACGCACACTCCCGCACACTCGCTGCATTTGTACAGCATGACCAAAGGATCTCCTTCAAGGAGTGTCTGTGCTTTGGTACAGTGAACGCTCGAAAGGTACAACTTAGCCAAAATTTGCACTACGAATCTGTGAAAGTATACCCATTGTTAAACAGTCATAACGGATATGATACGCTTGCGAATATGTTTGTAATTTGTTATAGGCATTTATATTCTCGATAAGCAGCAACAGCTGAGCTGATATTTGATATAGATCATATGCATTCTTCGCTACTTCTTGCATAGGGTATTCGAGTTCGTCATGAACTGTTTAATGCATAGTTGGAGATGTATTTAATACCAAAAAGTATATATATATACTTGATTTGTATCAATATGCGTGTCATTATAGCCATGTACGGAATCATCGTGAAACCTGGCATGGGTCTCCCTGTTGCAGTCGGAACACAAATCGAAGGCGAGTGGATCGGTCGAGCTTCCTATATAACTTAGCTACCAAGGGAAAGATCGGTCAAGAAGTACGGCTGTTTTTCTTCTTCAATATATCCTGACCAAAAATGGCATTCAACTCCGCTTCTTACATATCATCAACATCTTATTAACATCAGTATCTAATGGCATTATTGGATGAGTTGTTCGAATCGAATTCTTGTTTGAGCTATATAAAATATTTATATAAACGTGGAATGTATATAAACATAAATATTTTAACTATTTATATATATAGAATATATAGCTCCCATAGAAACAGTTGGCCAAAGAACATATATACATATACAAATCTTTTATATACTCTTGTCTGCAAGTGTATTTAGTATTCGACTTTCTAGACTTAATAGTAAATATTAGATACTAAACAAATGAATTTCGTGAATTCGTCAAAAACTGTCAAACCGAGCGATTACTGTATGTACATGTATGTACATATATAGTTATAGACATGCCAGTTGGCTCCTAATTAAGTTCACACACACACACAATCGTGTGAGTGTATTAATCGATTTCAATATGTTAATGGGTCTGGTTGCCAGCGTTGAACAAATTAAGTGAAAATCGCTATATGTATGTGTGTTTGCTTGTGTGTGAGTGTGTATATGTGTGTGTGTGGACATTGTCAGGATTCACGAGTCGCTGCCATTTGGGCCAATACTCGTACAAGCCGAACTGAACTGCGAGGTGTGTGTGTGTGTGTCATGTGTATATCTGTGTGCATGTGTGTGTATGTGTGTGTGGCGCCTGGACCCTAGCCCCAGTTCCAGTCTCTATCCCAAGCGCACATTTGCTGTTCGTTCATCTTCGCTGCTGCGCTCTGCGTCCTCTTTCTAACAGCAACAACAGCAACAACAACAACAACAACAACAACAATAACAATAACAACAACAACAACAGCAACAACTGGCATTAAGCCGTGGGTGGTTAGGCTGGGTGGGCGAAGGGGTTGCCAAGTTAAAAGTCAATACATTTTGCTGACGTGTGGCTGTGCATGCGTGTGTTATGTGTGTGTGTTGTGTGTGAGTGTGTGTGTGAGTGTGTGTGTGAGTGTGTGTGTGAGTGTGTGTGTGTGTGTGTCCGTGTGTGTATCTTATGTTAAGGTACAGTTTTCAATTACGACAGCAGTTCACAACTTTTGACAGCGCACGAGAAATGTTTCGTTCGAAAGAATTTTCCCACAACGTTTTCTTTTTAGTTAATTTTTCTCTTGCCCCTTATTTCCATGTTGGTTCGCCGGAAAAACTCATTAGACGCAGCAACAGAATTAATTTGCACTAGAAACCTGTCTTGCAAATAGTTCATACCCATCATCATGTGTGCAAAACATTTACAGAAACATAACTAAATATATTTTTCATCAATTTTCATCGGTTATAAGGCCTACATCATTCTTGTATACCTCACACATACATCACATATACTCGATATTACTTTGCTATTTATCTTTTTTGTCTCTCGTCATTGACCCTACCCAGTTAATCCCAGACTTGGGACTTGATATACCTATACGTTGATAGACAAAACGAAAGCATAATTATCACAGATTTCTTCTGCGTTTAGGTTCCCTAGAGCATTCGCTTTTTGCGTTTCTCTTTTGTGCGTTGTCCTTAAACGTTTCAACAAGCGCCCTTGGCTTAGGCTTGAGCTCTATTGAAAAAAACGTGGCATATCTTCAGCTTGGCTTATGAATGACTTGAATATTCCTAGGTATGCTTAAGAAACCATGTCTCAAAATCGATATTTATCGATATTACGAAAATGGGAGAAGATGTCGGAACAAAATCTTAAGCCCGTTTTGCGTATTACAATTGCGTATGTAATTCAAGTCTCTTTCATAAAGACGGACAGACACATTTGGAATGTGATCAAACAGATGGACGAATAGACTTGGAACGTGATCATGAATATATATAGATCTGTTAAATACATTTGCAAGAAACTCTTGTAAACTCTTTACCCATTTTCGATTGGTTCTAGGCATATTATGATGGGCTCTTAAGTATATTTCGGATCTTAATATATCCTTAAATTGAGGTTCCATTTCGTAATGTAAAGCATAATTTATACCTTTTAACTCGTGTTAAGTTGTTTAACTGCCATTAAGTTTATGATTTTAAAAAGTTTCTCTCTAACAAAGCAACTTTAAATTGGATTTAGTTGATTTCTCTTCAACTCCCTTTAATTTAAAGTACATTTTGTGTGATATGCATGTTAGCTAGAGTATTTCAGAAAGTCCACGTAAAAGGATATAGCATTTAAGATTATGAATTTGCAGAATTGTTACACGGCGCACACATTCCCAAGGGGATTTCAGGGGGCTGTCAATCAAAAATTTGCGTCCCAACTGTCACCTGGACGGCAATGCAAATTATCCGAAAAGGAATTTTAATAGATTTGCCTATCGTGCGAATTTTCTTGAAGGAAATGCTTTAGTTGTTGTTGCTGTTGTTGCAAGGCAGAGTTCGCACCCCTTTTGGCATTAATTGCACGACGGGTACTTTGCATGCGAATACAGGACGCAGGATCTAAGTCGACTGTTGGCTGATATTAGGGCCTGGGAAAGGGGTTCGCAACCTGCCCTTTCCCTTCTTGGCCCGAAATCAAACGCATCTCTCGAATGTCTTTTCGGTGCGCCCAGCCGTCTTTCTTGTAATCAAATTACAAGACTCAATGCAAAAGAAAACGCATGAAAATAGTAAACCACAGGGTGGCAGGGGGTAGGAGGCAGGGGATAGGGTAGGGTTTGCCTAGGGTTGCGCTCAACCAGGCAACGGGCCGCATGTAAATTTTCAATGCGCGCCCGACTTCAATTATCTGGGCCGTTGATGGATATGCAATCTGAAGACCAATCCCTCAATGCATCAAGATGCACACGTCTCTGTCCGCGTCCGTGTGTGTGTGTTGTGTGTGTGTGTGTGTGTGTGTGTGTGTGTAAAGGAAAACCCTTCGCTACATGTGCGCCGCAATTAGAGAAAGGCGCATTTCACAATGCCCTCCCCTGCTCCCGTTCCCTTCCGTCCATCGAGCTGTAGCTATAAAAAATTGCAATATGCAAACAGGCGACAGGCAAGGCGCAAGGGCGTCGGGTTAAGGGGGGAGGGGCAGGGAGGTGTACAGACGTTAGACGATGGCATTTAATTAAAATTCGAAAAAAAGGTATAAATTTCGGTTTGAGCGCGATTGACAGACATTGTAACGGTTAACTATAGCTACGGATCTACCGACAAAATTATTACCCATGCAAATTGGGCAGCGCACGAGAAGGTTTTGCTGCATCGAACCCCGCTTCAAGGGAAGGGTGTGTGCCATGCATGTGTGTGTGAGTGTGTGTGAGTGTGTGTGTGTGTGTGTGTGTGTGTGTGTGTGTGTGTGTGTGTGTGTGTGTTTGAGTGTGTGTGTGTGTATGTGTGTGTAAGTGGTTGCCTAGAGTTATGTAACATGACACACGCACCATAAACACCGTGAAAATTATTACTTCTGCCGCGCATCGCACAGCCCGTATGCCATTTACCATTTACCATAGACCATCTCCCACAGACTATATACCATCTCTTGTGTATGTCCCGCATTGCCGTCACATCTCATCTAATTTATGCCATGTACAGTAATAGCTCTGCCAACGGACACTTCTCTTGGTCGAATCTCACTCTTGGGCGAAAATATGAATCCGGACATACCCATTCCCACCTCTATAAGGCGTTTCACTCTACCAAGAATTCACTCTGATAATGAAGTGCATTTTAACTTTAATTTAACTTAAATCTATTTATATTATTCTGCTTGGCTTGACTGAAACTTGACTAGTCTAAGCTAGTTGAACTGTAGTTTAGTTGGACTTAGCTTATGCTAAGGGTGCGCTTAAGAGAATTTCACCCGCAAGCGTGAAAAATTAGTGGAAAACGTTTGTATGAAATTATTTTGTTTATCATACGAGCTCGCTTTTAAACTTAAACTTTCTTTGAAATGTGAAACACATTGAAACACGCTTTTTGGATAAAAAATAATAGATGAAATCGAAGATTTGATAAGAAATATATATATATATTAAGCAAATCAGCTGGTTGCAAAAACCAAATATCCTGACATCAATATGGCTTAAAATAATATAATTATTATATATAAATGAGTACAGTTTTTAAAATCATAAAGTGAAACAACTTTGTGTTAATGTACTTTTATCTCCGACAAAGAGATTTATGTAAAGTTTTCTTTCATTGAAATGAACTCGTTTAAGACAAAAGCCAAATGTCTTCTCGAGCTTAAATCGCTTGCAAGTAATTTCATTTAAAGATAGTCGAAATCTATCTGGAAATCTCTTTTAAGTCAAGAGCCATCAAATTTGAAATGTGAATTGCATTCATAATTGTTCGTTTAACTGAAATTATTTGAAAATAATTCTATTTTATTATTACATTTGGTACGAATCAAATATGGTTCAATTCGAGTGAAGGGTCAGATGTTCTTTGATGATTGGGTTTAGTTAGTTTCCGGTTAATTTTCTGTTCATCTTGGGCCTCGTCGTTGAAGCTGGGCGAGCTCCCTTCTCCAGTTCGAAAAGTGTCTTAATTTTCCAATTCAATTTTCATTGCTTTTTCTGCCTTAAACTAAGTGAAACTTGAATATACTTTTCTTTCTAGTTTTCGTTAGGTTAGGTTAGGGGTTAGGCTTAGTTAGTCTAGTCGTAATTAGCCTCTCAAATGAGATGGATCGAATGAGGTAACTGCTCTTGACCACAGCGACAAGCTGAGTCAATCTGAAGACTTTCTTCCAATCGGCTTCGATGCCAAGGGCTAATGGAGAGAAAATTGTTAAAGCAGTTTCTAGAGCGTTGGGCTTATCGCGATGCGAGGAGGCGATGAGGCGATGAGGCAGGGATCTTCACAGCGTGGCCAAAAGTGAAGAGCTCCACTCGAGAACTTCTTCACACACTGTCGCCTGCCAGGATCGATAGCGGCAACAGCTGGATGCTCGATGCTCGATGTTCGATGCTGGAAGCTGGATTCAGCTGCCCGCTGGGCTGCAGATACCGCTTCCATGTTTTCTCTCGCTACTTGCTTTTCACCACCATCAGGCAGCGAGGAGCTGGGAGCGGGAAGCACGCTCGACGCTTCCTTGAAATGTAAATTATTCAAGTGGTCTTCACGCCATTGCAGCCAGCCCAGCCGAAATATCCCAATCTATGTGTACATGCATCTATATACATATGTATTTATAGACATATAAACTATTTGGAATGATTTGGTGTATTTGACAAGAGGAAAAAAAGGAACACAAAATCTCCCCGTTGTGTCTCGAGTGTCCTTTGGACGCGGCGCTCGGCACTTGGCATAAATTACGGGCCATGTTATTGAATGCAACAGCCGTTCGGTCGTTGGGCGGCTGGTGTGGTAGGCGTGGCCAGCAACAAACATCATTTGAAGGTCACCTAAAGCGCTGAACTTGCAACACAGCAACAGTTGCCACGTTGCTTACAACAGCAGCAACAGCAGCGGCAGCAACAGCAGCAACAGCGGCAGCAACAGTTGCTGCGAGTATTTAAAAAATGCGACCTGAAAATGCGGCGCCATAAAAAATAATAAAAATGTGTATAAAAGAAAAGCGAAATGCAAATAGAAAAGTGCTGGCAGTCGCACCCCAGCTCCTGCCCCCCCTCCCCCTTGGCGAGTGTGGGGGGGTTGGTTGCTTTGCCTAGTCTCGCTTGGTGCTGGCTGGTGGCACGTCCTTGCCAGTCAAGTCTCAATTTGAATTTTAATTTTAAATGCCACAATTTTCCATCTATTTACAGCCAGAGCGGCGCGACGCGAGGGGCGGGGCGGGGCGGGGCGGTGCGGCATGCCCCCTTCTCAGGCGCTGCACAGTGGTTAGAAACTTATCTAAAGTCAAGTGAATATTAGACTAATTAACCGTTAATTGAGTTGCTTGCAAACAGGTTGTTTTATGGCTTAAAGGGCTAGGGCTAGAACCGTTTGGGAATTATAGTGAAGTCTTTTTCTGAGAAACTTGACTTATATCAATGCTAAGTAGAGCCCGAACTTGGAATGCAACATCTTGTGTCTGGTAGAACTATCGAGGGGGTCACTTAACTGCCTAGGTAAGCAGCTACTAAGTTTGCAGCTAGTTACAGTTGTTAATTAGCCCTGAAAGTGTCAACTGAACTATCTCTCAATCTCAATCTCTATGAGTATAAAAGAGAAAGAAACTAGAAGCTATTCGAGAAAAGGACTAATGGACTCTTAAGCTATACAAACTTTACTTAAGATATGGATATGGGTTGTAAATAGCTAGGGTTGTAAATAGTTCATCCCGTAAAGTAAGTTTTTTTATTGCAATAACTGTTAATTGCAGGTCAAAGACAGTAAATACAGTTAAAGTTTGACTGAATTAGTTAACTGCGTTCAATTATCTTGGGACACTGTGCGTCGTTTTAGAATGAACTACAAACACTTGTTTTATGCTGGAGTGTACGATGTGGAGTAGTGTGCGGAGAGAGAGGGATGGAGAGGGGGAGGGGAAGGGGGGTTATTCTGAAACACCAAAAGTTGTCGAAGTGCCTCACACTTAACGCGTTTCTTTTCATGAATGAATTTTTGTACAAAAAAAAAACAGAAATAAGAAAGAAAGCAAAATAAAAGAACAAGAACAAAACGCGACGCAAGCAGAAGAGAAACAATAAAAGAATGCAGGGCCAAGCGGCAAGGACGAAAGACAAGGCAAAGCAAAGGCGCGAAAACAAAAAAAAACAACAAATGAAGAGAGCAAGAAACGTAAAAAGCTAGCAGTAAATACATACATATATATATATACATGTATATATATGTATATATGTATGTGTGTGTGTGTGTGTATGTCTGGCGGCCGTCTGCAATGAGAGCGTAATGAGTCTCTAATTGACGACATTGAGCCGACAGCCCAACTGCCTGCAATGCTCCCCGTACCCCGTACCCCGTACACCTAGCAGTTCGCTCTGAGGCTGGCGCGCAGCGCAACTCCTCCCCCCCGCCCCGCACCTTTACAAAACCGCTCATTTTTTTTTTGTGCGCTTTGCTTCGTTTAGCTTTCTGGCGTGTTGCTGTTGTTGTTGTTGTTAGAAATTACGCTATGGATAATGTAAGTGTACCCACTCCCCCCGTCCCCCCAGCCCCCTCTGCTGATACCAGCGCTGCTTCAGCGGAATGCTGTGACCTTTGCCATGGTCTGCGGGGCGGCGGGCAACACGTCTGCTTTCGAGGGCTGCCTGTGTGTGTGTGTGTGTGATTGTAGACTGATTTATTTTCAGGCTCTTTCTGCCATTTTTATTATTATTATGATTATTTCTTTGGCTCGTCTCTCATTTGTTGTGTGTTTTTTTTCTCCAGCTCTGCTGCTGCTTCTTGCCACCGATTTCAAGGTCGTCGCGTTGCGCGTTTCTTTAATGCGGAACTGGGAAATGTAATGAAAAAGTTTTTTATTTTTATTTTATTTCGCTTGTCGCGCGTCTGGCTGCGGGGCTGGCTGGTAGTGGGGGAGGTGAGCGGGATGTGGGGCAGGCGCGAGACGCCATTTATTTGCTTCGTTTTGTTTTGCCCGCTTTGTTTGCCATGCTTTACACACTTTTTATCCGCGCCCCCGCCCGCTCTCTGCAACATTCCTTTTGTTTTTTTCTTCCTCTTCTTCTTCTCCTTCTTCTTCTCTTTTCTTACAGCTGTAAAAGCAAATAATTTCAAATGAGATAAGGCAGAAGAAAAAAAAAACTCAAGAAAGGCAAAAAAAAAGGTTTGTGCAACAAGTTGGCAAGTTTGCTGCCAAGGCAAAGTGAAAGTGGCGCCACTTCGCTGATGATGGCAGCGACGGCATGGGGCAAGGGGCATGGGGTAGGGGCAGGGACGGGGGCAGGTAGTTGGAGCCCACTCTTGGCTTGTAAAATGAACTCATGAAATTGCACAGTTGCTCGACGGCTGCATAATTTATTAGCTGGTTTCACTCTTGACTCTGTGCAAATTCTTTTTCTTGCCACGCTCTCGCTTTCCCCCCCCAAACCCCTTCCCAACTTGCCACCGACTGTGTCTATCTGTGCAGCAGCGGCAGACACGGCTGGTGGCAAGTGGCAAGAGGCTCAAGTGAAAAAAAAATGAAACGAAACGAAATGGTTTCAAATAAGCTCTATAAAAAAATGTGTCTAATTAGTGCAGTTAACCTAGTTAAGCAGCAAGCGTGAGAGGGAAAGAGACAGAGAGAGGGAAAGAGACAGAGAGAGAGAGGGGGGGGGGTGTAGAGACTTGGAGCGGGAGTGAGAAGCAGTTAGTTGTTGAAGCTTAATGGATTTAACATTTGATTTAAATCAAGTTCTTAACTTTGTTATATATTTGTTGTTAAAGCTATTCAACCCTTTAACCTTTTAGGCTTTGTGTTTCCTACTATTAAATGGGAAATCAGAAAAGATTGAATTTAGTTAAGGTAAAGCCGACTAAAACAACAACTATATAATAGACTATATACTATATACATACATGCTCTCCCACTCTCGCACTTATTCTCTCAAGAGCATAACAGTTTCCAATTCTGCTTTGTGCGGCATTCGTCAACGTTTTGCTGGCAGTTGAAGCAGAGATCAATGAGCATCTATGTATTTTGCTTAAGTTAAGTTCGAAGAAATGTAGAAAATTGGTAAAGCCATTTAGATCAATTTTTAAAAGGATTTCAACTTTATTTCATAATAAATGTTATTTTTACTTAAATGATATAAATACAATATATCAGGAGATTTGTATGCATATCCATATCTTTTATTTCGATAGATATTATTCTTAAAATAACTTTCACATAGTTTTCTGCGCCCGCAATCGACGCCATCGCCTACAGGCGGAAAGAAGCCTGCACATTGGTCAATTTAACCCCACACACACGCACGCACACTCACGCACACACACACACACGCTCAGCATAGAAACAACCCAAATGGCATAGGGAAATAGGCTCGTGTCCGTGCGTCCTTTTGCCAAGGGTCATGCGGGCTGCCAGGCAGGCAGGCAGGCAGGCAGGCATGCGGGCCGGCAGAAAGGGAGGGCGTGCGGCCTGAAAGGGAGGGTGTGGTCAATGGCAATTGCATTTGGTGGACCGAGAATACGTCGCTCGCCTCTCGGGGTGGAATTCAACGGTATTCGTAACGCTTTTCAGCGAATTGGCAAAACAGGCAATTACAAAATGGATGACATCAAACGGCATACAGGGCGAGAGCGAGGGCGGGGGGCGGGGGCGGGTTGTGTGAGAAAAATAAATGGAAAACCAAACTAAAGCTGTAAATAGAAGAGAACTGTAGACGCAGCTAGAATGCGACAAGCTTCAAGGATACGTATAAAATCCTTCTAATTGGGAAAGTTTGAATTGAAATATCTAAAGAAAAATGTTGAAGAAGAAGATATTGTACCTATGAAAGCAATTAAGATATAGGATATTACATTAGGATATTAGGGTATTACAAAACTCTAAAATTTCGGCAAGTTTTTCTACGTGTTTTCATAACCTGCATTTATTGAAAAGGTGTAAGAACAGGCATTATCCATGTAAGGGGCACAGGAAAAGCATTTGCGGCCTCATAAGCAATATCTTGTTCGAGTTGAACTAGTCGGGTTCATTCTCTCGGGAACTTCTTAAGCTATTAACTTTAAATTAAAAACTTAGCTTCGTGTGTTTTCTGCACAGATCATGTTTAATTCACATTTCCGCTAGCTCAGTTCGCTCTTAAGAAATCGATAAGTATCGATATTTAGTTTGGTTTTAGCATTTATTGAAAAAATAACAGTTTGGCATGCTATCTGATATGATAGTATAACAGTTTGACATGTAATACAGAATATTTCACTTTTGGAAAGTTCCCATTAAACAAAACAACAACAAAGTTCATTAGAACACTTCCCAAGAGTAAAATATCTTTAAAATGCATTATCCGCCTATCTATAATCTATATACCTATATATCTATATATCTATATATCTATATATCTATATATCTATATATCTATATATCTATATATCTATATATTTATATGTCTGTATATCTGCATATCTGTATATCTTCCTATCTATATATCTACTTATGTATCTATGCATCGATGTATCTATCTATATCTATTTATCGCAGGTGCGTTTCATCTTTGGCATTTGTTGTTGTTGCGGCTTTTAAGTTGATTTGGTTCGATTTGCGTTGACCTCTCGCCAAGACAATTTCTTAAAAGCAGCTTTTTCGCTCCACTCAACCCCATCCCCCGCTCCCACTCTCTCTCTCTCTCTTTCTACAGGTCTCAGTGTGTGTGTGTGTGTGTGTGTGTGTGTGCGCATGTACCACACACAATAGCATATAGACATGTGTGTGCCACAGTGTGTGTGAGTGTGTGTGCTACAAAAATGCCATGCTGTGGCATACTCAACTGTACTGTTTCGGAATTCGAACGCTAAACCGAAAACATTTGCGCAAAAAGTGTTCAAACTGGCGCTAACTGTGCCGCCTGCCGAGTGGGTGGTCTATCGCTGGGTGTCTGGGGTGGTGTTTCGATGATGAAGAACAAGACGAAGTCGAAGTAGAAGAAGAAGAGGGAGAGCCAGCGAATGTTAGTCGATTGCGGAATGTTGTTAGCTGCGGACTGCAGACCAAAGTGTGGCTGAAATGCTTGGCATGAATGTGGTTCCCGGCTCGTGGCTCATGGCTCCTGGTTCGGGCTTGGGGCAATAAAATCAAATGGAACGAGCTGTCGAATTCTAAATAAAACACACACACACACAAACACACACACACATACTGTATGCCAAAAGAAAAGTAAAAAAAATATTTGCAAAAACCAAAACGATTCGATTCGAGTGCCGAGCAGAGGCCGCCATCCATCTAACCATTGATGGAGCCAGGTCCGTTGGCGAATAGGGAGTGTGTGGGTGGGAGGGGGGTGGGGTGATTATAGAAAGGCAAAGCTGGCTTGGGGCAGGGGTAAAGGTTTTGGATGCTGGTCTTATGCCAAGTGATTTATATTTTTGATATGCAAAACATCTCGTACACATCGTCTCAGGGGCGTGGACAAGCCCGTCGCATTTGCATAGAGCACGAGCAAAAAGAGAGAGTGAGAGAGAGAGAGAGAGACACAGCGACAAACAAAGCGATAGAGAGAGAGAGGGGGAGAGCGAGAGAGAGAGAGAGAGAGAGCGAGATACACACAGCTTGGCTGGATTTGTGCAAAATCGGGAATTTGCAAACGCTGCGAACATCGCCAGCAGCATCCAAATGACAAATATGTAAGGGACATAAGCATAAGCAATGTATAAGGACACACACACACACGCATACCCACACAGCACACACACACACACACAAAAAGGCGACCACAGTTCGAGCTTGGAGTCGTCTGGGCCGAGGTGCGGCTTAAGCTTTTGTGTGCCGGATGTGGTCGTTAGATTAATGCGCTTTGGATGCTTGCCAGTACATAAAATCTATGTGCGAGTGCGGATCATATATATGCATATATATATATATGTGTGTATATACGCACACACACACACACACATATACATATATGCTTGACTCAATTTCTTTTGCTTTTGGCTCTTGGCTTTTGGAGCACATGTTACGGGCAAAAACTGCGACCAGCAGCAAATCCTTTGCTTTTGCTTCTAATGCATGTGTGTGTCTGAATGTGTGTGTGTGTGTGTGTGTGTGTGTGGGGGGGCTCATCCTGGCCAGCGCTTGAGATTGAACATATCAAGGCCAATGTAAACCTAAGGCTCAAGTTGACTATCTACAGTTTAGTATATTACTCTCTCTCTCTCTCTCTCTCTCTCTCTCTCTCTCTCTCTCTCTCTCTCTCTCTCTCTCTCTCTCTCTCTCTCTCTCTCTCTCGCTCTCTCTCTCTCTCTCTCTCTCTCTCTTTATCTCTCTCTTTATCTCTCTCTCTCACACTTTCTCCCTCTTTCTCTCTTTCACACACTCTTCCACTCGTTCATGCTTTTAGTTATAAAAGCTCTTCATGATTGCAAAAGCACATTTATATTAATCAGAGATCAAACTTTGCTCTTTCTGTTTTTTTTTGTTGTCTTTCAGTTCATTAACTATTTTATAAAAGGTTTGACCAGCTTCTTAAGTCGCAAAGCTTTTAATGAATGCAAAAGTACATTTGCTTTAAAGGGTATTTTATCTATATTCTTGAACAAATGCAAAGCGCTTTCAAGCTTCTTATTAATGGACAAGCACCTAAGTATTCGATAGCAAATCTTATATGTTGAACTTCAAGAAACTGAAAACCTGCCGCTTTTCCGAACATATGCCTAAAAGCTAATATTAATGTAGCTTCAAAGCTCTGGCTAAAAAATTGCATTAAATAATCTTTAAAATAAGCTAAGATACAGCTAACAGCTAAATTAAAGGTGTTATAAGGTTTATACAGCTCAACTAAAGAGCTTTTGAAATCTAGAAAGAATGAGCTTTTTTAGAGTCTTGTGTATAGAACTAGAGGTAACCTTGTAGCTTTTGTTAATTAAAAAAAAAACTTGATCTAACTTTGTATCCTTAGGTCAAAAGAGCTAGACCTATTGTTGTATCCAAGTTAGGCCAACTAAAGCTCACAAAAGCTGTTGACGAATTACCACCAATTCTTTCTTTGATTTTACTTGAGCTTTAAGCGAAAATGGACTTAAAGCGCAAAGCTTTAGAGAGATGTAATAATTTTCACCTAAATGTTCCGATGCCAGTGTGAAATAAATCACAAAGTCCACAGGCAACGCTGACAACTCACGGCGAGTGGCAACCCCAGCTGGGCAGTTGTTCAATATATCGAGCGAGCACTTTATTGGATTCGAATTTGAAATTTGCCCAACTATGTGTATTGATGGCTTCTGCGAATTCAACTCATTTGCATATGCCGTTGTCGCGCTTTGAGCTTTGAGGGTGGACAGGCACACACACACACACACACACACACACACACACACAGACAGAGGGGGGTGTGATTGGGTGTGAGGGTTGAGGGTACTAAGCGCGCAAGGACATAACGAGCGATAATGCTAATGCCTTTATGGCGCACATATAAAATGTCCTTTTTGCGAACATTGTTGCGCTGATGATGCAGCCGGATGTGGCAGGGGGGAATGGTGGATGGGTTAGGGGAAGGGGAGTGTGGCAACAGCAGCAAAAGGTAGCCCCGGCCAGCAGCTAGACGCAAGGGAGCTGTGTGTGGAGCCAAGAGGGTGGTTTCCCTCTCCCACTGTCTGTATGTGTGTGTGTGTGTGTGTGCTGCCATTATATGGCCATAACATACAACAAAAGGAACAAGCGAGCGAGTTGGCACGCTGGGTGGTTGTGTGGTCGGGGTGGTGCAGTGGTGGGGGTGTTTGCTTTGGGTGCTTAGATATTGCTTGGTCTGCTCTGTTCTGGTTCTCGTTCCGACTCTGGACGGGCAAACATTCGCGAAATATATGCAACCTACCACTGGGCCTGGTGTGACCAGTGCGAAACACCACCACCACCACCAGCACGGCCACCACCATCACACATACACACACACACACACACACACACATGTAGCGCACACGAGACTTGCTTGCAAAATATTTTAGCATATAGAGCCGGGCGGCGGCCATGTGTAGCATGCTAACAGTTGCAGCAGCCCGCCAGTCCGCCTGGCCAGCCCTTGCCCCGCTGCCCCAGCTGTAGCACACAGTTGGCCCATGGGCAAAAACCACCCGGGCCATGTCTTGCGCTTTATCACGGACGTCAACTTTTGGCCATATGTAAAGGCGAGGGTGGCTGACTCTGTCTCTCGCTCACACGCTCGCTCTGTTTGTGGGTGAGTGTGTGTGTGTGTGTGAGGGAGAAGCAGACAGGTTCCGGGCGTCCATTTCCACATCGCACACACATGTTTGTAAATAAAGGCACACAACTGTATTTAACGTCCGTTGTATGTGTGTGTGTGAGAACGTGTGTGACAATGTGTGTGTGTATGTGTGCGTGTGTGCGTTGCTCGTAAGCCCCATAGCGCATCCAAATGGACCACGCGAAATTGTACGATCGTTTTCCAGATGCTCACAAAGTGATCTGTGGCTCAGGGTTTGTGTCTTCGCTTTTTTATAGCATCTTCGTTTTTATAGCAACGATCTTGTATTGCATACTTTCAAGCGCAGCAACTAATTGGCTTTCTTTCCGAAATCAATTTCCAATTGGATGTCATAGACTAGAGTATTGTTTTCTACTTTGTTGTTTGTAACGTTTTGCATTGATTTGATTAATTTTTGATGAATTATTTGACTGGCTGGGCAAACGCCACCTGTTGGCCGCCACTGTTTCGCCGTGTTGGCCATAGATGGCGCTAGCAAAACTGATTGGACACGCGCACACGTAAATGCCAATTGGAAGACACGAATTGGTCGGTATTTGGGGTGGTTTTTATGGACACACACACACGCGCACACACACTAGCCAAATGTGTATACACATGTGTGTGCACTCACAGTGCATGCGAGTGTGTGCGTCATATGTGTAATGCCTGGAGTCTTGGCAATAAAAAATAAAAAAAACTAAACTTTAATAAGAATTGAATCGGTTCAAAGGATGTTTTATAGCTTAAAAATAAAAGCCTGTAAAGGCAAGGACTTTGTGTGGATGGTAACAAAAAGATAATATCTTAAATATATCATTTTTGAAGCAGGAAAAAAGGGTCACAAGCACAAACTTAGCGTAAATCAATACTGAAAATATATTTATTTCAAGTTAGTTCGCAGTTTTGTAATTTTGTAAATTTTCTAAATTTCATAAAAGGAATCTACAAATTAAAAGATCTGCATAATAATTTTCATTAGATAAACTAATTACTTAAATGGGAATTCCAAACGTTTCTTACACAATTTTATTTCTGAGAAAAGAATGTGTCGCGACTGACTGACTGATTGATTGATTGACTGATTGACTGATTGACTGATTGACCTGGGAAATTGTAAAAAAATGTGCCGAAGCTTAGTTTGAGTTAAAGTCAAGTCAAGTCAAGGAAATGAATGGGACTAAGCAATAAGAATTAAGATTGTTTTTATAAGTATTTTTTATACCCATTAGAAATGTGTATCAGGGTTTTGTGCAAATCTATTGAACAGATAGAAGTAAGCATCTCCTACCACATAAAGTATATATATTCTTGATCAGCATCAATAGCCGAGTCGAGCTAGCCATGTCCATCTTCCGTTCGTCCGCATATCTGTCCGTCCGTCTGTCCGTCCGTCTGCCCGTAGGTATGAACGGGTCGAGCTCATAAGCTATGAGAGCTGGAGACTGAAATTTTGAACGTAGTTCCTCCCAGCGCTCGAGCAGTACGAATATCTTTCCGATAAAAGATAGCTTGAAATTCTGTTCCTTGAGTCTTTAAGGTTTTAAGAGCTAGAGTCAAAAGGTTTCTTTTATATAATAGCTATATGAGATAAATATACATTTTCAATAGGAATAAAGCCAGATCAATCAGTCGAACAGAAAGAACAGAATAGACTTCATTATTTCGATTCGAATTAAACTTAATGAAAGCATTTAAGAGTTTAAAAATTAGATATTTGTATTTAAAAAACCGTTATATCTTGCCGCTTAGCTCATTATTTCATGAAAAAGTTGGTTTTGTATTTTAGTTTAAACAAATCCAAATGACCTGTCAATACTGTTGTTTGGCCTGAAACTCGATATGGTTTCTCTGTCTCTTCATCTTCTTTTTATACACAAGAAAACATTCCGAACGGTCCATCGATCAAATTGCTGTGTATTTCTTGCATAACTGTACATTTCGCGGGTCCTTGAAACGGACAGCGAACCGACAAAAGGAAGGCAAAGCCGAGCACAAGACGAGCAAGTCGCTCGACTGTTGAATGAGGCGATCTTCAGTTCCTTTGTCTTCCTTCATCGTATGCCTTTGCAGAGGGTACCTTAACTATGTGACGACATGTGCGATGCTTAGATGTTGGCATATGAGAGGCTATTAAGCATATATATTCATGTTCCGCATCAACAGTCGAAACAATGTGAACGAAAAGGAACATATGTATAGGCAGGATATATGTCGAAGTCGGCTGGATCGAACCACCATATCATATAGCTGCCATACGCTTTACCAATCGAATATTTCCCATGATATCTTGACCCAACTTGACATTTACAAGTTCCTGAATCGTATCAACATCGGATTGCTATATAATAGGAATGATCGGCCAAATATTACGACTTTAGCATGGATAACATATCCTTATCTCAAGATATTCCAAGCAGACGGGCTCTGCTCCGAATACTGTATTATATCTCTTCTATAGTAACTAACCTTCTATGGTCTAAGAGGGTATTTAAGCTTCGGTCTGCTGCTTTTTCTTCTTCTTGAATGCCCTAACATAACGGGGCCACTTGCGAGCCAATAGAGATCCAAATTGTGCGCCTGTCCCTAGCTCAAGATAGAAGATGCCATAAATAAAACAGAGCGCGAGCTGGGAATTTGTTTAAAGTAAAGTAAAGAGAGAGAGAGAGAGAGAAGGAGAGCGAGGGAGCGATAGAGAGTGGGAGAGAGAGGCAGGGAGCGAGCGCGGCTTGAGAATGAAGCGAGCATGTTTATAACGCGGAATCAGGGCATATGTCTTCGACTATGTGTGTATGCGTGTGTGTGTGTGTGTAACACACCCCCGCGAACAGTGAACGTAGCTGATGCAACGGGAATTAGACAACTTGAGATTCAAGTGACAATGATAAACATCCTGCAGTTGGTCGCGTCCATCAACAATGCTGGCGCTTCAAACACCGAACTAACCGAATCACCGAATAACAAGTAAGAGTGCTGTAGGCGGGCATGCCCGACTAGGAGATACTCTGACCGGCCATTCCCGATGCCTTCTAACATACGAATGCTGCAGCTATGCTTCTTCTGCCCCACACTATGAGATCTCTTGGTTAACTTCCTTGTTGGGGAACAAAAGTGTGTATGTAGCAAAGCGCAAGGCTCTAGCTTTCAAAAAGAGTTTCCTCTTCCAACTTGAGCTGGATGGTGTGGGGATGTGTCAAATAAGTTAACATTCTTTCATCTGCATATGCTTTACTAGCTAGCTAGCTCCTATAATCTGCAAGTCATGCTTAAGTAACCAAGTTGAAGTATCGATAATTATCGAAGACATCTGGGTAGAATGATGAGCTCCTTTTGCGTATGATATATGGAAATATTTTCAGAAACTAGCTCTTGTTGTTTCGTCGAGATTGACCAGACGACAGCTCGGCATCTGGATCGGGCAGATACAGATAAACTGAATGGGCTTGGTTGCGCGCTTTCTACTGCCGTGTTACATACCCTTGCACAAAAACATTATACCCGTTCAACCCATTATCAAAGGAACAAACAAACAACGAACACTGAACACGCTCTCTGCTCAAAACGGATCGCGACAACAAAAATCCGTGCCGCATTTTCAAGTGCCTTTCAGCATATATACAATATATACATATGTATATATGCATATATGTAACAAACATGAGCTGGAAACTCAGCTCAATTACACGTGAAGTTGCAGAAATGTCTGAATTGTATGGGAAATCGGAGGCACATCCGATGTTGACATTAGAAATGGATTTCGGTGGCTATTTAAGTTGATTTTTCTTTATATTTCAAATAGTTAAGCCTTTTGCTTGGGCTCTGTGTCGGCACAAAGTTAAAGGATCGAGCGCCTCGTTAAGATGCAAGACATATAATATATAGAGCTGATCTTTTAGCCATATTGTATATTCAATATATATTCTCAGCTATTATGAATACATCTTTTCATTTGTTACATGACCAGAACAGTTGCCATCGAGTTGAGATTCTCGTCGCACTTTGATATGGGGGCTCACTGAGGCAATCGTCTTCATTAGCCATTGACAGTTATTGCTCTAGGATCAATTTAGTAGCAGCCAAAATCCATAAAAGTGCTGGACCAGAGCAGGGGCTGCAGGGGCTCTGAGGGAGCCGCCATAATCAAATTCTGGGACCAAAGCGAATCGCTTGACAAGTGCTGCCGCAACAAATGCTGCGCCCTGATTAGGCCATGTCCATGGGCGTGGGGTGGTCTATACCATTTGCATATGCGAGTCTCTATAAAACAATAGAATGCTCTGATTGTGGGATTGCCGAGAGAGGGCGGCGGTTGGTCGGTCGGGCGTCTGGTCGATGGCTCTAGCTGTCAATTAGCGGCGCTGCAGCCGTGTCAAATGTGAATAACAAAGGGCTCAGCTGATTGATTTTGATGTGTTGCATCCACTCGCCCTCTCTCTCTCTCGCCCTCTCTCTCTCTCTCTCCCTCTCGCTCTCTCATAAGGGCCAGGAGCACAGTGCGTGGTACGTGTTGCCGCTGCCTGAGTGGAGAGCCCGCTCTGGACCACACCCAATGCAGGCAGTCTTTGCAATTCTGACAGCTTGGCCTCAGCCAGAGCCTGACCCTGAGCCCGAGACGCTGCCGGAGGGAGTCGGGGCATATTGAAACCAATACGTCAAACGTGAGATTACATAAAAAACCGCAAAACAAGCGAGACAAAGGCCAACAAGAACAACAACAGGAACAACAACAAATCCATAGCAAAAAAACACACACACAGGCTGACCTTTGTCCTGGCGCAAAGACTCGTAAAAAATACATGAGCAGCGCGGCCAGCCAGCATGCCAGCAGGCCCATAAGGATATTAAGCATATATATATACATATATTTATTCATTATTTGCGAGCATTCGGCTCGACGCACGTACGCAACAGAAAAGAACAAAATGCGCCGGACAAAAAGTGGATGCTACTCTTCGCTGGCCACCCACATCAAACATGACCAGTTTTCAATGGAATGGGTTATGATCTGATTGAGGGCAGCTGAAGCAGAGCCAGGGCCAGAGCCAGGACCACGCCGGCCAGATGCCAAATAAAGCCGGGCATACGGCAAAGCTGGCTATTGCTGGAGCAAACCGAGCCTCAGAGTGACAGGAGGAAGGATCCCTCTTTATTTCCGACCAATTGTTCAAATAGGAGTTATCTTCCACTATTTGTTACGGGTTTCTTAGAGAACTCCGGAGAATTGTATAGCTCGACGTTTACTGCATTTGCTCCCAAAATCTTGAAGAACTTTTAAGAAAAAGGTTGAACTGAAGAAAAAAGTCGACACGGTGAACACAAAGCTTAGGGATTGACTCCTTGTGAATATGAAAGACAAATTTACACAGGGGTTTGAACCCTCAAATTTGCACTCACTGTGCCGACTCTCATTAATGTCGCTTTGCTTTTGTGAACATAAAAAAGGTTTCTAACAATTTCAAATTGCGGCTGGATTTGAACTGACAACCTCTCTTTCGTTAGTTCAACGCTCACACACGCTCACGACGTCATGTTTCTCTTTAGTCATATATAGGATATAGTATTTGGATGCTGTTAAATGCATGGAACCAGAACTTGTAAATGCCTACTTAAGCCAGGAAGATATCTTGAAAAAACAGAAAAAGTCGGCCTAAAAGAAACTTATGTCTTATGTCTGTTCAGTAGATTGGCATTCCGAACCTCTAAACGAAACTGCCTTTGCAGATATTCAGTATAAAACAAGTATTACGCATTTGCCCAAATGCTAAAGTCCTTCGATTCGACACTTGTCTGCATAGGAAGGAATTCTTGTTGTTGAGGCTGTTGTAGACCACGTAGTTGCCGAGCTAAATCTATTTAAGGCCCAGTTCAACTAACCTATGATATCATAGAAGACACGAGAAAGTTAAAACAGATAACTAACTAAAAACTTAGAACCAAGGCAAAAGCTTGTCAACAGCCAGAAATAGCTGGAAATGCGAAGCATATCATCTGGCCGGAGAGTCCCCCGGGCTCTGTGTATAATCTAATCGCGTGTATTCCCAATAACAGCTATCTACAGCCGGACTCGTAGCCCCCCCCTTCGACAGTTCTTGAGCTCACAAATGAGCCAAGCAAACAGTAAAACAAGAGCAGAGGTAACTGCATACAGAGAGAGTGGGAGAGGGGGAGAGGGGGAGAATGTATTTGCACAATTTGCCAAAACTCGGCCACATCAGGGTCTACCCCCTCCCCTTCGCTCCCCGCCTCTTGGCTTTAGTTTCTTATAGAGTCCACGGAGGGAGGGCTGCTAATTTTTTGCAATTCAATAAAAATAAATCTCAACCGCAAACAAAATGTTGCAGCGGTCGCATTGAGTCGAGGGTTTCCTGCCGCCGGACCAGGGGCTGGGTCCGTCCGGCTGCAAGGGGGTGGGGGAATTGTCCGAAATTTGAATATGGATTAGATAAATCGTGCGTGCGACGGGCACACGGCAACGCACACACACGCACACACACACACACACATGCAGATATTATTTTTTTGCATACTTATGATAAACCTCACGCCTCGGCCAACACAGTGGCAGGCACAGTGTGACAGAGAGAGAGAGAGAGAGAGAGAGAGAGAGAGAGAGACGTACAGAGATTTGAGCGGACAGTAAATTGATTTTATCGCCGAACCGAATGCGGCGGCTGTCAATAAAACAATTTGCCGGCCCGTTTGTGCGCTATTGTTTTGCAAAAGACAACAACACACACACTTACACTTACACACACGCACACACACACACATACTGTTTGTGTGTCCTTTTTGTGTGCCGCAAAAAGGCAAATCCTGGCGCAGTCAAAATGCGCTGCTGCAGGTCCCTTGCAAGCTGAAGCAGAAGCAGAAGCCGGGCGCAGCTTGCCCAACTGGCCGCGGGCTAAGCGTTTGCCCAGCTGGTCACTTGCAGCAGATCAGTTGCATTATAATCACCACTTCCCCTCCCCTGCCCCACCCCTCTCTCACTCTCTTTATGCAACTTGTTATGTCATATTACAATCGAGTCTGAAAATTGATCCATTTGATATGACCCTCAGCTAGCCATGCCCTAAACTTTGCTGAGCCGAAGTTCCAGATGTGGCTTATCCTTAATCCTTGATTTCTTGTTTTAATTTTAATTAGCTTTTTAGTTGAGAAATCTTTAATTAATTTCAACATATATTCAAATATATCTTAGGATAAATAATAAAATAAATTGAGATACAACCGAATCTCTTGGTTTACAAACAATCAAAGAAACGCATTCGGCGGAAATGTTTCACTTCCTTCAGCATAAAAACAAAGCAGAAGAAAACTATAATTACGTATAGAAAGAGAGTGAGTGAGAGAGAGAGAGAGAGAGAGAGAGAGAGAGAGAGAGTGAGAGAGTGAGAGAGCATTCGCATTTGTAGAGCGCCGATCGCCGTTGAACTTGACTTTGACGTTGACTTTGGCAACGGGCGAGGAAATATCTCGAACCAAAATAGACAATATATCTGTGCGACTAGGACTAGCCGGGAGGGGAGCTGTGTGTGAATGTGCCTGTTTGTGTGTGTGGGTGTGTGTGTGTGGGAGGAGGGGGGGGGGTCTGATGTTGCTGTTGGTTATGCCTAACCGTTTCGGTACAGCACACACACACAATACACACACAGTTGCAAGTGACTAAAATAAACATGCGCATCCGTTGGATACAAAAAATGTAGGAGTTGCCTGCTGCAGATGCGTGGACGCGGTGTCTGTGAGGATGACGCCAATGCGACATTCGAGTATCTGCGATGTGCGTAATACGCTCAGTTATGTGTGCGTATGTTTGGCTGTTTGTGTGCGTGCAGCACTTATACAACAGCATTCAAATGGAGTGGGGACTGTATTTTAAGCAATGTGCGTCTTGCTGCTGGTGTCCAAAAAGTATCTTTGAGCAGCATTTGCCGTTACATGGCCTCACATGTGTGTCATTGGTGTGCCTGTGTGTGTGTGCGTGTGTGTGAAGATGCTGCAACTGCGTCACGGCTCATGTGGCGAGTGCGTTTGACATTGACATGGTTGCCACTCTGTTTACTTAATGTCATTTCGAATCTGTGCGTCTTTCATTTATACAATCGTCTACGTCCAGCCTCGTCCTCAGCCTCAGCCTCAGGCACAGCCTCAGCGTTGGCTCCTGCTTGCCCCGGGGCCCAATTCCGTCACAAGTATTGATGCGCCCCAGCCGCTGACGTTAACGTACCGGAGGGGTTGCTATTTTTAGTGACCGCTTCAATTTGTGTTACTGTACTTTGTGTTCGCCTCGATTCTCCTGCTCCCACTCCACCCACTCTACAGATACAGATGACAGGCGCAGATGCAGTTTACTTCGAAAAAAGTTAGAAAGGTAAGGAGCACCTATCCAAAAATAGTCTGTTGCGCTGTCTTCTCCTTATACCTCTAACCCACTGAAAATGGTTAGCAAGGGTAAATTGTGCTGATGATTCATGTCAAGGGCAAGGATATCAATTGAGAACCCACAAGCGTAGGCGATCTGGGCCGATTAGGGTCTGTTGTCACGTGTGCATCTCGGAAAGTATATAAGCCAGAGACGAGGAAACTTCAAAATATATTCACCTATATCAGACGCAGAAGAAGGCCTTTTAATATATATCTTGTCCCATTTTCATCACATCAAATTTGTTATCTACGATCTCATATAGTAAAGTAAGATCAAAAGTATATCACTTTTTCGATTAGTTCCTCAATTTCACCCAAAATTGAAAGAAAACTGAATATTTAAAGTTGTTGCCTTGTGCTTTGGCATATGCCATATTCACTTTCTTATGCCATATTCAAGACCTGAAAATTTCATAAAGATCAAACGATCGAAGTTAATCAAGAATACATTTGCCATACAAGGCGTGGAGACTCTGTGCATGGAAGAAAGTTAGAATGCTTGAAAAGTGAGCTTCATACTGAACTGAGGGTATCTCTTAGTCGTGCACTCCCGACTTTCCCACTCTATTTATAGCCAATTTCAATCAATTTTCCATTTTTACCTATATATGTTTTTATTACCAGTATCTTTTTTTAAAACTTCGATTATATGGCTAATTGAAGAGGAGAGAGACGTTATGGATACACTTAAGATGGATGTGCCAAGCGATCAGTTCGGCTGGGGCTTGCTCGACTGTACAGTGCGCACTCTTAAGTGGCCACGAACGAGAGAGAGGTAGAGAGAGGTAGAGAGAGAGAGAGAGAGAGAGAGAGAGAGAGAGAGAGAGAGAGAGAGAGAGAGAGAGAGAGGAGAGAGAGAGAAAGAGAGGGAGTGTGAGACATGGAGATTGGCTAGCACGGATTCTGGTTATGTGACACATATGTGTGTCCATTTGGATGCGTTCCCGTAGCTGTCTCCCCCGCCCCTTGCCCCATGCAGCTGCTCCTCTTGCTGAATGCTCTTTTGGGCTCGAGTCGGTAGCTCAGGGGTAGCTCAGGCTTACATCTCGAGTGGAGCACTGAGGCCTGCATCCGCTTGCTAATGATGACAATGCTCCAAGTCGCCAGCGAAATGCATCTTTTAGCTGCAGATGTAGCTGCAACTGTATCTGTATCTTAAGCTGTATCTGTATCTGTATCTGTATATGTGTGTGCTGTATCTTTGAGAGTTGTCGCTGTCGCTGCTGCTGTTGCACTTTGATTTATTTCAACGCTCTTCAATTCCCACGACAGAGCCGAAGACATCGAGACCAAGCAATGCTTATGCAGAATTCTATATGGCCATATGTAATTGTATGTACGTATGTATGTATATGCATATGCACTTCCTGTGCCCTGTACGCGGATCCTGCGGGGCGATACCCGCGAATATTGAATAACCAGAAGACCCGGAATTGTTTTTTTTTGAATTTTTAAATATGCATAAGCGTCGCCTCGTCCGAAGTGGTGCAGCCAAAGGGCTGCGCAAAAAAAACATTTACCCCTAATAAACCGGAACTAATAGAAAAAACTATGAGACACACACACACACACACACACACACACACACACACACACAAGCACACACACACACACACAGAGAAAAAGGTCGTAGACAATTTTTTATAGGCATTTGACATGGATCACACGGGCACTTTTTTTGTTTGAATGTGCACTTCCCATCTTCTCTCTCAATTTTTCTCTCTTTTCATTAGTTGACTATAATTTATTAATTTACATGCGTCCTTTGCATATGCGAATGCCACAAGGGTTAGCGGGGCAGCCGGGTCGCGGGTTCGCGGATCGCGGGTTGCGGGTCGCGGGCTCGTTGTCAGCGGTCGCATCTTCAGGGGTAACTTCATTGGCTGTCCTCGATGACCCGCGCTGCCGTATACCAAATACCGCGACATTTCCAACCAATTTCGCACCCCGCCTCACCGCCGCTCGCCTTTTTGTGTAGCTGCCTCGTCGGGCAGGTCATGTAGGTACCAAAAGACCAAAAAAAAAGCGAGAGAATAAAAAAGCAAATACATAAAAAACCAACACCCCATTCAGGGGATGGTTCCACCGTGATTTCTGTGCTTATCCATCTATCTATTTAAATTCGGTTTTCTGTAACTCTTTTCAAATCACATTTTTTCTTCTCTTCAATATGCTGGTTTCCATGCGGCCAATTTAAAGGAAGCCGCACGCATTAGGGCCTTGGGAAAGTGAAAAGCTCTACGCTGGCACACACTTTACATGGGGTTAAAACTCAATTTCCAGATACTGCTCATTAGCAAAGTGTTTGGTTGAGAGGTTAACGCGCTTCTTCTAGATAAGTTGAGGCTGAAAGCTGAAATGAAGAACTGCTCGGGCTGAGGCACAACTTGCTGCTTGATATGAGTATTAATATGGAAGGGAATATTTTGCATAAATAATAAGAATTTCAAATATTTCAACGTTTCATACGCATATCATTTGCTTTCATTCAGCTGAGTACAGGGTAACTGCTAGTCGAAGCCCCTTTCACTTTTTGCTGGATCTTCCTTGTTTAGATTATAGATTATATACAATACTCAGAAGGAGGATCAAACTTATATCAATTGCAAGTTAAGTTGTTTGATCTTCCGACTATAACATTATTATTCATTTTATAATCTATATATGCATATACATTTATATGTACATGTTATTATCCTGACTGATCGACCGACTAATTGTCGATTCATGTACTACCTTGATCACATTCGGTTGGAAATTTTGACTGTTATTACCTTATGTGATTTTATAGCATTCTTTAACTTGTTTTTATTCCACTCTCAAGAAATTTGCTTAAAAATACCTGTACGCACCTTTCGTGGCCTTCCATCCAGTCGACTCACCTTCAGAGATCTACGTGGAAACTTATTTGAGACATGTTTCACACATCCAAACTCATCCCGTTCTGCAAACGGGGATCAAAGTTTGCTTGGCTATCAAACTAATTCTAAACTAAGCATAAGCTTGGCCCGGACAAAGCCGGGTAATGCATGCAATTAACATTATTATAAAGAAAGTAAAGGTTAGTTGACTGTCATGCAGACAGATTTTCGTTTTCTATGCCAAACTCATATGATTCTCGTCATGTGTTTAATCCTCCATACGGATGAGAGAGTTTTTCTTCCTTTCCATTTTATGGCAATTGGTTTGCAATGCACAAAATCGATTGACTCGAAGGATTTCATTAACTGCTGCTGTTGTCCAGCTTGGGGTTTTCTTTAGTTTTGGCTTGGACAAATGCAATTAAGGTGTAGATCCGCAAAAGGATCATTTGCTGTGGTTTTTTGATTTCGCCGGCAATAATTAGTAGCGCATACCGACAAAGGATAATGGACAATGCACAGATACCTGCTTAAGCAATTTGGCTCATCAACGCTCTTCATTCAAAATCCAATGAAAACACACGCTCGATTAGTGCCGGGCAATAGACCAGGGGCCAGCAGCAACAGCAGCAACAGCAGCGATATCCCAAGGACCAGGAAGTCCACTGACCGCAATCGACACGGAAATGAATCGACTGCCAAGTGCTGTACTCGTCCTGTGTCCTGTGACTGACCTTTGTGCGGCTCCTGCTGTGCGGCCACAGCTTAACGGTACCAGATGTGCCACGTCTGTGCGTGGCCCAGGTAGGTGGAGGCTGGCCCAGGTAGCAGGTAGCAGGCGCTGACCTTTACCCTGGCGCTGTGATGTGTTTGTAAACACGCTGAAAATGGAATAATAGATCAAAGCCAGATACGAACGCGATCAGCATACACAAAGATTCTCGCAGGATTCACAGTTTTCAGTTGTCGGTCCTTCGTCCTGTCCATTGCACTTGCTACACATGCGGGTGTGAGACTGTGTGTGTGTGTGTGTGTGTGTGCGAGAGAGTAAAGTGCTGTTGCTCCTGATTAATACGAACGTACTGTGGGAATTACCGGAAATCGTTGTCCTGCTGGCTGGCCCTTGCCCCTGCCCCTACTGCTGCCCCTACTGCTGCTGCTGCTGCTGCTGCTGCTGCGGCTGGGTCCAGTTTATTTTCATAATTTCCATGGCATTCGGAAATTTGTAACACACATGGCATTTCCTTTCAATCACAGTGCACAAGGTGCACACACCCACACGATACCATCAGTCAGACAAGCATCTATGTTCTCTCTCTCTCCGGGCCCTGGACACCGGACCCTGAAAGTTGAGAAACTATCTCACGGGCTGGATAATGAAATTTGCCTGAAATGAAGTGTCAGGTCGTTGGGTCTATTGTTGAACGACATTACTTTTGCCATTTGAATGAAGGAATTTGTGTCCCTGGAGTATCAAAAGTATTTGTTGATCGATGATAATGATTATAATAATGATCATATGATATAAGGTAGTTCATAAAAGTTCCAAAGTTTCCTTCGCAGTTATCAGGTTGAGTTCTCGTACCTCAACCTCAACTCAAGCAACTTTTGTGTCCAGCATTTGCCATATCAGAATCCATTTGTCGAAACACTTACATTTACTTCCCTTGCAATCCTATAAGAAACGATATGTACTTATTTCTATAGATACTTTATGTTTGAAATTGCTTTTAAATGAGGTTGTTAAATGAAATACAGATACGATAGATTGTTAGATCAGCAGCTTCTATCACAGTTACCTTTGCTTGCGTGGATTAGATAGATATTATATTATATTAAAACTAATTTTAAAGATAAAATAACAATCAATTTCTCGTAGCACAGGGTTGATAAAGGAAACGTACAGATATGATAGTTTTGCAGAACATCACAGCTACTTTTACTAAATCAGATTGCTCTGCAGATACCCCGCAGAGTTTTCGTACCTATAGCTCAATTGTCCTTTGTTTTCAACACTTGCTATATATGAACCCATTTGCCATTTGCCGAAGCTCCTGAGCAGCAACCAAACTCCAAACTCTCTCTCTCTCTCTCTCTCTCTGCAATCGCAGCAACAAAATGCTCACTAATCAATTGAATTGCTAACAAAATGACCTCCAATGACCTGTGCTCGACGTGACCCCGACCCCCAATATATACATATATCTTTATAGGCCGATTCTTATTATTTCACGGTTACGCAAGCCGCGCTGGTATGGGGGAGGGAAGGCGAGGATGGGGGGGTGGGATTGTAACCACCTACGACGGCAACCTTCTACGGTATCTGCTTTCTTATTTTGTTCCCATTTCGTGCGTGTGGACAAAAGCAGCAAATAAATGAAAAGGAAACTTAAGACGCTTCGACCGTTTTCTTTCTTTTTTTTATAGCGGTACCAACATCCTGCCCCATCATCCTGCAGAAAATAGCAAAATGGACCCGCGCCGGACGGCGCACCATTCTCCAGGGACGTGGCATGAAATACTTCAGGAACAAATGCCTAGCGGTTTTTTATTCTCCTTCTTTTTCTTTTTTTTACAAATATCGCACAATACGCCGGCGCACACTCACACTCACACCCCCGCTATCTCTCGCTCCCTCTCTATTTCTCGCTCTCTCTCTCCCACTCTCTATTCTTTCTCCTCTAGCGGCAACTGCTGCTCCTTCGGCTTTCTATTCATTTTCGCACGCCGTCCGGTTTTCTTTAAAAAACGAAAGAAAAAACTAACCACATGAAGAGAGTGCGGGACAGAGAGAAATAACGAGAGAGAGAAAGCGAGAGATTCTTGAATGGTTTATCTGCTTAGCGCTGCCCGTTCGCTTCGCTGAGCATTCAAAATGTGATTGATCTTAATTGGGGAATGGAAAGGGGGCAGAACCGAGCAGGATCAGCAGCCGAAGAGCCGCGAGGACGAGGGCCAGCTACGCAATGATATTTGCCAAGAAGATGAGTTTGTCTGCCAAGTACCTTAAACATTGGATAACATCAGGGGACATCCTCGCACGCTCTCGCTCTCACTCTCTCTCACTCTCTCTCTCTCTCTCTCGCTCTATCTCGCTGGTGCATCTGTTGTCCTGGCTGTTGTCGTAATGTGTGCAAAATCCATTAGATATGTGAGATCTGCTCGATGGGATTATGCGCCCAGACAAATGGACGCCCCGTAAAGACTGACAGTCTGACAGACTGACAGTTCCACAGTTCGATCGGCATGTGCAGCCAGTTGTGCCATCATCTGAAGCAAAAAATAAATAGAACACACTTTCATCTCTCATTTCGCATCGCACATCTTGAATCTGGCAACATTTCCTTGCTGATCGTTTGCTTTTCTTTCGAGATACAATTTGCAAACATCACAACAAACAGCTGATAAAGCATCCATTAGTTTCTAGAGAGCGCCAGCTTCAGATTCCTTAGTTGTTCTCAGTTTTATGTCTAGAATTTATTGCTACAATCAAAATCAGATTTGTAAATCAGATCTTTCAGATATTCGAGCGCTTTTCAAATTCGCATTAACCAAATATTTGTAAATTTCCTTTGTCAGACTTATATCTATTATATGAGATTCTATTACTTACTAGTTCGTATAACAGCAGCCTATATATATGGTCATCTATAGACTTAGTACGGTCTATTATGCATCCAGAATTCTTATTTATGGTCTAAAGTCTAAGGTCAAGGCAAATGCATTGCAGTATGCTCATAATACACATATACTCTGAAATAGATGGAGAAAAAAGCATTTCGATGCAGTTATATGTATGTTAATTGATATTGATTTCTTAAAAGATTTTCCCTGACTGACTGACTGATTGATTGACCGATTGATTGACTGATCAATGCAAGCACTTAACCGTTAAAGCTAAGAAGCTGACATTCTAATAGCAGTTTATCTTATTTGGTAAAGTTTTTCAAACATTTTTCCCACTTTCATCAGGAACAGGGAATCGAAGTTTCGCTTTCACAACCTTATCACCCATTTTCCACCCAAGAAGGTTGAATTTCTGGAAAGATGCGAAAGTTTATGCTCAAGTTAAAGATCTGTTGAAGGGCTACATTGAAACGTTTGTCATCAATTTTCCAACCGCAAGTGCCCTACTATGCGATTATCATGCAATTAAGACTTACAGCTTTTTCTGCCTTGATTATAAATAACTTAACTTGATTTCTGCACAAAACTTATCTAAATAAAGTCTCTTTAGCCCTCTTGAACTTTATGGCTCTCTCTTTTACTTTACTTTCCTTTACTCAAACAAGTTCTCTGATTCATTTCTTCTTCTAGTGATATTTAACAATGTCTTCTTCCTACTTTAAGATGACAATTAATGACATGTTAAGTCAAATTCATAACTGGGCCAAGTTTTATCTGCTAGGAATATTAAATCATCATAAATATTGGGTGCGAAGTACTTCTATGTGGCCTAAAACTTAGATCAATATCATTTTGTTACCAAAACCAATTTTGGCTTAAGGGAAATGTCTCCATCTAATTCACACTTTTCGACCCAATCGACTTGCCAGATGGGCAGACGCTTCTGGGCTGGGCCGTTCGCTTGGTAGCCACTGTGCATTGTGCGAGATCTCGCACCAGCGACAGAGATGAAGACGACGACGACGACGACGATTGCCACCAACTGGTTGTGTGGCACGTTGCCAGAGTGACTGAGCGAGAGCGAGAGAGAGAGGGAGAGCTAGCGAGCGGGGGCGGGCAGCTGGTGAGGGGTAACTGCTGCGGGAGGTGCAGCAAGGCAAGGCAAGCCCAAATAAATGTTCATAATTTTCCAAGTTGTCAACGGGAGCGGCCGCAATGGCAGCGGCTTCTGCTTCAGCGCCAATAAAAGCAATTGCGCCATTTGGCTAATGGCTAAGGTCCATGTTAGACTAGACGCTCCTCCAGTCAGCCAGTCAGTCAGTCAGTCAGTCAGTCAGTCAGTCAGTCAGTCAGTTAGTCACTTGGCTGATTGTCCAAGCTTATGCATTCACCAAAATGCCATCATGTGGCAGCAGGCAGCAGGCAGCAGGCAGCATGCGGCAGCATGCAACAACAAGTCATCGTCAGCATTTTCCTACTGCATCACGTTTTGTGGGCAGCGAGCAAAGATTTTGACTTTTGATTAGGCCGAAGAGCGCCAAAAGCAGCGCAAAAGAGCTAAGCCAACAGCAACAACAAAAAACATCAACGTCTTCTGGCCCTTGGTCACCTTCTGGCCAGAGCTGCAGCCTGAGCAGCCCGAGCAGCCCGAGCCTCAGCTCGGTCATGTTGCCAAAAAAGGGACAACCTGCCGTCCAGTTGGTACACAAGTCGGTCTGGTCTATTTGGAACACCATAAAGTTCAAGCAATTTGAACTTTTCTAGCCAAAAACCATGGAAATCTCATGGCTCACGGCTGTAACTGTCCATAATGGCGGGGCGAAGATCTTGGGTGCAGGCTTCCGGCAGGGGTGGAGGGGCAAACGCTTGAATCGTGAATTTCACAGCAGTCACATTATGTGTAAAGCTCGCGAGCTGCAGCTGAATTCCAGGCAGAGAATTGGCCATAATGCGGCTGCTCAGAACGTTGTCATGATCAATAATTAGGTATTTAGTGCAGTCTAGCTACTGCCCCTCCCCACTCCCACCCCCACTCCCACTACCACGCCCCCTCACATCGCCTCATGCGTCGCATATTATGCATACATAAGTCTCCAAATCTGCGACTTTCATCATGCATCTGCTTTTTGTTGTTGGTTTTTTCCTAAGCCACATTTGAATACAGCTCGAGAACCGAGTCGCCAACTCGGCATGTAAATTACCCGGCCAAATCGACTTATATGACGTCCAGCTTGGGGCATGCAACAAGCTCATGTGCTCAAATACTCGATTCCAAATTTTCGTATTCCTTTGATGCATTTTCTGATGGGCATCGATGGCATGACTTTTTAAGCCCCTTCAAAGGATTTACTAGTTCAGCATTCAGAGTTGGCAAATTCTAAAAAATCTATCCAATGTCTAACTGTCAAAAGTAATCAATTTCTTGTTAACAACTCCTATTCGCGGCTGTGCTTCTTCTTTGCTCAGCTCCACAGCATGGCAAATGCACTCTTGTGTAGCTTCGGTGTCTGTAGTCCGATCTGCAGAACGTGTATATATGGCATTTTTATAATTGAACGATATGTAGCTAAGGTAAGCTGTCATGAGAATCAAGCCGATTCTATATAGTATATACTGATGTATAGATAAAATTTAATCACGTACTTTAATTCAATAAGAGAGCGAACCAAGTGGGCATCACATACCCACAGTAAATATCTATAGAGGGTATCATAAAGTTGTGCAATTGTATGTCATTCGACTCAAACTTTTGTCCTTAACTTAAGCTAACTGGGACCAAGGCGTAGATGTTTGGAAAGAATACGAGTCAAACACACCTAAGCTGAATACGTGTTTTTATACCCTGTACTCTTACGAATGCCTCAATAGGGTAGCATAAAACATATGTGCCTGAGATTGTTTTACTCGCTAAGAAGCGAGCAGTATCCTGCCAAAGAAAGAAAAACCAAAGGAAAAATGTATGTACAGGATATTTTAGAGGGTAATACCCTGTACTTGCAAAAATATATAAAGAGCGTGTCCAAAAGTTGTGCTCAATGTATGTAGCTGAGTATTAAGCGTCAAAGCGGTTAAGAAAGAGGTGGTGATAGCAAATGAGGGAGTCAGATATCAGACAGAGAGCGAGAGAGAGAGAGAGAGAGAAAAGGAGAGAGAGAGAGAGAGACAGAAAGAGAGAGAGAGAGGAAGAAAACTGAGAGAGGGAGATAGAAAAAATGATTGTTAAGTGGGTCAAATCGCGTTAAAGGCCAATTGACGCTGAATATTTGAGCTGAACAAACATTTCAGGCTTAATTTGTCATCACTCGCACACACAGCTCCACACACACACAGTCACACACACACCTGCAGTTGCAAATGGTGTGCCACATTTTGGTGGCTGCTCTTCGCTGTGGCGTGGTTCAATGCCGAACCCATCGAATGCCGCAAGCCGCAAGCCGCATGCAAATGTGTCAATAGCTTCAAACTGGACATTTATTGCATTTGCCATTTAGTATCGAGTATCGAGCCACAAGTATCGATGCATTTGAGCATCGATAGCGAGTCCGTTGCTCGTTCGCTTATTCATGTTTTGTTAGCTTTTGACTTTGGGCCGCTCACTCCTAGGTTTTTTTTTTTGTTGGTCTTTTTGGTTTGTGGCATGGCCCATGACCGGCTGGGAAAAACCTGGCAAAGGGGCAGCGTGGCAGCGGGGCAGAGGGGCAAGCAGCGCAGCGGTGCAAGCTGGCAACTCGTGAGTGAATCTGGCATACAATATTTTGACAATTCAAAGGATTCTTCAGCAGCGCTCACCTTTAGCATGGAGCCCCAGCGCTCCACTGACATGCAGCTGTAGATCGGCCGCCCCCACAGCTGCCCCGCAGCTCAGCATCCACCCGCACCAACGCCCGCACCCTCACTCTCTGCCAGCAATCTCTTCGTGCGCTATGAGTTGTGCAACGGATTTGTGGCAACATTCGGTTTTGGTCTGGCATTGGTCTGGGCCTCAGCTTCAGCTTCAGCTTCAGCTCCAGCTCTGGCGAGAGGCTGTCGATTTGTTGCACAGATTTGCGCACTCGTCGCGCGCGGTGACTGGCAAAAAAAAACCCCAAAACAACAACAACAACACAACAAATCCTTCGCGCCGCATTTGCCTTCTTTTCTATTTTAAGAATTTTCGAAAAAAAAATAATAGAAACAACAACTATTTGGCAACGGAACCGTCTCTTACCTTGGCACAATAACGTTGCAGCAGCAGCAGCGGCGGCAGCACTGGCCGAGGCATCATCATCATTGTAATCTTCATTGTAAACATCATTGCAACCATGATCATCGTGTTGTCATCTTCATCATTATGATATTTGCTAGTTGCAAGCAACATTCGACAGCTTCAAACTCTTTTCAACACTTTCATCGGGTATTTCAATTTGTTCAACGCAGCCGTCGACGTAAATTATATGTATCTTAAATCTATATCAAATGTTGGGTCGAGGCTTATCCATCTATCTAGCTGGCTGCTATCTTCCCTCGCATTATGCTTTGGCAAGCCATTGTATACACATACATTATCGTATGAGACGCCGAACAATTAACTTGGGGGATGCGGAAAGACGAAAGAAATAGGTGTATAGGTAAAGGGGCATAGAGGGTTTGTATGATCGGCGCTACAAACAGAGTATCTCGCAGTCGCGCACTCCCAAACAGGGCACTCTATTTCTTTTTTTGTCTCTTTGCCTCATTTACATGCGGCGCGCTCTTGAATCTGCGGCGGCTCAAGACGCAGATCACTTGCAGCTAAAAACTTTGGCTACAACTTGGGCAGTCATGATTATATCGTAGTTGCTGTTGCTGTTGTTGTTGTTGTTGTTGTTGTTGTTGCTACAGCCGCCTAAAACACTCATCATCATGTCGGACAAACAACCTTGTTGCCGTTTGCCATTCGCCGTGGCCGGTGCCTGATGCCTGCTGCCTGGTTGTTGGTTGTTGGTTGTTGTTGTTGCTGTTGCTGTTGCTGTTGTTGCTGTTGGGAGGTTGCCCGCTACCCGAGGCTGTCATTGCTTCCTCGTGGCGCTAATGTGGCCGCTGCGGCTGCTGTTGCTGTTGTTGCTGCTGCTGCTGCTAGTGCTGCGGCTGCTCCATTAAAGCCTGGCGCGGCTGCCGCTTATGACAGCCGATGCACGCTCGCCCGACATGCAACCAGCGACAGCAGCAACAATGCGTTGCGATCGGCCACAAGCCGAAGCACATATACTCTTAACAGGCATTTAACATGGGTTGCTTAACAGCAGCGCAATATGTTAAGCAGCTGTTACATGCCCTGGGCTTAGCGTAAATGGCGTGGTTTTAGTTAATATTTGTTTTTATGTTAAGCAGCTGTTATTGGGTGACACACTGCTAATAACAGTAGCATAATATGTAAAGGCTTGCGTAATGTTATTGTGTGCTGTTATTTACATTTCGTTTGCTATGATTTAAGTAGACCGTAGATGTTATTTCAAGAATGTTAACTAGCTGTTATCTAATCAATATGAAACTAAATCTGTTTACAAAATGTCCTCCTGCAATTGTGGAAAATTTGAGGTTTCCTTCCACCTTGAGGTTTCTTTTACTATTAGTGTATAACATTTAAAAATTATAAATATATTTTTATTGTCAACAGTTGGCCAAAGAGCAGGCTCTGTGGGTAGGGTATATGTATATGGAAAATTATACGTATATATATATGTACGATCGTAGTATGGAAACGGCAACTGTAGTGCGCGAAATATCTCGACATGAATACAATCTTTTAATGATCGTGTGTAATTTTCAAACATGTGGGGACTGTGAAGTCTGGGCACGCCGCAGTCGCAGTCGCTGTTGCAGTCGCTGTTGCAGTTGCAGTTGCAGTTGCCGTTGCCGTTGCCGTCGCCAACGTCGTCCGTCACCTGACCCCAGCTCGACATGCTGGCAATCACTCATTGCGAGCCTGGGATGGTCAGAGGGACACGGGCAGTGGCCAGGGCCGGGTGGCAGTTAAAGAAGGAGACAGAGGCGTAGCTGCTGGCTGGCTGGCTGCCTCGACTTTCGGTTGCAATGCACCTTGAATCTTGTTGCAGCGCCATCGCATCACTCACCCACTAACTGAGGACCAGTGCATCGTGGCCTGGTCGCATTTCGCAAGCCCAACAACAACAACGACAACAACAACAACAAGAACAACAGCAGTGACAACAACTACAACAATGTTGCTCGTTCACATGCCACTCAAGAAGTCGTGGCACTGAATTCCCCAGTAGTAACTCGCATGCCCCACGTACTTTGCATTGCTCTTGCCAGGCGACAATCTCTGGGTGCGGGGGAGTGTGGACGGGTGGCGGCGGGTACAGTGGGCCACTCAAGATGGATTTGAACGTTTTGGGCAATTACAATAGCTCAATTTGTTTGGCACTGTGCACTGGCAATCGTTTTGTCAATTGCATCTGTGTGTGTGTGTCTGTGTGTGTGTGTGTGGCAACTGGCAACTGGCAACTTGCAACAGGCAACAGTTATGTTTCTGTCCAAAAATATTCTACTTTTAGTTTTCAATTAGCAGCCGCGTCATGCAGCATGCAAGAGAAAGGCAAAGAGAATGGAATCGGGTCTAAATGTGTTGGATAATCAGCTGCCGGCAATTGAGGAACTGTATTTGTTGTAGAAACGAGAAAAAAGAACTAAAATATAAACTATTGCATATTACGATCAAGGCCAAAGCCAGCAACAGAAACATCGCTGGTTCGATTCACGTTTCGAAACAATGTTTCCCTTTGTGATGCGATTTTACGGCTGCGCTTCTTCTTCCTTTTGCCCCACATTGTGTATGGGAAACCTCGGTGATTATGGTCCGATCTTTATGAATTGTTCAGGTCTAGCATATGGTAAACAAAGGTGTGTACATACCAAAACGCTCTCTTCGCTCTATCTCCATCTAGCGGGGATTTGGGCGGGTATTCCAATTGTGAAATATTCTTAATCAGTATTATAGTATATACTACTAAATACTCTATACTGCATATACTTTAAACAATGTGCACAGTTTAGCTCTTATAATTAGGCAATTTAGCTCTTAAATAGCCCCAAGCCATCCACATATCTTAGTCCCTTCTCAATGCTCACTTTAATTTGATTTGTCTAATCTACCTTAAGCACTTGTCGTTACGTAGTCGAAGCTAGCCTTCTCTTACCCCTAAGACGTTCAGATTTCCAGCTCTGACTTTGTTTAGGCCAAATAAGCATAGTTTTCTTTAAGTACATCTCTTATGATCCATGTTCTTGTTGATCCATGACCATTGGCTTGATCTCCATGGTAATCACTAGTTATCTGTATTTGACACTTGCTGCTCTTTTGCTTTATTCCTTGAAGATTTCTTTCTATCTTACTTACTTTTCGTCCTCCATGTTCACCTTGTTTCTCTGCCCAACTTCGTATTCTACTCCAATGCAATTTATTTAAAAATTTAAATTTATATCGTCACTTAACCTCCATGTTTAGTTTAACTGTGCCTGCCTGTCTTCATATAGCTCGAATGGGCAATAGATCACATTTAGAAGTTTCCTTAACTTCTGCCCTCCTGATCTCAAATTTGTCTGCCCATTCAAAGCGGCCTCTCCATGTACTAGATTTGTGTGTTATTGCAGCTCTGTATCTCGTATCTGTGGCTGTTATTGTTTGTGTATCTGTATCTGTATCTGCAACTGTTGCTGCATCTCTGTATTTGTATCTGTATCTGTATCGTTTAATGTCTGGTGTTTAGCATTTTCAATTTACATATTACACGGCAGTCGAAACAAGATTTGTAGCCATTGGCCAACACGGCTCGCCGCCTGCTCCTGCTTCCTTTCCTCTACCGCAACCAGAACGCCCCACTACCCCAACGCCCTTCGCTTCAAGTCGAGCGGCAAAAACAATTTATTGTGACACGAGGTAATTGCCTTGGGCTGCATTACGTCTACTTTGGCCAAAACGGACACGTTAAGGCCAACAACACAGCGGCCGAGAGTCAATGCCTTGGCCAGCAGAGAATTCTCATAATGCTTGGGATGTTGATGAGGCAGCCAGAAAAAGATAGACAGAGTGGGAGAGAGAGAGCGAGCGAGCGAGAGAGAGAGAGAGTAATCGAGCGACGGTCAGTCAAAGGCTAAGACTGCAACTTTGTTCCATAGATCGATCAGCTAGCGGCACGAAGATGCCAACTAGCCCAAAGCAGCAGCAGCAGCAGCAGCAGAAGAAGATGATGAAGAAGAAGAACTTATTTGGTGTAACAATTATTTCGTGATTTAATTTCGACCTTTAGCGACCAATTTAATCGATCCAGCAAACCGCGCCGCACAGCTCCATTGTTGTTGGCTTGGACAACAGCCTGGGCTGCAGCTCCGGCCACAGCCACAGCCTCAGCTCAGCCTCAGCCTTAGCCAGAGCTCTGGGAGTGGGCAGCCAGCAGCAGCAGCAGCAGCTACAACTGTACATTTACAGCGGGCAATTGTGGGGGGGGAGGGGGATAGGTCGCTCAGCGTTTTGGCCGACTATTCGCTGCATTGTTTTGGACTGCCAGTGGCTCCTCAATCGTGCGCGATATTCCGCCAAGCCTACAGCCCCCAGGCACACAGCAGCAGCAGGCGGCAGCAGGCAGCACTCGACAATCGGCAGCGATTGCCCAGCGTTTGCCAAGGGGCAGCTGCCTAGACACAAAGTTCCCACGTCCATGTCCGTCGTCGCCGTCGCACAGTGGGCCGAAAACTGTGGCGAACATTTTCAAATTTGTTCAGCAAGGTTTGGCTTAAGTTTAAGAAATGGAAAACTTTCTGTCAAAGTTTATGGCCAGATTGTATGTATATATCTATGTATGAAATGTTCTTTCAAATGCCTTTTTCACAGGTCTGATGCCTTTTAGAATCAAGGGTGTTTGTGGCGGAAATGGCGAAAAGACTCCACGGTGCGTCGCCGGGCAAGTGCCAGTCGAGAGTTGCTCTAGAGTTGTTGCTGCAACAGCAGCAGCAACGGCAGCAATGTCCCCAGAAGCGTTTCGAGCGAAAATTTAAATTTCGCACCGCTGCAATAGCAGCAGCAGCATCATCATCATCATCTTAAGCTGCAACATGATTATCATCATCTACTTCATCATGCTGATGATGAAGATCGTCGTGCTGCGAGTTCAGCGTCTTCGCTTCTTTGTTTTGTGGCTGCTGCTGCTGCTCAGTTGCTGCCGGCAACAGTTGCTGCTGCTGCCTGTTGGGCTGCTGCTTCTGCTGCTGCTGCTGCTCTCTCTCTCTCTCTGTCTTTTTCGCTGGGCCTGGGCCAGGTCAGGTTCGCTGTGGCTTGGTCAGCCCAACACGATTACTGGCCGCTAATAATTGCCATTGATTTGGATCATGAGGTGGCTCGACAAAAAAATAAAATAAAAATAAAAAAACAAAACCAAAACCAAGACGAGCCGCTTGGCAAAGTGCTCGCAATTTGTGAAATTACATAAATCAGCTTTTATTTATTTATACATTTGTTGAGTTGCGAGCGAGAGCTCAGGAGCTGGCTCCCTGGCACCCTGGTTGCCCGGCTGCCCGGCTTCCCGTTTGCCTGAGAGTTTTGGTCGCAGGGCGCTGTCGTCTCGTCTTTGGCTTTCAGCTTCCTGTGCCAATTCGGTTGCTCTTTCCCATACCAATTGGCTCTTTCCCGCTCCCCAATTCCCCATCCCCGATCTCCATTCTCTATTTGCCTTCATTGATTACCCATTTTCCCAAAATAAATATGCATTGTGAATTGCGCTGCAAAACTCATTTGAGAGGTGCTGCCAACTGGCTTCGCTGGGCTGTCTCTGGGCTGGCTCTGGGCTGACTCTGGGCTGGCTGGCTTGCGGTTATCGAGCGGCCATCGCGGAGACAACCAACTGCGGTGGCAATGGCCGTGGAAGCTGGCGCTGGCGCTGCCGATGTCGATGGTTGTGTTATCGTTAATCGATCGAACGGCCTACACAAGAAAATAAACGATGCATTGATAGAAATGCACGTAATTGAATGAATCAGCTCTTATTACACACGCGCGCACACACACACACACACACACACAATTGTAGCAAGTGTGCGAATGATCCACAGCAAGAGGAGGGCATCAAATGGAAAGTTATCGAGCATCGATATTATTTTTGACAGTCAACGCAGTTGAATTGTGTTAACGATAAACTTCGATAATTATCGTCGAATAAATAGGTTTTAAATTAATGTTTAAATCATTCATTCATTCGTGTATTGAAACATTCCAAAAGTTATGCGATATTTGTTATCGATATGCCATTTCTAGCACGTCATTTTAATATTCATATGCCATTACTTAATCATCCCATTGTTATCGATTACCCATTCCTAGCACAACTTATTGTCATCGATAGCCCATTTTAACGCATCGTGTGATATTTGTTATCGATAAACCGGTTCGATAAGTCCGTTCTTCTCTGAATACACAGGGGTTTTATCGAAAAGTCTTTTCGAAACATCGTAAGGTATTTGTTTAAAGTAGCCCATTCTTAGCCGATTGTTATACACCATTCGATATCATCATGTTATCGATACTCCATTCGTTATACATCATATAATTATCGATAGCCGATTAGTATACATAATTTGATACTTATGATCGATAGCCCATTCCTCATCTAGTTATCGATAGCCCATTGCTGTATCGTATGATATTCGTCAGTAACAATTACAATTAACATAACATACGGCTTATCATCAATAACTACCCAAATATATGTTATGGAAAACTCTATTGCTTGCATTTGAAAAGTCAAATAAAGTAATGTAACATTTACATTATCCACATCAAGTCAACTGATCGATTAACAAACCGACTATCGATTAAATTGATCGATAAATGTTGTAAGCGATACATGCCAGCAACTTTGCTGACATTGCGACCAATTGTGCCTGGGAAAATACGTTAACACAATTTTGCTTGGCGCCAAAATGAGCTGGGGAGGAGGAAGAGAGCTGGAAAGGAATGGAATGGGCCGATTTATGAACTTGTAGTCGGAAGTGATTAGAGTCCGTGTGCGTCCACCTTCACGTCTGCGTAGTCTGCCAGCGGAGTGTGTGTGTGTGTGTGTGTGTGTGTGTACGATTGACACGTTCCATGTGCCCGATCCGAACTGAAAGTTCAGTTGATTGCAACTCGGGACTGCGAATGCGAATGCGAATGCTGGCAATGCACAAACGCGAAATTCATTCATTCATCGACTCGTGGAGGAGCTCAAATGGACCCAGTGCCTGGTCTGGCTGGCCAGGCCAGGCTGAGCTGCCTGGTGGTTTGGCGGTTTGCTCGAATCGTGTCTGCCATGGAAATTGAATGAGTTGTGCGCGTGAGCCACGATCAGTGACTGCGTAGAGCCAGCAGGTGGAGGCGGTGCTGCCACAGGGGGCACGGCGGTGCTGGGCAGAGGCACGGCCAGCGGTCGCCTCGAGGCTAGCCAGAGTTGTAGGTGCTCGCTGGCTGGCTGGCTGACTGGCTGACTGGCTGCTGCTGGTGGTGCTGCTGATTTGGCTGGCTTGCCGACTCGGTGGGGCAACAGCTTGCAGCGTGTGGCAAGTCTTGTTGCAACGAAACGCTCTGCTTTTCGGGGTAATGAAGAATTATTGTGGCTCATTGTAAATGTCTCTAATTATGGTTCATTAATCAATAAAATTGTTTAAGCTAAACGTACCGCCACCACCTCCCGCTTACCCCAACCCCTCTTACCTTCTCCCTTCTCGTCGCCGCGTCCTTCTCGTTTGCTCCAGCCTACACGGAGGCCGTTGTGAAAATTATGTTTAAAGTTGTGCACGCCGTCGCGATCTATCGACATGTGTTTATGGCGTGTATTGCCAGATCGTGATATTTGTAGTGGACACACGTTTGTCTCACAGCACACACACACACACACACACACACAGTGACAGAGTCAGACATTGCAACCGCGCCGCCCCCCGCCTGCCCGCTCAATATACAACACCCGCCCACCCCACTAACAACTAAAACTAAACTAAGCCTGAAATTGCGCGCTTCAGTTCCGTTGAACTTTCTTATCGCTCTTTTAATGGCCTAATATGAGTTCTCGTTGCTGTCTCGCGCGAGTGTGTGTGCGTGTGTGCGCGTTGTTGTGTGTGTGTGTGCGTGTGTGTGTGTGTGTCGTTCAAGCATTGACAATAGCTGCGACCAGTCGACGCTTTTGATAATGTGGCCAAGTCAAGACTAGCTCGTCCAGGGCCTCAGTTGGCTACGTTTGCGCTCCACTGACTGAATGAAAGTGGCGCGACTTATGTTGTTGTTGTTTCGGTGGTTCCAGTGGTTTCAGACGCCCAAAGATCAGAGCGCGACATACGTACTTAGCCGTGTCGCGCGCGCGCATGTGTGAGTGTGAGCGTGTGTGTGCGTGTGTGTGCGTGTGTGTGTGTGTGTGTCCAAAAGTGTACGTCATGCACATTTAGCTCTAGTAGTAACCACACAACTGCACCACACAACTGCAGCACACCGCACCACACCGCACCACACATGCTCTGCTCATGGCCAAGGTAGATGACACGAGAACCTTCTCAATGCTGTTGCCTGGGGTTGCAACGCTCTTGGCGCTTTACCGGCGTGAAATTGGTTTAACCCACTGGTCACAATTGCACGCACACACACACACACACACACACACTTGGCGGGTGCTGCAGAGGCGTACAAATAGTTTTGGAGCGCATTAACATTAACATTAACTGAGCCGCAATACCGACAAGGGCACCCGACCAGCGCCTTCAGAGACAACCCGCTCTCCCTGCCCCTGCCCCTGCCCCTGCCGCTGCCCCTGCTACAACAGCAGCAGAGCCCAGAGCTCTGGCCAAGTACTGTCCTCCTCAGTTTGTTATCTTTGTCTCCATATCTACACATGTGTTTGTTTTGCCTAGGTGGATGTGTGCGTGTAGGCAATGTCCAAGCTCCGCGTATGACATACAAGTTAATTTAGGTGAAGTCAAAAAGTCGTTGCACTTGGCTCGACAATCATTTTAGATACCACTCATAACTACTTTAGTTGCAGTCGGTCGGTAACATCCGCAGTAAAGAACCCCCTTTGGAGTCCCGCATAGCCCTTTGCGTTTATCAGTTAATTGAGCGCCATTCTGAGAGCGGAGAGCAGTCTTTGAAAATATCATGGCCGGTGACCTCCACTTATGAGGCAAATCCGACCCTTGGTTCATATATGCATATATATTCTTGAGTTTGAGTGTTTCATCACGACGATCTTGTGGACCAATTGGGGCATAGGTGATTGAAACGCAGATCAAATTAAGTTTAGCTCTACTATTATTTGTAGCCAAAAAATCGATAAATATCGATTCAAAGCCATTTGTGTGCAATGTGCATGTATGCATGCGAACTTCAGCTAGTCGATCTTGACAAATACATAAGCTAGAGACTTTAAACTAGAAATTATATATATTCGCCTATACCATGCGCAGAATGCGTTCATTATTTCATTCCAATATCTTCACCCTTTTGATAAAATCGATTTTGAGACATGATTTTGCTAAACATGACTCGAAGATTTTGTAGACTTTGTTTGTAGTATACAGAATACTTCTCTTTTTGGATATCTACTCACATTCTGCTGTGTACCTTGATATATACAGACCTTTGGGTGCCATAATGATGCCTTTAAAGTTTCTTAAGGATCGGACCATAAATACCGAAGGTAATCAAGCATATATCTGCCCATGAAGAGGAAGCAACGTGCGTGACTGTGCTTGGCAGCTCGAACGTTTACTAAGGTATAGTTCAGGGTATCTTCTAGTCGGGCACGTTCGCCTGAAGTGCTCCTACTTGTTTTGTTATCAGACTATAATCTTTTAGACTTTAAGCTACAGCTTTACTAAATACTTAATACCAAACTATTGGGTACTAGTTATATTTGAAAGTGTCTTCAATGGGTCTTAAAGTGTTTCCATAAAGTTGCCGCTAAAAGTGACGCTTAACTCTCATCTAATGCTCGTAATCCTCGATGCTACACTTGGCTTTGGGGCTTATCGGCCCGTGGGCATCTGAGCGGGCAGTCGTTTGGTGGGTTTGGTGGTTTGGTGGTTTGGTGGGTTTGCTGGATTGGTGGTTGCGGTCTGTGGCGGTTAGATGCGCCTGGCCGGCGTTTAATTTCATTCGCCTGCCTGCGTCTTCAAGATTTCGAGTGCTTTTTAATAATTGTTGTCGTCGTCTCCGTTGTTGTTGCTGTTGTTGTTGCGGTTGTCATCATCATCAGGCGATTAAACGAGGCAGCAACAACAGCAACTGCGAAGACGGCAACGCTGAGTAACAACAATGGCAGCAGAAACTAGCGGCAACGTCACCTACAATAATAATAATAAATATTTCTAAACAGTTAGTTACATTAAGAGCCGCAATGAAAACAGTAACTCACTTGTAAAGAAATAATTTGAATCGCACTCGCACTCGCACTCGCACTTGGACTTTAATTTGCCACGAAAATGCTCGCCCCGTCGTCTGCCGCTTGCCGCTTGCCGCTTGCTGCACTCGTTTGTGCCACATGGAACTGTGGCTATAGGGCATAACGCGCCGCTTTTCACTGCGACAACATCAACAACAACAACAACAATAACAACAAGAGCAAGAGCAACAAGCACCTGGAATGAGTAAGAAAGCGCTCGAACGCGCCTTACCCTGTAATTAGTTCTTGGGTCAGCTAGAGCTTCCGTCGATTAGCTTTCGAACGTTCAGAAATTTTGTGCGCTTGCAAGAGCTATTTAAATATAATTATGCCAAACATTTTTAACTATTTCCATAAACTTCTACTTCGCAGTCCTCTCAGTGAACCAGTTAAGACAAAGCAGGTTGCCGGTTAGAAGTCCAACGGAAGGCTAGCTTACGTCTAACAGCTTTTAGCCAGCTAAGCCTGCATCTTATTCAAGTCTTCGACATTACTTTACCAGACTTGAGAAATTCAATAGAGTATACGTATATGTTTGAGAATGAGTTTGAGCACGATCAAGTCAAAACCCAAATCGTACAACAGTTTTCCAGACATTTTACTAAGTTTGGTCGTTGGGCGGACTTTATGTCTAGAGCTTAATTTGCTGAGCTTCAAGTATTACTTACATAAATATGGAATAGTCTCTGAGATATCAGAGATATGGGCCGGTTTGAAGAATTGATTGCATTCGCTCAAGTATCTGGCTAGGCTCTACATGATGTTCGCAGCTACCTGTTGCAACTGAACAGGCGCATCATGGCCTGCTTTGGGCATTCATTGGCAACAGGGTATTAAAGCAACAGCAGCAACAATTGCTCGCTGGGCATGGAAGTCAGCGCCAAGTTGGAGCGCTCCATGGAGCCACATGAGAGCCTCTTCGTTTGTCTCTGTGCAAGTTCCGATCTTTTGATGATAATCAGCAGCAGAAGCTGCTGTCCCGCCGTTTGTTGTTGCTCTTGTTGCTGTTGTTGCTGTTGTTGCTGGCTTTGTGGGCAGCGAGCGTGGAAACAGTTTGGAAAATCACATGCGACATTTGCTCAGCAGCAGCAGCAGCAGCAGCAGCCGGCGACCGTCCAGGGAGGTGGTAATCTTCAGCAGATGCAGCTACTACACATTGCCATAGACCCATGCACGATTCCAGCACCCAGGCTTTTAGGCCCATACCTTCCTATGCTCCGCCTCGCCGCATACCGCACCACCCCTCTCACCCATGTGCACTCCCACGGTCGTTTATTCATTGGCCCCGTTACATGGCAGCCATTTGGCGACAGTTTTTGCCAGCGCGCTTGCGGCTCCGCTGGCGACAATTTGCTTAAAAAATAAATCACGAAAACCACGAGGCAGCCAACGACCAAGTCGCGCCACAATAAAATGCCCAGCAATATTAATAATACCCCGGACCGAGACCCAGACCCGAGCCCGACCCCGAGCCCCCGCCCCAGTCCGTGTCCTAGCCCGAACCCAGCGCCCATTTGTTCCAGACAGCGGGAAACGGTAGCTCTGTGCATCTTTGTCCTCTGCGGCCGCCCGGCGTTTAGCCAGCCAATCAATGAAAGCGAATCGCATCCCATTGGCAGCTTTTTGTTCGCGTTGGGCCAAAGTGTTGGCCAGTGTTGTGCAGTACGCACAGTGTATCGATAATAGCTGGATATCGGAATGGTAAATAGACTTATCGAATGCTATCGAGAAGCGTATTTATCAATATGCGAAACAGTTACAATGAAACGTGCAACTATTCGATATTCATTGTATTTATTCATGTAACCGATATTTATCGAAAAGTTCGCTGCCCGTTGAAAAAATGGTGCCTATTTATACTACCGATAACTATATAATTATCGATTAATCAATGTAAATGTCAAATATGTGCACATCTTTTGATCAGATACACGAGCAACTACTTTCTATGAATAATATATCGATTGGTTATTATGATTAGTTTCATATAACCAGTCCAGCGTTAAAATATGTTTATTTAATAGCTAATATCGATATTATCAAGAAGAAGAATGCTGTTAATAATAATTATATATAATTCAAATTGATTGGTTGATAACGATACCCCTATCATCTTGTGCTTAGATGTGAATTATCGATTTGTTCATCTCGATTGGTTTTCGATAGTTTCATATCATCTTGATTACTAGTGTTTATCGATTACTTGTTTTCAATCACTTGATATCTCTGTTCTTACCAGTTTTGAATAAGAGTTTATTGATTGTCTGTTATCGATAACTTGTTATCGCCATTCATCACTTGACATACAATCAACGTACGCCGCTCGCTAACGATCCATTGAATCCATTCTGCAAATGTGGCTTCCAGCATCATCACCACCCACCAGCACATCCGCCCACTCGATCCAGCGACAGTAGCTGGGCGCCGCGCGGGATTCGGGGCTTGGAGGGGCCGGGGGGCGGGTTGGGTAACGCGTCGGGCCGCACAGCGTTTGCGAAATTGTCAAATGATTTACATCCGACATATGTATGCTAAACTCACGAATCTATCTGAGGCACGATTAGGACACAAGCGCGAAATTCGCCACGCGGTACAGAAACGCGACTCGTACAACATGCTCGTGTTTGGCTCACTCACTCGAATACACTCACATTCATTCGTTCACTCATTCGCCACGTTACGTTGTGGCATTCATTCACGTTGTGGGTGAGGGGCGCTGGGCGCGAGGGAAGTGTACAATCATCCGGGGTAATCGTAATCGTGGTTATGACAAATTTGAATGCAGTGCGAGGGGGGTGGATAATGCTGAATGTGGGTGCGAGGATAGAGAGAGAAAGAGAGTGAGCGAGAGAGAGAGAGAGAGAGAGAGAGAGAGAGAGAGAGAGAGAGAGTGGGGTAGCGGGAGAGATCCTCTAAATGCTCAGGCGTTGCGCTGCCATCAAAGTAATTGGAACTTTTCTCACTTTCACGCGCACAAATTATACGACGCCGCATTTTGGTGTCTTTCTGCCCGAAATAATCTACCAACTTTCTTATTTTCAGTTTTTGTGTCTTTGTGGTTGTTGTTGCTGTTGTTGTTGTTGTTGTTGTTGCTGGAGCTGTTGCTGTTGCTGTTGCTGTGATTGCTTTGCTGTGACACGGCAGCTCATCTCATCGCTTCGTGTTTGGCTAGTCATGACTTCCGCTCTGTCTCTGGCTCTGGCTTTGGCCCTGTCTCTGTTTGTGTCCCGCTCCCTGTTGCAAGACTGCAACTTGGCAGTTTTGGGCACAAATCCAGTTGCAACGCTTCGATGTTGCCCCATTATGTGGCATGTGTGGCTCACATTCGGCTGCAATGTTCTGCTGCCCACACAAACTGCCAACCGCCAAATGAGCCAACAAAACCAACCAACTAACCAACCAACCCCACTCAGCCGTGGCCCGCGTCTCGATTGATCTGCACCAGGTTAATCCATCGATTGACGACGTCTGCTGATCGCAGTTGCCGTCAAGAAACTAGCTTTGTGCCTGCCTCATCCTTAATCAGAGCTAACCTGAATACAGATACTAAGTGTCTGGGTTCATAGCTGGGGCTCTCCTTCAACTGGATTAAAGGGTCGATCAATCGAATGGGTGAAAAACAACAATTAGAGCTCTGCATTGATGGAACTGTATATACCCTGCATTCACTTGAAGTGGGCAAGAAGGCTGAAGAAAGCTTCTCCGATTACTGCTTGACATCAACAACATCTCCGGCTGTCAGTCTGTCTGTCTCGCAAATCATCGATAACGTGCTCCGTTTCAACGAAATCGATAATAATCGAGATCGATATTTGGATTTCAGCATTGAAATTACTTTCTTGATAAGGGTTAATCACATCAGAGGTCAGTTTTTAGGACTCTGCTCAGTTTTTGTGTCTATCAAGAACTGCTTTAACTTTCTCAGCAATCGAGGGTATGTACTACTACAAGATACCCTGCTTTCCCCTTAAAGAGACAGACGAATTTGAGTATTTAGATAAGGAGACACACGTGTTTTTGTTGCCTGCGTATTCAATTGCTTTCAGTCACCTTCCACTTGTACCCGCTTGTCATATTCAGTTCACGGACAACTCTCGGACCACTGCCCCCTCTCTACCTCCTCGTGGTGAAGCACTGCCCCTTAGCTGGGTCATATTTCCATCAACTTTTATGCTGGCAACTGTCCGGCATAAATATTTTATTGAGAGGCCAAGCAGCTTATCGCAGCATTTGCTGAAAAATGGTCTTTTCACCTTTCAAACTGGCCAAATTAAAAGTTTTTGTGTGTGTTTGTGTGTGTGAAAAGTCTTTGAAAGAGTCGCTGAGTGTGCGTGTGGGTGGGCGGGGATGGGCGTTGCGCCCGCAAGCTAACTAATTCAAAAAACTGTATCGTGGCCTACTCAATTGTTGACTGTCCATGTGTGTGTGAGTGTGTGTGTGTGTGTGCGTGTGAGTGTCGTTTTATGTTCTGGCTGCTGGCAGCACCGCCTGCACCACCCAGCACCACCCCACGGCCTTTCAATTTGCTTGCGATTTAGCAAAACTTTTCAATTTTTTGTTTTGACAAAAGTCGCCCGAGCAGGGAGCCCAAAGTGACTTTTGCTGGGCAGGGGAGGGGACAGTGGGTGAGTGGGGGCTGGTTGTGGTGCTGCTGGTGGTGGGGAGGTGGGTGCGCTGGCTTCTTGTGGTCGACAAGTGAAAAGAATGCATGAAGGCTTATCAGTTGGACATGCTGTATTTTAATTGCGGGCACTCGAGTGTGAAGCCGGGCCACCTCAAAGACAACAACAGCAACAACAAACACAACAACAACAACAACCACTTTGTGCTTGCCTTGAAAATGAAAAAAAAAAAGTTACCAAAGATGAGGCTCGGTATCGCCGTCAGGTACACGGACCCGCACAAATGCCCAACAGAAGCCCAACTCCTCAGCTTCTGGCCAGGGCCCAGATCCAACCCCCCGCCCTTCCCATGGCACGTGAAGCAATGCGCAAAGGCGAAAGTTTTGTTTTTCCCAATTTTTTTTTATATTTGTTATCGCCATCGTGTGTAGCTGCCGATAAGAATCGCCCGGAAAAGTAAGCGGAAAAGCCAGAAATTCCTTCTTTGTTCGGCCCGCAAGCAAGTGCCTGAGTCCTGTGTCCTGTGCAGGCCAAGCGTAAGCCACAAATTGGCTTTTAAGGACACACGATTTTTCAATTGCCTCAAAGTTTAATTGTAAGGCACGTGAGTTGATCCGAATTAGCCCAATGATTGCTGGCCATTAGCTCTAATGGACAGAGCAGATAATCAAGTTATCAAGTGAAAGCCAAGGGACTACAGATTCATGATAAATGGAGTTGGATTGAGGAGAGATTAAGAGAGGATTAAGAGAGAGAGGAAGACGAAGCTAGCGAGCGAGAGAGAGGAAGAGCATAATACATAGAAAAGACTGACAGAGAGAGAGTGCGAAAGAGAGAGAGAGAGCGAAATAGCGAAAAGAGAGAAACAGAGAGAGAGAGAGAGAGAGAGAGAGAGAGAGAGAGAGAGAGCGAAAGGAGAGAAACAGAGAGAAACATAGAGAGAGAGAAAGAGAAGGAAATAAAGGAAGAAGAGCGGGATGGAGAGACAACTTGAAGTAGAGGAAGATAGACAGAGACATAGAGAGGAAAAAAGAAAGAGGGAGAGACAGCGCAAGAGAGAGAGAGAGAGAGGGGAGAGAGAAGGAATATTAAGCTGGAGTGCGAAATATAAAGAGGAGAGTGAGCAAGAGAGAGAGATAGAGATATGAAGAGAGAGGCGTGCGAGAAAAAGAGAGTGCGAGAGATACAGAGATGCATTACGTGAGCGCCGCTTAACGCCAGGTACCGCCGATGTGAATTGCAGTAGCCTCTCTGTCAGAGATTCACATCTGCATATACCCAGAAATCTGTGCGTCAATCTGTAACCAAGTGCTGCTCCCAGACCGACAATCGACAAGCTCCAACCGTTTGGGGAGCGTCCAACAACAACAACAACAACAACAACAACGGCAACAACAACAACAACAACAACAGCAACAACAGCTGCCCACCCACTCACATTTGCATGTTGCAGTTGCCAAGCCCTCGACGCTGGTCAGCTGAATGGATCACTGTGTGGCGGATCGCTGTGGAGCTGTGCATCACTGTGGGTCTCCATGGCTAGCCCATACGTTCTTCTTCTTCTTTTTTGAGTTTTTTTTTATTTTATTTTATTGATGGCTTTTAACAGCCAAGCCAGCGTCGTTTAAATAATGAGCCATGGAGTCGAGGCCGTAAGTCGTACTCTCTGCCAGGCATAGCCGCACACACACACACACACACACATACAGACGCACACCTCCGCAGTCGGCGTCAGATCTGTGGTTGCGCCCGCTGTCACAGCAAGTCATCGATGGATATGCGACCCAGTTGAAGACATCGCTCTCTGATCTATGCCAGCTGCTCGGCTCTGCTCCGCTCCTCTGTTGGGCAATGGCCATTGGGCATTACCTAATGATGTGGCACTGCCAGCGGCATGACTAATTAGAAATCAGTGTGCCCACAAAATGCAAAGTGCCGAGTCACTGGACGGGCAACTGCTCCTACCGATCCCCTGTTGTTCCCCTGTTGTCCAGAGCTTCCTCTTGGCCTCACTTTCAATTTCTGTCCGAATTATATGCGATTTCGCGCACTTTGACCTCGTCAGTCGTTGCTGTTGTCATCGCTGCTCAAGCGAGAAATTGCAAAGGCAGCTGCTAAAACGCACACAGAGATAGAGAGAGACGAAGAGAGAGAGAGAGAGAGACATACATGCGACGAGTCTGCACTTGAAAATTGACCGGCGAAAAGCTGCGACGACGACGGCGATCGTCAAATGCCAACTCAAGTCTGACATTTATTGTATGCCTGCCGCTGACGAAGATCGCCGGGTGACGTTAATAGACCGAGCTGACTTCCAGTTAACTGATAGACGATAAGCTACCACGTAATAAGTAATAAGTACGAGCAATGTATAACATTATATATATGTGATCACATGCAAATGTATTTTGTTATGGCTACAGATATAGCCCTGATTAGAAGCAGGAAGTTTTTGTTAATAGATAATAAATGCATTTGCAAATGCAAAATTATTCTAGTTATAAGATTGTCACAAATTTGATACCAGAACTATATTATGATATGATATTATACTGTATTTGAATGTTTCCTTCCGTTTCTGCCTTCTTTTCCTTCCGTTTCTCTAAACCCTTAACAACTTTCATATGGCCGCACATCATGCCCCGCCTCAGCTAACTGGCACAGGGTATGCATAGAAATGCGCTCCGTATATTAAAAGCGCCATCATATAAGCTAAGTTTCTGAGCCCCAAGATCTTTTCAGTTTGAGTTGAGTTCGGTCTGGTGGCAGTCATGGAGTACTCTGCTCCAATGCCGGCTCACGCATATTGGTGCCATATGATTAGTTCGACGTCGTCGATGCATGACAACCCAACTGAAAATAGTACAGCGCCAGTTCCATTCCAACTAAATCTTGTCTCTTGTCTCAGCTCTCTCGTCGCGTCTCGTCTTGTTTCTCGTTGTCTCGGCTTGTCTCGGGCTTGCCAGCAGTAACAACAATATGATCATCATCTGTGCCCTGCTGCTCTGCTCTGCTCGGCTCTGCTCTCCTCTGCTGTGCTGTGCTGTGCTGTGCCTGTGGTGCCATTGATGACCACAAAAACTGGGCGTGGCCGGCATGCCCCTCAATTCACCCAACTTGGGCATGGGCGCGCGCACACCCAAAAAAGAAGTTTAAGAAAGAAACGGAGAGAAAAATATCCAAAACCAAAGCAAAATCAAAGCCAAGCTGATACCGTTGCTGCTCCCCACCTCCCCCCTGGCCCTCTGGCCCCCCTGTCACCTGGTCCCTCTTCATCTCGCTCTCCCACCGTTAACCATCTGCCACCCTGGCACTCCGCTCCTCCACACCCAGGTGCGATCACTTACAAGTAGAAAATTGTCCCAGCCTACGCTCAGTTGCACTCCACAGTTGCCGGGGCCCCAAAATGATTTCTGGGCGCTGATTTCTGATTTCTCATCCGCTCGCGTGTGCGTGAGCCACAGTTTGGGCCACAGTTGTTGCCACAGATGCGGAGATATCGCTGCGAATGGGAGCAAGACATATCGCAGGTACGCCTTAGCTCATTTGATATTCATTGATGTGGAGTAGCGAGTCCGATCTGTCCCAAACAGCACCAGCTCCGGCCAGGGGCACGGCCACGTTCCACGTTCCATCTGGCACGTTGCACGTTGCCCGCTGCCCGTTGCCCGCTGCCCGTTGCCTGATTGCGTGTGCGTGTGCAAGTGCGATCCATGGAGGACTCTTGGATTATTCGCAACTGCAATTACATTTACCTCACCCACTAAATGCCCACCTAACGCACACACAGGAAATGACAAAGGCGACCAAAGATAATTCTCTTTAAAAAACAAAATTGAATTTAATTTCAACTATTAAGATATTGTTCTCCTCACTTAAATGAATACGTAATGCCCTCAACACTCTAACATTCCATTGCAGTTCAAAAAACATACCAAGAATGCGCCGATTTGTGACCTGTAAAGTGCCTGGTAAACTTGCCAAAACTAAACCAATGTTGATTAATGACTTTGTTCATGATTTGCACTCAATATTGACTCTGCGAAACCTATGCATATTGGCACATAACAATTCTTGGCCTTTTCTTGGAAATATATCATATATCTATTTGGGGCCTGTTAAGTTCCTGGCAAATGCTTCTACTTCGCTTCAAAAACTTTGATGAATGAGGACATTTGAATCTTGGTTTCTTCTTCAGAATTATTCTGATTTCCAAATCGATGCATACCTTGAAGAGAAATCCCAAACAATACAGTATAAGAAAGTCCATTGTAAAGTTCCTGGTAAATGGGACAAATTTTAAACTTCCACAACTGACCCAAAACTCAATCGATTTTGATGAACGAGGACATTTTAGCCAAGGTTTTTTCCCAAGATTAAATTGCAAGCAACATCTGTAGATATTGGGCATAAATAAGTCAATGCAAAGTGCATCTGTTGATATCGCTGCAAATCAGAAAATTCCACCAAGATATCGAGACCTTTACGAACACAGATTGATTAAAATTTGATCAGCTCACGAGCTTGAGCTTAAATATGGAATACGAAAAATAAATGAAACCGCATTCTATTAATATTTAATAAGCCCCCCCAACTCTCAATAAAAACAAAACATACCATCCAGTTATCAGATCTTGAGCTCCGGCTCGGGGACAGATTGGGGGAGATCGTACAATAACTAGCCACAGAGCTGAGCACCGTTTAGCTTCGATGCTTCGATGCTTCGAGCTCGAGTGCGACAGTCCTCCTTGTGGGCCTGGCCAACAGCAGCTTGGGCTTGACTAAATGCTGGCCTGCAGTAGTAATTGTTGTTTGTCTTCAACGTGGTTGTTGCTGTTGCTTTGTTTTTTGGTGTCATGCGCCACCTTAACAACATTTTTGCCAGTCCCATTTGTCATTTAGCCAGCCAAACATTGAGTCGCTCAGCCACTCAGTCAGCCAGTCAGTCAGTCAGTCAGCCAGTCAGTCAGTCAGTCAGTTAGTCAGTCAAGCAGGCAGCAACTCATTCATTATGCTCAGATTTAGCCAGGCGAGTCATTCGATTCATAGGCAGACTGCGTGGGCCGCCGCCGCTTAAGCTAAAGAGCAAACGAAACAAAAGAGACTCCCAAGATATTACATTAACAATATGAAGCAGAATGATGGATGCGTAAGTCGGTTTCCCTATGCCCTATTAATCGATAAAACGCTCAAGAATTGAAACAAATAAAAATTGTTGAAGAACTTGTTTTATGAACAACTCAACGAAATACCAAGCAAACTACTAGAAACTAATAGAGTAGAGTTTCCATAGAAATGCTTTAAGCTCTTATCGATACTCCAAGGCAATCGATAACGATAACATAAAGAGGTTGAATCAAATATCAATGCAAATATAATATTAAATGGAAATAGCAGAGATTCTTCAGAGCTGCATCAAATCTCTATTGATGCTTCGAAAAGTTTATAACATTTATATTCCAAATGTAATGTTAAGGAATTGAACCAAATATCAAGGGAAATAGAAATAGAAATAGGTTTTCTATCGATACAAAATATATCGATAATGTTGATAGAGATTCAACCGGAACTAAAACGTTTGAAAGGAAGACGTGGAATATATATTGCCTATATGTATGTCAAGACTGTAACTTGAACAAACGTTGACGATGATTCGATTCACGATTCGATGCAATGATTCACTTTAAGAATCGGTGCTTGAAACTCGTTTTCTAGATGCGTGCATGCAGGCTTTAGTTCGCACCTTGGTTCATAACATTTCTTACATTTGTCAAAAGAAGAAATCAATCAAGGTTTGGCTGTTCTTTATCCAAACAATCTGGCTTGAGGTTCGATTCAAGATAACTAACTATATACTTAGAGTTCCGTCCTCAAATCGGTTTGTTCTTAACCCGATTCGCAATCTTCATGTATATGTATGTTGACATATCACATCTCACATTCGGTATACCCTCTTTTCATATAGAGCACACACATGACAATGCTCAAACTGTCTCAACGTCTCCGACTGCGACTCCGCCTCGATTGTGTTTCGATCGCAATGCGCCTGGGAGAGCCACACTCACACACACACACACACACACACACAAATACAGATACGCACACACACACACACACAGTGCGAGCACTCGTAAATCGCATGCCTGGCCAGATAAGTTCAGTTTGTGCACTATGATGCACCTCAGATTGCAATCAAGCGGTATCCAGAGATATTGCAATTAAGATAAACCCACAAATGCGGCATATACGAGTATTTAGCCAGCGCAACATCTCCCTCTTGCCCCCTCACCTCACCCCTTTCCCTGCTCCCCTTTATCCCATCGCCTATTAACCCCTAACCGTTCTGTTATTATTGCCTTTGTGACTGTCACCATCGTGACTCCGCTCTGTACACACACACACACACACACACACTCACACAGAGAGTCTCCATTCTAATCCCAGTCTCCACTCTCCAATACCCAGTTGGCTGTTCCTTGGCCACTCAAGATTTCCTAATACCAATTGAAACAGCCAAAAAAAAGAGAGAGTAAAATATGGCAAACGGGAATCCAAATAATTGTTGAAAATAGGGCTTTGCTTGAAGAATATCGAACAAAACTTAAAACTTCGCCCAACAACTATTTGAATCACATTTCCCACGGGGGAAGCGTAGCTTTTGCGAAAAGTGTGAATCATATCGCAAATGGATATAATTGGATTTTCCGAGTGAATGTTTGAGATATCCCTCACATGAATTAGAGCATAGACTTTTGAAAAGGGGCCGTTGGGCCGTTCAGATGAAAAACTAAAAAGTTTTAAGTAAACGATTTTCCCGACTTTTTCACGCTTGCGGGTGGAAATTTCCAATTCTTAGCTCTTACGGTTTGGCCTGTGCGTCAGTCCAATCAGGCCAATCAGTCAGTCAATCAATCAGTCAATCAATCAGTTAGTCAGTCAGTTAGTCAGTTAGTCAGTCAGTCAGTTAGTCAGTCAGTCAGTTAGTCAGTCAGTCAGTTAGTCAGTTAGTCAGTTAGTCAGTTAGTCAGTTAGTCAGTTAGTCAGTTAGTCAGTCAGTCAATCAATCAGTCAATCAATCAGTTAGTCTGTCAGTCAATCAATCAGTTATTCAGTCAGTCAGTTAGTCAGTCAGTCAATCAATCAGTTAGTCAATCAATCAGTCAATCAATCAGTCAATCAATCAGTTAGTCAGTCAGTCAGTCAGTTAGTCAGTCAGTCAGTTAGTCAGTCAGTCAGTTAGTCAGTTAGTCAGTTAGTCAGTTAGTCAGTTAGTCAGTCAGTCAATCAATCAGTCAATCAATCAGTTAGTCAGTTAGTCAGTCAGTCAATCAATCAGTCAATCAATCAGTTAGTCTGTCAGTCAGTTAGTCAGTCAGTCAGTCAATCAATCAGTCTGTCAGTCAGTCAGTTAGTCAGTCAGTCAGTTAGTCAGTCAATCAGTCAATCAATCAGTTAGTCAGTCAGTCAATCAATCAGTTAGTCAGTCAGTCAGTTAGTCAGTCAGTCAGTTAGTCAGTCAGTCAATCAATCAATCAGTTAGTCAGTCAGTCAGTCAGTCAGTCAGTTCGTCTGCCAGTCAGTCAGTTAGTCAGTTAGTCTGTCAGTCAGTTAGTCTGTCAGTCAGTCAATCATGACTAACAGTTTAACGCATAGAGATGTATAAACTATTCGAGACTCTGTTTATCTATTTATATTAACTTAACTTTAAATGCCTTTTAGCGTTTATAGAGCGCTCAATCACACATGATATTCGCCCCCCGTTCGGTGTCTCTTTTTACATCTGAAATTAATCTATAAACTCAGGAGCCGCATCTCAACTGTACCTCATGCTCCTCATGCTGTATTCCAGTGCCGGCCATAAAAACAAAAACCAAAAGAAATAAGAAACCTAGTGAAAAGAAGATATATATATATATATAAATATCTCACACTTAATGTTAAACCATTTCAAGTTCACCCCCCGCCACGGAACACTGCTCTTGGGGCCTGCCACGGGAGCTGGGGGCCCGCAACTGTGCGCCAGGAGCGGCAGTTCGCTTGGCATTTGTCGCCGGTCAAATGTGGTTTTTATTTTTGTTGTTGGTCTGTTCGAATCCGAATCCGAATCCGCATCCGCATCGGAATCCGTTCTCACTGTCAAGCGATCTGTGATCTGGGATACTGACAGTGCCCAACTCGCTGGGCCCCGTCCCCATCGAGGCGATGCTTAAAAATAACAAGTCGCCCGCGTGTCCCGCTGCTGTTGCTGCTGTTGCTGCTGTCCGGAGACTGTTGCCCGCCGCAAAGCTGGGCGGGCGCACATGTGTCTGCCATATGTTTGTCCATGAGCCGATGCCAGCCGCCGTAACGGTCGACTGACACAGACGCAGTCGCAGTCGCGGTCGCAGTCGCTGCCACTGGCCGTGGGGCTGCTACTGGATAATGTTGTTCTTGTTGTTGTTGTTGTTGTTGTTCTTGTTGTTGCTGCTGCTGCTGGCGACTTTGACATTGCCGTTGGCCCGCGAGTTGACAAAGTTGACTATGGGCAAAAATTGGATCTCGAGTTGGTCGCGCTGCCTCCGACGATCGATCAGTCGACCCCGTTCCCGTTGCTGCTTCTGCTTTTGCTGCTGCTTCTTGTCAATGTTCCATTTGTGGACACACTTGAGTTTCCATTAATTCAAAATATTTATTTTATTTTTTCCATTTACCAAAATTTCATGTGTTTTTGTTTTTGTCACTGGTCTCGTTTTTTTTTTTGTTGTTTTTTTATGGCAATTGCTACTTTTTTCCCATTGGCGTCGCGCTCTTTGTACTCGATTCTCAGTTCTCAATAATGTCACTTGGACATGCTCGCATGTTGTAAATGGAGAAGGGAGACAGTTTCACAGCAAGAGACAAACACACGCACGCACACACACACACACACACACACGTGTGTGTATTAAGCACTTGAGAGACCGCATTTACATTCAAATTTGAATTCTAATTCTTGAAATCTTTTGCTCTGTTTCTTTTCTTTAAGCAAACGATCCCTTAAATAGGCAAATTTTGCTGGCTTACGAATAAAATAACTCTTTTTAATGTTTATGAAGGAACGAAGGTGTTCATGGTTCGATTGGGGTCAGGTTGGATTCAATTCCATATCTTGATCAAGCTCGGCATTTATCATTTTCACTATGGTCCTCATATATATTCGAAATCTTATCCACGTCGGACTGCTATATCTTATACTCAGTTGGAGGAAAGGGGTATCAAGTATTCGGCGTGCCGCAGTTATCCCGACTCTCCTTGAATATTTGAATTTTTGTGTCAAAGGCACTTCAATACCTGTAAGAATGCCCAGGATTGTCGGATGAGTAATACTCCTATTCTAGTCTTTTAAGAGCTGTCCGACCGCAAATGTAAAAACACAGCTCGCAGAAGGCGCCTACGGGCAGCCGGTGGCGGGGTTTAGGATTACCGTCAGAGCACGACAGGACACACTCGTATGCAAGCGGGAGCCCACTTGAGATATCAAGTGCAAGGGCACTTGGGATATTTGAAAATTCAATTAAGCATTTGCGGTGCATGTTTTGAAAACTGTTAACCCAGCTCAGATGTGCCGCTCAAGGGGGTAAGGACCTTGCGGCCAGCTACCGTGGGTCCTTCCTCGAGAGACGGGCACATGTGCAGCTCGAACTGGAATCGATTAGGTGCCAAGTGGCATTTGGGAACAAATCTCGAGTGCTTCGGAGTTATGTGAATGCAGAAAACTCGAACTGATAAATGGCATTTGCCTAATGAAGTTGTATCTGAATTGGATTGGGTTCTTTTCGAAGATATCTGAAAGTCTAGAGCATATTATAATCTGGGTTAACCAGAACCAGCCTTGATTACAGCTTGTGATTTCCTTCTTTAACGTTGACTTTCCTGCTGAGATCAGATATAGGTTTTGTTTTTATTGTATTTGCGAGGAGTATCTATGGTATCAGCGGCTATTGGTGGCAGGGCCGCGAGAAGGGCATTGAGGACAAAGCTTTTTATAGTTGTTAGCCTTCATGGCCATCGAATGTATAATCGATCACTTGGGCGCCCAACCAAACCACCCCCCTTCGCCCCTAGCAGTGCCCGGCCAACGGGCCAAGCGCTGAGTTTGTTGGGTCATCTAAACAAAGCCAAAACCGCGCGCGGGCCCAGGCCCGGTCGCCGGCGCAGGCCGTCCCAGGAGCCAAATGTGGCACTTTGAGCACTTGGGCTCAATGAATTTTGTTAAATCGATAAACTTTGTTTAGCCCGCGGAAACAACAAGAAACAGCCGGCCCCTAAGAGCAGGACCACCGCCACCACCACCACCGGCAGGAGCAGGAGCAAGGGGCAAGGTGTAAGGGGCTAACCACAAGCGGGGCAAGTTCAGATTCCATGACTACGCGGCCCTGGCCAACTGATTGCGTCAATCAACAATTTGTCAACGAAAACGAAGTGAAACAGAATGAAATGAAATGGAATGGGATGGAAAACGGTGGAATGGAACATTTGGAACTTGCAGCAAGGAGCTAACCACAAGCGGGACAAGTTCAAATTCCATGGCTTTAAATTGCGATAATCAACAGTTTGTCAACGAAAATAAAGTGAAACAAAATGGAATGAAGTGAAATGAAATGAAATGGAATGAAAAGGAATGGATTGAAATGGAACATAAGCAAAAGCAAAAGCAGCAAGGGGATAACCACAAGCGGGATAGGTTTGTCAACGAATACAAAGTGCTACAGAATGGAATTGAATGAAATGGAATGGAACATTCAGTTTTTGACAGTGGGGGCGGTGCTCGTTTAATCGATCAGCGGCCAGCGGTTGGCATTGAGCACATTCCAATTGGGGCCGCCCGACCCACGTTGGTCCGTTTGCCAGTTGGCCGCCCGTTGGGTCGCCCGGTGGGTTGACAGAGCGGTGCTATCGAAACTGTGACCCGCAATCGATCCAACAATGCCGTTCACGCGACAATTAATAGCTGGGCAACGCCGTGGCGACGAGTTGCAACGCCTGGCACCGAACCTGCCACACCGCGGCTGCCACAGATGCTGCCCCGGCTGCTGCTGCTGCTCCGACTGCTGCTGCAGCTAAGCCAACGGTAGCCGTGATAATGACCAGCTTGTGCAGCCCCCTGGCCAATTGCAAATTGGCAGCGATTGAGCTGCTGCCACTTAAACAGCAATCATGACCAGCGAGTCCGCCAGACGGACAGGCGGTCAGACGGCCGGACGGCCAGGTAGATGCAGAGCTGCCAGCTTTTGATGAGCAGCAGCTAAAAAAAGCCAAGTTCATAGCTAGAGTTATGTTTAAAAAAAAGGCTAAAAAGTTATGATACAAACTAGAATATAGGTTCGATTCATCCATATGGTCAGATGGGGAACAGGCAGATGGACGGAGAACTGATCCACAGATAGACAGACAGACGGAGAGGAATCTGATCTTGGCTAGATTTACTGGGCTGTTGATGCTGATCATGAAGAGCTCAAAGCTTCTTCCTTTTGCCTGTAACATACATTTGCTCAAAACCATAACACCCTTTTTATCCAATTTCAATGGGTATAGGGTACAAAAAAGAAACGTATATATGTGTATCCTTCAAGCTGTGTATCCTTTACAATTTACATCAAAGAACACAACTCAAACCGTTGTAAAGTAATGTTTCACCTTCATTCCACCCATGTTCCGCTCGTGAAAGTGGTTTCACCGGCTGCTTTTAATTCTCAATTTGTTCTGTGATTATATCATAATATAATATATATTGAATAATATAACGTCAAGCGATATTTTTGCTGTACGATGAAATTGAAGGCGTTTGTGCAACACTGTTGCCAGCTTGTTGCAGCCAACTGTGGCAGGCTTAATGCTAATGCAACAGCTGCCCGTTGGCCAGATAGACGGCCAGCTTTGTGGCTCGCCAGCAGATTGTTGGCCAATTTGTCGACACTTCTAATGCTGGACATGCGCCGCAGGATTATATAATGATGACGACGGCGGCTGTGGCAAAGCCCAGTTGCAGTTGCAGTTGCAGTTGCAAGGAGTGCACTCAAAACTCAAGCAGCTTTTTGTTGCCACGGCATATGTCACACAGCTAAGATCGCTCCCCCACCCCTACCCTACCCCTCCCCCATCGACTGCCAACTGCAGCTCTTGGCTGTGGTAAATTGTCGGCAATTCTGTAATTTTCGTTGCAGGCTTTGTGGCAGTTGCAGTTTTTGTTGTTGTTGTTGCTGCAGTTGCTGTTGTTGTTGTTGTTGTTGTTGGTTTTGTTGTTGTTTTTCGAGTCTCGCGCGCGCTTTTCAAAATTCTCACATCTCGCCGACGCGGAGGCTGTGCATATATTAAGCGATACACACACAAGTATATACATTATGTATATATATTCATTTATGTATATATGTACCTGGCCCTCCCCCTCCCCCCCGCCCACCGTTTATTATTTACTTATTGAAATGCCGCTACGAAGGGTAATTACGAGTGCTCCTTTTTCGCTGCGTTTGATCTTGCCGCATTCCAAAACTTGAGAAACAACAACAAACACGAGTGCTTCAGTCGGCATTAGCCGACTTAGAGATACCCTGCACTCACGGCAAATATGACCTTCAGTAACTTCTTGGCCGATGATAATTCAGAACTTAAGTATGACATACAAAAGTCTATGCAAATAAAGCTCATGGCTTTTGGGGGGCAATAGGGGGAAGCATTTGACAAATGGAATACCCCTTATCTGTATCTAGATCATATAGTTTGTATATAGATCATATAGTTGACGAGTTATGCTTAAGAAACCATGTTTTAGAATCGATATTTATCGATATTTTTGGATTTCAGCATATTAATCAAATTAAGATATGATAAAGAATATAAATATACACATATTTATGGAGTCGAAGATGCTTTATTCTACCTGTTACACACATATGCACTAGGCCAATATACCCTTTAACCCATACAATGGGTTGAGGGTATCAAAACAATCTGACAACTGTTGCTGCAAGCCGCACCGCCGCACCACCGCACCACCGCACCACCGCAGCACCGCACACCCACAAGTGTCAACTACCGCAACCTTTTGGACAAACCCTAAAACCCGAAACAGAGAGCGAGCTATATGCCATGTACATTATACAAACTATATATCATTTGCATAATCCAAATGGTCATAAGTATGAGCGGTAAAAGTTAGCTAATGTGACGCAAGTGCAGGGTTTCGGAAAATTCCACCTACAAGTGTGGAAAATTGATGGAAACAGATTGAAGTTTGTAACAAATTTCGAAAGAACTTTGTCAAATACGATATAAGATTCAAATATCTAAGATTGAGACGGGCAAAGCCGGGTAATACGTACTTGCATAGGGATAGCAATAGATGGTTTCTTTTATCCAACTGAATTCGCGAATTCAAAAGCATTTTCATAAGTCTTTTGAGGGATTTTTGATATACTTTCCATATTAACGAGATGATCTTGGAGATTGGGCTAGGTCAGAGCTAGAACTTTGCAGCACGAATCCATTTGTGTTATATTCAAGGTTATATTTTGGGATTGTCGAACACTTTCTTGACAATCTGTGTGGGTTCCAAACGTAAATATTGAAATATTTAAAGAGGTTATGTTCCATGAACTCCACTTGCAAATTGACCTAGTTACAAGATAACAGTCAAATATATTATGTAAACATAAACTTATTTATTGCTTGATGTTTTTTATAATATATCCGTCTGATATAATCATATAAAATGTATGCAAATTGCAGAAATAATAATAATATAAGATATTCAATAATATAATATAAGAATCTAAATTCGTATTATATATATTTCTGAGGAGCAGCATATTAGCCCTGAATACGGTTAATATTCGATTTCCAAGCGCTGATCATTTGTTGAGGGCCCTCAACTGAGGCTGCGCTGCCCGCGCTGCATGCGGCTGGCGCTTAGCGTCTGCCGGCGTTGTCAACGCTGCCGCGACGACTGATAAGCGCGACGCGGATGCCAAAGCTCGCGTGCACACATAACCCCATGCGAAGCTGGCGCCACGCTCTCAGTTGCTCTCTAGCTTGCGTTTCTCTTGCTCTCTCGCTCTCTCTCCCTCTCTGTCTGTCGTTGGGCCCAAGCAGGGGTAGCTTTGGGCCCAGCAGCGAACGCAGCAGCAGCAGAAGCCGTCGCAGCATCAGCAGCCATTTGCTCTCTCTCTCTCTCTCTCTCTCTCGCTCTCACTCTCGCTCTCAGTGACTACCTGTGCGCGAGAGCGCGAGTAACGACAGGTTGTGTGCATGGGAAGGGGTGTTGGGGTGGACAGGGGGCCGGGTATTGGATTGGGACAGTTACTCGAAATGCGAACATGGCGAGAGCGACGATGGCCAATCGATGGGGCGAACGCGCGTGTGCGACGCTCGTATGAGTGCGACGCATATGTGAGTGCGTGAGTGTGCATGTGTGCTCGCGTGTGTGTGCGTGTGTGTGCACATAAGCAAAGGCGCCGATACATATGCTATAGCCATGGGGCTAAGGCTCCGTGGACACAGCGCCTCAGTCGGCAGCACATGAGGCATGCGTGCGATGGGCGATGTAGAAAAGGGGTGCTGCGGGGTGTATCAAGGGTGGCGAGAGGCTGTGCTAAACAATGGGCAATGGGTTAAGCTTGAGGTTATCAGCGCGGCGGGCTCTGCAGCATTCGTGCAAGTGTCACATATGTATGTGATTCAAACACACACACACACACACACACACAGATTCTAGTTGGAGTGTTGGTGGGGGGGTGGCGGTTGCTGGCGCTGCGTCTCAGTGGACACTCACAATACACTCATGTGCTCACACATGTGTGCCGCTAATGATCTCTATCTGGCCCGCTCGCTCTCGGCAACTGTCTCGCTCGCACTCACACACACACACATGTGGCTCAATGCGCGCAGCACAATTAACAATTACACAAACCTTTGCAATAAAAACAATTCGCATTCACTTTTGGGCCAACATCGCACACGAACACTCACACACACGCGCTCACACGTACGCACTCACACTCACACATGTTTGAGTACGTGCTGTGCTTCTCATATCAAAGCGCTGACATTAATGGGTGCAATGCTTGGGCAGCGCAGTTGGCAGCGACGTCAGCGTTGACAGCAGCTTTACGTGTGTGTGTGTGTCTGTGTGGTTCGAACAGCTCGCGTCCAGTCGTGGTCCGCCTCGCAACGTGCAGTTTGCAACATGCTGCACGAGCCAAACACCAACCCGAACAATCGCCCACCCACCGACGCCGCTGTCGCTGCCTCTGCCGCTGCCGACGCCGCTGCTTCAATGATTAATGTGCATTAGCCGGTGTTGACCGCGGTGGGCGAGCATTAAACTTAAGTAGGAGCCGTCCCAGTGCAGCAGACTCCAATTGCAGTTGGTACGCACCTCAACACACACACGCATACACACACACACACTCTATGGGAATGCATGCCACTTATTCGGAATCCAACATGCGAGTATATTCATGAATACACTCACGAATACACTCATGAATACACTCACGAATACACTCATGAGTACAGTTTTAGTTGTACTCAAATCCCACACAGAAATACATACATACATATGTATGCTTGTACTATTTCATGGTCTCGGCAGCCACGAGTCTACTCGTGAATACACTCATGAATGTACATACCTACTTGTGCAACAATTTTAACATGTAAAATACACATACGAACATATATATGCATGAATGTACGAATACACTCATGAATTTATAAATGAATGCATGTGAATGCACCCATGAATGTGTTCATATGCATTAATGTACTATATTGAACTATCCTTAAGGATACTATGAATATACATACATATGTACATGAATACACTCATGAACATTCACATCTTTCTTGGCAAATTCTGGTATTGATTTATAGATATGAATATGAATATACTCATGAGTACTTTCATATAGTTTTTATATTGCGATTTCGCCCTCCTTATATGTATCTAATAGCTTGCACTCATGAATACACTCACTTTAAAATTGAATATACTTATGATTAACATAAATGCTTTAATGAGTACATCTAATTATAACGAATCATAATGAATTGAATGGACAAACCCAGTTATACGAGTACAAATTATATGAATATTCGTTTCAGCCGATTATTCATTTGATACAAATGTTTGCTATTCGAACCATTCAAGGCTCAAACCCATTTTGCACTCAATAACACCCACAACCACCTGAACTTCAACCCAGGGACTCGACTTGACTTGACTAAATACGCCAAATGGCAGCCCGATGTTCGGGCCGCTCTCTGCGGTCGACAATGGCACGACGACGGCGACGTCGACGGCGGCTCCAGCTGCAGCGACAGCGCCAGCGCCGGCTGCTGCCCGAACGCCGACTAACAGGCAACGGCTGGCGTTGGGGCCTGCAAAGCGCCCAGGCGGTTACTGCCGGTCGCGAGTTGGCGCTGGCAGCGACGCCGACGTTGCGAGTGGTTTGGTTGGTTGCCAGCCACTCGGCAGTGGCAGCAACTGAAGCAGTGGCAGTGTCAGCAGCAGCAGCAGCAGCAGCGACAGCGCCCGTGGCCTCTTGTTGAATGGAAGATGGGCATAAACTAAGTTTAGTTTATTAGATGCACACGAGCAGCCGCGTTGTGAGGACGTGCCACAAGTTCCTGTAAAGCTCTGCCGGTCTATGGAACGCGCGCGCGCAAAATACGAGATTACGAGAATACGAGAATACGAGAATACGGGAAATCGAAACTGAGCAAAGTGTTTTGCTAGTGCTAACGGAAATTCCAATTGGGTTTTTATATTTTGGTAATTGCAGTTAATGAAAACCCATAAGACGATTAATCGCATATGCATCATGTAGTTCTTGTTGTTGTTGTTTTTGTTGTTGTTCACGCTTTGATTTTGCGCGGCAAAAAATCATCGCGCAGTCGTCGGTTTAAGCTGCGCGCGCATTTATAAGCAAAGGCCGGCTGCGGGTAACGGACAATGGGCAGCGACAGCGGCAGCAACATTAACTTCCTCTCCTTCTACTTATACTCTACACGCTATCCTTTAACTCCTACTCCTTCCATTCGGCATACGCACGCTTCACACATGTGTGAACCGTTATCAGCAGCAAGCTTGAACGGTCGCTGCGCTGCCTGTGTCGACGTCGTGTGCAGTCTGGTATGAAACAGTCGCACATCGAACTTGGCTATTTTCATTTGTTTCAACTGGCTTGGCGCTCTCTCTCTTGCGCTTTGCTCTGTTTTGACTGTTGCGCGCTCGCTCGCACAGGCTAGCTCGCTCTTGCAGTCGTGTGTGTGTGTGTCCACCCCCACATACGCACACACATGCGGCCAACGGACCAACGAGTGGCAGCAAACCAAATAAACAAACGCAGCAGCAGCGACGCTAGCTTTGGCAGCAGCGGCAGCAACAGCCCACCAACCCACCAACCCACCACCACCAACAACAACAGGCATAATAACAATAACAACAACCCACCACCACCATCAGCGGCAGCGGCGGCAGCAGCAGCAGCAGCACACACCATAGCAAAAAGGGCTGTAGCTTTGGCGTTGGCGTCGGCGTCGGCGTCGCTTAGCCAAAATCAAATTTTCAGATTGGCATTAAAGTGCAAAACCCTAAAATAAAATTGAATTATCTGAACGTGTGCGTCCACAGTCACTCGCAGGACATCGTCGCGTTCGGACATGCTCTCGTCGCTGCTCTGTCTCTGTCACTGGCTTTGGCTTTTCTAGGCGGCTCTCGCATAAGCTTGGCCTCTGCCGCAGTCTCAGTTGCAGTCGCTGTCACACTGTTGGTCGCGCTGCCTCTCACACGTATGCTCGCTCGCTCACTCACTCACACACACACACACACATACCAGCAAACGTGCGCTCTCTCACGCACTGTTCGTCCACTCGTCAAGCTTTCGTTCGTTTCGTTTTGCCGACACGACGACAACGTCGACAACGACGACCACAACAACGAAGCAGAAGTTCTCTCGCACTGACGCCCGTTACCCATTATTCACTCACTGGCTTCGCGTTTGTGTGTTGGTGTTGGTGCTGGTGTCGGTGTTGGAGTGTGTGTTGGTCTCGTCACGGCGCTTTGTTGGTTGGACAACACGACAACTACGACAACAGAGCGACAGCCGTAGCCGCAGCCGCAGCCGCCGCCGCAGCCGCAGCAGAGCCAGCGAAGACGCGCTCGCCGCTCGACGCCTCGCAGTAGTCGCGTACTTCCGCCGTTACCGTTAGCACCACATATTTCTGACGAGGCTGTCACCGCCGTCGCGGTGCACGCAGCAGCAGCAGCAGCAGCAAACGCCAATCGCTAAACGCTAAACGCAACTGCAACAATAACAGTTAGCCAGAGGACAACGACAAATAATGACGCGTGCTTAAATACGTGCTCCAACTAAAGTTTTTTTTTTCGCATTTGGTTGCACATCTTTCGACAATCAACGCCTATACCCCCCACCTCACCCGTTGCAACGTTGCCCGGTTAACACACGCACACACACACACACGCGCAAAAAGTTCAATTTTTTTTCAAGTGTTTGGTGTTTTACATAGAAAACAAAAACAAATCGCAAAAATCCAATTGGATGTCAATTTACTGCCAATTGGAATGTGCCGCTAACAATAGTGCGAAGCAAGAAACAGCGACAATGCGTCGATAAAGTTGTTTAGCACAACAAAAAGCCGACAAATAATGTGGCCAAAAGGAACGCGCAAAAACAATTTTGTCAGCTGCCAAACTGCCAACAGCAACAAAAGCAACAAAAACAAATGCAAATAAGAATTACAACAACAACAACAACTACAACTTCAGTGCATACGGTTCCTACAAGAAAGTCTAAAGAGGAAGCAGCGCAGCAGTTGGAAGAAGAGAAGTTAGATCAGGCAGCAAGTGTTTTTTTCGAGTGCAAATTTGTTTGTTTGTTTGTTGTTTTTTTTATGTTTGGTTTATTTGTATGATAAACAAATAATATATGTATAAATTGTAGAAATGAAATATGCAGAAATTGAATAATTGAAATAATGTCTTCAATCCGAAGCGCGAATTGGCCAAAATGACAGCAACAACGACAAGAAATTTCAGAAAACTGAAGCTGCCAATTGGCCTGTGAAAGAGCCCGCAGTAGGAAAACAAAAACAAAAACAAAAACAAATACAAAAATATATAATTAAAAATAAATTCAAAGAATATTTTTGTGAAAATTTTGTGCATTTTTTTACACACACACAAACAACAACAAAGAAAAACTGCTGAAAAAACAACAAAGTGCAATAAAACTAGAAACGAATCAAAATTAAATTAACAAACACTTAACCAGTGTTGGGCAACAGCTCAAAGGAAAGCAGCAGAAGCAGCAGCATCAGATATCGGGAGTCAGGAGTTGCCCGCCCCGCCGCCCGTGCTGCCCGTGGGCGAGCACTCGAAAAGTTTTGAAACACCTTCGGAAATTGTAACAAAAATGAGAATTAAAATGCCCGCAGTTCGAATTGCACAAGGTGAGTGAGAAAACTGACGTGAAATAAACGCTTGTGTGACACCTGTGGGTTGGGCCTGGTACGCTGTTCACGCAGCAAAGCAAAAACTTGCAAGAACTATTCGGAATTGGTTTACGACTGCATGTTATAGGGTTAAGCGCATTTCAATCCAAATTTTGATAGATCTTCAATTGGAATCTCAACTAAAGCTTTTCTAATTCACCTGTACAAGTGAATTGCTAGTGACTTTTAGGTTATGTTTCTTTGGCAAAGTGAAAATTTGCCTGAAATCATAGTTGTATTTAAACGTTATAGAAAAAAGTTATAGAAAAAGATGGTTCAGCCTGATATCCACTTAAGTTTATATTATTATATACAATTTTGATAGATCTTCAATTGGAATCTCAACTAAAGCTTTTCTAATTCACCCGTACAAGTGAATTGCAAGTGACTTTTAGGTTATGTTTCTTTGGAAATGTAAAAATTTGCTTGAAATCATAGCTTTATTTCAACGTAAGTTATAGAAAAAGTTGGTTTAGTCGGATATCCACTTAAGTTTATATTATTATATGCAATTTTGATAGATCTTCAATTGGAATCTCAACTAAAGCTTTTCTAATTCACCCGTACAAGTGAATTGCTAGTTACTTTTAGGTTATGTTTCTTTGGCAAAGTGAAAATTTGTTTGAAATCATAGCTTTATTTCAACGTAAGTTATAGAAAAAGATGGTTTAGTCTGATATCTTCTAGACATTATATTTTATTATATGTTTTTCGAGGCTTATAAAAGGGCCAAAGGCAATTTGTGGCACAGGAATCCCAAAACCAAATGTTAACTTGGCTTTGAAGAGCCCAAAAAGGGATCTTAAGTTAAGGGCTTTACATGTTGCAAAAGCAACCCAAGCGCAGTCGTTTGATGAGCCCAAGTTAAAATCTTGGCATCTTCAAGTAACAAATCCTTGAAACTATTCGAAATGGACTTCTGGAAAAGTGAATGTGATTCCGCCGAGAGGTTGGCCTAGAACAAGAAATTGCGTAATGTATGCAAGAATGAATGAATATATGCCATAGATTGGGCCAAATGGAAATGTTCATTTGCTATACTTCATTTTGGGTTCGCTTCTTCCTCGTCTTTTGCAACTACTCCCAGCTGATAGACCCAGACAATATCTATCTATATCTACATCTATATCTATAACTTTATCTATATCTATATATATATTGGATCTAGTGAAGAGACTCTTTAAAGACTTGGTATGTGTGTCTCTGGGCTAGAAGTGAATGCAGTTCGGGCGAGAGATCTGCATAGAACGGAAAGCTGTAAATGATGTTGTCCAATACGAAAAAATGCTACAGATGGGTGTCCATATGATGCACATTCCCCTGTTCCATATGCGGTTTATCATTTTGCTGTTCTTTCTGACGTTCTTATTTATTTTGTATCTACCCGTAGGGATCTAGGCCTATATCATGGTACTATATCTTTCCGAAAACTTTGTGTGTCTTTGGGCTAAAAGTGAATGCAATTCCGGCGAGAGATCTGTATAGAACGTGGATCTATAAATTATATATCTCAATGACAAAATTCATATGTCACATATGGGCTTCCACATGATGCACATTCCCCTGTTCCATATGCGGTTTATCATTTTGCTATTGTTCTTGGCGTTTTTTTTTTCTCTGTTGGGTTCGAGTCGCTTCGGTTATCGCGACGATATCGCAATGCTCGGAAATCAGAGCCCGACCGTTTGGGTGTGTTTGCAATGATTTTTCAGATTTTTTCGCTTGTTTTTTTTGTTTTTTTGGCGTTGGCGGTTGTAAAGTTAACGTTGGCCGTCATTTAGTTGTTTTATTGCTTCTTATTATTATTGTTATTATTATTATTTGTTCCATATGACGGCGGGTCAACAACAACAACAACAACAACAGCAACAACAACAACAGCCACAATTAACATGACAAATACTTTTTTTCCTTTTCTTTTGGTTTTTTTTTTTGGCGAGTGTATCTGTATCTGTATCTGTGCCTGCGCCTGGTCACGGCTAGTTCAAAGTGAAATCAAAGCCGTATAACCATAAACTCCAACACACGCACACGCACACACAGTCACACACATGCACAGATTTGCACACACACACACTACGCACACACTTGCACAGATTTGCACGCACACACACACACGCGCAGTTGGGCATTTCCGTATCGGGCTGGCCATAAAATATGACTGGCTGTTAGTTTTTGGCAGAGATTCTTTATTATTTTTTGTTTTTTTTTATTTTCGCCCACACCCCCTCCCCTCCCCTGCGCCGGCTCTGTCTTATCTGGCCGTTATCTAGATAACATTGCCGTCCAGCCCTGAACTGCCCAATGACGCACTTGCCACGTTCCGCCGTGCTGTCCATTTATCACAGCTGCTGCAGTCAGCTCCACCTGAGACCCCCAACCCCCGTCGTCAGATGCCCCCCCCCCCCCTTTTCCGTCGTCCCTTATAGCAATCGTCAAACAGTTTTAATTGCTCGCAAAGTTGTTTGCCTTGTTATTGTTGTCGCTGTTCTCCACCTCCACCTGCTGCTCCACCTGCCCCACCTTCACTTTGTTGTTGTCACGATATTTTTCGGTTTATTTGAGTTACAAATCAAAAGAACCAGCCTCGCAGGGGGGAGGGTTACCTGGGGGGTGTGGGTGTTGGCCACATGTGATAAGAAGCAAATTGTAGCTCTGACGCCTAATTGACGAACTGACGAGCTGACGATCGCTTTTGCCGTGGACCCGCGCCAGGTTTTTGGGGCTCTGTTCCGAAACTTCCAAAGAACAAGTGTCAAAGCAAAAGATGAGTGAGGTATGCGCGACTAGGAGATACCCTGCACATACACACAGTTCCCCTCACGCTATGGAAACTCCAATCCCGAATAACTTGGATATTTGCCGTCCAATCTTTATGAGACTTTAAGGTCTCAAATTTGAAATGCGAAGATGTGTATAAGAGAGACTTTCCGGGAGAAACTCGGGATGGTTGCCAAAAAGTGAAATATGCTGCAGCTCAAAGATATTCTACTTGCCAAACTCTTTCTTCGAGACAAGCTTGAGAAACGTTGACTAAATATCGATACTTATCGAAGTGAGCTATCGATCAATAGAAATGCACGAAGAACCCACGAGCTTACATTCAAAACTTGTGAGATTCTAGACTTTATCGCAGCTCGAAGGAAAAATGTATGCATACATATAGGTAACTGATATAAGATATACCCATTTTCGCCGCTTTGAACTGTTTACAGGGTATCAAAACTCCATTTAAAGCCCGCAAAACGAGCCTCTGTCTCTGTGTCTCTTATCATTAGCTGTTGTGCCCAAAATTGCTGTTGTTCAACGCTGTCGCTGCCCTCCCGCCCCCTGCTCGCCCCACACTCCACCACCCCACCCCCTCGCTGGGTGTACAACAGAATTCTCATCAGGTGTGGCTGTTGTTTTCGGCTGCCCTCATATCATAATTAATTGTTACAATTTCATTAAGTTTTCCTCTCTCTCCCTCGCTCCCTCCCTCACACTCATCCTCTCTCCCCCTCGCTCCCTCACACTCACTTGACAATTGATTTTCTTCATTAGTGTGTTTTCTTTTTAAATCTTCTCCGATCTCCGAATTGACAAGATTTCGTCATGCCGCACCGCGTCGCCCTTATCAGCCGCTAATGAGTTATTTCCGAGAACAGGTCCCATTGCCAAATGCAATCAGTTGTTGCCTGCGATGGTTCACGGGGCAACTGACCAGGGCTTAGGGCGGGGCTGCGGCAAGGGGCTGGCGTTGAGGCACAAGTACTCAAGCGAGTGCATTCGAATTGGCCTGAAGGAAACTCTGTTTGTTTATTATCACATATTATTATTATTATCTATTCCTTAAGCTGTTTAATTTGTATTTGAATTGAAAGTTGGCCAATGAAACGTTTATTATTAACAATGTTATCCTAGCTTAGCTTAGATTAGGCCAAAGTTCAAGGAACGAAGGAAGTCTGGGAAAGATGCCCCAAAGGTGGCAAGGAAATGGTATCCAGCATGGAGCTGGCCTCCTCTCTGACACGAATCCCTTTCGACTTCACGTTAATACGTTGCATTTGCACAAGCACAGTGAATAGCCAATAAGTTGAACACGTTTGACTGCCTGCCTGCTGGAATCAGCTGCTCCGCCAGCGACTTTTTGGCAACCCTTTCGACCGTTTCGCTTGACTACGAGTCGCACTCGCTGCACTCACACTCAATGCACTCACACTCGATGCGCTCACACTCATATTCACACATTCACACACTCACACACACACTCACACACTCGCAACGGTCAAACGCTAATCGAGCGGCACACGCGGTCCGAGCAGCTGGCCTCGAATTAGTTGAATCGATAGTTGCGTCCGCCTCGCACGGCAAGTGGGCAGCCCGCCTCGCCTCCTGCCACCTGCTGCGGCCCATCAACTGCTCCTGTTTCTTTTTTTCCTCTGTTTTTTCTGCTTTAATTTGATTATCGACCAAACAGTGTCCATTAAATGAGCGACCGACCGCGTCCGCGTCCGCGTCCGTTTGCGATTGTTATCCAGCTCCTGTTCCAAGCGCGTCATGGCAACGTCTCTGCCAGGCACTTGCCCAGCCCGTCGCTCCACCTCCCCCTTCCCCTCCCCCCGTCTCCTGGCCTGGCCCTGGGCGCACAGCAATTGTTATAACAAATAACAGTAGCACCCAAAGCACCCCGACCCCCAAAACCCAATCCCAACCCCAATCCCAATTCGCTTGTGTCGTCATGTGGATGTCAAACTTTTGTCCAGCTGCGGCTTAAACGGCGCGAAGGCAGCGCAAAACTGGCACAGAGTACGGGCTGGTGGCTGGTGTCTATGGGGGGGGTGAGGGCGAACCACAGCTAAAACTGGAACTGGAACGGGAATTGGAACTGGAACTGTTCTGGTGGCATTTAAATTGGAGCCCGGAGCCTGCAGGACATCTGTGAAGGCAGCCCCAAATAAATTGCAACGGCGGCTGGCGCTGCGGGTGAGCGTGTGTGTGCTTGTGTGTGCTTATGTGTGTGTGTGTGCTTATGTGTTTGTGTGTGCTGATATGCTCGTCATGCGACACGGCTGGAAGTCAAAGCCAACGGCAACTGTGCCACCAGCTCCTGCCACTGGCAGCATAATCAGCCACAACAGCGCCCAGCAAGTTGCTTCCGCTGCGGCGACTTTAGACCAATTCCCCCTCATGCCCCTCCGCCCCCTTTGGAACCCCTTGAGTCAGTGAAGGCTGGCTGCAGTTGTGAGACGGTCTCCTACTCACTAGGTGCATCCGCAGTCCGTCGCATCCGTGTCCGTTTTTTATTCGACACGGAGGCCAGCGGGCGGTCGCAGCCAGTCGGCCGGCCAACCAAAAAGCCCAGACAACAACAACAACAACAACAACAATTGCTTAGACTGTCGCACTCGGCACTCCCGACTCCCGACACTCGACTCTCGACTCGGATGCGGATTCACATTCGTGCATATTCACACACAGAGCGAGTCATATTCACATTCACATTCACATTCGCATTCACATTCACAGATTCCGGCCAGGCGCATGAATTGTTTTGCACTTTCTTTTGTTTTAAATACGCTTTTGCCTTTTGTTTTGCACTCTTTCCCGCGCACTCTCTGTCCCACACTCCCCTCTGCTCGCCTACCTCCCCCCCTCTCGCGCTCGGTCCACTTTTCAAGTTTTCGTTGAAAATATACGAAAAAAAACTAAATAACAAACAAAATGCAGAGGCAAAAAAGTGAAGCAAACAAAGCGCAGCGCAGTTTTAAATAAAAAACACAAAAAAATAATCATCAAAATAAAAACCCTTCGAAAGTCCTCGCACACACCATGAGACAGTCTTAGGTGTGTGTGTGTGAGTGTGTTGGGCAAATGCCCAATATATATATATTTATATGTATATAGGATATGGAAGCTGCAAATGCAACCGAGAGTCCCAAAACAGGATGCATAAAAAGTTGCCACGGCAGCTGCCCGAAAAACATTCTCGCTGAGTTAGGAGCTCTTATTATCGACTGCATAGTTCGAATATATAAATGAGTATTTAAAGAAAAACTCTTTAAATCGAAGTTGCAAAAACAAAAAAAAACATTTAAATGAAGTCTTTAAACGTGGTCTGCTAAAGTACTTAAGTTTCTATGATTGAAAGGGTTTTAGGCACAAGAACTGATTCGCTTTCTTCACAGATCCGATTGCAACAAGTGGAAAATATCTGTAAATATGATCCTCAATCACGTCAGAGCCATAAATATGAACTTAAATCAAGTCTGTAATGCTGCAGCAGCAGCCTTCAGGTTCTATGTAAGCCAATAGTGTACTACCCAAGAAACTGCAGGAATTAGCCCGTTGTCAAATGAATAATGTTCAAAATGCAATCGCCATCGAAATTCTTTGTTCAGGCAGCTGGAAAGCCCCCTTTTGAACCAGCTTCCTCTAGCTTGCAGGTTCAACGCACATGAAAAAACGTTTGAAAACACGCATTCGACCTACTATTATTATCGCTTGCTTTTAAGCAATTAAGTAAACAAAATAGCAATTTTGAACCAGCTACCTCTAGCTTGCTGGTTCAACGCACCGGAAAAAACATTTGAAAAACACGCATACGCCTTGCTATTATTATCGCTTGCTTTTAAGCAATTAAATAAACAAAATAGCAACTTTGAACCAGCTACCTCTAGCTTGCTAGTTCAACGCACATGAAAAAACGTTTGACAAACACTCTTTAACGGCTTACACTTATAAACTTTGACAAAAGTTGTAAAAAACACATCCAAGAGCTCACTTTTGGCCCAAAGCAAAGCTTCAACTATCTAAGTCAGAGCAATTAGTCAGTCAATTAGTCAGTCAGAACAAGCTCTCAACTTAAATGTATGTCCTTGGGCAAGACAAGGGCTACTTGAAGGCATCTTCAAATAAAAAACATAGCCCCGACCAATTTTCGCCCTGAACTTGACCAATTAATGGCCGCGCGAGCCCTTGGCTTGGGGCAGATGCGGCGTATACGCAACGGCCGACAGTTTGTTGTGGCTGACCAGCTGCGGCTGCGGCGGCGACTGCGACTGCGACTGCGACTGCTGCAGCTGCTCCAGCGAAAGCGAAAAAATAAGGAAAAGCATTGGGAAATGAAAAGAAAAGCCAGAAAACGAAAATGAAAATGAAAAATGAAAAATGAAAGAGGCAAGTGGCAAACTTAATGAATCTTTTGCTGCGTTTGTTTTGACGCGCATATTTTTTTATGGCAGCGCCGACGTCGCCGTCGCCGTCGCCGTCGCAGTCGGCGTCGCGTACTTCGCACTTTGGCAAACTTTTCACTTTCAGCGCAGACAACCCCCAACCCCCGGTAGGCGGGCAGCCTACCCCCAGTGCCACCCACTGGCTGCATTTAAAGTGTGTGTAGGAGAACTTGGCACCTTTGCGCTGCCCGCCTGTTGCGTGGGCACGGGGGCATGGCTGCCCTTTGGCCCCGCCAGCTGTCGTGAAATTTGCGTAGCCAGCGAGCAAAACAAACCGCAAAATGTATTTCGCGCGGCTCGCCAAACACTTGAGTGATTTGTGCGGAGATGCCACCAAAAAAGCCAACAAAAAAAAGAAATGAAAGAAACAGGAAAAAAGGAAAAAAGGCGGCCTTGCCTTGGCGCACGCGCCTTGCAGCATTTAAGCCCACTTTTCGCTCTGCCTGTGGCACAGCATTGGCAGGCGCCTCGGGCACGTGCCACAAGTTGCAACGTGAGCCTAGCGCGACGGCTGCTGCTGCCGCTTCCGGCCAGGAAATGCGCCAAAAAAAAAAGTTGAAATGAAATGCCGAAAAATACGCCTAAAACGAGATTCCTTTTTTTTTTTGTTTTGCGCATAAATTAGACCCTAGCAAGCAGCCGGCCTGCCGCACCGACCCCTCCCCCCTGCCGCAACGCGCCTCAAGCTGATTAGTTCCAGGGCCGGGGCCGGGGCCAGAGTCAGAGCCAGCGTCAGGGCCAGTGCCAGGGCCAAGAGTCATTCATTAAACGGGCCCAAAAGGCTTGGCCGCCCACGCAATGTCAAAATGTGTGCAGCAACATCAAGCCTACCCCCTCCCAGCCACCCGCTCGCTCCCACTCCCACTCCGACTCGTGGTCGTGCTCCTCCTGAGCTGCGGCAACATCTTCCAGTGGTCGGTCGCTTGTCTTTTGGGTTTGGCTTGGGCTTTGCGTCTACCTTCGGCTGGCTTTTTTAATTGAGCAGCGCAATTATTATTTGCTGTCCGTCCGGACAGTCTATTCGTTCATTCATTCACTCATTCATTCACTCACTCACTCACTCACTCACTCACTCACACATTCACCCGTCCATTCATTGCGCTGTTTATAAATAGCGCAGATTGAAAACGCGGCCCACGCGCGGCGCACCCATCTCCAGAGCGGAGCACAGATCGAACTTGAGCTGGAACTGGAACTAGAACTAGTACTGGAACTGGAACTGGAACTGGAACTGTGGCTTATGGTCAGCGACTAGGGATAAGAAGTTCGCTTGGATCTCGCAGCTCTCAAGCTGGGCAGAAGTATTCCCCACCGCAGAGTCGCCTTCACTCGCTCTTTCTCTCTCTCTCTCTCTCTTCCTCTCTCGCTCTGTCTCTCTCTCTCTCTCTCTCTCGCTCTCTCTCTCTCTCTTTCTCTTATTCTCCTTCTCTCTCTTGGCATGTCCATGTGGGTGTCACCGCTGTTGATGAATTCAATAAAAACTTCGCAGCCAATAAGCATTTTTGATGCCCTGTAATGCATCTATAGGGTATTATAATTTTGCTAAGCTGTTTGTAACTCTTATTCCTGCTCCCATTCCTGTTCCTTTTCCCTTTTCTATTCCTGCTTCTGTTACTGCTCCTACTCCTCATTGCCGCTTCATTTGAGTTTAAAAATGTGCAAGATAAGGAGAGGTCGCTGGTTCTAACCGTAGTTATTTATGTTTATTATACAATTGCTTTGCACCTCAGCTACATGAGAACACAATTAGAAAAGTCACTTCGAAATTTCAAATATTGTTGTGTTAAAAAGATACTCTTATTAAGTAAAAGTGTATTTTGAAATAGATTAGATTATTTTCGAATATGAAGAATAGTTCCAATCGAATTATTTCGAAGTGTGACCAGGGTATTCAAGCTTCGGCTTTAGAAATACGCCAAGTCTGGGCATGTGACCAGCTGAAAGACGACGCGTGCTGCAATCTCAGAAGATTTGCTCGTAGGTGTGGGTGCGGCCACAGCCCAGCCCCGGATGGATGGATGGATGGATGGCTGTATGGCTTGCTTGTTGGATGATGATGATGATGGCTTGGGATTTTTTTTTCATTTTGGGTTGGTTGCTTAGCTGGCATAATTTAATTCAATGATTACTGATTTTAAATGAAACGAAGACGTCGCATGACGTTGCCAATGCCCCAACAACAACAACAACAACAACAACTGACAACAAGGCGACGCGTGCGTCCGCAGCTCAAATAAATAAATCAATCATGGCACTCTCGTGCTGTAGGCAAACAACAACAACAACCACAACAACAACAACAAGAAGAAGGTCCACAATTGTTGGAGCCGCTGCCCGCAGATATCGCCCCTTCCCCGTGCACCCCTCAGCCTGAGGCCCACCTAAAAAGTTTGTGTCTGCGGCACTCCCCATTTCCGCTTGGCTGGCGATTAGTATCGAAAGATGGCACCACCATGCCCCTCCCCCCCTCATCCTCATCCCCATCCTCCAGCATCATCATCATCCTCATAATCATTATCATTAAGATACCTTTGTCACTGCACACCTTAACTGGAGATCTCTGTCCATCCGTCCGTCCGTCCTTTGGCTGGAGCCTCAAAGGATGCCCAGTTGCCAGCTGCTCCAAGGTGGTGCAATTGGTGCAATTGGTGGTGCAGCATTCCACAATGATTGATCCGCTGTGGCATGTGGCATACGCACTGAATACTCTCAGCCAGCAGTGAGTGCGAATGCTTTTAAAAATGATTTACTCACGAATCACACTCACTTCAAACAGAGTCGTGCAGCTGAGTGCACTCAATGAACAATGAATACGGCTTCAAATACTCAAATGTGCAAGTGAATGTAGTTATGCATTCATGAGTATTTGCTTGTGAGTGTATTCAAATTCAATCTGATCTTTAGGAAATCAACTGAGAGTATTAGGATATAAATGAACATTAGGATATAGCTGAACAAACAGCTACATACTAGTTATAGCTTGTGTAGAATATGAATATATAAATACTTTTACAATAATATAAGTAAATATTATTAATTAGTATATTCTATTATTTTACTATATTATTAATACTTTTTTTACTGTTATCTTAGCACATTTTTTTATAATATAACTTTTGCAGTTAATATGAATGTTTGCCTGAAGTAAACTTTATTTTCCATCTTGTTCCACATGTGCCAGTTTTCACTGTAACTACATTATGTACTTGCTTTGACTTCATATTAGCTTTTTCTTAATCTGTTCAACATGTAGCTGGCTTTGCTGTACTTTGGTACGTGGTCTTTCACATTGCAAAACTCTTTCGCAAATTGCCTGCTTGCCCCAAAAGCAAACACACGCACACATGCCCGCACCCCCCTCCCCCACCCTGTCGCCAACTCTCGCCCCGCTTTCCACTCATGTAGCCCCCGCCCCCCCCTTTTATGACTGAAGCAAAAAATTGAAACGCATTCAGATTTGAATGGGCACGCGCGACTTATAAATCGCTTGCTCGCCATTCGTTGCGCTTGTTTCACATGTGTCGCACACACACACACACACACACACACACACAGACACGCACACACACACACACACACACACACACAGACACGCACACACACACACACACACTCATACGCTGGCTCCCCAGTCTCCAAGACGCGCTCTGATCTTTGTCAACGACGTCGCCTGCTTTGTTGTTGTTGTTGTTGTTGCTGTTGTTGTCGTCGTCTTCTTCTTATTGTTATTCGCTTTTTTGTTGTCGTTGTTGACGCCTCCCCTTTTATGTATTCATTCATTTTTTTTTTCGTCTTATTTTTGTTGCTGTTATTTTTCGTAGTTTCCAGTTACAATTCAACTGATAACTTATTTACTTTGGGTTGGGGCTTTGGCTTTGGCCGTCCGTCGCCTCGTCGCCGCGTCGTTTCGCTTGCCGTTGGCTGCCTCTCAGCTCTGGCCTGGCCCTGGCCCGGCCCCAGCTGGCTGGCTGACTGGTTGGCTGCTCCGTGCGTGCGAGCGAGACAGCGTCATGGCCAGAGAGCGCACGAGAGCGAGAGCGAGCGCCAGAGAGAGAGAGCGAGTGGCCCCGAGAGCCCGCACAGAACGGGCCGAGCTGTGGCCAAGCGCATTGAATGAATATCAGCGCAGTCAGCGAGTCGAACTCTCGAATTGCTCAGCAGCAGGTTTTTAGCTGAGCGAGAGAGCGGCCGAGCGGGTAAGCGGGTGAGCGGGTAAACGGGTGAGCGGGTAAACGGTAGAGCGAGCTTATCTGCAGCCGTGTTACGGTTTGTTATTGCCCGCCAGCGCTGGGGCTTCACACCTGTCGACAACGTTGTCGATCGAGCGGCCACCACACGAACGATTCAATCTGCCCAGCCTCGATAGAGTGTGCGTGTCCATGTGTGTGTGTGTGTGTGTGTGTGTGCGCTTAGTTGGCTTTTTGATTGGCCAGACCTTGATATCTGCGACTGTACATAGGCCGAGGCCGGGCCGGGCCAAGCCCAAAGCTGCGTCCAAAACAGAAACAACAGCCAGCCAACGGCTGCGTGCGTTGGTCTGCGACGTCTCTGGGCTCGGCCAAGGCATCGTCATCAGCATGATCATCGTAATGATGATGATCATCATTAACGACAAAAGCAACAGCAGCAGCAAAACTGGGCCTGGCATCTCCGACTGCGACTGCGACTGCGCCTGCGCAGCATGCCCACAGCAACAGCAAGATTTGCATTTGCCAACACTCACACACACATACACACACACACGCACACCTCTCTTTATATATACATATATATATAGAGCTGCTTCGATTTATATACCACATCAGTTGTCCGCCATTTTGTGCGAGCGAGTCGCTTGGAGAAAGAGTCAAAAGATTTTCTTTTTCTTTTTTCTTTGTAGCTTGCAACGTTTGGGCAGTTGCAAGTTGCCGCTGTGCGAGCACAGCTTGAGCTGCGACATTTATTGGCTGCCAATGTGAAGGGGTTCCAGTTTCGGGTCCAGCTAGTAAGGCCATTCCAGTTTACTGCCAGGGGTAGTCCAGCAAGTCTTGTGCAAAGCTGAGGAGAGCATCGCTTCCAGAACTTAAAAAAGTCAATTATGAACTTAAAGTAATATCGGGAAGTCGGTTTAAGCTTGAATTAAGGAAAGTTGGGGCTGCACGGGCCTTACGACTTTGTAAATATGAAATGGTTTAAAAAGTATTCACTTAAAACGATTCAGGATGAGGTATAAAAAGAAAATCAGATGAGACTGTATGCGCGAAAGAGAGACGCTAGACTAGACGCTAAAACAGAAGAAGCATGTAAAACATTGACGGGATCAATGTTGAAACGTTTACGAATTGAGAACGAAAAGTAATACAAAGAGAGAAACAGAGAGTGAAAGTTAGCTAGAAAGAGACAAAAAGAAGAGCAGAAAATGTTTCTATATACAAGGAGCTTATGAGCTACGTTTCAATGTTGAAACGTTTAAGAATTGAGCACAAAGTAGAATACAAAAAAGTTGTTGACAAAAACTTAGCATAAAATACAAAGAGCCAAACAGAGAGTGAAAGTTAGCTAGAAAGAGACAAAAAGAAGAGCAAAAAATGTTTCTATATACAAGGAGCTTACAAGCTAGCTGCATCTAAATTTACAAGTAACTTCTTAAACATGGCATATTATGGTGAAAATATTATAGAACTCACCAATGATGGCCAACACGCATTGCTGGCAATTCGCATTCCCATTTGTTGTGGCTTTAAGATGAATATCCCATTTGAATACACTCGCAATGTATTCACAGCTCGCTGGGCTTCGCATTGTGCAGGCGAACGCGTGTTGAATGGCTTCGCCAGAGTTCGGGCCTGCCAAGTTTGGGCCAAAAGTCCTGCCATAACCCCACCGAAAATAAAGAAGGAAACGGGACTAGCTCTCCTTTGGGCTGTGCTGGCCGTGCGCCAAGGGTTTTAAGTTAAGGCAAGAGTGCAAAGGCCTCGGAATAGCAACAAAATTACCGTTGGCTACTTGAGCACACCTTGCCACAGCGTGTGGCAAGCAAATAAACGCAGTTGCACGTAAAGACCGGCCCACATACTCCTGTGCGTGTGTCAATCTAGTTCATGTGTGTGTGTGTGAGTGTGTGTGTGCGGGAACTAGCTGTGCCATATGTTAAAGGAATTTATGCATCAACTGGCACAGACACTGACACACGCAGCAGCGGGGTCACAGCGGTGAGAGGTGGTGGTGGGGGGCAGGTGGATGTGTGGCAGGATCCTTTTGGAGCACGGGCCAAGTCACTTTGCATCATCATTTAGCGCAGGCGAGCGAGCAGCTAAAGCGTCGCCATTGTTGGGCACAAGTTGCGCATAATTGAAACATAAAACGCTTGGACACCAATTCACAAAAGCCAACGACGAGGCAGCGAGACGGAGGCTGGGGCAGCTGTGGCAGCTGGGTCGGCTGAGGGGGGAGCAACACAGGCGACGGGGCCAGGAGCCAGCCAAGGGGCGACTCGCTGGGAGCTGTGTGCATTGTGCGAGGCCCAAAGAAAAGAGACAATTGTGTGTAAGAAATATGCAAGCACAAGTGTGTGTATGTGAGTGAGTGTGTGAGTGTGAGCGAGTGTGTGTGTGTGTGTGTGTGTGCGTGTGATTTATGTTTCTGTTGCTGTTGCTGTTTGGGTTGCTGTTGAACGATTTGTTGTAAATTGAAGAGTGCCAAACCGCACATTTGCATATGCAAGCTGTGTGTGTGTGTGTGTGCCATGTGTGAGAGTGTGTGTGTGTGTGTGTTGTGCTTGGCCTGACTCGCACTGTCACAACCTCTTGCCATTTGCTAATAAGCCACAACGAATGCTGCGCACTTCAACTGAAATTATGCGCTTAATAAAATACTTTCAAAAATAAAAGAAATCAAACGAAATCCTGCTGGCATTTATATTGCACATGAATGTCCCTGCTCGGGCGCCTTGTAAAATTTTAACATTCGCCTCATCGAATTATTTGTTTCTAAATGTTTTTCACAAGTGAGTTCTTAGATTTTGGGTTACGACTCATTTAATTTACCTTAAATCTGTCAAATATTCGTACCGAATATCTACAAGAAGAAAAGTCCCTGCTCGGGCGCCTTATGAATGCCCAGAATTCGATAACATTTAGTTTTTAAAAGTCTTACCATCTTCTGCCTGCATTCCTTATAGCTTTATTCTGCTCAAGCTTTGGAAAATGTTCTAAAATATCGACTCGATGCATTCGCTTTCATTGCTGACACTTTTGTCGCATTCAGCCAGGCCCACTCGAGGGGTGTGGGGAGGGGGAGGGAGAGGATAATAACAGCTAGCCAGATCCCGGCAACTGCCTGGGCTCCTGCTGCTGCCCTGTCAGCCCAGTGCAATGCCCGAAAATTATTTGCGCCCATAAACTTTGCCCGCTTTTCAATTATTTCAAGTTGCGCATTTTATTTGCGGGTTTTTGCCGCGTTCGCGTTCGCGTTCGCGTCCGCGTCCGCCCTGCGGTTAAAGGCGGCAACAGCCAGGCAGCCACCCACACATGGGCACAATGACCAACAGCCCGAACGTGGATACCCATTGCTGGTGGATGCGGATGCGGATGTGGATGTGGAGTATGCGTCAGCATTTTCGGCTACAGATGCATTGCGATTCTCTTGACCTGCAGTTAAACCGCCAAAAAGAAAAAAGGAAGCAGACGCGAAAACAAAAACGCGACAGTCAGACAGTAGGAACGGGGAGAGGTGAGGGGGGACAGTCAGACAGACAGTGGGATAGACAGAAGCCCGGCCAAGGAATACACATGTACGACACTTGCAGAGGAAGCTAAGCTCCAACATTTTCGCTACTTTCATTTGTTCGCAATTTGCGTCCTGCCCTGCGGTGGAAGCTGCTGCTGCTGCTGCGGTTAAGTTCTCCAAATTGCAGTCAGACTCGACAACATGAGACACAAATACATATATATATATATACATATATATATATATGTATGTATATATATACATGCACATGGCCCGGTAGCTGGAGCATATATATATTTATATATATATACATAAATGCGATGTCGGGTCGGATTTGGCCGGGGCTGCTTTTAGCTGGGAATCGGCAGGGACACTGCCCAATAAGTGGCAAAAACGGCGCGTGCTTTTTAGAGAGCACTGTGCAGCAGCTCGCAGCAGCTGGCAACGTCCAAGGTCCATTTTGGGGCGAGCATAATTTAAAGCTGAGGCGTGCAACGATCTCTGGGACTGTGCGATGTCTGCCATTGGCATTGGCTGCGTTGCCAGCATCAACAGCAGCAGCAGCAGCAGCACGAATCACTCAGCCGCAGCCGCATAAAGTTCATGTTGCGAAACAGTTGCCAGGACGCTGTGGCAACAACAACGGGGCAATGCAAATAGAATCGACAGGACTTCAAGTTTTTATTGTGAACCCGAGGCGAAAAATGCAGCACCAACAGACACACACACACACATGTCTCCCTCTCTCTCTCTCTGTGTGTGTGTGTGTCTCGTACGTGCACTATCAACGTCATCGGCCACATTTGGCTCTGCCTGTGCCCCAGACTCCGATTGCGACTCCAACTCCGACAGCGACAGCGACTGCGACTGCGACTCGGCGCCGGCAACGTCATCGTCGTCAGCGTTTAAGTGCCGCATCCGGTCGGACTCCCAGCGCCCGGCCAGAGCGAGATGGCACATGAGCTCAACTGACACGGCTCCAAGCCCCCAACACACACACACACACACACACACACATACTCCGAGTCAGAGCCGACATTGGGGCGCTATTGATTTTGGCTGCGATGCTTCGTTGAGCTCTGTGTGTGTGTGCGTGTGTGTGTGCGAGCATGTGTGAGTGTGAGTACTATTTGGGGTTGGACTGTATGAGAATTTCGGATGCTGGCACGGACCATCGGACAAATGGGCGTGTGCTGTGGTCAGTCAACGTATGCGTGATATTTCCTCTATGCGCCTGGTCCGGCACATGACTCCGCCCCGTTCGCTTACAAATTGAACTGAAATTGTCGAAGAAAACGAATCAAACTGAAGCCGAAGTCAGTTACAGGCAGCTTTTAGCTAGAAAAGAGCTGGGAACTACAAATTGTCCCTGCTCGGGCGCCCCAGCTGAAGAGTCGAAGTCAAAATTTATTCAAATTTGTCAAATATGAACCTTGTCTGAGTCAGCCGTGGATTCGCACCAGCGTCCTGCTGGATTGGGTCACACTTGGACACTTGATGCCAAATATCTTAGCTTTTCTTTAAATTCGCGAATATTCACGAATCATTCATCTAACACTCACTCGCACTCTCTAAGCTACAGTCCAGATACCAGGCCACAAAGTACTGTCGACCACATTGGCATCTATAAATAGTTATGATTCCGGTGCAGGTCTGGATGCCAGCATCCGTCACCTGTGCTGCGGCGAAGCCATTTAATTCCCAGTTGAGCGTTGTCCTATTGGGTGCGTCTGGAAGATTGGTTCTTCCTGCAGCTAATAGCCAAGCCATAAAACGACTATAAAGGGGTCGAAGAGGGGGGGAGAAAAAACACAGCTTCAGATCGTGTGGCCCAAAGTGTAACTGAAACTCAGCCACGGGCCATGGACGTGGCGACAACTTTGAGTTATTGCTGCGACAGATACAATTACAAACGATTGCCCCAAAGGCCTGCGGAACAGCGGGCCTTGCGGTCAATGAATGAACGAATACCGAAATGAATGAATGAATGAATGAGTGAGGGAATGAATGGCTGGCTGCCTAGCTGCCGGGCTACCTGGCTGCCTGGCTGCCTGGCTGGCAAGAGTCGAAAGTCAAAGAGCTGGGACCCAACAGTTTTCTCACCTTTGTCGGGGAATCGGAAGCGATGCCAATCGCGATTTGTTATCGACTGCCAAAGCTGGCGTTGGCGTGGCGTTGCCCAGTTGCTGGCTGCTGCCTGCTGCCGATTGCCGATTGCCGATTGCAGTTGGCAGATTGGTAGATTGCCACATTGCAGACCTATGAAACCATATCCGACTTTTCAGCTCACTATGGGCAATAGGATCATCGAACTTTTTGCGGTGGGGAAGCTGTTGTTGCTGTTGTTGTTGGTGTTGTTGGTGTTGATGCATTGTCTGCACATCGCTCTGGCTTATTGCGGTTAACCGAAAGCTGTCTATAAATTATTAAAATTGTCTCATTATTCATATAGAATACAATAGATTTCATTTACGTTTCATTTTATTGCAACAAGAACAGCAACAGCAACAACAGCAACAACAACAGCGACAACAGCAACTGGCAGAAGAACCACAGCGCGAAGCAACACCACAGAACCGGTCACAGATCGTTCAATTGCCTTTGTTTGTTTGTCTCTCGTCGCCTAAGCTCGCTTTCTGGCCAGGCTTAGGTCACCAGACATTGGCGACCAGCCTGCAATGCGTGGGAGAATTTTAATGAAACTACAGACAAAACAGCAAGACAAACGGACGGACGGACAAACAGTCAGACTGACACACACACACACACACACACACACACGCACACACACACACCTTAAATCTCAATGAACCCAACCCAAATGGCAGAACTTGTTGTGCTAAATATGACAGAAAAGTGGCCTTTAATGCATATTTATGGATTTGCAATAGACCAACCTACAATTTAATAATAATTTACACATTTATCTTTTTTCATTGCAGGTGAGTTCTCCAGACGAAACGTTCTGCCACAGTCCCAACCAGCTGCAATGGACATTCAAGGAAGTCCCAGCTCGGGCGCACTCGGTATGGGTAAAACTTGACTGCCTGAGACGATTTTCTTGGTGTTAAGTCTAATATTTGACAATGGGACATTAATTTGAACTATATTTTTAGTCATTGCAAATCATTAGCAGAAAGTCCCTGCTCGTGCGCATGCCAAAGTTGAGGTTCAGGTAAAGGTTTTGCTGGGACTTCTCTAGGGATACGTAAAGAGGCCTAGTTCTGGGCATAGGTAAAGGGTTTGACAGTAATAATTCGCATTTCAATTGAAATTTATATGTTGGATCAGTCGAAGGTCTGCATGGTCCACTCGCAATAAACTCGTGTTTGGCCACAAGTAATTCCCGATGAATACTTCCTCATTACTGCAAAAGGCAAACCACAACCAGGTTTAGCCGCTGATCCAAACGAATTTCCCAGCGATTTTCAGCAGCTTCTGCTGCTCTACAAGCATCGTGAACATTGCTCTTATTTCCCATACAGTGCCCGAGTTGTGTCTAGACGTAGCAGCGGATCGAGGGTGTGCAAGTGGCAGAGGAAGAGACCTGACTCTGACTCTAACTCTGACTCTGAGTTGGGGTCGGTCACATGGCCGCCAGTCGCTGGCATTTCAATCAGATGGCTGGCGCGGCTGTAGCGAGCGCTGCAACAAGTTAAGTACATGGCCCATAACATGGCCAACGCGTGTAATCGCAACTTGTTGCTGGATGTTGGCCTTTTAATTATGCCAGCAGCATATTCAAAGGCCCTCTCGGTCAAATCCTTAGACCCGAGCTCGTTAGCCTGGCCGGTATGTTTGATACTCACTGGCCCCGTGGCCCCATGGCCCACCCGTCCTCCACTCGAATGGCCCATGATCCCTCTCGCTCCCTCTCTCTCTCTCCCTCTCTCTTCCTCTCTCTCTCGCATGGACTGCGATGACATCTCAATAGTTGCGGCTTTGGCCTAGCATGTCAAACCTCTGAGGGCGCATTGTCAATGTCCGAGCTGCCTTGTCAATTGCTGCACAAACTGAACTGCTTGGGAACGGTATTGGGACTGGTATTGGAACGCAGAAATTTTCTGACTGTCCGACTGTCCGACTGTCGGACTGTCGGTTGCAACAAGCATTTGATGCAACGTCGCTTAATTAGCATCATGTGGGCCACAACGGAGGAGACGAGACGCAACATTTGCCTAATTAGTAACCTTGACTGCCGTCTGACTGATGGATGGATGGCTGGCTGGCTTGCTGGCTGGATGGCTGGATGGATGCCAGAATTGTTGGCTGGTTAGTCGGTCGACTGGTCGGTTGAATGTTAAATGGCAATCAAGTTGCTGCCAATGCCAACTCTTTGTTAAGCGCCCGCTAAGCCGCTGCACTAGCTAAACACAACTCATGCCGCCGACTGACTAAACGACTGGACGACTCCGGGCCAGTCCGCATCTCTGGCCAATCTCTGGCTGCTCGCTGCTGGCTGCTGTTTTGTTTGTCATCATTCTCATCATCAGCGCCGGCTGACTTACACGAATACGCGGTAATGTTGCGTGCATGTCTAAACAATTCAAATCCCAACGACGACGTACGCAAATTGTCCAACGACGACGACAACAACAAAGACCGAGTGAAACAAATCGCAACTGCATGCCATGCCACAGCTCCTCAGCCCAAAAGGTACCGAGTGTGTGTGTGTGCGAGAGAGGCGGGGCGGTGGGTGGGGCAGAGGTGTGGGCATATCGTGCTTGAAATTATTGGAAGGTGTCAATGCGTGGCAAGCTAACTGCGTCCTCTGGCCGCCGCGTCGCCTTCTTGTGCAACTTCCTTCCGTGTGGCAGCTTAAGCAGCCACCATGGGCCAAACTGGTGTTTCTTTAGCTATTTTGAAGATCCTCTTTGTGGCAAGTACTTAATAACGGATATTCCCACTTCATTTACTGTTAGATATATCGGTTAACGAAGTGTCCTGCTTTCATGTGTAATCCTTAAAGGACTATTCATTAAAAACTGACTTATCGACGTTATCGATAAGTTTATCGATCAATATGTTAAAAATTGGTCTTGCTATCAAATATTGTTAGTTCTTGTAAAGAACACATTTCAATGCTTTTTATTATGAATTATCTTTGTTTATTTTAAGTCGATAACAAAATGGATTGTTTCTTTGATAACAAAATCGATTCTTTTCTTCAATATTGATTATTATTGTTGAGGCTAACAAACATTTTTTATTTCCACTTCTTCTTTCTTCCTTTTTTCGATAACTTTATCGATTTATATTCACAATTACTTTCCTGAAAACTCATGTCGATAGCGTATTCTTTCACACTCCTTTCGATAAGCTAATCGATTAAGTACAATTACAAATAGTCGATTAAAGACTTAACACACTTTATTGATTGTCTATTCGACTCTAAGTTTTCTGTTGCTACCCACTGTGCTAGCCCTAAACGCTGGTATTCGATTGATATCCGGACAGGGACATGGACATAAAGCCCGCGTGTCCGGGTTTCGGCGGTCTGTCGCCAGACGATGGCATCTGCGGGCTTGCGGCATGTCCGACCTGTGGCAAGTGCGTGTAAATGCAAATGTTGTCAATGTGCAGCCGAAAATTGAATTGGGAATCGGAGGCTTTAGTTAAACGCGTACCGACCGCAGCCGCGTTTGTCCATTCAGTTCAAGTCCTTAATACAAATTGCAAAGTAACCGCGACCGCGAGCCCAGACTCGACTCGTCAAAGTTGTTGTTGTTGTTGCTGCTGATGCTGCTGATGCTGTTGTTGCGGTCGACTAAGCCAAAAAGCAAATCAACTCGCTGTCCCTCTGACTGTCTCGCCTGCTGCTGCGGGACTGTAGGGGCCAGGTGGGGTTGGGGCCGCATTGAATGAATTCAATTGCCGACCGCAGACAGCAGGCCGAGGGCCAAAACTAACACGACGCTCGATGTTGCACTTTCAATGTTGTGTGTCTTATTGTTGCTGTTGCTGCTTTACGGTTTTTAATATACCCTATAAAGTCCGTCATATGCAGTATGTCCTCTAAAGCTGAACTGTATACCCCTTGCTCACAAAGTCTTGATTATATACTCACATTCGTTAATTATACAGATTTATACGCCTATATATACCCCTTACATTGGATATTTTGTATGATAGATGCTGCCACTGGGCAACATTTTTGTCATATCTCACATTCAAATTGACAGCGTCAGCTACACCATTGTTTGCACTGGCAAAATGACATCAACATTCAAATTCCATTGCCAGCATGAACCGAATGAAACGATTAGTTGGCAAATACTCTGAATGATAATAACATTTCTAAATGATGATCGAACAATTTGTACATTTCTTTGACAATGCGAATGATGCAGATGAAATTGTGGAAATATCAACATTTGATACATTCATTAAATGATGACATTTGTGATAATTCCACTACTTGAGCAATGACAACATTCTCGAATGATAATGATGGTCGAATGGTGTTCGATAGTATAAATGTTATGAATCATTCCGTGGTAACATCAACATTCGGCACATTCACGAATGGTGTTGAATGTACAGGGTATCTCATGCCCGAGCAGGCCTGTGCCGTTGCATTATTTGAATAGTTTGTTTGTTGTTGTTGATTCTATAATGTAGGCTTGTGTTTGGAGGCCTTCAATTGCATCACAGCGACTGCAACGGCGACGGCGACGGCGACGCACCAAAAGTATCTGTTGGATGCAGTTGCATCTGCACTTGTATCGCATGTATCGCAGTTTTAATCGTGCGCCCAGCCGTCACATTTTATTTTGGCCGCATTGATATGCAAGTGGCGACTGGCGATGGTGTTGCTGGCGGCGTGGTGTGCGGGGGCGGCCGGCGGGTCCCAAGGGGTGGCTGGGGGTGGCAGCGAGGAGTGCAGGTGCCCGCAGATATGCAGATACTTTTGGGTCTTAGTATCTGCAACATGACTTTCAAACGTAATACAAACAGTTCATACATATGGATGGATGTCTGACTTGTCCGTCCGTCCCTCCGCTCGTCCCTCCGCTCGTCCGTCCGTCTGACTGTGCGGCACCTGGCAGCTCAGGTCGGTCCGTCTTTGGCCATCGCTGGCGCAACTTCGACAGTCGGTCGATCACGCAGAGCAGCGACTGCGAGGCTGCCCGTTGCAGCGCATCTTTTTTTTGCTTTTTTTTTGTTTTTTGTTGATGTTGTGTTCAAGTATCTGGCAGATACTTTTGCCTGACTCAGCGCTCAGAGTTTGGCTCTCAACTTTCAACTTTAGTCTTAGCGCTTAGCTTTGTTGGCTCTATTTGGGTTACTCGCTGCCATTGTACAGTTAGACTGCCCTCCAGCTCGCTTCTTGTTGCCGTTGTTGTCGCCCTCTGTGTTGTTGTCCCCCCACCCCCCTGCGGCCACCTGTGGCCGCCCCCCTGCTGGTGCTGCCAACAGGTCGCACATCACTTGTCATTTTATTTACTCTTTTTTTTTTTTTGTTTGTTTGCGCATTTTCAACGGGCTGCCGTTCAAATGATGAAATTGAATTAATGTGCCCAACATTGAAGGCTTCAAGTGGCCGGCCCCATTTTGCTGCAGGAGCTGTGCAAACACTAAAACTAACAACACACACACACACACACACACACATTGGCAGCTTTTGGGGCACAGATCATGCTCATGCATTCATGTTGCACTCACTCTGAAGTGTGGCACTGCTCGGATCTTAACGTGTGCCGAATTCGATAAATGCTGAGACAACCCTGTCCAAGTTGATTTTACAACACTGGGCGGCAGCGCTTTTCGGCACCAGCTTTGACTAACTTTAGTTTTCGGCTTGTGAAACTTCTGTCTCTTAGATCTCAATCATTTGCCACTTCGGCTGAGGGCAACCAGCTTGAAAAGTGTTTGCCATATTACATTTTCCCCGCATAGAGAAATGCAGTTGATTCAGACCGCTTTATAGGACCTGTGAATACCTGTCAAAGAGGTCCTGGCTGCAATTATGGGAATACAAAAGAAGTTAATGAACTGCATCTTGAATGTTTCCTGCTGCCACATTGCCAGGGAAATAGAAACTTATGGAAAGGAGATGCTTTCGCATTGCTCCTGCGATCCCCGAGTATTTTCTCATGTTCTAAGCTAACTTGCCGTAAGACGCTGCATGGGAGACGGGCATCAAAGGTTCATTGGCGAAACATTCATTTCGATGAGAACTTCTTTCTTAAAGGTTTCCATTACAAATAATATTTATATTGTCTCAATTTGAAGAGTACAACTTGAGCTGAGCCAAGCCGGGTAATGGGCTTGCAAAGCTTTTCTAATTCTGATTTTGATTCCAATTAAAATTTTTTAACTAGCTACTCGTCTTTGTCTGCCCATGGTCTCCCCCCCCCTCCCCCCTTCTACAGCAATTACCTATCCCCAGTTCCCCCTTTTAATCCACCCTCATGTGAACACCTTACCTCACATAATCCTAGCCAAAGTCTATTCAATTTTTCGACTCCCACTCGCTGCTGATCTTCATTGGCGACCTTCAGTGGCAGCCGCGCTGAGTGTGTGACCGCGACCCATTTGCTGGGTTCCCATGACACCTGCTTCGCTCAGTTGCCGTTAGACAACGGTCACACTCACACACACACAGACACACTCACACATGCACTTGTTAAATTTTGGGCTGTGGTTGTGCCTGACATTCATCAATCAGCTAAGGCTGAGCGTCATGTTCCATGTTCACACAGTTTAACTGGTTCGACTGAGTGCGAGTGCGAGTGTGAGTGCGAGTGCGAGTAGTCATTCATTTTATTCATATCTGACTTCGCTCAGTCGGCTGTACTACAACACGGTGCACAATGGGCTCTGCTGCAGTTGTCAACGTGCCTGCCCTACCGCTGTCCCGTCCCTCCTTTGTCCGTCCTGCCTGCCGTCCAAGACTGTGGGAATCTGTTACCCTTTCTCTCGCCAAACAAATACGAAATAACTTTTGTGCTGAACTACAAAGGGGGAGCGGACGAGAGACGACTGGGGGGCGGTGTGGTTGGGGTAGCCAAGCAACTGCAGAGCACACAATGCCCACAAGAGCCAGAGCTGGAGATCGGGGACGGCGACCAACCACAGCGCCAGTCAAAGCCCGCGACTGCGAACTGCGACTTGGACTTGCAACTTGCAACTTGCAACTTGCCAACACTTTCCCGTTGCCAGTTGCCAGTTGCCAGTGGAGCTGCAGCTTGGTGCCGTGTCAGGTGCATTTGCAGCTAGCCATTGTTTTTCAGGCGCGCCCCCGCAGCAGCGCGGCGGCGCGGCAGCGCAGCCAACGGCAATGGCATCCAAAAGGGTGAGCTGCCAACATTTGGGTGAAGGTTGGGCAGCCACTGAAGGGGGGCCGGGGACTCGGCTAGGAGAGGGGCGACATGGGGGCGGGACGGGCGGCTCACTCAAGTCGCGGACTGAGTTGAACGTGTTGTTCGGATTATCCGTGAGATAATTTCTTTTGCTGCTGCTGCTGCTTCTTTTTTATAATACCCTGCATCCATGGTAAATGGTTATAATGGGTATGATGGTTTTATGCCAACGCATGTAACAGGCAAGCTAATAAAGCTTGTATAAATATATTCTTGATCGGGATTGTTAAAGTTAAGAGAATGGCAATATTAAATATCTATATTTAACACTTTGTTCCAAAGCTAAGCAAGAACAAAGTGTGGGGCAAGGTAAAGAAGAAGAAGCACAGCCGTATGTGCGCTTGGAAGGAAGCGGAAATGTTTGCAATAGCACCTTGAAGCTGGGCACAGGGTATCCCGCAGTCGTGCACTGCCGACTGCAGCACGCTGCAAAGATTTTTTTTCTTTTCTGGTCTATTGTGGGTACAAAACTGTCTTGTTCGCATTTGCCGCCTGTCAACGCTTGGACTTGGCTAAGCAGAGCAACTCTTGCTCTGTGTAACTGTGAATGCTCTATTATGTGTGTGTGTGTGTGTGTGTGTGTGTGTGTGTGTGATTGTGTGTGTGTCATGTGCAGGCCATTGCCATTATTCCTAATTTCGTTTTAAATCAGATCTCCCAGCGAGTGGCTGCTGCTGCTGCTGCTGCACGGGCTCCGACGTCCACGTCCACGGCGACGGCGACGGCGACGTCAACGCCAACGCCGCCTACTAAGCCGCTTGACATTCCTATTGCCTGTAACCCTCTCCATACCAACACCACCCCCACCCACCTTCTCTCTCCCTCTCCCTCTCTTTCTCTCAGCTTGTTGGCCCACTGCAATCTTTATCGTTTCGGGCCAAGCGCCGCCAGTCTTTAGCTTCAGTTTTGGGCCAGCGGCTAAAGGCCAAAATTGTCCAAGCTCTGCAGCCAAAGCTGGCACAGATCAGGCCAGGGCAGGTTAGGGCCATTGTGTATAGTTTTTTTTGTTTTGTCTTTTCGGGATTTGCAGCTTGTGCTAGCCAGCAGCAGCAGCAGCAGCAGCAGCAACAATTGCCTCCGTTTCGTAGTTGCTGCCGTTTTATTTTCTATTTGTTATGGCTTTTCTCTTAATTTGAGGTCGTGAGAATCATGGCTAATTAATTGACTCGCTGACTGACACACACACACAGAGACACACACACACAAACACACTCACACACACACACACAGGCATGTGCATGTGCCTGTCGCATTGCTGGACAATTAGGCAGCAGCTTTGAGGACTTTAACCAACCGCAACTTGAACTAATTTCAGCTACTCGACTTGCAGCTTTGCAACTTTCCACCAACATTATACGATATTATATTGGGCATATATGCATAGAAGGTCTAGAAGGTACTAAGGTCAATTAAGATTAAATAAAGCCTTTTTATTTGCAACCCCAGCGAGAAGTTCGAACTTGTCAACTGCTTTCGAGTCGAAGAAATCAAATTAGATAAGTCCAGATTTACATTCAGGTTTCGAATCCCAGACATGTCTCCAAATGTTGTAGAACAAGTGAAGATCTAAACATAAATTTCTAAACTTATAAGAACCAAGTCTAAGAAAAGTCCTTAAACTTGGCAAGAAACTAACATTTGCTGATAACTGGTAAAACATTAGCTAACAGCCTGGAAAACTAACAAGAAAAGAACTTGTTTAAAAAAAGTTAACATTTGCTCAGCTTGTTAACGCAACTTTTCAATAATATTTCTAATCATAATAAGAAATAAAAGATAATAGGAAAGAATCTTGATACAAATTCAATTTGGGAGAATTCAGAAACTTTTTGAATTCAGAAATATTTGCTATGAAATTGATATAAATATTAATTTTAGTCTAAGGCTTGTTGCAGTTGCACATGCAACACATGCAGACAAATTATGTTAATATTGATGGAGAATCAAATGCAAATAGCAGAAGAAGAGCAAAAACAATTGGGCAAAAGCTAAAATTCTCAGATTGTTTTAGCTGAGTGGAGCAGTGAAATGGCGAGAAGAAAGCGACGAATTGTTGCTGTTGTTGCAGTTGTTGCTGTTGTTGCGGTTGTTGTTGCCCTTTCGTGTTGCCGCTTCCGCATCGATTTTCACATTGGCCACTGCTGCAGTTGATGCAGTTGCTGCTGCTGCTGCAGTTGATGCAGTTGCTGCTGCTGCTGCAGTTGCTGTTGCTGCTGCTGCTGCTGCTGCTTTGTTGTCTCTTCCTTAAGTTCATTACAATTTATTTTTATGTGTAATGCAATTATTGTTGTTGCAGTTGCCGTTGCTGTTGCCGCTACATTTTGTTGTTGCTGTTGTTGTTGTTTTTGTGTTTAATGTTTATTCGCGCTACTTGGCGGGGGCGTTTGCGGCAGCAGCCAGCAGGGCCGTTCGGTGGGGTGGGGTGGGTAGGGGAGGGGGCACCAGGTTATTCAGCGAGGTCTTTGTTACACTCTCGGACATGACAACGGAGGCACGACCACGACACGTTGCGAATTTGCCACGAATGTTGTTGCTGCTGCTGCTGTTGTTGCTGTTGCTGTTGCCACTTCTGCCTGCCGCGCGCAGCAGCAGCAGCAGCAGCAGCTTGGCTGGCGGGCAGTGGGCGGTGGGTTGACCTGCCGTTGCACCAAATACAAGTATGTGTATAAGCACACACCAACACACACACACACACACACATCCACATAGTCACACATCTGGCGCTGCAGATCGCGCGATTTCTTAATATGAGAATATTCCCACCATTGTCTTTGGGCTGGCCTGGTCTGCTGTGCTCAGCTCCGTGCCCGGCCAGCTCTGCCCTGGCGCTGGGGTGAGTGACTCGACGAGGAGTGACGGCGACAAACCGACGACGTCAATGTCCACTCCAGCCCATCCTCAGGCGCTGCTGCTGCTGCTGCTGCTGCTGCTGCTGCTCCCACTGCCCAGCGGTTTCGATTGCATGTGAGATGGCCATGCCTCCACTCTGTGGCCCATTTAGCACTCGCGCTACCCACGAGCGCCGTTTTGAATGTGTCTGCCAGTTGCAGTTGTTGCAGTTGTTGCTGGTGTTGCTGGTGTTGCTGGTGTTGGTGTGTGGTTTGGCGCTGCTTTAATTCCAGTTATGCGAACTTCACTTCTTTTGTTTTTGCACTCGTAAACAGTGCAAATTCCCGAGCGCATTCACATGACTGCAACTTGCAACTGCAACGTGCAACGGCAGCAGCAGCAGCAGCAGCAGCAGCAGTCGCATTGGCCCTTTTGGTTGGGGGCCTCTGGAGGTCATTACTGGTCACTGGCAGCTGGCAGCTAGCACCTGGTGAACGGTTCCCGTTGCACCTTCTCGCGTGCAACACGTGGCCAGCAGCAGCAGCAGCAGCGACAACGGATTCGTCAGGTTGTTCTCACCGTTTGCTCTTGTCTCTAGCTAATTTATTTGCATTTGCCGCTCTTGTTTTTACCTCCGCTAATTAATAATTTATACTCTTCATCTCACTCTCAATCTTTCTCTCTCTCTCTTTTGTTTTGCAGGTGAGTCTAACGGTTAACGGCACCGCAAGGTGCGTTTTGGGAGCAGGCATTAAAACTAAACTCCCACCACATGCAATTAACTAGACAACACTACAAAACGGGTAAAAAGTTTCCAATGAAGGTAGGAAAGAGCCCAAGATTTGGCTAGAAAGTCTTTGAAGCATGATCTGTGATCAGTCGATTGAACACGCTTTCATCTTTACTACAAATGTATGAAGTAGAATAATACTTGATCAGTGATCAGTGAAGATCATTCTTGAAGAGAAGAAAAACCCCATATTGGTAAATAAATCTTTGAACGGGCCTAAAGACTTGATCAGTGATCAGTTATGATATGCGATCTTCTAGTTGAAAGCCTTGTGATCTTTGCAAATAATAAAACTGCAGTGATCAGATTCCTTTGGTGATCTCTCCAAACTTTCACATCTAAAATATAATTGATCGATGCTTTTCTGTTTATAATCTTCAGACTGTTTTGAACTTTAGATCTTTACTTTGTGATCTTATGATCGCTTTTCGTTCTCTGTCTTTTATAAGATGATCTCTTACTAATTGGTCGATGCATTAATAACATATTCAGCCAATTGATCGTAAGACTATATAAGTTAAGCATTGCTGATCTACACTTAAACTGATCTATATCCGATAGATATTTAAGCCGAAATCCCATTTCTATATCCAATATGTTCATATTTTCTAAGCCCTGGCGATCACAATTGGCCGCGATCAGTCGATTGTATAAATCTAAGCCACACTGCATATAATAGACACCTGCAAAACGAACGAACAATTGATCAGCCAGAGATTAACAAAGATTTTCCCACAATTTTCCAGCAAAATGCCCGAAAATTTGTTGCTCTTTGCTGTCGCATTGCAGGAACAAGTCTAAAATTTCATTATCGCGCACTTGTGTGTGTGTGTCTGGCTGTGTGTGAGTGTGCGAAACTGAGTGCCCCCCACTCCTGGCCGTAGCGCTGCTTATCCCATTACAACAAGCGCATCTGTGAAGGCTGCACAGGATACGCGAGGGGTCCGGCTCTGGGTCCGGGAGGATGCTGCTGCGTCTTCATCTCCGTCTCCTGCCACTTGTTGTCCGCCTCATGTTTCAGTTCGAGCCCAGACAAAAGCGCTGCTGGGCAAATCGATCGAGCCTCGAACAAGGACATTGTCCTTGTGCGCGCTACTTGAGTCGAGGGCAGCCCGCAGCCACAGGTGCCGCCTCGCCTCGCCTGGCCACTCTACTCCATGTCTCTCCTCTGCTCTCCTCTCCGATTAGCCGTTGCCGCTGCGTCCAACGCGAAAAACAGTTCGCAAAAAAAAAAAATGTATGGAAGGAAAATTGTTGTTGTCATGGGAAAATTGTGCAGGTGCAGCTGCTGGCTGCTGGCTCCAGGCTCTGCCCCTCATCCTGAATGTCCTGCATATGAAAATCGCTGCACTACATCTCGCCCGGGCGGTAATTGAATTGATCGTGATTTGCCATTGTTGCCGCTGCGGCCCCGACTGAGGATGCAGATGCAGTTGGCGATTGTTGTTGCTGCTCTTGTTGTTCTTGTAATTGCCTACCTGGTGCTGCCTCTGCCTCTGCCGCTGCCGCTGCCTCTGCCGCTGCCGAGGGCAGTTTGTAGCGAAATCGCCGATTGCCAGGACAATGACAATGCGCATTTGCTGCTGCTGCTGCTGCTGCTGCTGCCTTTGGCATATTTGCAACGTGTCATCCGTGAGTTTCGATGCTTGAGAACATTTTTCGGGCTCTTACTTTTTGCTGATGCTGCCCCTGAGCCTGTTCTCGCCCCAGCTCTGCTTCTTCTTTTTCTTTCAATTTTATTTTATTTTTTTTATATTGCCAGCGAATGTTTTTTGGTGCGTGAGAAAAAGGATTAAGGATTGTCCTCTAGGTGTCTAACAAAGGCGCATCCGAAAGAGGTGTGCGTGTGCGTGTGTGTGTGTGTGTGTGTGTGTGTGTGCGTCTGATAGGAGCAGCTGAAGTTAGCACACACTCATGTGCATTAGTGTGTGTCTAAACCAATGAAATATTAGTAATATGTGCGAAACCCGTGTGAAATATATTACGGAATTGATCTAAGAGTTGACTTGGAGTCTAAGCACAGAGTGTAGCTGAGGGTGTTATATTTTGTAGGGTATTATCATTTTATCATGAAATGTGTTACTCATAGGAGAAGACGTCTTATACTATATAGAGAAGATATATAGATATGAATTTAGATATATATACATATAGCAAAACAGTCGATATATCCTCATAATACTTGGCATAGGTTCACTTGGCTGTGGCCGGATCGGCCCACTCTGGGTCTGTTAACAGTATCTCAGCTGCATCGGACTGCCAGATCATGAAGTTCTATTGGTATAAACGGTCGAGATAAAGAAAAAGTTGTTTGTTTATCGTGATATCTCGATCGAGCTCAGTTAAAAGGAGCTTCAAACATCTACGACAAATGAATTTCATTTCGCATTCCTATATAAAATATTGCTCACATAGGAATACTTGGCATATTATATATGCATCAAATGAAATGTCTTCCTCTCTGTAGAGATTTATAAAGATCATTCGTAGAATCAATTAAATCAGGACTTAAGCCTGAGAATGACCAGCTCACAATCTGGTCGGACGTCGGTTTTGCGTGGCATTCGAATGTTAATCAGGAGAATCAATTGCCAAATGTCAACTGGGCAGGCTTGGGCCTGGCTCCTCGTTGGACACGACGCGCCCCACTGCTGCCCACTCGCTGGGGGCAACTGCTGCCACGTTCTGCTGGCCAGCGATAAGCATCAAGTTCTCACGAACTTTTATTGTCCTCCTCGGCAGCAGTTGGAGCTGGAGTCGAGTCTGAAGCTGGAGTTGAAGCCGGGCGCCGCAATTGCACGAGCGGACGTGGGCAACACGAGCAGCATTTGCTCTTGGGCTGGCAATTAATGGGCCCAATGCCGATGACAATTTGAAATATTTATAAGCAAAACTTGAGCTAAACAATTGCCAGTCGAGCGTGAAATATGAGCAGGCGACACGCCCTGTACAAAAGGTACCCAAATAAAAACCGAACTAACCCAGTTCCAAAAATATAACATAAAACGTTGCCCGGAAGCGTGGCTGACGCATCAGCAAACAGCTCGACAGACAGTCATTCATTCAGTCAGTTAGTCAGTCAGTTAGTCAGTCAGTTAGTCAGTCAGTCAGTCAGTCAGTCAGTCAATCATATCGCTTGGTGTTGCCACCTTGGAGTCCAAATTTGGTTGTGTTCTGACCCAATTAACCGACTGCCTCCGCGAGGGCCGCTCGTGGGAGCTGATAAGCGTTTGTTTTTCAATTCAAGGCGCATGCGCAGCCCGTGGCTAAAAAACAAGCGAGAAAGAGAGAGCGAGAGCGAGAGAGAGAGAGAGAGAGAGAGTGTGTGTGTGTTCTTGCTCTTGTTGCACATAGATGCGGGACATGTGGAAATCCAAAACCTAATTAAATTGTAAAATAAAATTAGCTAAATTCATGGAAGGAAATGTAACCCTTTGGCAGCCCGCATCGCAACAGCCCATGACATAATATATAATGCACTCGGATGGTATTCACGAATGCATTCACAAATGCCACTCAATTCGTTGCGCAGATGCGTTTCGATAAATCGACAGTTGCCAAATCAATTTGATTAATGATCAATTTCGGGCTTTTGTCAATCTGGTTCAATTCTCATGTCGCAACTGGGTAAGGTAATAAACATTTATCGATAGGTTTTAGGTATGCAGTATGCAAAGATCAAACTTTTTGTGGCGTTTATCGAAAAGTGTATCGATAACATACATGTTGCTAAATGCTTGCTTAGGCACTTCAAAATCAGCTGATTATAATCTAACGATTTCAACAATCGTATTTTCAAGTAATTTTCTTTTTATTTTTATCAATTTAGTTTTGTTAATCGATAAATGTATCGATAACTGACAATTGCTCGCCAAAACAACAATCTGTCCGATTGATGCATAACTTATCGATAACAAAACACCAATTCTTAACCCAAACTAATCGATAACTCCATAAGTTTCCGTGCTTGTCGATTTCCAATAATTTCTAATCTATCGATAACAAAACATCAATTCTGTCCCTGTTGGTTTCTAATCGATTTATCGTTTATAAACGCATTTATTATAATTTATCTTTAATTTTGATCGCATCGATTAATTAAAACTTCCTTTTTATGGTTTGGCCCAGACCCGTTTAGTTGTGTGTCGCCTGCCGCGCAGACCTATTGCCACGCCCACCTTCGAGTTGGCAACAGCTGCGGGCACTTGTTGACGACACTTGTGCGATCTGCACTCGATTGGCATCAGTTTTTGTGGTCGTTTACCCGAACCCAATTTATGATTGCGCGCACAGCATCAAAACAGAGTGTGTGTTGGTATGTGTGTTGGTATGTGTGTGTGTGTGTGTGTGTGTGTGTGTGTGTGTGTTTGTGTGTGTGTGTGTGTTGTGACTAGTTGCACTCACCCTCGCACTGGTCCCTGCTGCTACTGTTGTGGGCGTTGCTATTGTTTGCCAGCATGTCCTTAATGTCAGCGCCGTTGTCCTGGCCGCTGGTCAGCGACAAGTTGCGCCCACAACGGGGCACGGTTTTGATCCTGGCCGTGTGTCGTGCTTGTGTGCGTGTGTGTATGTGTCCCTGTTTATTGTTGCTTTGTGCCAGTTGTTGCTTTTATTGCGTGTAAATCCTTGTATTCACAGGGACTCGCCCATTCGATGCCCATTAGGGAAGGTAAAGGCGGCGACTAAACAGATTTATGGCAAATATTTAGTTGATTCGATCAGCATTACACACTGTTGTTGTTGTTGTTGTTGTTGTTGTTGTGCGTGTTCCATTCCAGGCGTTCCGCAACGCGCTCGAACGATAACTAATCGAAAATGCAGCCCACGTACGACGCGCGCCCCAAAAAATAAGAAAAAAAACAGGCAGAAAGATACAAAATATGTTTTAAGCCGATTCCCGAACGGGTTAGGCCAGGCGGCAGCGCAGGGGCACGTCCACAGGCCGCAGATGCAGATGAAGATGTGTCGCTTGAGTAATTGTTGTGGCCCCCCTCTGCCGCGGCCCCTCTCCCTCTCCTCTGGCCAGCTTATTTTTCCATTTTCATTTTCGTTCTTGCGGCGCGCCAACAAAAGGCGGCAGCGTTGAAGAAAGTTTTGTGTTTCTTTTTTTTTTTTTGAGAGTAGCCGTTCAGGCGGAGGGCAGCGTGGGGCGAGGGGCAAGGGCTGGTGCCTGTTGGACATGTGCAGCTTGCGGCTTTGTTGTCGTTTGCCTGGCCAGTTGCCCAATCTGCGTGTCAATGCGTCGCGTCTTGATCCCATCAGCAGCGACGACGCTCCCAAGAGACCAACGCAACCAAACCCAATCTCACTCTGTGTATGTGCGTGTGTGTGTGTGTGTGCGGGTGCGGGTGTGCGATCATTTGGCATGTCCAAAACACTGGACGCTGCTCAACGTGCAGCTATTTAGGCACTTTGTCTCCGTCCAACTCCATCCGAGCTATCTGTGTGCTCGCATCTTTGTATCTGCATCTGTATCTGTCTCTGTATCTGTCTCTGTATCTGTATCTTTAGCTGTATCTTTAGCTGTAGCTGTAGCTGTAGCTGTATCGGTGCGTGTTTTGTATCTGATTGTTAGCTCGTCTGCGTCTTCAGCTCTCTATCTGGCTTCTTTGTTTCTTCGGTCCCATACGTGCACTACAGTTGTCCGGTGTGTCCGACCTGTGTCCACGTCCAATGACAACATTTCATCATCGTCATCATCGTCATCATCTTCGTTCGCCCGCTCATGATGATCTGCTTTTTGGTGCCGCATATAAAGCAAACGCAGCACCTTAAACAATAATTGTCAAAAACACATTTGACGAGCTCTGAATGCGCCTCGGACTCGGCCTCGGACAGGGCCAGGGACTCGAACTCGAACTCGAACTCGGACACGAGAATCGAGGACCGAGGACCGAGGACCGAGATGGTTATTATGCATGAGACTCAGTTATGACTATGACACGTTTTTTTATTTTCTCTCCCTCTCATTCATTGTTGCTGTTGTCGCTGGGAATTAGCAAGGCGACAAGCACTTCAAGAAGAGAAAAACACATATGTATATAGATTTATGTAGGTGTCTATGTGTGCTTATGGGAAAACTGATTGATACGCCTGATTATGGCGACAGCAACTCGAGTTCTTTAGTTCCCGAGTCCTGGACAGGTCAAGCTGGAGAGATCTAAGAACCAACAGAAAGAATACAACAATCGAATCTCTTGTTCAAATGCGTTGGATTCATAAGGATTCATGGATTCAGATCATGAGAATCTCTGAGAATGAGCAGAATGAATGAAAAGAGCGGGAAGCTTAGAGTTCGAACCCGCGAAAGCATGAAAGTCCGTTGCACTAACGGTTCTCCAACCTTTCTAGCAGATCTTTACGGGACTTTCACTTTTTTTCGCTGATCTTTCGAGTTCCTGCCGAAGAACCGTTACATTTTCAAATATTTGTTTTTTATGGACCTGTTTTTTTTCCATTTTTTAATTTCATGCATATCTCAAATTTCCATTGTTTGTTCGTTTCTTTTTCCCTTGGTGTATTTTTTTCACCCAGCTTTTCCTGTTGCCAATTCGTGGCTGTTCTTGGGATCTTTTTCTGGTTCAACGCCAAAGTGCGCAGCATTTCGGATTTGTATCTAAAACACGCAACGGTAAACCAAGCCAGAAATTATGCAAAAAACCAAGAAAAAAAAACCCTCTGAAAAAATAGAGAAAAGAACGGAAGAGTTAGGAGCTGTTAGGGCACAGACATCCTTGCGGATAACCCGTTTCGAGTCCTCATAAATTTTCCGTTAAAAACGAATGCATTTTTTTTTTGGGTACATTAAACTCGGGATTTGCTCATTTAAACGAAAACTGTTCGAAATAAAAATTGAATATCAGCCCGAAAGGAAGAAATGAGTTGTGCATAGGGAAAACGTTGGGCCACAAAGAACCGGAGACGACAATTGCCCTTGTCCTGGCTGCTGGCCCGGGACGCATTGTGCCCGACTCTGCTCCTGTCAGGATGTGCGTATGTGTATGAGTTTTTTTTTTTCATTTTTTCTTGCTGTTCTTTATCGCGCTTTGCACCCAGGCAGCAGCTTCGTTTGCTTCTTGTTTTTATCATTGTTGAATTGAATTAAAAAAGCGACGGTAATCAATGCGCAGGGACAAGTCGCGCACAGCCGGCGAGGGTCCTGGTTCCTGATTCGGCTGCTGGGTCGTCCTGCCCAAATCAAATGCAAAACCTTGTCTGCCTCACATGTGACAACGGCTACCCTCCACCCCTTCGCCCTGGCTCGTTCCCCTGCATATTTCATATCTTGGGAAAATCTTGGCCACCACCCAAGGAACCCAGCGACTGACAGTCACAAAAAAAAAACGACAAAAAAAAACAATAAGAAGCAGCTCACGGAGCATAAAAAAAACTCTCACACACACACACACACATGCTCAACAAGGACACGCAGGGCATAAAAAATTAATATAAAAAAAATTTGCATAGAAAAAAAATGCCGTTACACACACACACACACATACACGCACACACAAGACGCCGGGTAAGCAGGACATCAGAGGGTTGGGGCACACGGCCTGGGCCTACCTGGGCAGGACACACGGCGGCACAAAGCAATTGGCAAGGCAGCAAGAAGCAGAAAAAACTAACAACAAAATAGTAAACGTCGATCCACGAGCGGCACCCTCGGGGCACACACAACACACACACGCACACACACACGAAATTATCGCAGGGTTGCAAATCTGCGCGCAAAAAAATCTTCGAGGAAAACGGCAAAGGAAAAATTAAAGGAAAAGAAAACGCAGGCGTCGATCGGCAAATTGCATAAAAAATTGCAAGACTGCAGGCAACGTTCCCCTGCCCCTGCCCCTGTCCCTGCTCATGCCTAGCTTAAACCTTACCCTAGACCCGTTTCCACCCTGCTCCCTTGCCCCCGGCCCCTTGCCATTTCCCATTTCCATTTCGCATTCCGTTGAATGGCGTTTGATTAAGCGCACAAAGCAGGGACACGTTTTTTGTGCCTCTGCCTCTGCCTGTGCCTGTGCCTGTGCCTGTGTGTGTTTTTTGTGCTATATTGCGAGGACATTAGCAGCATCCTTTTACACGCAAGACGTGACCGTGGCCTACCCCTAGCCAAGCGCTCGGCGTCTGCGCAGCCGTCTCCTGGGCCAAGGCGATTGCAAGAAATGCGCGCGCAAAAAAAAATATCTTACCCCCCGAAAAGGATTAAACAATAATAAAAAAAAACAACACACACTCGCACACACACACTCGCACACACACTCGCACAGCAGCAGCAACAACTGTTAACCGAATTCAATGGAAAAGTATTACGGCATCCGCTGTCCGCGCCAGCTGTGCATCCCGCTCGCACTCTCAAGCCTCGCCGGGCATCATCTATTATTAGACCTAGATCCCATTTTGTGCCAAGGAGTCGGGGCCACGCATATCTCGGGGCTGGCCGCCACGCTTATTGCGCAGCTTCCACATGGACCAAGCGCAAAATCTCTCTCACTGTTCAACGCTCTCTCTCTCTCCCTTTCTCCCTCTCTCTTTCTGTCGCTCTCTCGCTCTTTCTCGCTGAGCTGCGCACATGCCTCGCACTGCGCAGAGGGCAACAAACTTCGTTGGATGCGCAATGCAAGGATTCCAGCTATAACAAAGATGCTTCCAGCCAAGTGGAACGCGCACTGGAATGGGGCTACGATTATGTCAAAGGAGTGTATTACTCCGGACAACAAGAAGAAGAAGAATACAGACTCTGGGACAGCATGCTGGGTCTTGAGTTACAGCTGGATAACTCAAGGATTATCAAAGATCTGACGGCTTGGCCGTGCTAGTTAGTTGGATTAGGACCAAATGCTGGCGGGAACCAAGCTTCATATGAATCTAGGCTGGGTTTTTATAGCTAAAGTAGCATTGTTTTACAAGGGCTGCAAATTGGGGCAGACTAAGAAGGAAACTAAGTTCCTTCAAGGCTTATAAACCTATAAATTCCGTATCAATGTGTTGTATTTAGATGAATCTATTTGTGAGTTATTTAGTTCGATCAAGCTCTATTTTGATATTACATTATCCGAAGAATACGCACTCGAAAGCTTTTCTAAACAATTGGAGGTTCGGCTCACGGTTCGAACCAGCTTCCTGCAATTGGATTCTGTGGATTCTTCAGACTTGTTTTCCACATGCGGGAAATCAGTTATTCCTTAAACTTTGATCAGATGCGCACTCAACCTGGACTCCACCCAAACGTGGAATACATTGCAACGCCCGCCTCCGGCTCAAAAGTTGTCTATTTTGAGCGAAAATCATTTTCGAAATTCGGTTCGGTTTATGGCTCGGCTGTTTTCGGAGCAACTCGTTTGGCTTAGGGTTCGGCTAGGTATAAAAAACCAAATTGTATCTCGACCTCGAAACGGTTCGGCTCAAAATCGTTGTCAAATATTCGAAAAGGTTCGCTTTTATATTGGCTTCCCAGTTGGGGAAGGTTTTATGCCCCACAGGGCTCCGGAGTTAACAGGTATTCCTATAGAAATATTGGACAGATCTGGGAAGCAGCTCTCAGCCTGTTGCCTGCAGATCTCTTGCTTCTGCTCCTGCTCCTGCTGATGCCCCTACTCCTGCCCCTGCCTGGTTATCATTAGCTGCTTGCAGCTTCTGGTTGTTGTTGTAACAACTCAATTTGCTGGACTGGCAAGGGGGGCGCGGAAGGAGCGCCAAACAATGCGAGCGACGTTGGCAGCGAGCGTCGGCAGCGAACGTTGGCAGCGGCAGCGCTGGCCAAGGGAGCAGAGCCGCAGAGTCCAAAGATGTTTTCATCCCCCTTTTTCTTAGTCGACGTCCACTCGCACACACACACACACGCACGCACACACATGCGTGTGAGTAGTGCGAGCGAGAGGCAAGCAGCAACTACCCCGCACGTGTGTGTGTGTGTTTGTGTGTGCACACACACGTTTTTTTTCTGCTGTTGTTTTTTTTTTCTCGTGTGTGCTGCGCTGCTGTCCCGCACACGGACCGAGGGCAACCGCCGGCCGCACACACACGCACACTCGTACAGCGCAGTCGGCGTCAGCGGCGACTGCACAGCCTCAGCCCAGACACGCACACTGAGAGCGAGTTGGCGAGACACAGAGACGGAGAGACAGAGAGAGAGAGAAAGAGAGGCAGGGACAGGACCGTAGACGACCGGCGACCGGCGACGACCGTCACAGGAAGACTTTCGATTGTCAGTCCACGTGAAGTCTCTGTGGGGTCAACAACACACGCGCTCTGCCCGTACAGACCAGGACGCGCTCAAGATCCTGTGTGGCTAAACGAAACGAACAAATTTACGAAAATCCAACGAACAACAAAAAAAAAAAAACAAACCCATTTCGAAAAACTTAACCGTTACACGCGTGCCCAAGCAAAAAGTGCGAGAGTTTCTTCGAAAGCGAAAAGAACACTTTTTTTTTTCTTCTGTTATTTTTGTCGAGGACCCCGCACACAGCGCAGGACAATTGGATTACCTACGATCGTGTGTGCTACGCGGTGCCTTGCCAGGAACTATAAATAAATAATTCTAGTTTTTTAAACATTTTTTTTTTATGCAACAATATAACAACTTTGTGATGTGCTAAAAGAAAAGAGAACAAAAACAGCTCAAAAACTATTTTTTTTTTTTTAAATGCCCAAGTGAAAAGTAAAAAACATATTCAAAATGTACAACAAAATGCTGTCGATCAGTGAGGATCATGGATTCCGTTCGCTGAGCCGTAAGTGTACAAAACTTTGGAGTCGAGAACCCACCAAAAAAACGGGGGGAAATACCTATTGACAGTGGGTGGGCGTGGTGGGCGTGGTGGGGGTGTCGCTTATTAATGTCGCAATGTTGAGGCGGGAGATAGACGATCTTGAAAGATAGCTTGCAGCATTTCTGAGAATTCTTCACCTTTCCGGTTGTTCGGCTTCTTCTGCCTGTTGTCGCTTTAATCATTCGCCGTCTTCTCCACTTCGGGAGACACAGCCCAGCAACAATAAAGGGAAATTGTGTGTGTGTGTGTGTGCCAAGCTGCCCTCTTTTAATTTTTTTCTTTCTTAGTCTTTTTTTTTTTGATAAGCGCCTGTTACCCAGAACAGCACAACAACAGCATGAAGAAGAACAAGCACGCCCGCACCCACACAATCTGAGATACATTCATGTGTACCCAGGTCTTATATGGCAGAGACCCAACCTATCTACCTACCCTATACTATATCTGTGGGGCACCTATATAGATCGCGCCTATTTACATATGCCATGTCCGTTGTTGCCGTCGCTCTTCTTCTTCTACTTCTTCGTGTTGTTGTTGTTGTCGTTGACTTTTCGGGTGAATATAAAGCAAACGGCGCACCGCGCGCGTCTCACCACAAAATGCAAACACAAATACAAATACAAATATTTTAGCGACCTGAAAAATGAAAAGTAAAACTTCACATTACAACATTGTCGCAAACAGCAACAACAACAGCAACAACAACAGCAACAACAACAACAACAGCAACAACAACTTTGTCTTATCACCTACAATAGCTACGCTTCATGCCACTCGGCAAACAGCGGGCCGCCTTTTGGACTTGGCCGCCGACAGTTGGCAGAAAACCTTCATCGGATCGCGCTGCCACGCCCACCACCAAAAGCCCTGCAGCAGGCCAAAGCAAATGCTGCAGTGAGCACTCTTATGGCTGTTATCGATAAAGTTATCGAAAAGCTATCGCTGGCAGCCGATTGTCAGTCTTCGATTAACCTAAGCAATTTATAAGCGCTCACCTAATAGATTTAGCTCGACAAGCATTTATCGTCCTTATCGATCGTCAGTTTCTATTGCCTGACATTTTTAAGCTCTAAGCCCCGTTTAATGCAAATCATTTACTGTCGTCGATTGTAGATGCAATCGTTTATCGATTATATATCGATATGAAGCAAAGGCCTTTGTGGCTATGTAGTAAGACTTCTCCCGCAAATCCCAATTGTTTACATTTCATTTATCTATGCTTTATTTTCCTAAATTGTTATTTTCTTTCGATTTGATCAACCTGCTTTCTATCGACATATATTTATCGATAATTGGCCTTTTGCTTGCATTTCAAATTTAACTGAAATAAATTTCTCTGGCCTCTCGCTGCCTTGTGCTCGTTTCCTTTCTACTTATCAGCACAGTTGGCGTTGTCAACCGTTGCCCCCCATTTACCCCCGCCCCCTCCCCTCCCTTCCAACCAGTTCCTCCCTTACCATACTATACATAATATATGTATATATATATATATCTATATAGACCACAGTCCTCACACGTTGTGTGTGTCCAGCTTTTGGCTTGACACGGCGGCATTTTTCTGTTTCGCCTCGAAACGCACACACACACACACGCGCACACATTGTTCAATTTGTTGTTGTTGTTGCTAGCCACATAGAGCATATAATATTAATATATATATAGTGTGTGAGTGTGTGCATGTGTGTGTGTGTGTGTGTGTGTGACCACATTTAATGCTCGCTTCCAGGCCGCCTATATTTGCATATGGCTCATTCACTCAACCTCAACCTGGCGGACTGTTTGTTTGTCCAGATACAAATACACACACACACTCATGCACACATGCACACACACACATTCACACACTCACCGCTGCACTGCTGTTGGGGTTAGGGCTGGGGGCGCGGGGTGTTGTTTGAAGGCGGGCGGCACATGCGGGTGTTATCAGCAGTCAGCGCTTGGCTTTTGGCTAACCGCTGCCGCTGCCGTTCCCCCCTTGCGTTGCCCTTGGACTATGCCAGGGGCACCTGGCCACCAGCAGCAGCAGCAGCAGCGCTCCAGGGACGTTGTGGGTGGCTGGAGGGGGTGAGGGTGGTTGCTCAGTGCCAGGTAAAAACAAGGCAGGCAAATAAAACCAAATTTGTATGCTAAAACACTTTGCGACGACGTCGACGACGACGACGACGACGCGTCGCTGGCCGCCAGCCTGCTGATAAGACACCCACACACAAATGGCTAGAGGAAGCGCGGTACGGGGTGGGCCGAGGAGCTGCCATGTGTGTGTGCATGTGTGTGTGTGTGTGTGTGTGTGTGTGTTTGTTGTAGTTTCAGCTGCTCCAAAAAAAAAGAAAGAAATATAAGAAACACCTTTAGCTGCTCTGCCTGCTGCCTGCTGGTTATCCACGTAATTTGTTTAAACAAATTACGGCGACCGCTTGCCGCTCCCCACAGCTCCCCACCCCGCCCCACTCCACAGCGCCCGGTCTGACTTTTCAGCTGCCTGACGTCGCTTTGTCACTGTCAAGCTCTGTGTGTGTGTGTGTGTGTGTGTGTGTGTGTGTCCACTACCAATACACACACACACCTTTGTGGGGGCGTATGTGTGTGTGTGTGTGTGTGTGTTATCGCGACAGCAACGAAAAATTTCGAATTTGTTTAACCTTTTTTTTTCCCGCCGTCGTCAGTTTTTTCTTTTTGTTTTTTAGTTAACTTTTTAAATGAGCTCAAAAGGCAGCCCCGTTGGCCAAAAAACAAAAACAACAACAACGACAACGACAACAACAACAATGGCAACAATAACAATAAAAAGCAACAATAAGACAACAAACAAAATATGGCTCAGCATTTTTAAATATTTACACAGCATTTCTTTTCAACAACAACAACAACGACAACAACAACAACAACAACAACAACAACAACTTGTTTTTCAGTACATAATTTATTTGTCTATAGACAACAAAGTGGAGCACTTGGTGTCATAATAATGCCTGGCTGTGCTTCTTCTTCTTCTTCGTCTTCTTCTTGTTGAATTTCTTCATCTATTTCAAAAGCCACCAAATTGGTTGAAAACATCTGAGCATAGCTGACATATGCTGTCTATTAACACATGTATTTATGAACTTAAACAATTTATTAATAATTTTAGTACATTTCTGGTTTTTCCTTAAAGAACAAATAAGATTCTATTTAAAACAGATTCTTAATATATTAATAACCGTTTTTATTTCGCTTGAATTCCTGCAGTTTCTTAAGTTAATAGATCAAATGAAGCTTGTTCAGATCTCAGGCTTGAGAAACTTTCCACTTGAAACAAGCTAGAAAAAGGCTTTAAAGGCCAAAACAGTTCCTCAAATAAGTTTCTTCTCTCGCAACTCTGTTCCTCCAACATTGTTTTCGTTTTCTATGAAATATCTTTTAGTTCAATATTCTCTAATTCTAGTCTGACGCTGCACAAGGTTTTGTCTTTATAAGCAAAGAAGCGTTGCCACTTAGTTCGACATTCAGCAGGCGTTGCCAGCTTAAGTTTTGCTAAAGTAACTTTAAGTTCAATTGCATGTGTGTGTGTGTGTGTGTGTGTGTGTGCTGCTGCATTTCAGCTGACCTTCCGCTGGGCGCACATCAAAGCTGCAGCTGGCACATTTGCTGCACAGTTTTTCCACGTAACAATTTTTCGCTATTTTTCAGCCGCCATTTTTCATTTGTCTCCGTGTGAGTGTGTGTGTGTGTGTGTGAGTGTGGGGGGCACCTAAAAACAGTCGACCGTGTGGCGCTCGCCTGGTTTTTATGGCCAGCCTGGCCCCAACTAACCAGCGAACCACCCAACCTCATGCACAGCCAGGCTCGGCTGGCCCATAACCTTTTCGGCCATAAAGCGTGTCCTTTGGTCCACATGTGTGTGTGTGTGTGTGGCAGTGTGGGGGGAGTCTATGTATGTGTGGGGGCATAAATTAGCACAATCAACGTATTGTTTTCTGCCTGTGCCACGCCTCCGACAGCAGCCGCAGCAACTGGATGTGGTAAGGGGGCTAGAAGCCTGAATGTGGTGGTAGAAATGGGAGGTGGTTGGTGGGCAGGCTGCTCGGGCTGGTGGTGGGGGGTTGGTGGGGCAGCTGCCGCAGCGTGCAGTCAATAACATGAAAATGTTATAAATAACAAAAATACGAGCCGAGCAGACACACACACACACACACACACACAGAGACAGAGACAGACACAGGCACGCAGCAGATGTATCTGTATCTATAAGTGTGTATCTGTATTTGAGTCCTGCTTGAGTTTCATATTTGTGCGTCTTGATAATTTGCGCAAAAGTCCTATTAATATGTTAATTCTTAATTGTCCTACTTTGCCAGTGCACACACACACACACGCACACACAGACTTAGGCGCATATTAATAGCCGCAGGATAGTTTTTGCCAGGGAGGCAAGGGCAGCTCGTAAATAAATCTTAAGCTGCGCGGTTTACAAATCGACGCACTTCAATTTATTTATTGTCCCTGCGTGTGTGTGTGTGTGTGCATTGGCTGGGGGACGGGGGAGGGGTTAGCTGAATTAATTACACATATGCGATGACATCACAAACATTTTTGGCGGTTTTCGAAACGCCTTTCCACAGATTTTGGCGACCAATTTCAGCGCAGCTGGTCAAGTGAGGTCCTCAAAGGACCTCTCTCTCTCTCTCTCTCTCTCTCCGTCTCTGTCCCTTCCCCACCCTCTCTCTCTCTCTGGGCGTATTGTTAGCGCATTGGTTCTGGCTGCTTAAATTGTTGGCTGCGCTTTTGTGTATCGAACCCTTTTGGCCGTGTCCTTTTTGCCCTTTTGTGCAGATAATTCAATTTATGAGCTGACTTTATGAAATATGCGCCAAATACACGTGAACTCTCTCTCCAACACACACACACACACGCACACGCACACAGAGCTACCTTCTGTTGACACTTGTCAGGCGACTGTCAGCGTCTGTCTGACATTTGACAGTTTCGGGCACTTTGAACACCCTTTCGAAATACACCTTTTGGCCAGCAGCTGCTGCTGCTGCCCCCGTACCCAGCCCTGTCGCTGCCTGCTGCTGCTGCTGCTGCTGCTGCAACCCTCTCTTTCTCTCACGCGCTCTCGCTCGCACTCTTTAGCCTTTGCGTCATATTGCAGCAGACTTTTTGGAGCTGTCAATAAGTTTTTGTATATTATTTATATTTACTAAGTTTTTGCCAGACGCGCGCGTTAATCTCTCAGCACACACACGCACACACATCTAATCTAATCGCTTAGTTAAATAGCTGGCTACGCCCCCGCACTCGCCCCCGGCCCCGTTAGCTACACACACACTCGCACTCGCACTCTCACACTCACACTCTCACTCTCTTGCACTCTTATTCGACCACATTCCGTTGCGGGGCAACGCCTACAAAATAAAACGCAGGTAAAAAGTCAGTTTTACCTGCCCGCTAGCTGTCCACTGGCCAATCGCGCCGCAGCAGCAGCAGCAGCAGCCGCTACCGGCAACAACAGCAACAACTTGCAACAACACATGTTTAATTCATGGAGTCAGACAGGCGGCTAATTGCGTCCTGCGTCGATTTCACGCCAATGATCGCCCAATCAATAAATAAAATGCCCAACACGAACTATAAGTAAAAAAGTCAATAGGGCAACGAGGGCGAAGCGGCAAAAAAATATAAGCGAAAACATATTTTTTGTATTGTTATTGAAACAGAAACCAAAAACGCCCAAACAATCAAAAAAATTACCCAAAAAAAAAAAGATATATATATATATGTTGGGTAATAATAATATGAGATAAATGAAAGCATGTGTGTGAGGAGGAGCTTGTTGTCACCCCGTCGCAGGACAATCAATTGATAAAGAAAATATACACAAAAAAAAGAAAACGGGCGGACAGGCGGGCGAAGGGACGGGCGGGCGGTTGGTCGCACGCAAAAAACGGACAAAGGACGTGGCCCAAGCAAAAAAATATATGTAGAAAAAATTGGGCAACGCTTCGGGGCGCATTAGTTGTTGTGTGTGTGCGTGTGTGGGTGTTGCTGTGTGTGCGGGCAACCGCAAATTGTTAAAACTGCCCAAAACAACAACAACAACAACAACAACAACAAGAGCAACTACAACAACAGCGAGAACAACAACAAACCTGACAAGTGGCAACCGACAGCGCGTCAATAAATTTTTTTTTGCTAGCTGACTTTTTTTTATGGCTGTTACGACAGCTAATTGACAAAGTCAGCGCAGAAAAGGGCAGGGGGGAGGATGTGTCATTGAGCGGCAGGGAGGGACGTAGGGGGAGGGGGGTGGGGGCAGTTACTTAGTGTGTGCGTAATAAAAGATGAGCAATTAGCTTAAAGGCCCAAGGAACTGGCCAAAACAGAGAAGAAACAAATGTAAATAAAGAAAACTAAAACCAAGTATAATAAGAGATGTATTAAAGCAAGCCAAGAAATAAACCTAAAACTAAGAAATAGAAAATAAAGTTAAGTAAAAAAAGTATTAAAAAGCTTCCACATCCAAAGCCCAAGGGCCAAAATTGAATAGACAAATGAAGAATAGTTTTGCATTAGCAAAAGCTTAAAATAAGTACACAAAATTTCTTAAAAATAATTTAGATAATAATTTTAATCAAAACACAAAAAAGTTGGAAATAAAAATAACGCCAGAAATTTACTTACTCCAAAAAAGAAACTTCAATAATAAAATGCAAAAGGAAAATAGAAAACAATACACGCACAACTTTTGATTAGGCCTCGGTTGATTGATCAATCAAAATTAGGTCATTTTTGATTGACCAAAATGCGACCGAAGAGGGGGAGGGGTCGAGGGTCGGGCCACAAAGAGAAAACTTTGGCAATTTGATAACATTTCAATCAAGTTCGTTTTTTTTTTCTCTATCCCTTGGTGCGTGCATGTGCCTGGCGGCTAATTTGCTGCTGCTTCTTGCGCCTCTTCCTCTTCAACTTCTTCTTCTTTTTCTTCTTCTTCATATTGCTGTTGAGCTTGTGTTTGGCATTCATTTGTTTGTGGGGGGTGGGGCGGGCCAAAAGCGGGCGGTTGATTTGGTTTCTTGGTCAATCAAAATTCATCGATAAATTGCCAAAAGTTGCATTGCCGCGGGGCGAAGCGTAACCGTTGCTGCTTCTTCTTTTTCCACTTTATACGCCGTGCCACCAACAATTGGCCGCAATTTTTGCGGCAGTTCACTGCGACTCGAATTAATTGCAGGCGCCTCGCAAATTTTTCGCCAGCTACTGGAATTTATGTACACATTTAACTCCGCGCACACACACACGCACATGCAAATAGTTGGCGGGGTGGGGTGAGGGTTGAGGGTGTGCACTCAGATTACACTCAATGGTGTGTGTGGTTTTTGGTGGTGCTGTTGTTGTTGTTGTTGCTGTTGTTGTTGCTGTTGCTTTGGTTATTTGGGCGCGCGCAAATACATAAATTAAAGTGCAGGCGAATCGATCCGCGTAATACACCCCACCCAGAACCCAGACCCAGGCCCGAAGCCGAAGCGGAACCCCTGCTCCTGCTCATAGCACGCCCTCTTATCAGCGCCCAGAGCTATGTCCATATGTAAATAAGTGAATGCCAGCGAGCAGCGGCAGAGCTGGAGGAGATTGCGGCGGGCAGGGTTGTCATAGCTGCCATTTGGTCATGGCTGCTGCCAACAATTCTTTCAGCGTAAAAACCCAGCGTAAATTGTTGTTGCTAATCAATTCTGATACATCGTACACTCACTCCCCGTGTGTGTGTGTGTGTGGGTGTGTGTGTTTGGCTATTTAGTTAAGCTCGCTTAATGAATGCCACGCCAAATGCCAATTGGTATTTGTGTCGGGCGAATTACAACAAAATCACTTGCTTATCGATAAATTTATCGATATATTTTAGCAGGCACTGCTTTAAGTTGTGTGAAGCTCGCAACTCCTCTGCATCAGCAATAGATGTCATCGATAAGCTATCGAGAGCTCAGCATTAGCTTGGCCTGACTGTAGCTTAACATTGATTAATCGATAAATGTATCGATAGCTTGCCAGTCGAGCAGTCGCCTTTAGCCAGTTCCTGCTGTAGTGTCAGGGCATGCCACAAAATTATTCATGGCTGTCGGCCGCCAATTGCTGCCATAAAAGTGACAACAGCAACAACAACAACGACAGCAAGCAGAGGCTGAAGTAAATTAGACAACGAGTGAGCCACTGTGCACCACCCAAATGGAGTTCATGTGGTTAAGTTGGCGGCGCATTAAGCCAGAATTGATGGCCGGCATTCGATGGCCATAAAAGCGGCAACTGCCGAGCAAATTTATGAACTGCAAGTGCAAAAGTGCCATCACTCTGCGGGCGGTGCGGGCGGCGGTTGGGGCAGCTAATAAATGTTTGAGTCAGAGACACAATTCTAACGATTGCCAAAAACTTCAATTTGCCTTTGCAGATTCCGACTCGACAGAGAACGATGCGGTCGCCGCGCAGGACATACTCACGTGCGGCGCGTGCCAGAAGACCTTCGCGCTGTCGGACATCGTCCGGTTCATACAGCACAAGGTGGTGCAGTGCAACAAGGAGAACTATGGCCAGTGCACCACACAGGCGCCCAGCATGGATCGCGATGCCGACGAGGGCCGCCCACTGAGCCTGGTCAATCGCCGTCCCTCCATATCGGCGCCCATCACAGGCCGCAAGTCGGCGCCAGTTGCGGCGGCTCCGCCCAACGCCACGGCTGCTGCGGCTGCAGCGGCAGCAGCGGCCGCAACGGCAGCGGCAACAGCTGCTGCTGCGGCGGCCGCTGTGGCCAGCAGCGCAGCGAGCGGCTCTCGCATACACACACCGCCGCCAAGTCCAGCGGATCTGCTGGCCGATGGCGCCAGCAGCACGCCCAAGCGCCTGGTAGATGGTGAGTAGACTCTGAATTCCCCTCCTGTCCGCGCTTTCCGGCTGTGGCTAACTCGCAGTCTGCTTTCCACAGAGAACGACAATACGACGCCCAAGGCGGACAGCGATGCGCTGACCACAGCCAGCGGCACGCCCCTGGAGGCGCACAGTCCCAGCCGCGCACAGTCCAAGTCGGAGCAGCCGCCCGCGTCGCATCTTGCGTCGGACTGCACGCACGACGATGACAAGCCAAAGGTCAAGCAGGAGCCCTATGCCGATGACGAGCTGCCCCAAGACCATGACGACCAGCAGCCCGACGAGGAGCAGCAGCACCAGGAGGAGCAATCCCAGCTGGATGGCCAGCTGCTGTCCACGGCGGACGAGTGCCAACAGCCGCTGGCCAAGCGACCCAAAATGGAGCTCGTCGATGCCGAGGCCAACACAGTGCATACAGGTGAGCAGCACCCCTCTTCCCCCACCGTGTCCCTCTCTCTCATTTTGGGTATTTTTATCGTGCGCATATTTGTGTAATCAAAATTAAAAGCCAGAAACCGAATAGCCACCCACACTCCCCTCCAACTCCTCCCCCAAAGCGCGCCCGCTTAAGTGACCAGCGCTCAAAACGGAAAAAAAGAGAGTCCACAGATCAAACGAGGCGGCAAAAATGTGCGCAAAAAATGTGTTTGATGTGCGTGTGTATGTGTCTGTGTGTGTGTCAAAGGATATGCACTCGCTGCTGCTGTCCATAAGTCGCCGCTGATCGGGCCGCGGGGCAGCTGAGCGCGCGATAAGCTGCAGCTGCATTAACACACACCCGCCCCTCCTCAGCCCGCCGCCCTTTTTGACCAGCGCTTTGTTGTGAATAAAAAACAAGAACGCAGAAGAAGAAGCAGAAGCAGGGCAAATGTGGCAGGACATGCAGCAAAATATGGGTACGTGGGCGACATCAAAGCGCAAACGGCTGATAAAACTGAAGTGCAGCAGGACCAAAAAGGACACTCGGACAACAGCAGCAGCAATGACAGCAAGGGGAGCAGGGTAGGGGGGGCGATTCGATTGTCACGCGGCGTTGTCCTTTGACTTTGACATTTTTCAATGCAAATGTGGACGATGAAGCTGATGAAAAGCCAAAGCCAAAGCGAAAGCGAAAAGACAGCAATAAAAACAATAGCAAGGAGCAAGCGGGCAGGGTGTGCAGCGGAGTGAACGGATGGGTAAAGGGTAAAGGGTAGAGGGTAAACCCAACAGGACACAGAACAAAACAAAGGCTGTAGCTGAATCTGAAGCTGAAGTCGAGCTGCCCTCGAGGGTAATTTAAAAGGCGGAAGCAAAGGAATGCGCGCACGAGGGGCAGGGTGTTAGCGGCAGAGGGGGGAGGCGGGGAGGTACAAACCACTTGAGTGGACAAAGCGCACAGGACACTCGAATATGAATATGAATGCGAATGCGAATGTGAATGTGAATACGAACTGGACTTGACACACGCACAAAAGAGAACGTTAACGGAAAAAGCTTGAGAAGAAAAGGCAAAACGGCAAGGGCAGGGGCAAGGCAAAGGTTTAGGCAGAAAGGGATTCGGGGTAAGTTGACCATTGGGGCGGTCAGTTTACTGAAGAGTTGACCAGCACAGCAGCAGCCACGCGCCACGGCAAAAGGTCAAAGGTGAGGTGAGCTGAGCAGCGCGTGGCAGCTATTGACGGCGGCAATTGACAGGCGGCGTTTGAGTTGACCAAACTGATTGAGTGAGTGTTTGAATGAGTGCACACAGGTGAGCGTGTTAAGTGACAATCATTTGCATAAGCAAAGCGAATGCAGACAGCACTTGCAATTGGGTACTCGTGAGTGCACTCATGAATACAATCATGAATAGAAAAGAACTTAAATCAAACTTATGACCCTCCTGTATCTACATGAATACACTCATGAATATCCATTAATACACTTATGAATATCCGTGAATACACTCATTAGTACACTCATGAACAGATCCCAAATCGTCCTTGCTAAAGTTTGGGATAATCAATCAAATCCGGCAAATATTCATTGTCATCATTCGCTATCTATGAATAAATTCGAGAGTTCGTGAATACACTCGTGAGTGCAGTTATGAACGGGATCAGTTATTACTTTCTTGCTGGCGCTTGCAAGCATTGTTATCATACGCTCATGAGTATACTCATGAATACACTCACATGCACAGAGCATAGCTTTCAGCTGACCTAGCATATTCACCTGCTGCATTCGCTCAGGCACTCTTTCAGTCAGTCCCTCAATCAAAGCCTGACGCATGATGCGTGTCAGTCGCATTTGAATGCTTTCACACACACACACACACATACGCAAGCACGCACATACATTGTCGCAATTTAACCCTTGAACTTTGTGCTTTAGACACGAGCAACAAAAGCGACAGCAACAACAAAAGTCACCGACAACAAAGTTGTTTGACTCCTGACAATGCAAAACTGTCAGCACTTCAACGGCGGCACCGCAGATACAGATACAGCTACAGCTACAGATACAGATACAAAAACAGATACAGATACAGATACAGAAACGGATACGGCAGCGGATGCACAGATACAGCAACACAGCTGCAGATACATTTGTATCTGTATCTGTCACGTTAATTACGCATTGTTTTACATTTTTTTTTGCTACTCTTTTGCGCACTTTTTCCTCGCTCGCATTTGAAAGTTGTTGTTGCTGTTGCTGTTGCTGTTGATGCTGCTGCTGCTGTTGTCCTCGCATCCAATTGTTGTCCATTTGGTAATTATAAATATGTAGCGACTGCTGCCATGGCTACCCCACACACACACGCACACACGCACACAGCTGACTGTGAAAAACTGTCAACAAATTGGGGAAAATGAAAATATTTGTTGCGATGCGCGCGATGTCACGACTTATTTTTTTGATACACGCTTTTTCCGCTGTTGCCTGTCAGCATGTGTGTCTGAGTGTGTGTGTGTTTGGCTCATGTTAATTATCAATTTGCTGGCGCACTTTCAAATGCGCAGCGTGTCGCGACCGCAGCAACAATGAAAAACCATCACGAGTCAGCTGAGTGGGTTGATTTGGGGTCGCGGGCTTGAGGTCTGAGGTCAGCCAAAAGGACAACAGCGCTTGAACCCATTTTATCAATACACACAGCCACATATTCATTCATTCATTCATTCGGTATTCACCGCACTCGCATTCAATTATTGACTCATGCTGGCACTAAGCCAGGCATTAACGTTCTGGCCCCTTTTTAAAAATGGTAAAAGAAGAGTGTCACGCCCCCTCCCCTGCCCGTTCCCCTTTCACAGCCACCTGGACGAGCGTTTCAATATCCAAATCAATGGCTAATGCGCTCGGCGCATGCAATTTCACGTCCACCCACAAAAAGGATTACGCGCGCGCTTTGCTTTGTGGCAGCAGAAGCAGCAGCAGCAGCTACACGGGATAAAAAGAAAGAAAGAAAGAATGGAAAATAAAGGATACACTGGCAAGGGCTTAAGCAAAGGTCGAGCCATGCAAATCGCCGCAGGAGCCCGCAGGACACTCGACAACGGCTGCCGCTGCCGCTGAGTTGGCAACATGCGGCAAAAAGCTGCAACAATTATCCCATTACTGTGCAACCCTTTTTTTGTGTGTGTGCTGTGTGTGCTGCCCACCCGCTGACCCCCCTCCGCCCCCTTGTTGGCTGGCATTGCTCATACGCGTCGTTGTCCTGGCGCACTTCCTGGCTCCACTTTGCAGCAGGCGGTCAATTTGCCATTTCCTGGCGACTCGTCTCAGTTTTGCTTTGTTTTGTTTTGTTTTGCGCTCGCTTCCGTCTGAGCTGCTCTGAATGCAGTCACTCGAGATTGAGACGGACCTGAAGCAGGAGCTGTGGCTATAGCTGGAGCTGGAGCTGGAGCTGGTGTCCTGACTCCCGCAGGACAATGCCAGCATGCGAGCAGCTGAAAGAGGCTGCCAAGTTCAGAGCGTGCCAGGCGCAGGCCAAAGACAGGCAGAGAGACCGACAGACATTCGGCTAGAAGATACTCCTCTCCTGCTGCCAGGACATAAAGGATGAGAGCTTGGCGCGTGCGCAACGCGCGTCTCTGCACACAAAAAAAAAAACAAACCCGAATTAAATGGAAGCAACCTCCTCGAGCAGTTGGCAAATGCCGCACGTTTTTCGACAACTTTTGCCTCGTTTTTTATGACAAGCGCGATGTGCCCGAAATGATAATGATCCATGATCCCGAACAACAACAACAACAACAACAACAGGAGCAGCAGCAACTGCTGTCGGCAGAGGCAGCAGCCCGACGTGTTAAACCCTTTGCAACCCCTAACCCCTAGCCCCTAACCCCTAACTACTAAAGAGCGAGACCCGCTGAACCCTTTTGATGTACACAAATTATGTATCTGTCAGATTCATTTGCATTTCCTGCTGCCCGCATGGCGCAAGGATTTCAACGCGCCAGATCCCTTGCCCCCCCCTCCCACCGTGATGCCATGATGGCATTGATCGGCATTGTCCTTGCGCCGGGGTCGTGGCCAAATCATGTTCAGCACGCTCTCACCTTTCGGCAGGAAGTCGCGAAGAAGAAGCAGCGAGGCTGCAGCCGCGCGGAACGTCATAAAATTAAAAAATATATACAAAAAATAACTGGAAATATATACGAAAAAGTAAACAAAAGAGAAAGCAAAAGTGTACTTACTTGCGAGTGTGTGTGTGTGTGTGTGTGTGTGTTCGTGTGTGTGTGTGTGTAAGTCCTGCTCAAACTGATGGGCTCGTGCGCGACATGCGTTTTCCTCAACATCCTTTTTGTCAACTCCAACTCCAGCTCCGACTCCAAACGCATTTTCATTTTACTTTTCTTTTCCATTTTCATTTTCAATTCATGTTTTTTCTTGCTGTTGCCTTTTTTTAAAGCGTCATTTAAATGCAAAGTGCGTTGCTCGAGCTGCCAGTTTTTCCACAGTTTTTCCTCTGCTGCTTTGTTATTGCTGTTGTTCTCCTTGTTGTTGTTGTTGTTGTTGTAGTTGTTGTTCTCGTTGTTGTTGTTGTTGTTGTCGCTGGGGGTAGTTGGCTTCTAATAGTGGCGCATTAACACCTTGTTGCCCGCATGGCCAGCGAGTGTGGTGACATGTGTTGACCTGTGCAGCAGCTTTTCTTTGCGCTTCGATTAGCCCTGGACCACGTCTGCCTTTGTCTATGGTATCTACGTGTTAATACTCTACCTCTGCCGGGCTGCTTGCCAGTTGCCTCCAGTCGGGCTCAACCGAAGAGACTTTCTCTGCAGCAGCATTAGATACGATACAGTCAATAGTTAAGCTCTTTTCTTAGCCTGCCTTAAGCAGTCCTTCAGCATTTCACACTCCGCTGTCGCACACTTTTCTTAGCCTACTTTTGTGCGCTCGCTTAGCTCAGTTATGCATTTTACTTTACTTACTTTTGTTATTATTGCTTTTCTTATTAAAGTTCTTTATCTAAGTTCAGCCTCGTTCCGCAGCCCCTCCTCGTCAGAGAGTGTATTCTCAAGTCGTTTTTCACTCTGCGCTTTGCCTTCAACACATCTCTTTTTATTATTGTAGTCTTTTTACTTTTTGTGGTTGTCTTCTTTTTTTTATTTTCTTGCCGTAGCAAATTTTCACATTTTCACATTTTTCATTTTAAAAATCGCATCTGTTGCGTTCTACCCGGCCCCTGTCCCGGCCAATCAGCGCCCCAAGCGAACCCTCCTGCCGCAGTCGTCGATAGTTATGGCCACATGTGCGCCCGCTTGTAATTTCCGCCGCAGGACATGTGGGTGGTTTGGGTGGTTTTTGATTTTCATTTTCGGTTTACGGTTTTCGGTTCTCGGTTTTTGGTTTCCGTGGCAAATTAACAAACGTCGCGACAAACCGCACGGAAAATATCACAAAAAAAAAAAAGAAGAAAAGTAGAAAATAAAAAACGAAAACTATTACGAAACAGGACGACGTGTGTGCGTGTGTGTGTGTGGGTGTGGGTGTGCGTGTGTGCGGATGAGTTTGTGTATCATTTTGGCAATATCCTGCTGTAAGGGGCAGCTGTCTGTTTGAGGCACCTGCAGCTGTTGCGGCTGATGTTGCTGCCGTGCACGCCCATTTGTATGCAAAGCACGCCAGCAACATACGTATGTATGCATGTGTGTGTTCGTGTGTGTTTGTGTGTGTGTGTGTTGCACACAAAATCAATAAATAAATAAATTCGCCGTCGCAACTTTGCAGCAGCAAATATCTGCAGCATATCTCCCTCTCCATAGCCCCCTCATCCGCTCTCCCGCTCTGGGGCTCTGGCCTGGTATTTATTAATAATTAATAAGCCAAATTGCTGGCAGCCCCATTTCCTGCCAATTGACATATTTGACTGACAACATAGCTAAACACGAAACTCTTCTCCCTCTCTTCTCACTCTCGTTGCAGAGCCCAGCAATTACACCTGTTCGACCTGCAAGACCCGCTACACATCCGCCTGGCGGCTCATCCAGCACGTGCAGCACTCGCACGGCGTCAAGATCTACGTGGAGTCGGGCGGCGGTGGCGCCACCTTGACTGTGGCTACGCCCGCCGCCATCAATGCAGCCGCATCGGCAGCGGCGGCGAACGCCAGCGTCAGCCCCAATCGCAGCCTCAGTCCATCGGCAGCCGCGGCAGCGGCAGCAGCGGCCGCAGCAGCAGCAGCAGCTGTTGGTGTGCCACTGCCGTTGCACGCGCTGATGGCGCAGGCCGTCGCCTCGCAGTCGCAATCGCCGGCACCAAAGCGCAGCAGCAGCAACAGCAGCGCCGCCGCCGCCGCTGCAGCAGCAGCGGGAGGAGTTGCTTCAGCCAATACGAGCAGCAGCAGCAATGCGAGCAGCGGCAATTCGCCGACACAGCAACTGTTGCAGCATCGCGTACAGCAGCAACAGCAACAACAGCAGCAGCAGCAACAACAACAGCAACAACAGCAGCAGAACATGGCCACGGCCATGGCAGCGGGCATGCGTCATCATCCGCTGCTGGCACCACCGGAGGCAATGCACGCGAATCCGTTCCAGCTGCTGCGCATGCCGCTGCCGACCGCACTGGCCCAGGGCAATGTAGTTCCTAGCGTGGCGCCACTTTTTGGCAGACCCACGCCTGCCGATCACTATCGCATGGAGCAGCTGGTGAACGAGCAATTCCGGCATCATGGCTTCAATCTGGCCGCCGCCGCTGCCGCCGCCCAGGCCCAGTTCAATGCCAACACCCAGCAGCAGCAGCAGCAACCGATCCCTGGCATTGCTGTCAACGTTCCTAGCGGCATCGAGCAACGGCCGCCCTCGAGCAACAGCAGCCAGCGCGGCTCTGTGCCACCCGCCGCGTTGCCGCCGCCTTCGCTCAGCTCACAACAGCAACAGCAGCAGCAACAGCAGCAACAACAGCAGCAGCAACAACAGCAGCAGCAACAGCAGCAGCAACAGGCTGCTGCAGTGAGTCCAGCGGGCGCCGCATTGAATCTGGAACCGCAGCAGATGGATTTTTACTCGCAGCGATTGCGTCAGCTTGCGGGCACAACAAGCCCTGGAGCTGGCAACATTGTTAACTCGAGCTCGCCGAGTCCACGACAGAAGCAATCGCCGCGCTTTGCGAGCCCCTCGCCCAGCTCCGCGGCCAGCGTGCAGCTGGCGGCGACGCCGCGTCCCCATTCTCTGACGCCGCGTCCCCATTCCCTGACGCCGCCCGAGCGGAGCACCGAGAATGGCGGCCAGCAGCAGCACAGCTTGCAGCTGCCCAGCACGCCACGTTCGGCCAGCACACCGCCGAGCAAGCCGCATGCCCCAGCCGCAGACTCGGAACGCAACGAGGCGGAGGCAATGGAGCTGGCGAGCAGCTGCTTCGCGTGCGGCTACTGCGACAAGAAGTTCCGGTTCGAGAACAATCTGATCATCCACCAGCGGACGCACACCGGCGAGAAGCCGTACAAGTGCACCGCCTGCGACTTCGAGTGCTCCCACATCCAGAAGCTGATGAAGCACATGCGCGTCCATCGCAGCCCCGCCGCGGGCCAAGACGGCGGCGGCAGCAGCAATGGCGGCGACAACAATCAGGATGGCCACGACGGCGGCAGCAATGCCGATTCACTGGAGACGAACGAGGCGGACAACGACGATGATCCCAATCCGGATGAGTCCGACGACGAGCTCAACGAGGAGGACGTCGATGGGGATGCCGAGGGTGAGGGTGAGGGCGAGGACGACGATGAGGATGAGCTAGAGGATTGCGAAGATGTTGACTACGAGGCCGAGGATCTCAGTGTCAACAATCGCATCGATGGCAAGAGCCAAAGCCCCAAGACGACTAGCTCCGGCGCTACCTCGCTGGTGGGCGAGCTAATGGACAAATTCGGGCTATCCAACATAGCCCAATACTCGGAGGCCTACAAACAGGCCCTGCAGGAGTCCGGACGCAAGGAGGCTGCCGCTGTCGCCGCTGCCGCTGCAGCTGCCGCGGCCGTCGACAACAACAATCGCGGCTCTGGTGGACCCGGAGCCGGCGTCGGAGCCGGATCTGGTGCTGGTGGACCCGGTGGCGCTGGCACCGCCGGCTCGGACAAGCTGAACGGCCTGCCGGTGGCGGCGCTGCGTCTGCGTGACGAGTTCGCCAAGAACTGCAACATGTTCCAGCCGCAGCCGCAGGATGGGTCCGGCCAGGTGCCGCTTTTCAATCCGTTTCCCAATCCCTTCGAGCTGTCCAAGCGCATGAAAATGGACGGCGGCGACTGGTGGGGCATGTCCGCGCTCCATCGCAACGAGGCGCTCTTCGAGAATCTGAAGCTGAAGCCGCTGGGCCTCGGGGGCGCCAACTCGCTGCTGCAGGGGCCGCTGCTGAAGAAGGAGTCGCGGCAACGCAACGACACCTGTGAGTTCTGCGGCAAGGTGTTCAAGAACTGCTCCAACCTGACCGTGCATCGGCGCAGCCACACCGGCGAGAAGCCGTACAAGTGCGAGCTGTGCTCCTACGCCTGCGCCCAGAGCTCCAAGCTCACCCGCCACATGAAGACGCACGGCCGCACCGGCAAGGATGTCTATCGCTGTCGCTTCTGCGACATGCCCTTCAGCGTGCCCTCCACCCTCGAGAAGCACATGCGCAAGTGTGTTGTCAACCAGGGTAAAGCGGCAGCCGCTGCTGCCAACGCGGCCAATGCCGTAGCCGCTGCCCAGGCTGCCGCCGCGGCCCAGCAGCTCCAAGCGGCGGCCGCCCAAGCCCAACACCAGCAGCAGCAGCAACAGCAGCAACAGCAGCAGCAACAGTTGCCCACGCAATCGCAATTGTCGCCACCTTGCCCCATGGGCGTGGCCGTGGGCTTTCCACCGCAGTTCGGGGTCGCCGGCGGCCACAATCTGTCGCTGGCGGGCAGCGTGAGCGGCGACAACGATTCGAATGCATCCTCCAGCCTGCCCGCGCACTCCATATCGCTCAAAGAGGAGGCATGACTTTTTAGCGGCTGGAGCAGCAGCGCCCACCCGCCGCCGGCAGCGACACACGGTCTGCCGCCCCCCGTTCAACATGTGCTGCAGCCGCATCCACATGCGCTGCTGCCGCCGCCTGGACATCCGCATCATCATTCGCATTCGCAGTTGGCCGCCAGCAGCCGCAGCCGCCTCATGTCGCGCATCTTCTAAAGATGCTGCACCCGCTCAACCCTCGCCCCCTCGTCCCTGTGTATATATCAGTTATCGCACGGTTATGATACAGCCACCCGACACCCGACCCCCGCCCGTCAACTACCCTCACAGCAACTTTCTAAAAGATTGCGCCGCGCAGCAGTTGGGGGCGGCCTCGCCCCCGCCCCCGCCCCCTCGACAGCAGCTGCTCCTTGAAGGCGACTTAAACACGACCAGAGGCATTTAATACCAAAGCAATAACCGTTATGTAATATAATTTTAAACAATTTTTTTTGCCAATTTTTTTTTTTTTTTTTTTTTTAAATAAGATATATATATATAGCATATATATATATATATATATAGCATATATCATGCGTGTTGTATTTAAAATGATTTTCTCACAACTATGAAGATTTTTTTTTAATATTTTTAAAATAATTTATACGAAGCACAAGAGAAAAAAAACCCAAGTATATGCATATATATATACTTATATATGTATATGTATATGTATGTGTATATGCATATGTATATGCATATGTATATGTATATGTATATGTATACGCATATGTATATGTATGTGTATATGTATATGCACATATGTATATGTATATGTATATGTATGTGTATATGTATATGTATATGTACATGTATATGTATATGGATATGCATATGTATATGTATATGTATATGTATATGTATATGTATATGTATATGTATGTGTATATGCACATATGTATATGTATATGAGAACGATTCCTGGCAGGAGCCGCAGCCAGAGCTGCGTCAGTTGACACAATTTCCAGTGTATTTCTAGCTGATAAGAGTTAATAATACTTTGTAAAAAGGCAAAACTAACAACAACAAAAAATACTAAAAAAAAAAGAAAACCTACAAAAAAAATACTACAAAAACCAACTAAAAGTAAATCTAAAAGTAAATAATTATATATATATATATAGAGAAAAAAGCAAATTCTGCGCTAAAGTTTAACAAACACATTCGCACATGTGTACGATCCATACACATACATACATACATACATACATACATACATATATATATATATAGTACAGATATATCTCCTCTTTTTTGTGTGTGTTTTTTAAGATCGCGTATTTGTTAAACATCGATGTACATTTTAGTAAATCTAGACACTTAGGCACTAAAGCGCAACAACTTGTAAAAACGAAAACTTATCAACTATAATTAATGCATAAACATATATTATATATATGCACATACATACATACATACATGCATACATATATATATGTGCATATATATAATATACATTTTTTTTTTAAATATAATTTCGAGACATTTTTTGCATAGAAAATAATTCTATTATTAAATGTAATTAACAAAGAAAGAAAACAACAACAAAAAACAAAAACCGAAAGTAATCAAATTTTTTACTTACATACATAAATAAATCTATAAATGTAAACAGAAATTTTTTTTTTCAAACACTTAGCTTAAGCAAAGAAGAAAATGCAAGTTGAGAAAACAGAAGAAGATGAAGAAGAAGAAGAAGAAGGCACAAAATATGAAGAGCAGCAAATTTGGCAGCAGTTGGAAAAGGTAGCACATGAAAAGAGGCGTGAAAACTCATGCTATTTGGAACGTAAAACTTCAAGCGAAACGAGAACCGAAACAAATAACTAGATTTAGAAGACTGAGGAACTAACGTATTTGTATTTATTTGTATTCCTTTGCCTATGAAAAAGACAAGAGAACGATGCGTATTGAGAGCGAGAGAGAGAGGGCTAGAGAGAGAGAGAGAGAGAGGGTTACCCAATACGAGAAATGAATCAATTTTTTTTGCCTAAATGTTTTTGCTGTTGATTTTCGTTATTTGATTGATAAAAAAAAAAAGAAAAACTTTTGAAAAAAACCAAAAAAAAAAAAAACAAAACAAAAAACTCCATTTTGATTAATATTTAATAATTGTTTTTAGTACAAATTTTTTTTGAGCGAGCAAAATTCAAATCGAAATCGAAAAAGCAGAAAAAAGAAGAAGAAAAAATATAAGTTAACTTTGTTCATTTTTTTTTTCTTTCTTTTCTTTGTTTTTTGTTTTGTTCTGGTTTCTAACTTACCAAAAAGAAAAAAAGAAGTTAAAAATTGCTTGTACTATTGCAGCCCACACACACACACGCACACACACACGCACGCACACACACACACACACAACTATACAAACACACACACAACTACACACACACACACACACACACGCACAGCAGTGGCTGCTGCAATAATACAAACAATTTTACACATAAAGCCAACTATGAAGTTTATCGTGCATAATTTATTATTGAGAGAGAGCGAGAGAGAAGCAAGAGAGAGAAAGGGAAAAGGTTTTTGAAATGAAATTCTTAAAACTGAGCTAAATGCATTGTGTTTCAGACAAGACAAGACAAGACAAACATATATATATATATATATATATATATATATAGATATATATACCTATATATAGTTAATAATAAAAAAAAACCAAGAAAAACTGAATAAAAAAGCAAATAATATGAAAATCATAACAACATTTATGTTTTATTTCAACTCAACTCCTTTTTTATTTATTTTCGTATTATTTTCTATTGTTTTCATTTTGAACGGCAACAAAAAACGGATCAACAAGAAAGCGAAAACGAACTTCACAAAAAACAGCTGCAAATATATATATATATATATATATATATATATATACTATCATGAAAGATTAGAAAATTTAATTGTAGCTATTTAAACGAAAATGAAAACTCGACAAATTTATACTAAAAATAAAAACGAAGCGAAGCACGAAACAAAACAAAAAAACACTTTAAGGAAACGATTTATAAGTCAAATTTCAAGCAAGCAAAAAAAAAGAAGAAAAAACGAAAAAAAAAACCAAATATTTTTCAAGTGTGTGTAATTTTTTGAACATAAACAATAATTAATACAAAGCGTAAATTAATAATTAAAAATAGTTGTCTGTGTTACGAAATACAAATACAAAAATACATACAAATTACAAAAATTGTAAAAAAAAAAAAAAACAAAAACCAAAACAAAATAAAACAAAGCATTTTTGAATTTACCCAAAGATCGCGTGCTATAAAATTTATGGCAGCGCACAAAAGTAGGCAACGGCAAATGAATAAACGATCGCGAATTGCCATAAACGGAAGCTGTTGCATACTTTGCAGCGCGCGCTTTTTGCCGACAGATGTCGCCAGGCGTGCGAGCCGAATCAAACGCACACACACATACATAGACACTTCACACATGTCGCCTGCCCACATGTGAATGTGTGCTTGGTGAGAGCGAACAAATAAACGAACACCCGAGCGAGCGAGAAAGAGCTTGTGTCCATGCATGTGCTGCCGCTGCCCAGTGGGCCCCCATTGGCCGCTGGCCATACAAACGCCCGTATCCGTACCCATGCCTCCACATTTCCACCAGAGTAACACACATCGCTCTTAGCTCGACCAACAGTGACCAATCCAACATAACTGGCCGCCCAATTGGCAGGGCGGAAACTTCAATTCGAATTGGAATCTAACGACTGCGAGACGCTCGCACACATGTGGCCGGCGCATGTGTGAGCCAGCCAAAAGCCAACGCAAAGCCAAAGCTGGCGCCAACGCTCGCAGCGCCGCTAACGTCGCTGCCCAGGCTAGCGTAGCGAACCACCCGCCCATGCCCAAGGCTGCGAGTAGCTTGTGGCCGGCTCGAACTTGTTCGCACAGCGGAGCGTCGAACATGTTCGCTTCCTTCGGTTTGTTTCGAGCTGCTGTGTGAATGTTTGTTGTTGTTGTTGATATTGTTGTTGTTGCATTTCTTATATTAGATATGGACGTTTGATATATCCCTAACCCTTTCCAGGACTCCCTTGGACTCACGGCTTTGCAGGATTGAAAAATCATTGAAGGCTAACTGACTGACATTTATATTATTTTCTTATATTTTCACAGATCTGCCCATAAACGTCAAGTTGAAAATGGGACAAACCATTTGTTTCGAATGAAGAGAAAAATCTGAATAAACTCGATTCGCGTCCTATATATGAGAAGATATATGTTTAATACTTTAGCACTTTTTCTCTTATACGTTCAGAGTTAGAGTTCTCAGTCGGGAGTACTTACAAGGATATACCCTGTGTACTTAGCTTACAAAACAACCGGCTGTGCTTCTTCTTCCCTCAGCCTAAGATTATGCAGAACTTGATCTTGAATATCTTGTGCTTGATTGATAAATCTTATGAAATTCACAAGCCATAAGCACGTCATCCAAGGCCCAATTTGTACCATCAAGATTAAACTTTTTTGTAAATTTGGGGGGTGTTCAAAGGTAAAATGGTCTCAAACAGAGAATACTTTAGGAGAACCTTCATTCCAACTAACGTTGCTACCTCGTATAAGCTCCGAGATATGGCAAAACATTTAGAAAGTCAGAACAGACAGAAATTAGGACCTGATCGAAAGTTAGATGTATAAGTATATGGTAATGAATAAGACACCAAATGACAAATCAACTCCTTTTGGATGCAAACATCGAACATCGATGTACAAAGTGCAACAACCGAAAATCAAAAACTTATTTTATTCCAGGATACCTAATATAATCTTGAAAATTCGGAAATATAGTTTTCTACTTCTTGTTAACAATAAAAAGATTTCTTAAAATTTTAAATAAGACCCGGCTTTAATGTACGCCGATAACCAGGTACAAGGATGTGCATAAATATGTCAAGGCGTAAAAATGAATATATTCTTAACTTATAGAGCCAAGTTTTTCCCGATCACCAGATAAACAGATATACATAGATATATCCTATCAGTTGATGTTGAGAGTTGGAGTTGAATAATGAATTATCTGAGAAAGGTTCTGCCTGGGGCTTATTCGACAGATATACTCTATTCAAAGTCGAGCATTAAATATATGGAAAAGAAAAATTATTATTGATTTTGTTATTTCACTCTGATGTAGATAGCCGAAGCGCAAGGAAAAATATGTCTCAAATGTATATTGTACGAGTAAAAGGAAAATTGAATACAAAAGAAGCATATTGACGTAGAAGGCCTGAGTGCAAGAAAAATATGGATACCTATTGAGGAACTGTCTGATGTAGATTGCCGAATGCACGGAGCATAAAGATAGGAGTGTCAAATGTAGATAAACAAATAGTTGATAGCTTCTACAGTCTAATGTAGATTGACATTACTCAACAATAATAAGAGATCCAGTTATCATATAATATGACCAGAACATATAATATGTCTTAATTCCTTTCCGATATCATTTACCCGAGTGCACAAAACGAAAGGAGTGTCAATTGCAGACTTCATGTGGGGAAAGTGGAAAAATTTGGGTGCATAGAGAGGAAGAACTGTCTGATGTAGAACGCATGAGTACGAAAAGGTTATCGTTATGCTGGCTTCTCAACAAAGAGGAATACAAATTGGCAAATTTGTGGCTTAAATTTGGCCGAATGAGCAGACCAATGGGACTTTGTGCCTTTTATAGGCCAAATGGTCAGGGTGCAATTAATAGCAGCTCTTCAGGGGAATCCATTAGCAAGGCATACAGGCAAGGCAGACAAATTGCACTGGCAATTGCCCGCAACTGTCTTAGGCGCCCTTCCCCTGCCCCAACATCTAAATGCAGCTAATGTGGAGGACTGCAACTGCCTTGGCGACCTGGTAAGGACATGGAGAACTGGGCTTGGACAGATTTGGGGGTACGACGGAGCGAGCAATTCAAGTGTGTGTGCCTGATACTCGTATATCATGGGTAGCCTACACGAGTGTGAGCCTGGGTGTGTGTGTGTGTGTGTGTGTGTGTGTGTGGCCATAAGGGTGAAACTTTTACTGCTTGCTTACAGAGATTCTTTTCTGATGATAAATTAATTTATTATGTTCGAATTGAAGCACTCGCAGCCAGAACGAGAAACCGGAGTCAGAGACCGAGGCCGAGGACGAGGACGAGACCGAGGACGAGACCGAGCCAATGCTGTTAATGTGAGCGGATGTAACAGCCATTGCCAGGCCAGGACTAAGACTCATGTAAATGTGCACACACGAACACACACAGGCACACACACAGCCACGCTCAGATATGTGCGTATGAACTGCCTCAACTTTTGGATGCAGAAACAAATGCGAGACTCAAGCGCGAAATGTGTGTATGTGTGAGTCTCTAAGTGAGTGTGTGTGTGTGTGTGTTTCAACCCTATCACAAGTGTGTAAGCAATTACAGCAACAACAACGACGAGGACTACAACAACTATGGAAATAATGAACAACACCATCTGACCACTTGAATAATTTCGAAAAGTGGCGGGTGGCCGTAGAGCCGAGTGCGCCGGGTGATGTTTTAATTGAAAGCATCGCCAGCATGGCGGACCAAATGTGACAAGGACAACAGGGCAGGACACGACAGTACGACCACCCAACCGCCCAACCGCCCACCCGCCCGGACAGCCAGTTATGGCCAAACATGGCGGCGGACGGCCCATCCGAAGGACATGCGTTGATTACAGAACGCACAGCGCGAATTCCCAGCGCAGCCAAAGGGTTGTGTTGTGCGTGAGTGCGTGTGAGTATGTGTGTGTGTGTGTGGACTTGGGGGCATGATGGCTCCAAGGGATTCGGGCGCTGGCCACTGGCAAAGACGCGCGCCCGGACTGGCCGAGGAAAAAGAGTTTGTGCAAAGGCAAATAGAAAATGGCCAAAACCGAATTCAAAACTTTGAATCGCACTTGGTCCTGGCCATTGCCATGGTAGCGCAAAGTTTTACACCCACACACATGAGAATTCGAATGGTTGGTTTTTGTGTGTGTGACGGGGGCAGGAAGAAGAGGAGGAGAGAGGGGGCATGGCAACACGGAAAGCACAGAAAGTCAAAGAACAAATGTCTGAGGCTCCGCACCGTCTGCCCCAGCATCCAGAAGGCCACACAAAACATTTGTGAGGGCAAAAAGAATGGCGCGAAATATGGCCTAAGCGACAGCCAAATACCCTGTAAAATGCGTTATTTAGCTTGTTGATGCTCTCATGAGAAGAATATCGATAAAATGGTAATTAAGGGAAAACAACAAGTTTACAAAGGGCGTACAGCTAAAAAGCGGCTTGATGTTGAAGAATACCCTGTAACAAATGACAATTAAGTTCTATTAGTTAACTAGACATAATAATTTCTGTAATGGGTGTTACTAAAGATTGACTTGTCTTAAAAATAAGCAACATTTGGCTTTAAAGCCAATCGAAGCTAATTTTGAACTTTTTAAACAGAGGAGACACATAAAATATCCTGTAATTAGATAGTCTGAAAGAGCTTTAAGAGGAATACACTAGAATTAAGAGGAGTGGACGAAATAGTGATAACCAGTGAAAAAGCAGCCAAACTGCAGGACTATTAAACACCCTGTAAAATGTTAAATTAACAGTCTGTTATGAAAAAATGAAGACTCTTCTAAATTATAGGCATACGCGTGGTCTACAGATCTTAACAGATTCCCGGAAAGCTATTAGAATGTGAAATAAGAGTTGCGGGATTATAAGATACCCATTAATAAGTGTTACAATCACTTTGATAGCATTTTGGTACAGCAAGGATATAATAATAATATATACTTAAGTAATTCCTAACAACCGTGTAAATAGTTGCACAACTGTGAAATACCCTGTAGTATATGTATGTGCAAAGTGGGCTTTGAAAGAAAAATGAATCGGACAGTATAGATGTGAACTTTCTTTCAAATCTATAATCGTAAGTATAAGTTAGATAATGTAATTAGTTCTTAAATAATACGCCCAGCTTAGCCGATTAGCTCTGCAAAGTAGCTCCATTTATACCCTATATCCATTTGGTTGCAGGGTATCGAAGCTGAAGGGATGCATTTGCACATTGACACCGCAAAGCAACCCAAAGAAACTGAACCAAGCCCAGCTAAACCAAGTCAAGCCGGAGCGGAGCAAAGCGACCCGGCGCCAGCTCCAGCTCTGGCTCCATTTTGTGTGTTTGTGGGTGTGCATGTGTGTGTGTGTGTATGTGTGTATGTGTGTGGGTGAATATCGTGCTCTAGAGACCAAATGGAAACTTAAGCCTTTCTTTTGTGCCCGGCTAAGGACTCTCATGCTGTCCATGAACCTTTGTAGCGCTTTGGCTGTAGAGCGGAGTGTCAAGAGAAAGAGATAGAGAGAGAGAGAGAGAGAGAGGGGAGGGGGAGAGGGAGAGGGACGTGAGGGAAGGGGGAGGCTGTGACGCAGATACAGAGAGCGGTCGGCGCGCGTCCTTTCAATGCATCCTTTTTGGCGCGCACAAAATTCGTGTTGTTGTTCGTCTGCCCAGCGACCATGTGCGTGTGTGTATGTGTATGTGTGTGTGTGTGCAAGTGTGTGTGTGCTTGTTTGAAAATAGCGTGTGGAGTGCACTGTCCTTACATTGTATTCTGCTTGCAATGGCGGAGAAGAGGGACTGACACACACACACACACACACAGACAGAGAGGAGAGAGAGTGGTCTATTGCCTGGCTAGGTAGGGGCTAGGTAGGTGGAGCAGGACACACGGGGCAGGACATGGTACGCTCGCTCGCGCGCTCGCTGGCTCGTTAATAAGAGCCCCCAAGGAGCAACCCCCACCCGCGCCCGCCTCAGCACCACACGCCCCACACACAGACGCCGCAGCCGGCGGGCGGTGCGGCCTCGCAGCGTTTGTGCCGTGTGCAACGGCAAGTTGCACGTTAGCCATGGCTACCTGCCACCAGCTAGCCCCGACCCCCGACCCCTTGCAGCCAACCCCACATCCAACTCCCTCGCTATGTTTCTGGCTAAATGCGCGCCGCTGTCCAAAGCACGATATGTGGAAAGTTCGTCTGAAAAAAGGAAGAAAAAAAACAGAGAAGGGAAAATAATGAATAAAAGAATCATTAAGCCGGCGAATGTGTGTGCGACGGCGTTGCAAGGATGCACGAATATACAGGCTACTACTACGAGGACGACAGCAGGCTGTGGGGTGCGGGGGTGCGGGGCTGCGGCTTCCAGGCAACCATGCCCACCAAACCGACCGCCGTCCCGCCAGCCCGCCCGCGCTTGCTGCATGGCTGACATTCAATGACTTCTCTAACTTTTCACTGGGTTTTTGTGCATTCTTCTTCTAGCTGCCACATAGAGTGTGTGTGTGGGTGTGTGTGTGTGTGTGTGTGTGTGTGCGTGTTAGCTGTGTTTTTGTTGTTCTTTCGACTCTTTCAAACAAATGCGAATGCGAATGCAATTGTGACTTGGCTTTGGCTTTGGCTTTGGCTTTGGCCACACCCCCCAGGCAACCGACCCAGGCCACCCGCCTCCCATTTTTCGTTTATTTGGAAAATCCATTTGTCCACCTTGCCTCAAGGAGTCCGCTTGTCACCCCGCCGCCTGCTGCTAAATGTGAGACGGTCTTTTGCTTTGTTGCCTGCTCGCCTGCCGCTCGCCACGTTTTGTTGCACAATTGCGACCGGGCAACGCATTGGGGGTGCATGGGCTGCGCTTTGGGGCAGCTGCAGCTGCGACCATTGAACGCATCCTGAACTGTCGTTGGCATCTTTAATGACCTGCACATTGAGCTGCTCCAGCGGCGGCTGCCACTAAAAGTGCAACAACAATGAAATCTTCATCTGGATATGGCTTTGGTTTTGGCTTTGTTGCATTTTCAGCCGGATTGCCGCTTGCAGCTTGGCAGCATAACTATTTAAATACTTCCCACCCAATATTCCGGCCTTAAAGCGAACCAGTTCTGACCCGGAACTCCAATTTCTAGTTGATCCGCAAACGAGCCACAACTTTAACTGAACCAATTTCTTTCAAAACATGATTTGTTGGCGAACCAAGGCTTGAAGCAAGGCTCGGGCTCAGGATATTGACTTGAACAGTGAACCGAACCACTTCAATTCGTTTTTTTTTTGTCTTGCCAAAGTCCAAATCCTTGCCAAGATTACCATGAATGAATTACATTGTGGTCAATTCTGATTTGACTTAAACCTAGATATACCATCTTCGATGTCGACATTACTTATGTCAAAAATTGTGATGTAATCTTGTTATTTGCTTAAATTGAATGACAATCGATAGTCCTAAGACTATCAGTCAGTCTCTCACTCTGCAAGTCAGTCAATCAGTCAGTCAGACAGCTATCACTATGTCATTCAGTCAGTTTAAAAATCAATTTGTTAATCAGTCAGTCAGTGTGACACTAAGCAAGTCAATCAGTCAGTTAGTCAGTCAGCCAATCAGTCAATGAGGTAGCTAGTCAATCAGTAAGTCAGTCAATGAGTCAGTCTCTCAGCAAGTCAATCAATCAATCAGTAGGTTAGTTAGTTAGTCAATTAGTCAGTCGATCAGTCAGTTATTCACCCAGTCAATCAGTCAGTCAGTAAGTGTGTCATTCAGGAAATAAAACAGTCAATCAGTCAATGAGTCAGTCTCTCAGCAAGTCAATCAATCAATCAGTAGGTTAGTTAGTTAGTCAATTAGTCAGTCGAGCAGTCAGTTATTCACCCAGTCAATCAGTCAGTCATTAGGTCTGTCACTCCGGAAATCAAACATTCAATCAGTCAGTCAGTAACAAAATGTGACATTTGGTTTATATAAAGTAGTACACAGAGAAAAAGCACAATTCCGAGAGCTCTGCTCGAAGAGCACCTGCCCGACCTGGGCTGATTTAATTAAAAATGTCAAATCGCAGTGCCGCCCATTTACATGCGCTGTGCGCCAATTTATGAGACGCGTGCTCATTGCTCGGACAGCAGCCAGGTCCGAATCCAAACCCAGCCGAGACGTGAGCCTTCCCCAGCTGCCCGTTTAGTTTGCAGGCTCAGTTAGTTGCCAGGTGAGTGCGCACATGTTGACATTTTAACGGCTCGTCAAAGAGTTGAAGAATGCGACATGCGGCATGCGGCATGTGGCATGTGGCATGTAGCATTGTTGCACGTTTACTTGAGATTGGCTAAGATGTCGGTGTAACTACTTACGGCCCAACTGAGACGAATTGTCGAATTCCTGCTCGACGCCTGGCTTTTATTAAATTCCCCAACAAGCGCTAATTACTGATTAGCTGCGACAATTTGCTGCCGACTGCCACAAGAGGTCAGCGGGTCAACAAGTTTAAAAAAAACCCCCCGAAAATAATCATATCAAAAACAAAACATGTTTTTTATATTTAATAATGCTGCTGCAAAGCATCCCAAAACACGAGATAGAGAGATCAGCAGATCCGGCAAAGGTTAATTGTCTCTTCCACAGCCTCATTTGCCGGCCAAAAACTGACCAATGGACCGCCGCAGGGTCATGCATAGAGTAGGGGGGCAGGGAGGGAGGGTCCGACTAGGGTGTGATCTCACTGATGCTGGGCAAAACGGGCTGCGAAATTTGCCCTTTTATGCCCGAAAATAAACAGCAGCAACCCCTGACAGAGCTGGGCCGAGCGGGCGGGGTCGCCGTATCAACCGGTTCCATGCGGGAAGCTGCGCTGCGGTTCGCTCTGCTCGTGTGCATATACATACATATGTATATATGGGTGTAAGTGTGTGTGTGTTTTAATGTCGCACACTATTTATTAGCCTTAGGATTAATAAATCTATTTGGTCACCGTCCTAATGAAATCACCAACGCCCCACCCAAGACCCCAACTCCAAACCCAAGCCCAAACCCAAAGCCCCAGCTGGCAGACCCCCAACTTCAACAGGGCCGCAGGCGCAGCAGCCTCATGTGTGTGTGTGTGTGTGTGTGTGTGTGTTTGGGTTTGTGTTTGTTGATGCGGCTGACGCAACGCCAGCAGATATGTATCTTCGCACACACACACACACGCAACAGCTGCTCCCCTCAAGTCACAAGCGAGGCCGCAGCGGCCAGCAAATGAGTCCTAGCCGCATACGGCTGGGGGCTGCGCGATTGTGGGCGGGGTTGGGGACTGTGCTCAGAAGTTGCCAATTTGCCTTTTTGAATTTACGCATAGCTAAAAGTATCCTTTCGGAAACCACAAATATTTACCCAGCTCAAGGCTCAGGTCTGTGGTCGCCTCGAGTCCTTCTGCACGCTCCCCCGCCCTCTTGGCCAGACAGGCCGCAGGCGACGCCATCGCGCACAAACGTCTGCCCTAACCTGCTACCCACCCCCGCCCACTGCCCCTCTACAACCATACCCTTAGCCCGAAGTCACTTGCAACGACTGCCTGGCGGCTGTCTGTCCCATGCGTCGTCCAGGACTGGCGGCTGGCAATTTTCAAAATCTGTCGGACCATCATTTTCAATTCTCCAGCTCGTTCGCCCCGCCCCGCCCCGCTTCACCCGTCGAGAGTGCCCGTTCGGAGCGTTCGGCGAACCCCAAAAAGCCCTCGACCAGAACTTATTTTTCCATCTGACACTAGCCAAGTTGGACCAATACTCATATTTACACCATATGCACACACACACACAAGCACATACATATATAACATATGTGTGTGTGTGTGTGTGTGTGTGTGTGTGTGTGCGGCGCCTGGAAAAGACTTTTGAAATGAGATTAAAAACGGCAAATTCCTGCAAGGGTTACACATCCTTCGGCTAAGAGTAATGAATGCGGTTTCTGCCCAAAGTCAAATTTTAGAAAGTGTTTTATTTGACTAGGTTAGCGCAGCAGCCCAATGCCGACCACCGCCCTCTCCCCTGCCCCTACCCCTTCCCCTTCACGCCCCAAAAAAGCCTGCACGCGACCAAAAGCATACAAACAGAATGAGAGGCAAGGGGAGGGAGCGCGAAAGGCAAGCAAGGATTAAATACTCAAATGAAAATTAAAGATATTTCAAAAAGAACGGAAATGCAAATTCCGAGAATTGCAGTGTTGTAAAATGCTGCAGCCAATTTTTCGATAGCTACCAAAGATCTAGACCAAAAAAATCGAAGTACAAAAAAAATGCAGATACGGCTGGGCTCCTCCTATCGGCAATATCTAGATTAGAGTGTTGTGAAGCGTTTTAAGACTCTTGGCAATAGAATATGGGATAGCGTGTTGTGAAGCGTTTTAAGACTCTTGGCAATAGAAAGATGATAGAGAGCTGAGAGCTGCTCGTTTAAATATCAACAGCAACTTACGAATGCTTTCGGACTACCTTTATCTGACTCAAAATAACTCAACTAAGACTAAAGCTGTATACATAAAGTGTTGTACAACACAGCATTAAAGTTAAGTACACAAATAAGATCGTGACTGACTGACTGATTCCTCAGCAAGTGAAGTGTTGTAAAACGCCTTGCAGTATCTTGTTGCTCTATTAAACTACTGAAACAAGCTGTAAACTGTCAATTGCTCTCTCAATTAGCGAATCTATATTTAAATTTCTGAAGCTTTAATATTCCCTGAGCCTGCCGTCTATTTACGCAACTGGTTTTTCACCAAGTTAAGTGTTGCAAAACGCTGTATAGCACTTAGTTGCTAAATAATACCGTCAAAACAAGCTGCTGGCGGCTAAATGCCTTCGAAATCAGCTAATCTAAATATCAACACCAACTTTTGGCCAACTGCCCCGCACCCTTCCAATGCCAGGTGACTCGGCTCGCGGCCCACAGATCCTTAGGCTGGAAAAGTGGGTGTACAAATGTTTATTGCCTACTTGCGGATATTTGGCGTAGGCCGCAAAATTCGAAAACATTGAAACATTTTGTAGGCATTTATGCAACTCATTTGATTTACGATTCGCTTTAATGGGCTGCTTGGCCAGCGGCTTACATTGGCAGCGCGCTGCAGGACGACAGGGCGGAAGGGCGGGCAACAACGAGCACGTACATGCCACAAGCTGCTTTGCCAAGCTGTCGAGCGCCGTCGAGCGCCGTCGAGTCAGTGCCTCAACCGGGGCCCCGACAAGGTCGCGAGTGCTAACCTTTAATCTCTCTACGTGCGTGCCTGTCCAACTGGCTCAATGTGAATGTGCCTGTGCCTAGCCCTGTTCCTGTGCCTATATTTTAGTGCCCATTTCTGTTTCGATTCCTTCTCCTGTTGTTCTTGCCAGCTGAGCTCGTCCCGGCTGCCGTTCTGCCAAATTTCGACTCCCAACATCCAGTTCCCAATTTCAGTTGCCAGACCAGATGCAATGGCTGCGTCTCCCGTTACCATTTCCACATACAAGTTTAGCAAGGGTTGAAAAGCGACAGGCACACAGACGCACACAAACACACACACACATCTGCGTGCGCCACGTCCCGCATTTGAAGCTCAACAAATTACCAAAGGCCAAAGCCGTTGCTGACCGGCCGACCAACGGGCAGTGCCTGTCCGTTTCCCCCGGGCCCAGGCCTCGGCCCATTGTGTGTAAATATTTTGAGGCACGCGTGTGTTCCTTGCTCTCATTATAAAGTTTAGCAATCAACCCTCAAAGGACACACACAGGCACACACACACAGATGCACACACATAATTGAAACTTATGTACATTTAGAATTAGAATTGAATATTTATATACCTTATAGCATGTACAAGTTACCCACACAGTTCATGCACAACTTCAAAGGACACTTTTATCACACTACTTATTTTAATGACATCCTTCACGTTCTGTATTTACGTTTCAATTGATATCAGAGTCCTTGGCATACGGCGAGGGGTCCATCTTAACTAGTCGCTTCCATAGCTTTGCCAAATGCAAGCTCAGTTTATTTTCTTCGATTGTTTCTGCATCTAAGTTCCATACTTCTTTTAATATATTTTCTACTCGATATACCCTTCAAACATTTCGACAAGTTAGATTTGTAAGAATCCTATTGCGATTCGTTGGAGAACTCAATTGTGCTCCACACTGGACAGCGAAGCTGATAGCTCTTTGTCCTGTCCTCCAAATACAGAGAGAAACTCAGACTGCTCATAGCTAGACTCTATAATTTGCTTCTCTATAATGTGTCCCGGAGTTTGTGCACTCTAAATGGGGAATCTGCATTTGTAAACCTTCAAATTTAGGAGTTTTTGCAGGTTCTTACACAGTCTGTATTATGCTCGAAAGCCTGTGATAGCCTGAGGTGAGTTCTTCTTCGTATAATACCTGTATTTCTGGCTAGAAGCCTTTTCATATGCTCCTGTTCGGCCGTTAGACAGATGCTGAGGGGGAATCTCAATATATCTGTTCTTAAAGAAGGAACAAGCCTTGCATTGGTGCAAGTAGTTGGATAGTTCCGGAAAAAGGGCGACAATCTAATGTGACAAAGTGAAGGCACAATATGCGCAAGAGGTCACGGGGGGTCTACAGTAGATTCTTCAATAATAATTCTAAATATTAATACTAATAATAAAAGTAATCATAATAATGATAATAACTTTATAATGGTATATAGGTCCTGTTATATTGATATAATAAGAAGAATAATTGCTTCATAGGCTCCAATAGGAACAATGTGGACGAACTGCAAATCTAAGGTGTTCCATATAAAACTTCTTCTTTCTGTTCAATTTTTTGGTCTAAAATTTTTATGTCCGAAATAAGTCCAATCTCAGTGTCCACGAGGATAAATGTAGTTTGTTGTAAATATTATTTTGTGCTCTTGATATTGGTAAATTGAAATTGAATTGTCAAATATTTCGGTATTTGAACGATTTTCATCTGATTCAATCTGCGCAATTTCCATGGAGTTGAATTACATTTCGGGCACTTTTCCGTGTTTCTGCTAATTGTGAGTGAGAAACTTTCAAGGCTGGACAACTTGAATCTAATGCAAATAACAGTGGGCAGCCGTTGCGGCAACCATTGAATATGCACACCAATACAAGCGCAGATACTCACACACACACGCAGAGAGAGAGAAATACAGTTAGATGGCAACGTTAACGGCAACGGCAACGGCAACGGCAATGGATGCGCATCGTAATGGCGGCAGCGGGTGGATTTACGGCTGGATGGTCGGTTGGCAGCCAAAGGCAGTCGACAGTCGACAGTCGAGAGTCGGCTGTCCGATGTCCGATGTCCACACGGTCCGCAGTCCGCAATGGGTAGCCGGTGGTGTTTGCTTGCCGGCAGCAATAACCCTTTTTCACACATACACATACACACACACACACACACACACACGCGCGCACATACATACTCTGTTGGCTTTGTGTTGGTGCTCGCCCACACGCGCCATGTCGGACGCAGTGCGCCTGCCTGTCCGCCATCGCCATCGGCCCGCCACCTAAAAACCCATCTCATTAAATAATTCTGACCATTTGAAAGCGAATTTAACCTTTTGTTCTCAACAAGAACGTGAGAACAAGAACCAGAACGGCAACGGGAGTGGGAATAGGAACGGGAACGGGAACGGGATTGGGTTTGAGTTTGGGGCTTGGGCTGACTTCAGCTGGGAATTGAGAACATTGCGAATCAGCCATGTGAAGCTGCAGCCATGTCGTAAAAAAGCCAACACACACACACACGCAGCCCGATGCTACACACATGTGTGTACACACCCGCAGACAAACACACACACGGACTCACACACACGTTAGCTATATACAACTCTGAGCCGACGCTGGGGGCCTTTTGTGCTCGTTGGCGACTTGGCTTCGGTTTTTTGGCTTCTAATTGTTCCCCTTCCACTTCTGGTCGTCCTTCATGTAGTCGTCGTTGTTGTCACTCGATGCCGCCGCCCAGTTGCCAAGCTCACGTGTGTGCCACATGTGTGTGTGCGTGTGCGTGTGTGTGCGTGTGTATTGGGTGTAAATTAATTTGAGACCACTCGAAAGATATTTAAATGTGCGTCTTTCAGCATGCGTGTGTGCCACATGTGTGTGTATGAGTGTGTGCGTGTGGATATACCTTTGAAAAGTATTTCAAACAAATCACAAACAGATATTCGACATTCATTGTTTTTAGGTCTAGACAAGGCGTCTTGACAAACCCACCCAAGAGCAGAGCCGAACCCTAAACCAAGCCCAAACTCAAAAGCCATGCCCTACCATCCCCTGCCGCCCATCCCCCTTTCAGCTCCAGCATAAACTACACACATTCCGCATTCGTCAGGCAAATAATTTGCTTATGATCAACATTCCAGCAACACATTTGGGAATTACTAAGGGCCCCGTGTCCCCAAGAAGTAGACTATGAAATTGTTTATGCCAAATGAAAAACGTGTGGGATTCTCCTTCTGTGAATATATGGAAGTATATGGAAGAAAGACTCTTAGCTCTCAACCTCAACTTAATTCTATGAAATTAGCTCTAATATTTTTGTGAATTTAAATATTGAAAGAATCCAAACAGTGGAGAAATCTTTTTCAAACGAAATTATGAGAATTAAGTCACATTATTTGTTATGAATATTCCCTAACCTCGCCCTGGGTACAAATACTCTTATATTTTGTCTAATTCATTATAAAGCTGCTTTTTCACAGTAATACTTTAAATCAGAATTAAAATGCAATAATAATAATAACGAGAAAGTAAAGATATCTCTCCAATATATAATACTTTTGATAACATTTCCCTTCTGCAGATATGAGAGTATTGTGCATCTCGTAAGTGCAGAGTTTGTTAAAAAGATATTTGAAATCAGAACAATTTACCTTATGTCAAATCCAGCTACTCCGCCGATCTTCCCTATAACTGCTATGTTATATTATATAGTAGTCCGATGTTGATAAGCTTTTGCGAATATGTAGGATGCATACTGAAACTTATAAGAGCCGAGTTTGGGTAAGATAGATAGATATATCTTGATAAGCAAAGTGGCCCCAAGCGAAGTTTCAAGACGATAGCCTTAAGTCCGAGAGACTGATTCGTATATAAGCAGACAGACCGACGTATATAAGCAGACAGAACCGACGGACAGACGGACATGGCTATATATAATGAAATATAATAAGTTAGCCAGACATCATATTGAAATATATATATCTATAATATATCAGATCGTATATCAGATATATCGGTAATACGTTCCAAGAGCTCTGAGTTAACCATCTATGGAATGCCTCCAGATCTCGACAATTTAATTAATGACTCACGCTTTGGCTTTGGCTTAGGTAAAAATTGAAACCCGAGCTATGCAAATACCCTACCCAGGTAGTTGTTAACTGTTTTGAAACTGTTTTCTCTGTCTCACTTTTCCACTTTTTCTCACTTTTTCCATCCCTTTCGTACCCATTCGGAATATAGCCGCAGCATTTCTTTATTAGGGGTTGCTTCATAGCCGAGATCAGTAACTACCCCTAACAGTGAGAAAAAACTCGCGATTGGATAAAATATGATTCCAATAAGATCGGGGAGGTGCCTACAATTTGACCTTTTGCAGTGCCGCTTGGATCAATATTTCGGACGCCACTGTAGCACACATCCTAGGGAACAAGAGTCGCTGCAGCAAAGCCGTCAGTTGTCGAGATTCCTTTGGCCAACTGGCAGTTATTTTAATTTGATCGCGGCTGCAAACTATCACAAGTGAGGCTTTTAAAGGAACATTGCATAGATGACTTCATTTAAATAATCAAAATAAGTCTTTTAAATCTAAGTACAAAATGTTTGCAAGCAATAAATAGCTCAATATAATTTATATCAGTTTTGATACGTTTTATTTCAATCGACAAATTCAAGATTTCTCAAATACTCACGACTTAACATGAGTACTTTTAGGCAAAATGTTAACTCACTGTTAAGTGTTCAGGTTTAACATTTCGAACATTTCATTTGAAAAAAGGAGTTATGTAATGTAAATATAGGAAATATAAGGAAAATTAGCTTATGTTCAGGGCAAGTATGAAGAAACGAAGGGATTATAATATAACTAAATTGAAATCCATTACATTTGGAATTTGCCCAGGCATAGAATCAAAAAAGCAATAAATAGTCCTTACATCAAGTAATTTACGGAGCTGTGCTTGTGTTCAATTAGATTTCGTTAGATGAGGTTGGACTGGCTAACCAAAGGACGTGCCAAGTGTTCCCTAATTCCTTACAAACATATTGTGAGAATAATATAAACTAGATTAATTATTTTCAGTTTCCAAATTAAAAGCCCAACAAAGCTTATATTACTTGCGTGCTATATGTTAAGATTAGTTAGAATGTTTACTTTGTTTTAAGCCAAATGATAGGATTGCAATCTCTTCTTTCAAGAGGTCGCTAATAGTAAGAGGCTTTAGTCAAAACTATCCGACTAGGTAATACCCTAAACCCTCTTCTACAAAGCTACCTTTCACCTTTATATACTACGCTAGAAGCTATATGTCGGGGTTGGTGACTCTAGGTCTTTAAAACTTAAAGGATTTGCTTAAAAAACAGGATCGATTGGAAACGGGGCAAGCTATCGACTATCAACTAGAAGGAACTACGCCCAAAACATTTCAAGTCTCTTTATAACCATTTTACCCGTTTTTAATGGGTTCAAGGTATAAAAATATATAACATGAATACATAAATCTTTAATTGAAATAACAAGAAACTTTAATTAAAGTTAAAAAAGAAAAGATTTCTCACACAACGTGAATTTGTCAGCTTTAAATATGAAAAACATTGCTACATCAAAATTTGTCAAATGTCTTGACCTTCCAAGACCGAAAATGGATTCGTAATGATTCAACGGTCTAATCAATTTGAACTTTGGTGCCGAGCTGTGACGCGTGTCTCCAGATGAACATCAAGAGGTGATCGAGGCGAATGCCAAAGGGCCGAAGCTGGACAAACGAGCAGTTTCTGTCCAGTTGTTCAGCTGTCCAAGATCTTTGCCTGGCGGCAACCCCGAAGACGAGCTCCTCGACAAACCCGTTTCCCGTGTGGCAATGCACTCGCAGTTGGTCCTTGGCCAATGGTCAAATGTCCTGCGAGTTGGACGAGAAGTGCGGTCAGGCCAAATGGCAGGCACCCCAATTAGGCGGCATGTTTTGGCTTTTCATGGAAATCCCCCTCGAGGAAAATCTGAAAAATGATTGATTTGTTTTTTGTGTTTTTCCTTTTTTTGTCTTGTGTCTGCCTTCAAAGTGCGTCGCACAACAACGCTGAAAGTGCATAAAAATGCCGACAAAAGCTAATCATGTTTTATGCGTAAAAACTTGAACGCGACCTTGCAAAGGGTTAACGCAGAGGGGCAGGGGGAGGCGCCGCAAAGTGCCAACGGCAAAGGCATCGAGAATCGAGTATCGAGTATCGAATTACAGCACCGGACGCAGGAACTAGTCATCCCGTCGTGTCCTCGCTCGCCTCCTCCAACTCCAACCCCCACTCCTCGTTGTCGCTGTTGCGTTTGTTGTTATTGGTTTTTTATAAGCCATAAAAATTGCAAATTCGGCCCGCTGTCCATTTGCCAGATGGGCCAATTGACGTCCGCATAGATGGCATATCCAGCATATGCCTAGCCCGGCGCAGTGCGTATTCCGTCGGGGCCAACCTTGGGCCATAACTCTCTCCTGCTCAATGTAATTGACAGTTTGCAATTAGAAATGGATGCAAACGTCCAGTCACAGCTCAACCCCGAAAAGTATCATATTACCGCAAAGCGAGGGCACATGCTTCCACCTTTCGTACTGCAGGAATGTGTGCTGCAAGCCCAGGGCGTCCGCCTGAAAGGTTTCTTTTTGATTTATGAAACTGCGCAGAGAACTTGCGAAAGAGTTACACAGATCGGCCAAATAATAATATAGAAATGTTTCAATATTTAGAGTCCATATAGAGTTGGAGTCCCATTTGCAGCTCAGTTGCTGTTGAGAAGTATGAAATATAAGTTGTAGAAAGGATATACAAAAGGATAAAGAAGGGGTATAAAGAGCACAGTAATGGAAAGAAAATGGATGAGTCTTAAGACTTGACGCCTTATGCAGCTCATTTTTACTCTCAGCCTTTATATAACCACAATTGATTGACCGTGTATAACAGAACGAAGCTCTACCACAAAATGCTGCTCAATACTCAGAAAGAACACATTTCGAATGCGAATATCAAAAGGCAATCAGCTATATATTAATAAATAGCTTATATTAGGCGCACTTTTCATATAGAATATAAAACTCTAACTTAAGGCCAAATATGCTCTGCCTTGACCTTAACCATTTCGTATGAAATCCAAGCAGAGCATTTGTTAGTCTCATAGAAGCCATAATTCTCTTGTCCCCAACTACATTCTATATGCTATCTGGAATTGGTATGGGAAATTGGGAAAGTTTAGCAGTTGGTGGAGGGGCTGGGGCTTATTTTTTAGGGTTTTCCTAACGTATGGATGGGTACAATTCAAATGACGGGGCGAGTTGTTGGCTGGTCGAACCGACCGAACGACCGATGTCAAAAGGCGCAAAAAGAAATGCTGTGCGGGTGTGTGTGTGCGTGTGTGTGTGGCCATAAAATACACAAGCCCAACCCCTCCCTCCCCTAGGGCGAAACCCCCAAGACACACACACGCGCGCACACACAGGCACACACATGCATGCATGCAAATAGCCCTTTTACGCAGGACGAAGGACATTTGACGCCCGGCTACGTTGCGCCAAGCCACGTCCACAAAAGTGACCGTCGAAATCGTAAAACGTAAGACGAAAACGAGCTGGAAAATAAAAACACATTAGACACAAGCAAATATCCTTAACACAGCGTCCCGCAAGTCCTTGTGACCACACACACACACACGCGCGCACGAGGGCAGCACACACGCACACACACACACACACACACACACACAAATTTATCTCCATTTGACCCTCTTCAAAGTGCTTTTTATAGTCATTTAGTGTTTTGGCCCTCCCGTCAAGTACTTTTATTATACACGTATAAATCCAATTCGGCATTCGGCGGAGCCACAAAACACACACACACACACACGCATACACCCACAAGCACATTCGTGTACGTTTGTATATGTGCATGTGTGTATATCGCCTGCCCTCCCCTCTTCCAGGCCCTCAAGAGCAAGGTAAGCGAAACGACAGTCCAACTAATGAAACGGAACCGGGCAACCGAACAAGCTTCTGGACCTTCTGCCACCCAAAAGGACCACAAAATACACACATACACACACACACACACCCACACCAACATCTGCATATGTGTACATACAAAGAGCAAACTTTGTGGCCCAATGCTCGTTGTCAAAACTACACCCAAAAGCACACACACACACACACGCACACACACACGAACACACACACACGCACACACACACGCACACACACAGACACATATGCAAAACAGCTGCCAAGGTCCTTTCTAGTCGCTGCTGTGGTCCTTTTTAAAATTTTAAGACATGTAAATACAAAAGGTCCTGCGCTGTCCTGTGCCCTTCCATACCATACAGTTGCCCACCCACACAACAAACACAATACACACACACACACACACACACACACACACACACACACACACACTTAGAGAGCCACCCCCCAAAAGTCCGAGCAGCGTGGCGCGCGTTTCGCCAACTCGAATGTGTATCATTCCATTCGATCTATAGTCCCCCAACTGTGTGTGTGTGTGTGTGTGTGTGTGTGTGTGTGTGTGTGTGTGTGTGTGAACATATCCTGACCGGTCCGTTTGGCCAACCCGCCACATGCCTCCACCCCCCTACAAACCATTCCGCCACAAACAACGACAAAATATCTGCAAATGTTGTTTTCCTTTGGGCTGTTATTATTTTAAATTTTTTGCATATGCTTCTCCCTCCGCCACTTGCCTCTCCCTGCCGCCTCTTTCCCCTAGCTGCTGCTCTCTTATTATTTCTGTTTGTTTTTGGGTCCACTTCAGTTACCAATTCGGTCTCTGTTCTGCCTTGATATTACACAAATACACATCTTGTTGTTTTCTCAGTTTTCTCGACGTTTCTTTCGCTCACTTATCCTTTTTCCCAGCATTCAATTAGTTCGCATTCAACTTATTCGACTTTTAAGCATGCGACAAACTACATAGTTCAAATTATTCGTAGAACTTAACGGGCTGAACCTCAAGCTCTGGAAAACTTACATATTGAAATAAAAAAGGAAGAAGAAAGCAAGTAAAAGTACTCGACTGAAAGATACCCTGATGAAGGAGAGACTCTTGATTTGCTTACAATTAAAAAGAATCGATTAACAAAATACGATTAACATAAAAAATTGACTAAATAGATGCACTTGGAGTTTGATTATTATCAAAAACAGTTACAATAATTACTAGACTCAAAGATTCGCTTTTCTAACTGTTGCATAGAGTAGATAAGAGTACAATGCCCACTCGAGGAGAGGGAGAGAGCTGGGAAAGATCTACATTAGTGGCCAGGTGGATAGAATACTGATAGAGACCATTTTATATTTCATATGGATAAGGAGTAAGTACTATGGATATACTATGAATATCACGCTGTCAGATGTGCGAAATGTCTTAAGAGGCCATAAACGCACAAAATTTGACCTATGACAGTTATTTCATCAAATATTGTAGCCTTTGATTCAACTAAATGAACAACTGAAAAAAATAATGTTCTGTGATGAGTTTGAACCGGCAACCTCACGCATATGGGTCCTACGCTTAGTCGCCTAAGCAAAGCACACTTAAATGGACTTTGTTGTCAGCCATTTGCCTCTGCTTGACAGTAGAATTTTCCACTTTGATCCTCAAAGAGATTTCAGTACAAATTTTAGCTTCTCAGCTCTTATTTGGGCTGCGCTTCGATCGCCTAAAACAAACTCTTTCATATATATATATATGTACGCAGCCGTTAACGTGGGGAGCTCTTGATTCCCCGTAACAAATATTCATAAATCCAACTCAAATTGGAAAGCCGCAAGAATGCAGAGTTCAGGTCCATTCGTGATGCACAGACGCCACAGACAATCAACCGGCGGGCGGCTAACGCCTTCTATCTTTCAGTCAGGGCTAGAAAAATGTAAAAGAAAAAACATGCGAAAAATGCGGGGGTAGCGGGGGGTTGGACAACAAAACAAAAAAAGCAAAAAAAACGAAAGGAAAACCCTTTAAAAAACAATACACGAGCCATAACAGGGCCATTAATTTCCCAATTTACAGTCTATTCGCAAGCCGTTGCCGAAATTGTTTAAGGTTTTAAAACCCACATGGAGATAACCACACACACGAACACATATGCACTGATAAATGTGGATACGTCGTGTGTGTGTGTGTGTTTGTGTGTGGCGCGGGGAGGGGTTCGGTCATGCCAATGGCCATATGTCCATTTTGGAAAAGGAAAAAACAACAGTTACCGAAAAAAAAGAAAAGAAAACGGCAACAACAACATTAACTTGAAGAATTTCAAAGGTGTGTGTGTGTGTGTGGGTGTGTGTGTGTGGGTGTGTGTGGTTGTGGGTGGTTCGCTTGTAGCGTTGTCTTCTCACAGCTGCCTGTGAATGGGGTGGCAAATGCTGCCCAAGGGACTTGTAGCCGGATACCAACAAACTTTTCAAAATAAACGAAAAGAAGATGCTACACGAAAAAAAAAACAGCACACACACGCACACACACACACACATAGGGTAAGAGGGAGAGGGGGCGAAAGATGAAGGCAACCGTTTTCTTATGCTGTTTATGTCCCGGCTCTAACCACATGACCAAATGCGCTATGCTCAGGCAAACACACACACACACACAGCCACACACACTTTCTCACACTCGCACACACACATGTGCTGTGCAGCGCATTCAGCAGTCGCTGTGGCCGCAACGTTGGCTCAAACAGTCGCTTGGCCAGCGGCAGTTGAAGCGCAAAAGGAACGTCACCGCATGGTTTTATTATATTGTGAATGTGATTACCTTAAGGATATGCAATAAGCACACACACACACACACATGCACACACACACACACATGCACACACACACATATGGCTGGAGCTTGTGGAGTTATCTGAACCACCCCATGGCCATGGGCTGTGGTTGGCGGCCACAGCCAGACAGTCGGACAGTCGGACAGTTGGACAATCGGACTGTAGCTGCAAAAAAGATGACGCAGCAGCAGCAACAGTCGCAGCAACTGTGGCAACAACTGTGGCAACACTGACAAATGTATCTCACAGATACTTTGCCGCATACGTGCAATTAGTGCAGGAATGCAACTGCAGATCTTCAAGCAATAAACAGAAAACAACTTAAATGCAACACAAATCGTAATGTTCTTTATCGACTGCCCGGACTTTAAACTGAGTAATCACTGTACTAGCCAGCTAGTTTTGTGATCTGCGAAGTGATGTTGAGTTGAATTTACATATTTTCCGGCAACTGCGATTTGGTAGAGTTGCAAACGAAATCGAAATCCGGAACAGGCTCGTTGAGTTTCAGTTTTTTTTTCTATGACAGAAGCTGTGTGTGGCATGCAGATACTTTTAAGCAGATGCAATGTCATGTAGGCCATGTGCATCACGTGGCAAGTTCTTGCGTCCTTTTGCATGCCTGTCTGCATGTCTGCATATGTATATGCATGTGTGCGTGCGTGTGTGTGTGTGTGTGTTTGTTTTGGCATCTGTGTGCGAATCTTTTGCTGCGGCAGGCAACTAAAAGGGTAAAAACCAAAAATCGAGGATAAGAACGGATAATCTAATGTCGCTGTGAAGTAGGTAAAGTTAGTCCCATTGCCGCATCGGCCGTCACTCAATGAGGCGTCGAGTCATCGACTACACACACACACACGCACACACACAACTGGCTGGTGGCAGTTGAAGGCCTATAAATAACTGCAAATAAATCAAAATCTATCAATGCGAACAATTCGATGTGTTACAATTGACTTCACCGATCAAAGCCATTGCTGCTGCTGCTGTTGCTGTTGTTGTTGCTGTTGTTGTATTTCATCCTCTTTTTCATACCTTTTGTATGAAGTGCAGGACCAAAGAGTATCCTTTGTGTCAATATTATTAGCAGCAGCAGCAGCAGCAGCACCAGCAATCGAACGGATAATGGCAAAAGGGTGAAACGGACACGGACAACAGCAGCAGCAGCGGCAGCAGGATGAGGCAGCTACCACTGGGTGAGTGTGCGAAATTTTACAGTAATTTTAAAAAGAATGAAGAAGAAGCAAAGCAAAGCAAAAAGAGTTTCACCAATTTAATCAATATTACACAACCCATACACAGCCATAGATACGGCAACAGCTACAGATACAGATACAGCTAGAGATACAGATACATTTGCACACCAGGCGTATCTGATAGGACGCGCGTAATGGACAGCAGAGGCGCTGCTCTAATTTTATTTATTATCTAGTGTGCTGGCAATGACGAGGACGAGGACGAGAACGGGAAGGGGGACGGACAGCAGGACCTTTGGCGGGACGCTGAGGGGCGCTGATAACGCGGTGTGAAAGGGCATGTTTCTGCGGATTGATATCCCGTTGTCCTCGCACGCACACAACTGCATTTTTGACACAATTCATGCGCTTCGTGGCGCATCCTGGCGCATCCTGACAGTGGGCGATGGGCAATTTAAAAAAAACTTTTGTTAGGCGTTTACCACAGCAAAGAAAAACAAAAAACAGCAGCAATTAGAGCTGAAAACGGCAATGGGAATGGGTATAGAAAACCCGACTGGGGTATGGAACTAGTGCAAGGGTCAACTGTCAAGCCAAACAAAAGCAAACGCGAGTCAATAAAAAGAGAATTGTTTGCTTAGAATATGTATAATAATAAATGGAAGAAACAACAACAGATCATATTTTGACAGGGAGAACAATGAATGGAAACAAATCTCTACAGGCTCCGAACTTTCAGTTTCTTTTGCCATATGGTAATACCAAAGGCATTATAAACAAAAGATAACATTTATTAACTTTATTGTTTATTAAAAATATATGTATATATATATGAATATATATAGTCTAGCCAAAACCATCAATATATAGTTTATATATATAAGCGCAGACAGAATTCCAATTGAAACTCTTCGTTAGCTTTAAGGTCATGTTTATTTAACATATAAATTTATGCAGTTATTAAGTTTTCTTTTAGTTTTCTTTCAGTTAGCTAAACAATTATTCAGATAAAAACAAGTAAGAGTCTCTAGTCGGCAGTTCCCTCTTTGGGAGATACTTGAACCCTTGAACCCTCTGCAAATTTGGTGACCCTAGCTCCTCGGACCCAAGAGATTTGCTCAATCTACAGGGTATCGATAACGACTCTTATCGATTGCGAGGAAACGGGACATGCTTTTGATTACCTACTTGCCAACTTTCAAGTCTCTAGCTCTTATAGGTTCTGAGATCCTTGCGACAGACGGACAGACGGACATGCCTAGATCGACTCGGCTATTGCTGCTGACCGAGAATACATATACTTCATGAGGTGATTTTAATAAGCTTTAAATGTTAAGCCAAAAGCCAAAACATCGTTTTCATTCAATAATTTCTGGCATTTTCCGACAATCTAAATACACATAAAAGTAGCCAAGTTAGAGCGAAAATCAATTGAGTTGAAAGCGAAACAGCCATTTCGCAAGAAGCAGCTCCCAACTCTCCACAGATGGGTGGTTAGCCGTTAATACTACGCAGTTGCCGTGTACAGTTGACCACTCGGCAATCATTTTAACTCTTTAATCAAAAGCCCGCAGAAAGCCCGGCTGAGGTCCTGTGTGGCCCCCAAGGGCCGTTTTGCACTAATTAATAAGAGCGAATTCCCCAAACGAGCGTCAGACGAGAGTGGAGCGAGTATGGTTCCGGGTGTACTGCGCATCCCGTAGACAGACACATACACAAGCACACACAAACACACACACACACACACACACTCAGCAGGCGAGCAACTTCTGGTGACTGCACAAAACTGACAGTTAAAAATGTTGCATAGTTTTTTACGTCTTTATGAGAGTCAACCACCCAGTTGGACGGACGGACGAACGAACGGACGGACGGATGGTCCTTGGCTAACGCTTGACTCACGTGGGCAGCTGCCTTAGATCCTTAAGGAAATATGTGTCTGTGTGTGCGCGCGCGCGTGTGTGTGTGTGTGTGTGGTCCACTGGCAGATACAATCGCAACGTTTCCCTTTTTGCTAAATTGGCAAAATTCTGGTCTATTCATCCATTCAGCAATGTCGTCCTTTTGTCCTCGTCCCTCCCCCCGCCAGCAACAGCCCCAGAAACTATCCAGCACCACCCTGTGTCACCAGCCACCCAGCCACCCATCCACCCACCCACTGGGCTGGCTTGTGGCCCATTTTGGACATTCAAATGCGAAACGATGCTAATTCATATTCAAATGAATGCGAAATAAACCCCAATCACAATTATTATGAGACATGTTAAATGGACCAAAAGTCCTCTACAGCGACAACAACAACAACAACAACAAAGAATACACACACACTCACACACATATAGAGTTCACATTCACATATGTGCAATATCCACATGCACATGAGAATAGATGGGCGATGGGCAAATGGACGGACGTATCCAGCCAAAGGATAAAAGCAGAACATACACAACCAAAGTGTGAGTGTGTGTGTGTGTGTGTGAGTATCTGTGAGTGCAATATCGCGCATGTCCACAATCGGACATATGGCGGACAAGCGAGTGGACGGGCGGACAGAAATGTGGACATGTGAGTGTATTCTCGAGTGCATGTATCGAATGCGGAATCTACACTCACCAAGTGAGTACACTAAGAGCGTATTCATACTATTCATATACATTCGCTTATTACAGTCTTTAATTAATTATTCACTGAGAATCAAAGACAGACATTCAATCAAAGTTGAGCATATAGAAGTGAATGTATTCATTGTACTCACAAGCATTCACTTAGCCACATTCTTTTAGACGCGAGCGGATGACGTATATAGAATAAACGTCCCATTTCTTCATAATTCAGCAAGCATTAACGAGTGTATTTATAACTAAAAGAATGTTACTTAATATTTTAACATTCACTTAACACTCACTCACACATTCGAATATTCATTTAAAGTATTTATGAGTATTGATTAAATGAGTGCATATATTCACACGCAAATGAATACGATGCACTTACATATTCGCATATATTCATTTTTGTTTATCAATGCGAATAAATGTGAATGAATTCACCTATTCACATTTACAGCGTGGACAGCACAGGCTCATAATCGACGCAAGAAATACGAAATGTGGCCCCCAAGTTGGACGCTCAGATTGACAGTGGCTATGTGAGGGCATATGGGATTGAGTGGGTGACGGATGACGGGTGGGTGTGGGCTGGGGATGCTGGATAGGGAGGGGAGTGGGAGGAGAGTAGGTGGTGTCGCCGGGCTGCGCTGTGCTTGTAAGCAGAGGAAAACAAATAAACATGCTGTCAACTGCCGTCTGACACCACACGTCGCATCGCCCCGCTGTCTGCCCCGCCCCCGCACCCAAGCAAGCGCTTGGAGACGCGCCCATCTGCACATGCTAGAGCCAAAGCCACATTTGCATACGTGCGGCCAACGTCCCAGGACGGGCACACACCCACACACTCACACACAACCATACTCATAGACTCATTCGAGAGCTGAGTCCACATTCCCGTAAGCGGCTTGCAAAAGTTTTTGGAAAGAACTTTCATTAAACAATGCGACCAACTCGGTACATTTGTGCCCGGCCCATTCATCTCGTGCCTCCGTCCAGTGAGTGTCTATGTGTGTGTGGGTGTGTGTGTGTGTGGGTGAGTGTGCGTGATTGTTGGCTGTGTCTGTCTGTCGACAGCGGGTCTGGGGCGTGGTTTTGTGTGGCATGGTCCTGGGCTTTACAGCAGCCATTCAGTCTGCAAAAAATGATTTTAATATAAGCTAATGGATAGCGCGCAAACACAAACACACACAGCACACACACACACGCACATACAGCACACACACACACACATACTCATATTCATATTCATATTCATAAGCATTCACAAACATGTCCCGCATCATGGTATGATATTTCAAATGCTTAATAATAGCACTCAAAAATAAGAAATGACACAGCTATTTTGTTCTTTTTCACCTCTCTCTCTCACACACTTTCTCTCTTTATCTCGCTCTCTCTCTTTTCTCTCTCTCTCTCTCTGTCTAACTCTCTCTCTTTGTCTAACTCTCTCACACAGCTTTCGCTTTAGCTATTTGTTATTAATTATTTGCTTCTTCTTATTTTCATATTTGATACAACCCCCCTGCCCCTCGTCCCTCTTTCCATCCAACCGCCTCTCGCCCCCCACCGCCCCCTTTTCAAGCGTCCCACCACAGAAAATTGGCTGCCCTGGCAACAGCTCGATGTGGGCCAATTAGGTTGAAATTGTCTGCAAAATGTTAACGTTTATTTTTAATGAGTGCGCCCCTCGCAGTACATCCATTCGAACACCCGAGTGGGTGGTGTCAGCCCATTTATGAGTACTCGTTCCGTGCATGTGTGTGTGTGTGTGTGTGAGTGTGTGTGTGTGTGTGTGTGTGAGTGTGCGTGTCTGTTTAGTACATCGATCCTTAACTTTAACCCAATGCAAGTGCACTCAGAGCAGCTTGTCACAATGCAAACAGTTAAGAAATCTACTCGAATACCCTGTAATAAATCAATCTGCTAAACGATAGTCGCCTTTTGAGCATATGAGATGTATAGAATGTATTCGTCGGATACTTTTTTTCAATATACCAATTAAGACCCATTACAGGTGCGCTGCGAACAGCTTGTCCTAATGCAGACACCTCAGAGCCTGCCGCTCAATACCCTATAAAATCGAGTAACTTTTTTTGTATGCTCGCAGTCATGCAAGACGACAAGACGTTAAGTTTTGATATGCTCCTGGTATACTCGTCGGCCTTGCCAGTGGCAAGTTTTATGCCTAAAGTTTTATATATAACTTTTTCATTCAGTATTCCGTCCTTCGAAAGTTTATATTTCGGAGCAAATTTCAAAGAGCTCGCTCTTGGAGTCCTCGATATTGTCACGAACGTAAGGGCTATTAAATATAAGCCAGGATTTGAATTTCAAATTTAAGTGCAAGGAATCAAATGTGTACAACAGGCGCAAATTATTTACCAAGGAGCCTCCAATTTTTTTATTACCCAATCGTATATATTGGCGCAAATGTAGTATTTACATATTCCAATAGCTGAAGCCCAATATACATACGAATATATGCATGTATGTGTGTCGTCTAGTGCCAATTTAAGCTTGACAAAGGAACTTTTGATCAAGTTTGACACCTGAACATTGACCTATTGGAAATGGGTCGAGTGGTCGCTGCCCCGTTACTAATCCGGAAAGTGTGTGAACCAATCGACCGTATAAATTATGGCCAGTTAGACAGCATGATTGAGATAGAGGGGTGCAGGGGGGATGTAGGAGAAAAGGCTGTGCAAACACTCAATCATGGTCAAATCTTGACAAAAGTATTTACTCGCATGCCCCGGAATTATGTTTATCCACATGCATATTTTATGAATTTAATGGTCGTGGGTATCAGGTATGAATAGTGCGCAAACAAACAAAGCAGACAACGGACCCACACACACATGCACACATACGAAGACACACACACACACAACACACAGGATATGAGGGCACAGGACAACGGGCAAACTTATTTCGAATGCTAAATCGTTCGAATCCTTTTGCCCGACACAGTTGAGCGAACGACCAGGTCTTGGGCTTCGCATACGCTCAATAGCACAAGGACAAGGATTGCAACTGGCCTAAGGTCCACGTCCCGCTCCTTCGAGCTGCGGCTCGGCCTTTCGACAGCTATCGGCATTTGAAGCATCTAAGCTGCTGCAAAAGTCCCCACGGCACATGTCCCATCCATCATCACACAATCACAAAATGAGTATCATGGCCTTTACCCCCACCTTCCCCTCTCCCAACTCTTCCACTTTCCTGCTTGGTTCAGCTTACCCAAGCTATCGAAGCTATGGCCATGGCCCAGTCAGTCAGCCAGTCAGCCACACGTAGCATTCGAGAGGCGGCATCAAACGTACTTATCAGCTTTCCAGGCTCTCCTCCACCTGCCACCTGCCCCTGCTAGCCCGCCCGCTAAACTGAAGCGAACTCTGAGCGGCTCTGAGCTGCTTAAAATACCAAAACCAAAATCTCGAATGTCCATTAGCATACGTATAGCTCCTCCTGGCCACGTCTCTGGCCTTTGCAGCAGTTTCTTTTATTCCTGCCGCACACACAGAGAACAACCACCCTGGACTAGAATTGAGTCCGCATCGCTCGGGTTACGGGCTAAACCCTTGCCTTACACGGACGCTCCTCAACAACCAAGACGAACGCACAAACACACACACACACACACACACAAGCACACACATAGAAAATCCACACCATCTGCTACACCTTACGCCTAACAATCCAATTCCGAGCCAACAATATGCTTGGAGGCGCACTTTAAGAGAGAACATTGGATCAGAGGGGGTGGTGGACGGTCTGGGGGGGGACTTTCGGCCAGCCACATTGCAATGTATGACCAAGGCGCACGCATCCAAGAGAACGGCTCACGGAGAAGTACGTGAATGTGGACGTGATGTCCCATCTCCATTTGCGTTTCAAATTTAAATTTAACCTTTTGTCTTAATACGCCAAAGGGGTTGGCTGGGCCACAGGAACAGGGACAATTGGCGGGGGCGAGTGGCAGGCGCAGGAGAATTGTCCGGATTGAGCATAGGCTGGAGAGAGCATATAGTCGCATGCACATATGGAGCAGCATGTGTGCCAGCAATTGGGGCGTGTAATGGTTTTAGGGCGTGGCACGGCAGACGGGCGATACAGGACACGGGACACGGGACACGATGCACGGTAGATGGGGAGGACGCGGTACTTGGACACCGGCTTAAGGCGGCTTATTAGAGCTACACATGTATGTGGCCAGCCGAACGGATGCAGGTAAAGCCGGATCTGCGGGCATGAGTAGCTAATTTTCGGATTTAGTGCCAGGCACTGACATTAAGCAAGATGTGTGGACTTGTCAGATGGAGTTGACCTTTCGCCTTTGCGACAAATACGCAATTGATAGATGCCCATCCATGAGATAGAAGACGTTATCACGCGCAGCTAATCCAACAACAAAGTGCCGAAGATCAAATACTCTTGCAGACGAGGAGCAGACGCGATTAATTGGAAGAAAGCTCAAGCAAATTTTATCCCCAAATCAATCTAAAAACGAGGAAGAAAGGCTATCTTCGGCATGCCGAAGATCTAATACCCTTGAAAACTTTTTATGCCGAGCTTGGTGGAGGTATCTTGATAAACAAATAAGGCTTTTAATCAAAAACCTAGTTTTCGACCTATCGTTCCTATGGCAGCTATATGATATAGTGATCCGATCTTAATAGGATTTTGCATATATATGAGGGCTTAGTAAAACTAATAAATGCCGAGGTTGGTGAAGATATCTTGAAAACCAAAATGTTTTTTCATACACAAACTTAATTTTCAACCGATCGTTCCTATGGCAGCTATATGATATAGTAGTCAGATCCAGCTGGTTTTGACATATGTGCTGCGTGCAACAGAAAAAGGGACTTCTGCAAAGTTTCATTAAGATAGCTTTAAAACTGAGAGACTAGTTCGCATAGAAACAGACAGCCGGACAGACGGACAGACGGACAGACGGACATGGCTATATCGACTCGACTGTTGATGCTGATCAAGAATATATATACTTTATGGGGTCGGAGATGTCTCCTTCTATGCGTTACACATTTCACGACAAAATTATAATACCCTCTGCAAGGGTATAACGAGTTGGGTTTGTCCGTCTCTCGTTTCCGGATTGTTTGTACTTCAATTAAAACACAATTCATCTGTAATTTCTGGAGTTTTGGAACTCCTCAAATAAACTGTTTTCGATATAAGAGCAGAGATATCATTTCTTTATGGGATCTAGTTAGGCAGCTTGCAGCAGGTACTCCTTAAGCGGATTACTCCAGACCAGGTCGGAGCAGTGCCAGTAAAGTGCGTTTCGCATACTCACAATTAAATTGAAAACTATTTTTTAGCTAGTTGCCTCGAGCAGGTCTTGCCATGGCGCTTGTAAAAGTCTTGTTGTGGTAAATATTGTGCAGACTTTCAATAAAATGTCAGCTGAAGGAGTTGACAAGATGCCACGCGTCGAGGAATAGCTGAACAGAAAGGTAACTATGCTGCAATTGTGAAATGAGCTTATATGGAAAATCATTTAAGTATGATGTACTTTGCAAGCGCACAAGTCTCGCATAAAGTTGCGACTACAATGGATCCACAGTTAAGTTGGAAGCTTGCGAGAAAAAAAAACAAATATTGAGAAAGATTTCAATGCAAAGTATCTGTGTGCGGAATATTTGCATTCTGAGACCCATGGCAACCCATGGCTGACAATGTGTTCAGCATGTATTCAAGGCAAACGGCAGCTGAACCTGGTCAAATGGCTGAACGCAGTTATTAAAATCAATTGTGACGCCACGGAAGGTGTAACTTGGGCACTGGCCAAATTCAAAATGGCCACCTGGAGGGGTGGGTAACGGCAATTGCGTAGTGGACATACACAAACAAACACGGACACAAACCAAGCACCAGAGAGAGAGAGAGAGAAGGAGAGAGCAAGAGAAAAGTCAATCTGTCCGAGGGGTTGAACGTGTACAGCCAGAGACCAGACCAGACCAGGCCAGACCAGACCAGACCAGATCAGGACCAGGACAAATTCCGCACAGACCAAAAAGCTCTGCTGTACGCATTGACCCTTTTGTTTGAAGCGGGAAATCGGACAGTGGCCGGGACAATAGCTGAGCTGTTGGCAAATGGGCAGCTAACCACCCTCACACCCGGCCGCTGTCCTCGACTCGATTGTGCCCATCGAGTCTGAGTTGCCAGCCAGCTCGTTAACGTTGCTGATGGACGCCACTGGAGTAAAGGTCCTGAAGTGGCTGCCGGACTCGCGACGCGGCGAAGAGTTGCCGCAGATGATGTTGGTGGTGGCGGCGGGCGAAGTGTAGGCAGTGGTGGTGGCAGTGGTGCTCCTGCCTGTCGGTGGTGGGAGTCGCCTGCGTGACTGTGGGCCGAGCGTTTGAAGTGCTTTCAAATTGTACACATTTGTTGTTTGCCTGTTGTCGTGGCGCAGTCGTCTCGCTTGCACCGCCCGGGTCTGGCCATATTTTTATTGCGATTCGAATCGTATCCGAATCCGCAGTCCACCCCTAATGGCTAACGGACAGCGCAGACCGGGCAGCCGAACGAACGGCCATTGCTTCAACCCTATGGGCAAAAGCCCCAGCCCCAGCCCCAGCCCAAGCCCAAGCCAAAGCCCAAGCCCAAGTCTCGGCCTCTGTGCCAACCCACACCGCACACTTTACAGACCCTTCTCTTGCACGGGCGGGGAGCGGGCGGTGGTTCTGTGGGCATAAGCAGCCCATTTATACAATTACATTTATAAATGTTGCGCTCCGATATCAAACACACAAACAGACAGACAAAACACATTCGCCATATTATTAAACAAATACCCAGACCAAAGCAATACAATTGAATTTCTCGAATGGCCTTTGACAGCAAGTTTTTCCGCCTGCCCTTCCCCAGCAGCTCCCCTTCAAAACTTTCTGCAACTCTGCCAATTGAACACTGTATAAATTGCCCATAATCAGCATGTATGTGCGGCCCCTTTATAAGAAATCAAAAAAAGGTTTTACAGCTGTTGAATCACCTTGACAAACCTGCGCGTAAACGAAAATGTTCAATTTGAGACATGGAGCCACAGTTGGCATTGTTCAGTTATCTAGCTTTATCTAGTTTTACTTAGATACAAATATTGTAGGGGAATACCTTGTACCTTATATAATACATGGCAGAAGCCAGTCTGATCTGGCTTTCATCTCAGATGACATAGAATTCATTCGCTGATCTTCAATTCGAGCTTGGTTCCTCGATGTTATACTCATCAACGAGTAAGAATCGAGTCGGGAGTGTTCAGCCAGAAGATACACTGCAACAAGCTGTACTGACAAACATTCTAGCTATCTTTAATACATACATACACATACAAACACAAGCAGCGCCTGTGCTTCTTCTTTTATTTACCCCATCCTATAACTGGGAACTGCGTTTTTTATTAACCTGGTTGTTCAGAGTCCGATCTATATGATATTTTCAGAGCTTAAATATAGCACTATACCAAAGCGATAGCTTCGTAGTTTCATAAAGCATATGTTTGTCAATTTTGGGGCAATCTGCGAAACATATTTAAAAACTTGAATGATTGTAATCTGTATATACTTCACAAGCACCTACATACTATGTTTGGTTTATCTGGCTGTTATAATTCTCGAGTTACACTTATGAATTCATGTTCATGCTCATGTGATATTGATCAATATTATGCAAGTGGAGGGCGATGTCTAAAGGAAATGATAAAGTCTTAACTTCCTGTATATCAAGACATTATCATTATAGATACCAACAACTATCGACAATTTTCAATCAAACACTTTCTATGGTCGACTCACGTTGGGCGCCATTTGCTTAAAATCAAAACCTTTGTCAAGGCCATATCTCGGCAACTGATCGCCAGCAAAAGGCGCAGTCGAACAATGCAAAATTGGCTAATTGATGGTACTTTGTGGCGGCCACTTGACTTGATCGGATCGTCCGATCAAGATTATCGGAGCTGTTCGGCCGTAAAACGCTCTCGAGTAGTAGCTGCGAAAAGCGCAGACCAGAGATGGGTCCAATCGATAAGGCAGCGTATGCGAGTGATAATTGACAAGTCCTGATTAGAGAGAGCACACACACACTCACACACACACACACACAGACCGTTGGGCCGACAGACGTTCGATCTCTGCGGCATATGTGCTCGAGAAATTTGGTCTTTGCTCCGCGATCGTGACAGCACACATTTGCCTATGGTCGGGCGGAGAGATGGGAGATGGGAGATGTCGCTGTGCGCCGGGGTTAATTCACTTTTAGCGTAATTTGTAAGCACTTCGGCTACCCTTCGCCGGTTCTCGGTGCCCTCTCGACGTCGCGAATTAGGCAGGCAAAGGAGCTCGGCTTTTGTGCACGCTCATTGCGCATTATTCACATGCCCAACCAGGACAGAGAGCTGGCGACTACCTGGCGATCCCTCAAATTTTGGAAATGGGAACTGGAAATGGAAATGGGAATAGAAATGGGAACGGGTACTGCACATTAAACACTTTGGCATATTTTGTTATTGGGACGTTCGCGGGATGCATGCGTAACCCTTTCGTAAATCGAGTTAATCCCGTAAACGCAATGCATATGCCGATCCCAATACCAAGCCCGAGTCCCCTGCCAGGTAACAGCCACAACACACACACACACACACGCACGCACACAACGTTAATAATTGCGTCAATGGAAATTATCATTTTTCATTTTTTGTTTTTGATTTTTTTCGCATTTGGGCTCTTTTGGGGTTGGGCATGGGTCGCCGAGGTTTCGCCGTCGTCTTGCGCTGCGATCGCTGCCAGGCTTCCTGAAGTGCCTGTGACAAGTCGTCAAAAAAGACGCGACCAGGGGCGACCCGGAGATCGCAAACAATAACCTCGAAATGTCACCGCGCATAGGAAATGGAAATGAAAATGCAAGTTCCACTCAAGGGGCACAGCCAGCCGCAGAACGAGTGACAAAAGCAGTGCCAAAAGTAAAGGTGAACATGTCAGAGCCCAAGACTCGGCCGGGTTATCCATTCAAGACAGTGCTAAGGACAGGACAACGATGTCGGGAACTTCGTCCTGTTCATTAAGCTGAGCACTTGGCCATGTAATTAGATTACATTAGTTGGGAACTATATTGGAACATGCTGGGTAAGTTGGGCGTTACGAGAGCAAACTTAAGTATATGTTAAGACCAGGGCAAAGATCGCTTAAGGGCCACACATTAGTTAAGCAGTTTTTTACATATTCATATACTCTGCTACCAAAGCTTCAACTATTTTTACATCAGTTTTTTCGAGCCGAAGCCATAAACATGTTACGCATAGATATATAAATATAGACACAGATATTGAAAGTCTATATAATGCATATGCATATGAATAGTTTGAAAAGATAATTCCTTTGCAAAGTGTATACACACTTCGGTGTGTTTGGCTAATGCTGCTTGTTTTTTTTTATTAATTGAGCGCAGAAAACGTGACTTGTTCGAAGAGCTTTTGTTAGTTGTCATCGGACATGATTTCGAAGCGAACCTCTGGAACTGCCGCTTTACCACATTCCTCCCTCTCCTCTCCGGTCTCACCCCACGCTTTGAGCATTGTTTTTATCCAGCCCCGACTCAAAAGTCTGAGTACAATGCACTGCGTGCCAATATTGGGAAGTACGGCCTGTCACATGTCACCAAAACAATAGACCCAAAGGAAGTGCTCGAGTCAAAGGCAATCAGAGCGGCCGAGCAAGAGAGAGAGAGAGACACGGGGGAGACGGGGGAGGTGAAGAATTAGAGTTCGGGGCAGTGCTTCAGCTCTTTTTTGACAATCGCTTGGAGTAGGCCATGAGAAACCTTTCGACTGGACCAGACGCTTCGTAACATCAGTTATTTCTGGACCCTCAGAACAATATTTTGTGTTTATCGAATAAGAACACAAATTTCTTAGGTCAAAAACAAAAAAAAAAAAAAAAAAAAAATTCTTTTAAATTTTAAGTTCATTTTTACTAGTTTTCTAAATTATATTTTCATAGTCTTTTATTTTTGATATTTGCACCCACTTTGAAATATACTTGAACCAGTTTTCAGACATGGCAAACAGTGCTAAGAGATTTCCAAAGTTGCGATTCGCGCTTATCACCGAGGATGCATTGGAGATGCTGCGGCCGGATACAAAGTCGCAAGAGTCGAACCTTATGGAGGTCAAAGACATGTACGAGACAATTAACAATACGGTGAGTGTGCTGCTGGAGCAGAAGCTGAGGAACCTCAAGCTGGACAAACTGGACCAGCTGATCGAGGACAAGGTGTGCGAGATACTCGATCGCCACAGGGAGATACGCAAGAGTGTGCGTGGCCTTGGTACGCCGAAGACATCCAATGAATCGATTCATACGGTTTCCGAATTCGACAGCAAGCCCATCAGACCGATCAAATTTGATGCTCGATCAATAAATTCCATCGCCTCCAGGGGAATGCGCCCCAAAAAGACAAAAAAGGAGCATTTTACCACCCATTTTCCCTACAAAACGGAGAAGACCAACGAACGCAAGACGACATCGACGAATTTTATAAATAATACTAATACTAATACTAATAATACCAATAATACTAATGCTAATAATACTCACAATGCTAATAATAACAATAATAACAATAACAATATTAAAAGTAATAACAGAAATGGGATCAAAATTGGAAATCCTCGACCTGTCGCGATAACCGATTCGATGAAACCGCACACCGCTCGGGACATTGCAGTCAAGTATTTTAAGGAGTTGGATGATCGATGCAAGCGCAAACAATGAAACAAGCTCTGATGAGATATATATATATCATTCTAATGTATTCGTACGATTATAGTTATGACCAAATTTCATTTGCCAGACGATTCTATTAAATTTTTAACGGACGACAGTCACGGCTTTTGATTGCATATTGGGAAGTTAATGTCAATGTAAATTTAGCATGAATTTATTCCAATTGGACTTTGATGCCCTTTAAATGAGTTCAGAAAGAGTATTTGGGATTTAGACACATTTATTAAGGAGGCATCTCCCAAGGTATATACATCTATTCATGGTCAGCATTGAACTAGTAATCGAAGACTTAGTTCTATTTCCCGCTCCGTTCAGATTCATTCACGAAATTGATAAGTAACTGAACTGTTCGAGTTTAGGAGTTAACCAGATCTAGGAGTTTATTAGAGCCAGAATAAGTATTACAGACGTTTAGAATATATCACTTCACTTCACTTCACTTTACTTCAAAGGCTTACTCTTGTGTTTTGGTATGCACTCACTTTGGTACTCCATACTCAAGCACTGCAAATTACATATGGATCGGACTATAAACACCGAAGTTAATCAAGAACACATTTCCTATAGAGTGGGGCTAAGAGAGCGCTGAGTAAAGGGTATCTGCCAGCCGGACACGGCCGCCAAGTCTTCTTTAAAGTATAGCTAACTACTCGCGGATGGGTCGGCAATCGGTGCTGTGTAAAGGGTATCTGCGAGCCGAGCATACCCGACCACACTCTTTTTGAGGCAAGTTTTAAAGCAGGATACGAAAAGTGAGGTTAACTTGCAATATCTAAGAACTGAACGTGATATATCTTCTAGTTAATCACATACTTCTTGGAAATCTCTGGAAATTCTAAGTGAATCCCGAGTACGCAGGACTCCGGGAACCGAGCAGAGCTCCATGCACAAAGGACAGGCGAGCTGGCGTGAAAAAATGAGTGTGTCAAAGTCGGGTTCATATGAATATATTTATTGCACTTCCGATAACCACATTTCACTTCTGCCCCTGCTCCCTGCTCCCCGCTCCCTCAACCTGCAACTTGTAGCTGGGAAATGCCCGTTTCTAGTTGTTGTTGTTGTTGTTGTCGTTGTCCTCATCTAATCCCTGAAATATGTAAAATGAAAAATTGAAAAACTAACTGACAACGCAGCAGTTGTAGAAATGTGCTGGCTTTGGGGGTAGGCAGTTGGTGGCGGGCGCGGGCGCGGGCGCGGGCGCGGGTGCGGCCGGTCCGCACAGTCTTTGCCAGCTTATCAACGCGCTGCAGACAAGGGCAGAGCATCAATCAAGAATTTCCAATGAATGGCTATCGAGTGAATTAGAAGGCCACTGCCATTTTTTTCTTCTTCCTCTTTTCGCATGCCACACCCCCCGCCCGCCCGCCGCGCAGCCAACACTAGCCCCAGCCCTAACCTGCCGGCTTGGTTTTGCAAATTCTATTTCTAGTTATGTATATATATAAATACCCTGTGCCCATTGAAAATGGGTATGAAGGGTATGATAGTTTCATGCAAATTTCACAGGCTGCAGGAGGTATATCCAACCCAGGAAGTATATTCCGGATCAGGATAGATTTTCCATATATAGTTGCAGCTTCATGTTTATTTCGTGTTCAGCTAAGAGTAGAAAATATATTGAAATTTTTGGCTTCGAGCTGGCTGCGAAACTTACAGGGTATTCAGTGCACATCACCGCGAGCATAACTCCTGTTTTTGTTTTTATTTTCATTTTGCCTGCTGCGACGTACCCGGCAATATTTTTGCGGCTTAATATGTGTTAAGAAAAAAATATGCGAGAGAATCGGAAGGAAAGAAAACCCCGTTGCCGAACTCAGCCGAAACGCAGTGTTAAAAAATGTTAAAAAATTGCTCGGCCTGCGACTTGTAGTGTAGAAACAGTCACTAAGCAGGGGCGTTGGCTACGGGGGGGTACGTTTTTTTTTTTTTATTCGATGGAGTTGGGGGTTAGTTGGGCTGCCTCTGCTGTTCGCCGTTCGCCGTTTGCCGTCTGGCTTATCGTTTGACTGTAGCCAGTGACAGGACATAACATTACCCTCGGTATCTGCGCAGCGCCATGCGTGGGCGCTGCTGACGAACGGTCACCCCGCGGCCACCTTCAAAGGCAGCGCAGGGGCGGCGGGGGCTGGGCTCTTGCTCTTGCTCTTGCTGTTGCTGTTGCTGTGCGCTGTGTGCTGTGGGGTAAGGGTTAAAAAGATGCTGACTAAGTACTTTGCAAAATTGCTTACATGCGTTGCGCCTGTGTCCTGTGAACTGACTACGATGGCCAGAACGGAGGGGAAGGGGGGGAGTGACGTTGTTTGAGTTTGGTTGGGCACGGTTCGCCCTCCGTTTAGCGGTAATACATTGTCATATGCAACGGCAATGGCTGCCTGGCTGGCGTGTCATCCTCAAACTCAAAGGCAATACCCCAACCCGCCCCCCCCTCTTATCAGCAAGCCTCTGCCTGGCCAAGGGACGTGCAGTGGACGTTGCCAGGCGCAGTACAAACGAGAAGCGGCTGGGGACGGACATGAAACAAGTGTTGGGTGCCATGTTTGTATTGTTGTTGTTGCTGCTGTTGTTGTTGTTGTTGTTGTCTTTCATTTCATTTCGTTACGTTTCCCACGTTCTTTTTTGTCTGCTTCTCACTCACTTTAGCTGCTGTTGCCGTCCTTGTCGTTTTCTTTTTGAAGCCAAGTTCGTGTATTTTTATTTTTTCTTCTTATTTGCGTTGCTTTTTGTTGCTGCTCTTGTTGTTGTTGTTGTTGTTGTTGTTGCTGTGCACGTAATATAAAAATTCAGCAACGCGCAAAACTTCACATATGACAACTTACGCGGACAACAAGAAGCAGAAGCAGCAGCAGCAGCAGCAGCAGCAGCAGCAGCAGCGGCAGCGGCAGCGACAACAGAGAACAACATGTCACCGAGGCAAAACACAAGAAGCGCCAAAGACATGGCCATCTTCATCATCTCTATCTTTATCATCATCATCATCAGCATCATCATCATCATCATCATCTTTGGCCAAGACGGCTCTGATGTTTCTGATTTTTTGAAGCGGAAAATCAAACGCATCGCAATGTTTACACGATGAAGCAGCAGCAGTTGCAAATTCTACGACTTCTCGCAGCATCTGCTCAGATGGAATCTTGGAAATCTTTCCTTTTCATCTCGTTGCATTCGCTGCAACATTTGAAATATGTTCAGAATATTCTCCATGCTATGCCAGCTGCTGCTAACAGCAACTCGATTGCAGCTACTGTTGCTGCTCCAAATGTTAATGTTACTGTTGTCGCTGCTGTTAACCGTTTAGAGTGCGATTTTAGTTGCTGTTGCTGCAGAATTTACGTTTACAGTTGCTGTTATTTCGGACATTGCTCTCCTGCTCCTGTTGCTATTGCTGATGCTGTTGCTGATCCTGCAATTTGTTGCTGTTGTTGTTGCTGCTGACATTGCTAATATTTCAGCCATTGCTCTCCCTCTCTCCCTCCCCTTATTTCTTTCTGTTGATCGTGAGATTGATGCTACTTAAAGTGCTGTTGTTGCTGCTGCAAATGAATCCTCCTTTGCATATGGCATGTTGCTGGAATGGTTGCTGTTGCTGCTGCTGTTTCAGTTTCTGCTGCTGTTGCAGTTTCTGCTGCTGCTGTTGCTGTTGCTGCGGTTGCTTCACCTGCTAATGCTGCAATAGTTGCTGCTATTGCGTCTCTTATGGGTGCTGCTGTTGCTGTTACCGATCATGTTGCTGTTGCTGTTTGCTTTTCAGCTGCAACTGTTGCTGCTGTTGCTTCCCTTGCTGCCACTGCTGTAAGTCATCATAATGTTGCTGCGATTTCAGCTGCTGTTGTTGCGATTATACTCCGTGTAAACGTGGCCCCATATTCCACATATCGTTGTATTTGTTGTGTTTCTTGTACGTGTGTGTGCTTGTGTGTGTTGCTTGAGTTTCAGAAAATTGCATTTTTTCATATCATTAGGTTTTATTGGTTTCTTCCTGTTAAATATTCTTGCCCTCACACCACGCGGCCCCACCTATTGCCGCACACATATGCGACGCTTGAATTTTCTTTTGTGTGCGCTTGGTTGGCAAGGGGGGGCGGGGGCTGGCATGTTTGGAGTCTTGGTCGCATGTTGTCAAAACAACAACGCGACGCGTGCGTCGCGCTCCAAAAACAACCTGAAACACATACACGAGCACACACACACGCACACGCAAGGCACACGCATCATATCATCGCATATTGTTTTGTGCCTTGCCGACAGAAGCAACTCCCAACCCCCCAACCCCCTGCTCTTACTCCCCACTCCCCTTTAGGAGTAGCCCTCTCTCACAGAGACTTGGTCGGCCAGCGTCAAGCTGAGCCCAGAGACAAGTGCTTGGCAGGAAAGTCTGGCCATGTCAGGAGTATGAACCACCCCACACCCCCCTACTGAGGCCTTTGTTTCTGTGTCCCTTCCCCAACTCCCCACTCCCCCCTCCCCTACCATTGTGATATGTAGCGATAAATGCAAGTTGGCGATTTCCTTTGTTGTTTTTCTTAGAGAAACAACTGGAGCTCCACATTGAAGTCCATTACGTTCGTTTTACCTGGTTCACCTGTTTCGACTTCAAGGCACGGGCAGTTGGGAGGGCTTGGGGTTAGCAAGAACAATACGCATCGATTTGCCAGTTGTGAGCTCCAATTAAATGCATATCAAATGGTTTATCAAACAACTGAACACACTTGAATACCCAGCCAAGCGTTAAGCTGTTCAGTTTTAAAGTTTGAGACAAACTCGAAAACGGAATTTAATATCGCCTATCTAACCAAGTTGAGTCCATTCAATAGTAAATTGTGCCACCAAATTCGAATTGTTTCATTCTTTATTTTTTATTTGATTGACTATTTGGGAAAAACTTCCGACCTCTCATCCACGACTCATCCCATCTATGCCTCAGCTCATGGCTATTAACCTATTCTTACACAGTCTTCCATGAAATAGAGCCTTCAACTCTTTCACAAAAGTCCGCTTACTCTTTGCATATTCTACTTCAATTAAGCAACTTCTTCTCTTCTATTCTTAGATCGATGGAATAATGATTTACATTTTAGTCTTTCAAGTTGTCTTGGCCGAACCCACCTACAACGAGCTACACTAAACAAATCCTAAGGCAACTGCAAAGCCGTATATAAATAATCTATAAACTATATGGCTAACTATCTAACCATTTGTTCTCAACCAATCTCTCTTATGCACATAGTTCACCAAATTGGATCGTTAAACATGAAGATGTGCTCAACAACTTAGCTAATTTTGGGTATCATCTACGAAGACCCACGCACAAAGTATTCATATATGTATATGCGTTAATCGAATCGATTTCCATCTCATGCTAAATTCGGTCTATCCAATCATTTCTGTTGACCAAGCACGCAATAACTTTGCCTATGCCAAACACATTATTATCGAAAGGGGATTTCGTTTGGGCCATCATCTAATGCACTCGCATCCATTCACAACAACCCCACATCAGATGTGTGTGTGGGTGTGCGTGTGTGTGTGGGTGTGTGTGTGAGTGTGCCCACAACAATACAAACAACGCCACAAATGGAGTCAACTCGAATGCTACCTGCGTAAATCAGGAAATGTGGCAAGGCAGCACAGCCCAAGTTGTGATTGACTGTCCTGACATATGGATGGATGGCTAAATGGATGGCTGCACGGTGAAGAGGGGCATGGGGCGGGGGCTGACAGTGGACAGACCCTGGTCAAGAGAATGTCTCGAGAGCCCTGGGATTCGTGGGATTCGTGGCGCAAACTAAGCCGGCCCTAATGCAAATGGCAAAACCCAAAAAACACGGCTGCACACATAATTTCAATATGCCAGCCACACAAGGCCCACCCAATCGTACACTCAGAGAAATTTATTGAGGCCCATAATAAATTATAGATAAATCGGAAAAGAAAAAGCTTTCTTTAAGAAAAGCAAATGCAACCTCGTATGATATAAGAACAGAGAAGAATTTCTGATATTTCATTGCGAAGTAGAGCAATTAATTCTTCTTCTTTTTTTTGGAGTGCAGCAAAACCCCAATTTGAACCCAGGAGCAGTTTTTTAACGGATGTCGTACCACCTGCAGTTACTGGCGAACGGACGGTTAGTCGAGCGACCGGTCTGGCCCCCGGGGTCGTTTTGCGTACGCCCTTCTGTGACTTGGATGCTCATATGTGTGCGAGTGTGTGTGTGTGTGTTGTGTGTGTGCCTTGTTGCTTGTTGATGCGCTTCGGTGGTCGCCGCCGCCGCCGTCGCCGCCGCAGCCTGCCAACGGAAAAGGAAATGAAAAAAGGCGAATGGGAGCCCCGCCTCAGTTTCTGGACGGGTTCTTAAGCTCAGCCTCCGCCCCGCCCCTGCCAATTCCGCTTGGTTGGTTTGCAAAATTTTTGAATTGGATACTCTGGCGACCAAATACGCCCACACGCGGCCCGGGCATGCCAACTGCCTAGCGGGCGTCCGTTCGGCACGGCCCAACTCAAACCCGTGCAACATCATCCAATGTCCTCCGTCGTCCGTACACATGACCAAAGGAATCAACGAGTCGCACATGTGTGTGTGTGTGTGTGTGCGCGCGTGTGTGTGTGTGTGCGAGGACTATTTGAAATTTTGCATATTAAAATATCGTCGTGCATGCAAAAGGTCGCTACTTCTTATTTGAGCCAAAAGGTGGCCGGCGCCGTGCGCCGCAGTTCTTCTCCCTGGCATCAACGTCGCGTCGTCGCTGCACCGTGGTGCCAATATATGAGATATTGTTGCAAATAAAACAATGCAAATATACTCAAAATATACACAGAAATAAAAAAATCAATGAATTAGCAGTACACACAAATAATGTAAGTATAATTAATGCTGGTTTTGGCGACCTTTTCCGGGATATCCCAGTCCTCGAGCGGATATAGCCCAGCTTTGTCCGGGCTTTGCTTCACATATAGTATATATATACATTTTGAAAGTAGAGCTCTTTAAGTGATTCGCACCTCATTTTTCAGCCAATTTAGAAAATTTTCAGAATAGTATGAAACCCGTCTCAAATAGTTTTGCATCCGTTTGCCATATATTTTCTACACATGCAGATGATAGGTAGCATATAACTAGCCCTTTCTCCTCGGGCGATTCAGTCAATCCATCAGTCACTCAATTATTCAGTCAATCAATCCATCGGATAGTCATCGGTTAATTAGTCAATCAGACAGTCAGTCAATGAGTCAGTCAATTATTCACTTAATTAGTCAATCAGTCAATTCATCAGTTAGTCAATCAATCAGTCAATCAGTCTGTCTGTCAATCAGTCCGTCTGTCAATCAGTCGGTCTGTCAATCAGTCTGTCTGTCAATCAGTCAATCTATCTCCCCATAAGATTTTATGCATAAATACTTACATCTATGTATATCGACCACTTGAAGACTTATCGACTTATCGGACATGCTATCGATAACTTATCGATAAGACAAAACAAATATGCATTTAAATTTGAGCCACTGTGCGACGTAGCCCATTGCTGTTGCTGCTGTTATTGGACAGTCGCCGACTGCGAATGTGGCCAGAGAGAGAGAGAGAGAGAGGGAGAGAGAGAGGGAGAGAGAGAGAGTTGTGGGTGGGGCTGTTGCCGCACCGTCGCTGACGCTGGCAACATAACATTGGGACACAGACACATCGCCTGTGGTAACACAATAACGAATTTCCGTAGCAACTTCATCACCAGCTCCTGCTGCTCTTGTTGCTGCTCTTGTTGCTGCTGCCTTTTGCCTTTACCCTGAAATGTTATCCACTTTACATGGACGCTGGTCTGATGTTGTATCGTTGGATAGCGCATTCTCGATTTCTGCTGCTGTTTTCATTTTTATTTACTGCAGCTCTGTTTTTTTGTTCGTTATACCCTGTACTTTCGTCGATTTCGGCAGCTGTGGAAAATTTGATTGAATTTGATATGAGAGGAGCTATCGAGACATTTATGAACCTTTAAGATTCGATATCCTCGCAAACTTGCAAACAGAAGCCCCTTTTTCTTAACGTACAACCTCCGCTTTGGTATAGAATTTATATGCTCTGGAAATCTCATCAAGATCGGACTATATAAAGACCAAAAGGGAAAGGAAGCGTCCAGGTAACGCCAGCAAGAGCCTGAGCTAAGGGTATCTGCAAGTCGGATACTCCCGACTGGAGCTAACTTACTTATTTTTGCAAATTTAGCTACATTGGCGGCTAAAATTCGGCAAGCGAATGCGAGGGTCGAGCACAAATGAAATTATACACTTTTTAGATGCTGCTGACACACACACACACACATACACACACATCCATCCATACACACACACACACACACACACACACACACAACCATACACATGTCAGTAATAATGAGAATTATATTGTAAATAAATGCGCTGAACAAACCGAATTTGCAAAAAGTTGCATAAAGTTGCAAGCAACAACATTTGTTGTTATCGTTGGGTGTGCGTGTGTGTATGTGAGTGTGTGTAGTCCGTAGTTTTCTCTGAATATGCGCTCTTCCTGCCACATTCGAACTGTTCTTAGAATCGCAACATGCAACTGGACGCCACGCGGATGAGCAAACATTTGCACAGCTGTTCGAGCAGCGGCTTTCAGTCTGGCACTTTCTCACAGGATGCGCACGAAGAAGAAGTAGAAGAAGCAGGAGCAGGAGCAGCAGATCGTCCCACTTGGTAACCCTTGCTGCAAATATTTTGAAACTCTGAAGCAGCTTCTTCAGTGACCCACCGCACCCCTGCCCCCGGCGCAGGCCACCCTTAAGGATCGCCTGTCTCCTGTCATGACAAACAATTCAACTTAATCAGTTATCCAACTGACGCGCCCAAGAAAACACTTTTCCCTCTGTCGAACTGTCGAACTGTCGATCCATCGATCGAAGGAAAACATGAAAATATAATAAAACCCGTTACAGGCCAAGTAAAAAGGTTGAAAGGAAGGCTGCAAGAAAAGGTTGCATAAATGAATTATTGCTCAAGACTTTTGCGTTTTCCCTTTTCAATTGTTTTTTTTCTTTTTATGGATTTCCATTTTTCCATTTTTATAGATCGTGAGAAAGTTTAACCCCTTCGCAAACGGCGCCCCAGGCTGAGTGCTGTCTGTGTGGACAGAGCCCGATGCTGAGCCAGAGGCTGGCCCATTGCCACATAATTTATAATGATTAGGTACCGTCGGGTCGCACAATGCCGGGCCGAAAATCGAAAATCGAAAAAGGAAACAGTTGCCGGGCGCCTCCTTGGGCCGCAGCGAAAAGAACAAGAGCTGGGTGACGGCACGGAACCGCGACAGAGGCGTCATCCCTCAGCGAGGGGCACATGCGGCACAATGTCTCAGGGTAACGCACCCCCCCCCTCTCCCCTCCCTTCCTCCTCTAGAGCCAGCAGCATGCACTCCTTCCAGCTGTGCGCCGGGCAAACCAGCGAATTACTCAGGCAAAGGCGATGTCCCAGGATTAGACTGTTATCCTTGAAATCGAAAGCTATAGATAAAGGTGCGTGAGATATCTGTACATTAACACGACTTACGACCAAAAGTAGTATAATATAATAGGGTATACTAGCGGGCATTACCCGGCTTTGCACGAAGCCCAAAGTCCCCGATATCGGAATCGTACAGACGCAAGGACAGACAGACAGAAAGGATTATCGAGCGATACGGCTTTTGATGTTGATCAAGAACGATTGTGATTAGCTTTACAGGGTCGAAGATCATTAACTTCAGCATGTTAGACACATTTAAGAAGACCCCTTATGCACCTCTTACTCATCTTGAATGGGTTCAAGCTGCAGAAGAACAAATATTAAAACCCATCGATTGCATCTCGTAGCCAAGTTGATTGATTCCGCCTGTTGGCGACAGTCGGCCAGCTCTTTGGTTGAGTCCGGCATCAATAGAATAATATCTAGAACTATAACAACAAATGTATTTAATATGCTTGCTGGACTCAAGCTGCGATCAATATCCCTTTGCAATGCTGACCCCTGCGTGACCCTTGCGCAGATCAAATGACCGCCAACTATGGCTGGCTAGGCTCTGTTCATTAATCAGCCAATTAGTCAACTTTGATTAGGCCCGGACACAACACACACACACACACGCACACACACATTATGGCATTAAAGTATAAATATCAATTTGATCTGTCAAATATTGACACATCAAACCCTAAACAAACCAATGACAGGCTGTGCCCCCCCTCCACTCCACTCCCCTCCCCTGCCGGCTACAAGCCATTTAGCGGCAATTTATAAGCAACAAAACACCCAAAAAAAAAGGACACAAAAAAACGTGGAAAATGGGAGAAATTATAAATGAAAACAAGCAAGGAAAAAGGGATTTTTTTCCCCGTCCCCCCCACCCCTGGCCCGACTCAGATCATTTCAAGGGTCCTTGACTCTGCGCCGGCAATGAGCCAATTGAGTGATGCTGCCGGCTCAGAGCAATTATGTGCATTATATTAGATGATATTATATGGTATTATATGGCATCATGTTTGCACTTTACTGTCAAAAACCGAGTTTTTTACACCAAAAAAGATGGTAGAGAGGAGCGAAGGGGAGCGTAGCGAAGAGGAGAGGAGAGTAGAACCCAAACTGTGCGCATTAGATCATGCTTAGGGCAGGGGTTTGTTGTGTGTGTGTTTTTTTTTTATTTCTGGTTAGGGGATGCTGGACCCGGACCTGGACCTCGAAAACTGAAGCTGAACGAATGCCAATGCAAAGGTTCAAAGTGCGTGTGAAAATGAGGCTGTTTGTTGTTGTTCCTGTTGTTCCAGTTGTTGCTGCGGATGCTGGCAAAACTTTTGCGGTGTTTTATTTTGATTTTTCACCCAGATCCCTTCCCTTTTTTTTCGAGAGGTGCGAAGCCGTCGATTTAGGGCACAAAAGGATGCTGCTCGGACAATTATGTTGCCCAACCCCGGGTCCCGTGTAATGCGATAAGGCGCCAAATGCAACTCTTTCGCAATTGTCCACACATGATCTCTCATTGTTGAACTGTCAACCCGAGAGTTGTTTTTTGGGTCAAAAGGTGCCAGATCGTGGACTGGGCTCGCGAGGGGTTGGGGTGGGGGCAATTAGTCAAGTGGTTAATGGATTGAGTCGAGAAATCGCATCGGATAAGGCCAAGACCAGAGCAGAACTGTACGCCGGCATTTTCCATTTTGTTTCTCCCCTATGGATTCAGGGATTTGTGCATTCGCCAAAAACAAAAAAAAATCGGTAAAACGAAAAACTGCAATTGCACAAAAAAAAAGGGTTAAGGGGCTTAGGGGTTAGGATCTGCGGCTGCTGCAGTTAAGGATAAAAAATCTGCGCAAATCTGTCCAACAGGCAAATTTATTTTCCATCTAGACTCGAGGGTTGCAGCTGTGGAAAAACCCAAACAGGACACAGCGACAGCAACTATTGAAAATTGTTTTCAAATTCAATTGAATGATGGCAATGTCATTCTAAATGCCCAAATACACTCAGCGAAAATTGGGCACAATACGAAAAATGTGACAAGAAATTAAACATTCCCCATTTGATTCAAACTCAGCGAACCTTTGCGGCTTGCGAGAAAACATTTATGATTCATGCAAAAATCAAAACTTTTTCGAAATGGACTTTGGTTTCTCCATACAGAAGCAGATTATTGCTGTGAGAGGTTGTTGATGAGCTGAACCGAAACCTTACCAAGGTTTGGCTCATTTGTATGAAGCCAAATGAGACTTAAAACTTGTCGATAGAAGAAATCCATTTTCGGTATACTATATATCCTGTATATATGACATGGTGTTCCGATCCAGCCAATTATGACATATGTACTTCCTGCCAAAAATAAGAACGAATCTGCCTTGTAGACATTTCCCTTTTGCAGCTACATATGTGAGAATCGTGAAGCTCGTGAAGCTAATGCAAATGTCTTGGAAAACTGAATAGTTGGCCTTACAAGAACCTACTCTTCGAGCGATATTGCAGATGACAGCTATATATAATACATTAGAGTGTAGCATATTAATAAGGTTTTCCATCTAGGGAACATAGTGCAAAAGTATAAATGCCGAGTTTGGGAGAGATATCTCGATGAACAACGAAGTTTTCCATACAAGAACTGACTTTTCGACCGATGATATAGGGTTTCGAGTGGTTCCGACACTTATACCACCAAAAAGACGGAAAGATGACAGCTTCAAAACTGAGAGACAAGTTCGCATAGAAAGAAACTGACGGACGGACGAACGGACGTCAACTTGTCTATCGATGCTGATCTAGAATATATCTACTTAATGGGCTCGGAGAGGTCCCTTTCCTCTTTACTAATACCCTATACAAGGCTATAAGAAAAGAAAGGAATTGGAAATAAGTCTATAAAAGTCGACTTTGTTTGTACAACAAGAAGAATCTACTCGGGCTTGAACCACTTTGCGGTTCTATTGAGACCCGCAACGCAAGCAACTCGCACGAATACGATGCAACACGAGCTCAGGAAACCTAATGGAACCTCTTTCATCTAGAAGAACTTGACGGACGACGAGCTGCTGTGTGTCTGCTTAGCCCGACGCACAGTCAAGTTGTTCTCGAATGAACCGAAATATGATTTTCGCTCAGCCTCAGCATCGATTCGCGTTCTACTTCGAATATTCAAATTTGGCATCGTTTAAAGTTGTCTCGAGTATATGAATCCAATCGATTGCGATTTCGTTTTCGATTCTGGATGTTCAATGTTGGCCAGGTGTTGCTTTGATGTTGCGAAATCCTCTACAGCTTACCCCCTGTACATTCCCCTTCCCCTCTCACTTCCCTTTCACTGTCACACACACACGCTCACTCATACACATGCGGGCTTTGCATTTGCATGGCCTCATTTTTTCCGCGCAGCATAATTTCAAATTGAGAGCAAATTTTACACACACACACAGACACACACACGCTCAGCTGCATGTGTGTGTGGCATAGTTTTTCCACACGGAAAAGGATTATTTATTTATTACGAAATTTTCGTCATTCGATGCGCGGCTGCGGCGCGTGGAAAGCTGCGAAAAAAATAAATAAGAGCTGGAAAAGGTGGAAAAGGTGGCCGTGGCAAAGGTAGCGCCAGGACAACGACGCGTCCTGGCCCAGGCAACCACGGCGGGCAGGCAGGCAGGCAGCCCGCAAATGTCGAATTATTCAAATGATGATTCAACCCCCTCGCCGCCGCCGCCGCCACAGCTACCCCTTTTGCCAATGTCCCGTGCTGGCATGTGATATGCAAAAAACGAAAACAAGCCAGAAAGAAACGACACGCCGAAACGCAAATACCCTAGATACATGGCATGGCATAGAGACTTCTGCAATGTTGATTAGATTTATCTGATATGAACGAAGGCTGTTCGCACAAAAACTTAAATTTCAATCGAAGCTTTTAGCTATATAGACATATATATATATAGTTAGCCGTCAATCAGTCAATCAGATATTGCTTGAGATCAGAGTTCGTTTTAGTTTTTCCTACAGGAACTCAACTTTTGATCCTTTCTTTCTATGTCAGCTATATATGCTATATCCGATCTGCTCGACACTGAAATATGTGCTGCCTGCAACAAAAAGTGGCAGCTTTCCAAAGTTTCCTCAAGATAGCTTCAAGCTGAGAGACTAACTGACATAGTTATAGACAGATGGACAGAGGGACAATAACGAGGAGAGCTTCGTCTGCTATAGCTGATCCGGGGTATATACCTTCAGCTAGGCGTTACATGTGGCTTGCCAGAATTGGTATACCCGCTAAGCTAGGGCATTGACAAAGCAGAAAGAAGCAGCAGCAATACGCACAGGACACACGCCAGGAGAGAGATACAACGACGCGGCGTTGATTTTGTGTGCACTTTTTTTTTGCCTACCTTGCGGCAATCTGGCGGCACACACACACACACACACGCACATCCTTTGTTGTTGTTGTTGTTGGTCCTTTGTAGTTTGCATGTCCCGTTTCGTCATATGAGATCGCGAGCGCTTACAAATTTTTCATATAATTCGAAAATAAAACGCAGACAGGACAAAACAGGACTCGCCGAGGCCTATAACCCAGTATGTGCGTGCACGTGTGTGTGTGTGTGTGTGCGTGTGTTCCTGTGAGTTGATATATAAAAAAAAAGTCGCTTTTAAGGACATCTGCGTGTTTTCCCTATCCAATATGCAAACCTCCATGCAGAGCCTGCCCTCTCTCTCTTCAGCGCCTCACACCCGCTGGCCCCCTCGCATTCTCACTCTCTCTCTCACTCTCGCTCTCTCTCTCGCTCTCTCTGTGTCGACCACAGGCTGGCATTTGAGTTCACTTAATTTGCACCTTGTTCGCCAGTTTGGTAATATTATATAGACACACACGTTTGGTCCTGTGTACGCAGTGCGCATTATGCTGGTAAGGAGCAGAGCTCGGAACATCTGCCTCGGCTCGTGCAACTGATCCTGCGCCCATTTGGCAGCCTACTTGGACTGCTGCAGGATATGCTGGTTGCATAAGTTGCAAATTGGGCAACCACACCTCAACAAAGCCCAAAGCCTAAAGGTGTACAACTGTATCAGGTGACCTACGACTCTGCCTTGCCAATAAACTCAGAGAAAACCAGAAATTTTCAATGATCAATTAGTTTTCCAGCACTAAGCTATGAAAGTTCAACTTCAAAAAGTTAGATTCGATATCAAAGTTGAAACAACAGCTGTTTGCTGCCGGCGCAACGTTTAAGGACAGCCAACAAAGAGGAATAAGAAAATTACGCTCACAAGAGACCAGGCTAAGCGATTGAGCGTTAAATTGAACTGATTGTTGATTCATTAATTAATGCATTAAGTGTAAGAATAAAGTGTATTAATTAAGACTGCAAACACAGCCAAGTTTTTGGCCTTGAGGATCAGTTCGTGTGCGGGTATAAGTTATACATTTTTAGAGTACATTTACTTCTATTTAAATATGGTTCTGTTCCAATTGCCGAGCTATAAGTATACCCTCTTTCTACATTTTTCCAAAACTTATCCTCTGTTAAAGTCCATTAACATCTTGTACTGTTGTCCACTCGTCGCATTCCACTTTCAAAGAACTACAAAGAGAAAGCAATGCAAATAGGTTAATGTATGCATATAGTACACACACACACACACACACACACACACGAACACACACACACACGAACACACACACATGTAGCAGCTGGACCCAAGCTCCAACTCTGAACTGAAGCTCGGTTCCAATTCCAATTCGCAATCTCCCATTCCGAGAATTTTGCATAAAATGTCCGCAAACATGTGTCCCAGTACCCAGTCGAGGTTAACCACTGCGCCTGCCCCTCCTCCCACTACCAACACACCCCCCGCCCCCCCTCCCCCTCACCAGCATTAGCCGTTCAGCACCCAGTTGGACGAAGGCAGCTCGTCCAATCTTTGGGGCGCCTGCCTCATTGGCGTCATCCTCGTCGGCGACTTTATAAAAATGTTTGCCCTGCTGTTTGTTTGCTTGTTTGTTTGTTTGTTTGTCTATGCGTCGATTTGTTTGTTTGTTTGTTTGTTTGTTTGCCCGACTGCGTTTTGTGTCGTAAATTTAATGGACAAGAGCAACAGCAACAGCAACAACAACGAGAACAGAAATCGAGAAAGGAATCGAATCGAATTGAATGGCAAATGGGAGCCATGCATAAAAAATTGGCAAAGCCAGCCAAGGGTTAACTTCGATTAGCCCGAAATGTTGTCATGGCCTGTGGTCGCACATATGTGCGGGTGCCCTCTGTGCGTGTGTCCATATGTGTGTGTGTGTGCGAGTGTGTGCGAGTGTACGAGTGTGTGTGTGGTCATAAGGCCAAAGCACAAATAATAACAGTCACGCGTCGGGCAAAAGCAGCAAACGCGGCAAAAATAAATAATAAAATAAACATGAAAAAATATATAGGAAAAAAAAAACAAATAAGATATTGGCAACAGAGTATGCACGACCAAAAGATACCCTAGTTGGGCAATAGCAATATAGACTATATAACTAGGCTATAAAAGATCTCTCATCAGCAAAAGCCCAAGTCTGTATATCTTTATACATATGATAAGTAGAGTTCTTTTCAAATTGGATTCGACACGAATCCAACAAGAGAAGTCGCAGACACATTCCAATAAGATTCATTCTAATTAGCTTACAGATAGAGCGAAGCAGCGCGTAAATCGAAAGTTAGAACTAAACGGAAATCTTAACACACAGCTTGTGCAGTGAAGGGTTCGAACCCACGTGTAGATATATAGTACATATATGTAGTTTAGTAAATTTCTATTTCTGTATATATATATTTACACGCAGGTTCGATTCCTTCACTTCACAAGCTCGTCAATTAAAAGTGCATAAATAAACGAATGCACTTGGAAGACGTGCTCCCAGCAGGTCCAGCATGCTCCTGCGGCTAGCCCGGGCCAGGGTATAGGCTATATGAGGCAAAATAAAAAAATAAAGGACAAAGAACGATACCCAAAATAAAAAAGGAAACGCCAGCAACATGCGAATGAATATGAGAGCGACCAGAGAGCCCGTGTTGGGATTGGCATATTGGGCACGGTATTTGGTATTTGGGGTTCGGCATTTTGGGCTCTGATAATATTTTGGGCTCGTTTTTTTCGTTCGTTCTTTTTTCCTTCTGGCGGACAACGGACCAAATAGGGCCATTGATCAAAATTGTTACAATAATGGCGAAAAATCAACCCCATGTACAAGCCAAACGCCCACAGGGCCCGCCTACTGCTGCTGGCTGCCTGCACGGGGGTGGTGCTGGGTGGTGCGGGGTGGTGCTCATGGTGGTGACCATGGTGCGAGTTGTGGGCAAAGCCAAATACGAGCAAACGCCATTGCGGTCCGTCCTGGCAACGGACGCGGACCACACGAACGGGCACGGCGCGTCCAGGCAAGGACATGGGACATGGGACATGGCACAAGGCACACAGGGACAAGGCACACAGGGACCACGTTGGACGTTTGGACTGTCGTGACGGCCAAGTGGAAAAGTCTGCGACTGCCATTGAAAGCCTTTTGATGGCAAATGGCGACGTTGCGGATGGGTGGTGGGTGCTGCGCTTGGGTTAGGTCTCGGACTCAAGTTGCTGCTGCTGCTGTTGCTGCTGCTGCGTTGGACGCGCAAAGGTAGCGCAAGGACCAACAGGCAGGACTCGCGTGCGTGCGTGTGTATGTGTGTGTGTGTGTGTCTCACATGCTCCGGCTAGGTAATGGCCACAGTTGTTGTTATGGCAAAAGTTCGTACGTGAGGGTCGAGCCGGAGTGCGAGGACATCCTTTCGCTTTGCTCCTTTTAGCCTCGCCGGGTCGTTTGTACATATTGCATCAAAGAAAAGTTGTGCTGGGCATAAGGACACACAGCCACACACACACAGAAGCACACGTACACACACGTACACACGCCCACACGCAGTCGCAGTGCAAATAATAAAAATTGGGCTGACAAAATCGTTGCCTTGACTATGCGACGCCATGGACAACGCACAGAACTACACATATATATATACATACAGACATATATCTAGACATATGCATAGATATATACACATTATATACATATCTATGTTGAATCCCCCACGTGCTGGCGACGCAGCCAGCACTCGATTCCACAAATCCCTCTAGCTGGCCGAGCCCTTAGCAGCCACGTTTATCAAGTCAAGACGCGGAAATTGGCTGCCATTTCGATCTGGCTCACACACACACACCCGCACACACACCCGCACACACACACTCGCACACACACACAAAGCAAAGGATAACGCGCACTAAGCATAACTGATAGCTTTGGTCAAGGTTCTAGCTCATAGCTGCCAGCTATGAAAGCTCAATGCCTTGCCTAAATACTTGAGTTACATTCTGAACAGCTTGCGTTTCCTTCAACTTACAGACAAAAGCTGCCTGCTATGAGGAGTATTTAAGTAAGACACACTTTAAAATAATATAAAAACTAGTCCACAAATCTTAGAGTGCGTAAAAATATATTATTTATATTCTTAACACTTCAAGCTGGCGAGCAGAAACGACTCTTAGGCAGCCATTCAAAAGCTGATTGCTATGGCAGCACATGAACGACCTGACTCAAAAGTCGTGCTACGATCCGACACTCAAGATCGAACATAAGAACTTGTATTTGTAATCTTAACAGCCATTCAAATGCTGCCTGCTATGGCAGCACATGAGCCATATCAAACAGCTCGCCAAATATTATTTCCAGGCCGAATTGGGGATCTTTTAAGACACAGTTTAAACAAAGTAAAGGTTCAGAGTTTATTTCCTCTACGTCGGCTCAGTTGAGAGTCGAAATTTGGCCAAAGACCCGCTAGGATTGCCGCCCAATTTAACCGCCGGCCCCAGCTTAAGGCAGCGCAGTTAGTCAACGTCGCGCACACCAGCATTTGCCACGCCAGAAACCTGCCCAGCCCCCTGCCCCCCCGCGCAGGCAAACCGCAATCTTCGACCCAAAACGGCGCACAGCTTTCGACCAGGCGCAAGAGGTCGGAACGGGAGCGGGAGCGGGGGCGGGAGCGGAAGCGGGAGCACACATCAGCGGCAGCCCTGATCTGTGTAAAAATATTAGTTCTGTCAAAATAAATTTCTTTGAGTAATGTAATCCCATTTTGCGGTCTTGACACACATACGCACACGATTCTAACGAGAAAAAAGAAAAATTTGCAATTTTTTTTTGTATATTTTTTTCCGGCCCAAGTAACTCGACCAACCCCGCTGGCAGGCCACGCCCCCTCCGGCCGGTGCCCGTTTTGGGTCACATATCGCATCAAGCTGGAATATGAATGCGATAAATCTGTTCGTGATTGTTTTTGCTGTCGCACATGTTGCCCCAGCCCTGCCCCCATCAGCCCTTCGTTCTACGACAAAGGTGTCCACCACGGTTTTCATGGCGCAAACCCCTTGCAAATAGGCATATTGGGTATATTGGTTATGTGCAAAGGTATGCAACAGGGAGAAGAAGACGAAGTATATATATTCCGGATCTGAGTCGAGCCAATGTGGCCAGGTTCATCTTTCCATCTGTCTGTCTCTCTGGAACCCGGGAGCTCGGGAAAATGAGAGCCAGAGCTGTCTGTCTTTTGGGAAATATAAGAGCTAGAGACTTTAAATTTGGATGTAGCTCCTTGAATGTCATAAGAAGATTACGTATATATCAAATTTTCGATAACTGCGATAACTTGAACCTTAAAATCGATAGAAAATCGATAAAAATCGTTAAGCATCGATATCAATCTCCAGTTTTTTTAGCATATCTCGGAGATTGTAAGAGCTACGGGAGCTAAATTTAATAAGTTCACACCTGCTAAGAATACCTTTTCGAATCCTTTTGAAGGCAACTGACTTAAGGGTATCTGCTAGTCGGGCACACCCAACTCTAACGTGTTTTTTTTGGCCTGCCTTAGAGTGCGTAAAAAATGCCAACGGAATTCGCTAATCCAGCCAAGAAACTGCTAGCTGCTAGAAGGGGGGGTTGCCTCTGTTACAGGGGCGGGGTGTTGTGGAAGAAGGGATGGGGTGGGGGTGGGGGACCACACAGCTCAGCTGTCCTTTATTACACTATTTCCACGGGCTAGGCTCAAGCAGAGCCAACGATTACGGACACATGTATGCGTATATGCTGCACGATATGTACAAATTCTACACACACACACACACTCATACACACACACATGCAGGCCTATGACCAGGTGGGTGGTGAACAGCAAGGAAGAGGGGGGGGGGGGGGTGATAGGCTGCCTGATGATGACAATGTGTTCTGACAGCTTTGCGGCTGTGATTGCAAAAAATGAGAGACGATGACGAGAAAAGAACAAGAAATTTGCAAATTTTTTGACGCACACGCACACACACATGCACATATACATATACATATGCATATGCATGTGTATGTGTTTGAATGTGACCGAAACGCTCTCTGCAGGCTTGTCGAAGAGCAGATACCCTTACAAACATATATTTGATGCCAAGTCACTTCTAAGAGCCGCTTATTCAAGATGATATCATTGTTGGAAATATATGTATACGAGCTTGAACTAGTTCCGATTCCGGTTCCCAGAGCAAAAAATAAACATAGAATATACTTTGGGGTAGAGCTCGAATTTTGACCTTCTTCTTCTATACCAAAATCTTTTCAGCTGGCAAATTAAGTTCTTCCAGTAGAACAATAAAAGATATATTAGATTAAGTGTTTATTCTAGCCACAACTTGGACTCATTGTGAATCGAACCCGATAAAGGCAGGTTGCTGGTTCGAACCCAGATCCTAATCACTGACTACTTCTAATTGGTTTAGCAGTCCTGACAAAAGGATTGCTGACCATATCGTCTCGGCAGCTGACGCTGTTCAAGAATGTATAAGACCTTCAATATATCTACTTCAACATGCTGGGCAGCAAAATCATAATACCCTCTAGGTAAGGGTATACGAAATCAAAAGCAAAAAAAGAAAATCGTGTAATGTAATATAGTCAAAGTCAAATTCGGAGTCGGTTTTGCGCTGAACGTGTCGATGGCGTCGGATGGACAGGGGGGGGGGGGGGGGGGTAGTGGGGTGTGCTATATATGATTGTGGTTACCGTTTTAAAGGGGGGTTGAGGTTCGGGGGTTTGTTTGGCTTGTGGGGCAACGGTTGGGCAAAGTAGAGTTGTGTTTCGGGAACACACATTGATGAGGCCAAATTTCTGTGATTCGTCATCTAAATAGGTTTTACTCAAAGCACTCACACGCACACTCACACGCACACTCACACACACACTCACACACACACACACACACGCATTCACATTGGTGTAAAATTACAACGCATTACATGCACGCACACGCACACGCACACACACACTCCAATTGGCAGATATTATATTTGCAATTTCTGGCAGCTGCCGCATAAAATTATTAAATGAATAAATAAAAAACATGCTCAAAAAAACAGAAAGCAAAATTTGTAAGAAACTAACAAAAACAAATCATAATTGAAATAAAAACAAAAATTGTAAACTAAGAAAATTGCTTATAAAGTAAATATTAAAATACATTCAAAATTCAATGGAAACATTTGTAAGTAAAAGAATCCGTTCAAATAAGAATATTGCTCGATATCTGTCCAAGCGTGAAGAGCTGGAAATATTGATTTAAGAAATCTTACAATAAACTCAGGACTCTCATCTAGCTTCTATCTATATGTATTATTTATTAAGACATATTTATATTTGTACTTTTTCAATATATTTTACTATTTATTTGGTCAAATATTGCTGACAGACTTTCGAAATGAATGCAAATTGCAATTACAATTGAGATTTAAACTACGATTTCTTATTGGAACTTGTGTAGAATGTGCCCGTTAGGTTAATTTGAGGTCCTGTTTAGGCCATAGATGGCGCTTTTATCTTATTGGAGCGCGTGCAATTCGTTTTTATCAATCGCCGTCAGAGGGCCTTAGCTTATGTATTTCATAGCATTCAGCTAATTAAATTTAAGTGAATCCAAATATATTAATTACTTGCTCGAATTTAAGTTAAGTGTGTTATACTAGCATATTAGAAGGCTTCGCTTAACTATTTTCTATACTATAATTTACTTAGCTATAATTTAAATGAAATGGTTAATGAGGGGCATTTTAATGGGGCTCTTCAAATTGCACAATGTTCAAAAACAAAAAACAATAGAGAGAACAACAATATATGCAAGGCAAGTTCGAATATACGAGCGACTACTGTAGAGGAAGTCAGCTATATAAACAAGTTTTATAGCCATAAACTAACAACACAAAGCTGCCTTAAAGGCCTTTGTTGATCACCAGCTTGGCATCAATGTATGCGTGTCAAGAGCTGGCTGTTTTATTAACTTATCAAAGTTAATCATAGTGGAATGACACTTACAATATCTCAAGACTCAAGTCCTGCGAGCTGCATTCCAAACTAAATACATTTTGCCTACAAGAAAATGGAAAAGGTTCCAAATAAGAGACATTAAGAGAGCAAAACAGACAAGCGACTACTGTAGCAGTCAGCAATTGAAACGAGTTTTGTAGCTATGAATTAACGGATCACATCGTGTCGGTTAAGAGCTGAATGCTATATCAACGCAAGCGTGCTTCTTTCCCAACTGGGGATCACGGCATGCGTGTCACGAGCTGACTGCTATATGAACTCACTGCAAACAAAATCGTGGTGGAATGACACTTCAAATATTTCAATGCCCAATGGAAACCTAATTGATATAAAGATAAATGTATTTAAAGTAAATAAACATCAAACAAAGTTGAACCAATGAAGTGCGCCTTTTATTTATACAATGGTATAGCTATCATAATCAATGTAGTATTATTGGCGGGCGGCAAAAAAAATAGTCTGTCTGTGTATATATGTATGTATGTATGTATGTATGTGTGTGTGTGTGCGTGTGTGTGTGTGTGTATGGTTGTGTGTGCGCGTGTAAATAATGATGAGGTTATTAAAACTAAATGCATTGAATTGTTTGTTTTCAACTGACAATCGACACAATATCGACAAGCGATGCGAATGTAAGGTAAAACCACATAAGTATTTATATATATGGATGCTAATTGCCGTAGACTGGATGCTAATGCAGTTGCTAATGCTACTTCAGTTACAGTTACAGTTGCAGTTGCAGTTGCAATTGCAGTTGCAGTTGCAGTTGCCCAGTCCCGGACAGAGACGCGGACACACACATGTGTGAGTCTGCAACAATTGGCATTGCTTGTGGGCGGGGCTGTGGGGCGTGCTGCAATTGCGGCTGCGGCTGCGGATGCGTTGAGGGGATTTGAGGGGAGGATGTGCGTCTGTTATCAGGTCAATTTGGAGCGTTTCTTGGCAATGGCATCCTCGACGGCGCGCAGCTGTTTGAGCAGCTCCTCGCGTCTCGATTTCTTGCCATCCTTGTCCTTGTCCTTATCCTTGTCTTTGTCTTTCTCCTTCTCCTTCTCCTTGCCATTGTCCTTCTCCTTGTCGGAGTCTGGCGAATTGGCTGGCGACACAAGCGCCGACACACCCACCATATTCGATGGTTTCTTAATCTCAATGGAAATGGGCGAACGTTTCTTGGTCGATTGTTCAGTGGCTGCAACAAAAATGAGGCAAAAGGAACGATCAGTTGGGAATTTGCGGCAGATTCGAGCATCACATCCTGCTTACGTTTTTTGATTAGTTTGCGCTCATTGAGCGCCTTGTCTGTGGCACGTACACGCTTCTGTGGCGTCTCGTGCGAGCCCGATGAGCTGTCCGATGAGGAGGAACCCGATTCCGAGTCCGAATACGAAGTATCTGAGGAATCTGCCAAAGGAAGCGAAGCAGCCTTTAGGTAAGGAGTTGTTCATTTTTATAGCGTATCGTCAACACATACCTGAATCTGATGAGCTGGAGCTACGACGACGACGACTCAGCTTGTCAAACTTTTTGGGCGCCGGCGAAAGCTTCTTGCGCTTCGAGGCGGGACTGTGTACGCCGCCGCCCCCGGCGCCGCCGCCACCGCTGCGCTTCTCCAGCGCAGCGCGCTTGTACGCAGAGGAGGCGCTGCCCTCTGCAAAGTAAGAGAAGAAGATATCCATGAAGATATGCTGCCACTGTTGGGTTAATCGAATCGATCTTCACTTACTGGACGTGCGTCTGGGACGTCGCGGTATTTGGCTGGGCGAACGGACGCGTCCGGCCGCATGGCGACGCGTTGCGGAGGTCATCAGCTTGTGCGCATAGCGACGCTTGTGTTCGGAGGCGCTGCTGGAACGCGACGAATCGGAGCTGGAATCGCTCTGTGAGCTGTTGGAGCTGGAATAGGATGTGTTGCTGCTGTAGCTGCGTCGGTCGCGGCGTCGTCTGTCGTCGCGCTCGTACGACGGACCACGTCCAATCGACTTGGAGCGCATCCAGGGATCGCTCCACTCATCGCCGCGTCCAACCGCCTCCACACGCTGCACAATTACCTCGCGTGCGGGTCGCAATCGCCGATCATCCTCATACTGTGGCATTCGATGTGGCGGCAGTTCCCGATAGCGCGCCATGCGCCCATAAACGTCCACATCCTCGTATGGGATGGGCGGCATATACGGGGAGCGGTATCGATCTAACGGCTGGCCGGCATACATTGTGTACACCGAGGGCAGGAGGGCGCGCGGATTGCCATGACTGATGGGATTATTGGGCGGCAATTCGCGCACAACGCTGGGTGAACTGCCGCGCTCCTTGAGATAATATGGATCCTTTTCCAGTTCATCGGGCGAGAGGGTCAGATTCATTTTCTTATCCTCAAAGTCCATGTCCTGCTCCTTGCGCTTGTTCGCCTTGCGCATCATCTCCTTGGCGGTGCGCAGGCCACGCTCCCAGGCATTCTCCACCACCACCGGCACCTCGGGCATTATCAGGCCGCTGCGCGCATCATGATGCCCGGCGACACCAGTGGCCGCCGCATAAATGCCGCCATGATGCATTCCGGCGGCGCTGCGATGATGCAGCGCAGCGGGACGTTCGTTGCGATAATCGTGATAGTCACCGGCGGGCGTGACGCCTGCCATGTGACTGTTATAGGCACTGCCGCTGGCTACTCGCGAGGAGCTGCTGGCCCCGCTGTTGCTTTGCATCGGGACGGAGCGCACCAGGCTCTCGAACATTGTGTAGTTGCCCTTGTCGGTGACTCCTGGATGCAGGAAGCGACAGCTCATGCCCCAGGTGCACTGGCCGCGCGTATAGAAGCGACAGACGGGCTTCGGTTCTGTCTCCTCTGGTCGTTTCTCATCCTCATCGGATACCTCGCCTTCCTCCAGCTCCTCATCCTTTTTCTTCTTTTTGGCATTGTCCGAGCCGTCTTCGTCACCATCGTCACCCACCTCGCCATCGCCGTCCAGCTCCACCACCTTGCCATCATCATCATCATCATCATCATCAGCCTTCGATGGCGGCGACTTTGCCTGTCCGCCTTTTTTATTTAAGTCATTCCCATTGGCATTGGCAGACGCATTCCCGCCTCCTTCCGCCTCGCCGTCCGTCTCCTTAATTTCTTGACACTCGCCCTCCTCCGCCTCGAAATCGAGCGCATCGTCGTCGTGAGTCTTGACCAGATCATCCAAGCCGTTGGCCCCCTCCAGATCCTGTGAGCATAAGCCAAAAATACAAGTGCGATTAAGTGTCTGCCGGATTCAGTTAGTCGGGAGCTAAGCTGCCGTTAAAAATACACATATTTCCTCCTAACACACACACACACACACACACACACACACACATTTACATAGAAGTCTATGCTCCGCTTCTTCCCTCAGCCTCACACTAGGTACGGATATTCTTGAGGAACTTCGGAGCTTATAGTTCGATCTCAATGAAGTTAGCAGGGTGTAGATGTGGCACCCGAATGTCTTTACATACTAAGTGGCAATCTTCTGCCTTTTTATCCCCCCAATTTGAGGAGAATGGGGCGAAGAGTAAAATATTCTCAGTGGGTATACGAGAATCTGCAAGCCAAATTAGTTGTCTTAAGCTCTTAAATCCAACCGAGTTTTGCTTAAAAATCGATATTATGGAAATGGAGCAAGACATAAAGCATGAAAAACGTCTCTTTCTGCGTTCTACAACCGTGAATATATATTTATGTCAAATTTTCTGTCTTCAGTTCATCTAGATAGAACGTTGAGCTCTTCGTTCAGAATAAGGATACAAATACATAAGGATATATACCAATATTCCTATATATTTATCATATCTGCCTAGTCGACACAGTTGTGGACATTCATACGAAAAATTGCCATTGATATGGCAAAACAAATACTCTATCATATAGCTCCATGGCTGGAATCAGTCAAACATATTGTTTGCTAGATGAAATACTTTTTGCTATTCAATATAACTGGAACTTTGTCGGCCTGGCAAAGCGGGAGGCTCGAACAATCGGACTTCTTAGCGGACACGTCTTCAGAAGCTATCTTTGCTCCTTGCGCTGATTTCAATATATACAAACTTTTCTATACTATGTCGGGCGGTTAAATACGCATGCTTTTATATATATAGATTGGCATTTTTAGTTACCATTTTATCGTCTGTTGATTGCTGGCTGGGAGATTTGTCCTCCTCGCTGCGATCCTTGCCATTAAGTGTGGGGGAATCGTGGACAGCGGGCAGTGAGTCATTGGAAATGGCGCCCTCATCATCGTCGTCGGCGTTTGTAGAGTCCTTGGACGTTGCCTGCTTGTCCATATCAATGTCGCTCACATCGCTGAGATCCTCGTGGCTAATGTTAAGATCGACTGCCACCTGATTGTATAATCGCTCTGGGCTATTGCTTCGGCTGCGGCTGCGAGTGCGACTGCGCGCCGAGTTCTGAGGTGATTTGCTGGGCGAAACAGATATCGCGGTGGCGCCATCTGCGTCCTCATCGACGTCCATTGATTGGACATTGGTGTTATCTTTGGCAACGGCAACGGGCACGGCATGCCCATCGCCATCGCCATCGCCATCGACAGCAGCAGCTGCGGGCGATGATGTTTTTGCTTTATCGTCGTCGTCGTCGGAGCTGGAGCTGCTGCTGCTGGAGCTGCTGCTACTGCTGCTGCTGCTGCTGCTACTGGAGCTGCTGCTGCTGCTGCTGCTTTTGCCCGGACTCTTCTTCTTTCGCTTGGTGCGCCGCTGACGGCTGCGACTGGATCTGGAGCTGGACCCGGACGAGTTGCTGTTGGAGCGCGTGCGCACGCCCTTCTTGGCAACGCCCTTGGCAGCAGCAGTATTGTCAGCATTGCCACCGACCTTGGCATTGCCATCGCCTCGAGCATTCCCATCCTCATCGGCGCTGCCATCGCCACTAATCTCGCCATCGCCACCGGCATCATTCCCGTCGCCAGCTTCACTGGCGTCGCCATCGCCTTCACCATCGCCACTGAGGTCGCCGTCGGCGTCGCCCTGGCCGCCGCCTGGACTGGATTTCATCGTGGAGTCCTCATCGTCGGCTGTTATCTTTGTGGGCGTCGATGGGCGCGAGTTTGACGGCGATTCCGACGACGATCTGGAGCTGCCGCCTGTGTCTTCCGACTCCATGCTGACGCCCATAACTCAAACAGCGCTGCGGGCTGGTGCTCGCCGGTGTTCGCCTTGATTGTCTGCGAAGGATGTCGAAGATTAGATCGGACGAACCAAGCCGAATGCAAATATAGAACATATTTATGCGTTATCTTTGGCAAATATGTTAACGAATTCCTAAACAAACAAAAAACAAAAAAAAAAATTGGACTTCGGCAAACCGAAGTGGCGGGGTTTCTTTTCTTTTTTTACTCCTCTTGTAAACAGTTGTGCAACGTTGATCCTTTAAGAAAAATGAGCGAGGCAATGAGAGACAGGGACGGAGACAGTGCGGGAGAGAGAGAGCGAGAGAGACAGGGAAAGAGAGAGAGAGAGAGAGAGACTGAATTGCATTCTACGAATTGGATTCGATTATGCGTTATTCTAAGCTGCATTTCCTAATCGTACCAATTTATTCTGAAAGCGTTCCCAATTGTGATAAGAATGTTCTCGGGATGTTCTCCCCAACTCTCTATTGCAGTATCACGATATCCTCTTAAGTATACTCAAATTTAGGCTGTTCCGGGGCCACCATATCGTTAATCCAATTGTAAGAGATTGAAGAAGTAGCTACCTCATGTGCTTATACGGGGTTTTGCATAATTCCACCTGCAAATGTGGAACATTGGCGAAAAACGTTTGAATGCAACTGTTTTGCTTCTTTTTTCTCAAACATTTAGTTTCTAGTTTCTCATTTCTAACGATCTTTGTTAAAATGGTTTCAGGGTGAATTTCACACATTTCGTTGATTCCACTCTTCTTGGTGGAAAATGGGTGGATGGCGGATTCAAAGCTCTACATTCTAGATTATAATATTCGCCTATAGTGGAAAGTTTAACACACGAATGAAGAGGGACTGCGGCTCGATCTTTTCCTCCGATCGTCTTTACTCATATTCAAATATCTGAATAACTATTTAAAACTTGATTCACTGAAGGAGCAAAAGCTACTTTGAAAACGGACAAAATGGTGAAAAATTCATTGATATAATGTATATATATATATATATTATAACGAAATGCATGGGTTGGCTCTCAAAGCATTTCGTTGCATTCAATTGCTATTAAAAGATCGACTCGGGGATGAGAGAGGATAAGAGAGTACAAAACAAAACAGAACAAGAAAATAAGTTCCCAAAAAGTGACAAAGCCAGCTAGAAATTCGATTTGACAGCCAGAATGTCATTTAAATGGGCTGTCAGTATGTTAAAATAAATTTATTTCAGCATATTTTCACAAGATTTTCCTCATGGTGGCCCTTTCGCGGAATTGCCAAATGTAAGCCTATTTGCAGGCATAAAAACCAATTGAAATTTATTTTCAAGTTTGAAATGATTTCTTAGCATGATATCATACGATACGATATCAAGCACAAACGTACAACGAACCACGTTCGATTGTACACAGCCCCATGAAACTAATCTAGCAAAGGCAACAGATAAATGGAATATGACAGGAACTTGGTTATCAATATAAGACCCAACAACGAAATTAAAGAACCTAAAGAAACAAAATGTTTAGTCTAAACTAGAAGATCTCTTGCAAATTAAGGCTAAAGAGAAAATGAAGAGTCCTTAATGCAAATATGTTACTATTTTCTAGCTAAATCTGCTTATTTTGGGCAGTCGTCAGTGGGAAGTTGACTTCTCAGTGGAAAGTATTTACTGGAAATCCTATCTACAGCTAATTAATGCTAATTCAGCTGTGTTTAGCTGTTTTTAGCTATTTTTAACATGGGTTTCAGCTACTTTCTTGATGCGGCATTTGGCAACACTGACTGTGGTGAGAATTGTGCCAATGCAAGGTCAAGTACGGGGCTTAATGGGTTAACGGTACATTGTTTATATATGTATGTATGTACAATTTCCTATGTTCTTCTTCTTTACTTGGGTTCCAAATATGCATTTTGTGTGTCGACTGTGCATTCATTTTTTTTTCACTTAAAGGTTTTTTGTTTTTGTTTTTTTGATGGGGGGGAAAGAAAAGTTTTGAACGTTAAGTTTTCTGTTCACTTTGTTGAATTCTTACCTTCATAATTGTACTTTTACTTTTTATATAGTTTATTTATATAGTTTTATTTTTTTTATGTGTGTGTTGTGATTGTTTACTTTAAACTCGTATATCGACTTTACGCGAACAAAAGACAACAGAGAGCGAGCAATAATTTACTGAATATAACAACTGTTATACTTATTGTACGAATCTGAATAATACAAGAACTACGTTTGCTCATGGTCTCCTCAGGGCTACAAATAAATACAAGAAACACAAACACACACATATATAAATATAAATATATACATATACATATATATATATAGATATATATTTAGTATATATACATATACGCACACACACACAGGTTACTTGTATATGACATTCGACATCTCATATACGTTTTTAGTGTTGTTGGTATTTTTTTATTTGGTTCTGCGGTATTTTTTTGTACATTTTTTTTATTTCGCACTTTTCGCGACCGACAAAGTTGTTGTTGAAAACATTTAAACAATTGAAACTGAACTGAATCGCATCGCAGGTTTTACTCTCTCAGCGAAAGACAGCAGAGAGACGGAGCTTTCCGATTTTCAAGCACAACTTTTTCACAGAAGTCACAAGTCTTATACGATTTGTTGAAGCATTATACATTTGGTCTTTTCATTTAATTATACTTTTTGTTTTTATGTGTGTAAACCACTTTTTCTTTTTTTTTTTTTTTGCACTTACGTAGTGTTGGAGGGGAAAAATAGAATACTTGAAAATATATATATATCAATTGTTGGTTGTAAATGCAAATGTGCACAGTTTGTTGTTGTTGCTCACCTAAACGCAATTGCCGCAGTTGCAGGCGTCGCTCCTCCTTTCCCTATCAACTCCTCTGTCAATCGTCGGCGTGTCCAGGCCAAATAACAAAAAAAAAAAAAAGATCTATCAGCAGGCTCCGGCTCCGGCTTCGTGTAAAGTTGTATGCGTGAACGTGTGCCTCTGTGTTTTATGTGCGTATGTGTGCGCCGTCGATTGCTTTCGTCAATTTCTCCCTCTTTGCTTTTCCTGCGTGGCCCGCTGGGTTTGGTTTGGTTTGGTTTGCTATCGCCGTTAAAAGTTTGCAGCTTGGTTTGCAATATTGCTGGCGCTTAGTTAAAGCTTTTACCTGTTCCTTATTGAGTTCTATTAAATTTATTGATATTAGCGTGCGACTCTTTTTAAGCAGAAATTCTTTTGTCACAAACGATGCCGCCGCAACTGCAGAAAATATTAGGGCTGAGCGACGTTGCCTAGAGCTGCGCTCGATGGTACTATCGCTTGCTCGCCTGTCTATCGATATTTAATGCTGACTGCCGATGAGGGCTGCACATTTATTTGGACCATTTAACGGCCATTTTTGTTTAATTCAATGCATATTATTATTTATATAACAACCAGTGCAAAATGCTTTCAGGTTAACTAATATCGAAGCTAGTCTACGTCTACTCTTCAAGGGCCCAAAGCTATGTACATTGTCTGATTATTGACATATATATTTGTATTTTTATTAAAACTTTTGTGTGTCTGGCAAGCTGTATAATGTCAATCAAAGTGGTTTTTCGTGTTTTTTTCTATTCTACATTTGAATTGTTAAACCTACACCTAACAAATACAAAGGCAATTAGGGGCGCCTGCCCATGGCTATTTAAGTTATCGATACTTATGCATTTATGGAAATGTAACATTCGCACAATCGATAACCGTTTTGCAACTCTAGCGAAATGCAGCTGTTGAACGGAACGTTACGTTGTTTTCCAGTGCTTCACGCTGCCAAATTCAATCTCAAATGCCTAGTTCGCCCTTACCCAGCAGCTGCCCGATGCAATCGCTGTGTGGGACAGCAGAGCCGGCATTATGCGAACGTGCCTGCCTTGGCTATGAGCCACGATCAATTCGATGGACCCACACCCGATGCCAGCCGATCCCCCCTTATCACAATGCACGGCTTGTTTGGCTCCAAGCAGAACTGGCGCAGCGTGAGCAGAGCTCTGGCCAAGCAGACCAATCGTCGCGTAAGCAAGTACACATCCCAATGTTTGCGGAATGTGTAGCTCTAAAGTGCACACAATTACAGGTCTATACGGTGGATTTGCGTAATCACGGCGACAGTCCGCACTCGGATACGCACGACTCGGACGGCATGACGGCGGATTTGGTTGCCTTCACGCAGGCCAAGTCGATGCCCAAAGCCTGTCTGATGGGACACAGCATGGGCGGACGCGCTGCCATGCATTTTGCGCTAAATAATGTGTGTATAAAGATCTCCACGGAGAGGGGGAAAGGGCGACTTGTCTTAGGTTTTACTGACTGATTTTCCGTTTCTTCTTGCCTGCAGCCTCAACTGTCGGAACGCTTGATTGTGGTGGACATCTCGCCTGTATCCATGCCCAGAACAATCGACGAAATGGGAAGTATTTTTAGCGCCATGAAGGATGTTTCCCTGCCCGCGGATTTATCATTGTCAAAGGGCCGCCAGGCTGCCAAGGAGGCGCTCGCACAGTCCATTGGCAGTGACTCGGTCGATTTTATTTTATTGAATCTGCGCAAGAAACCACAAACCGGCGAGTATGTCAAAAGTAACGTGTGCTAATTGACAGCATGTCTCAACGGTACGAACTCTTACAGATTTTACTGGACCTGCAATGTGGATGTCCTGCACCGGAGCCTGTCTAACTTTACCCATTACGGTGCGCACATAGCTAATCTGCCGGCATACACAGGACCCACCACCTTTATCTGTGGCACCCACTCGCCTTATATGAAGTGAGTTTAACACGATCCCATAATAGTGAGATAACCTGAATTTGAATTTGTATCTCTCTCTCTCTCTCGCTCTTTCTATTTCAGTGCCGAGGAGTGGCCTGAGGTGCTGAAATTCTTTCCCAATGCCAGCCTGCATTGGCTGGACACGGGCCATTTGGTGCATCTGGAGGAGCCGCACAAGTTCATCGAGATAGTCACACAGTTCCTAAACAAGCCCTAGAGCACAAACATTCTGAAACAAGTTCCTAAATTCTTATGTCTACACTAATCAGAGCGAGATTGCAATAGTATGCCGAACCAATTGTAAAGTTCAAGTTCTTACGGGCTGAAAGATCCGGAAGATCTAAATAAAGCAACACTTGTACATTTCAAATGTGAATTTAATTCTCTTTCTCATGTTTGGATTTATGTAGTAAAGACGGCGTTTTTTAAAATATCATCTATACACATAAAACAAAACGAAAAAAGTTCATAACTCATAAAATTAGCATCGAAAAACGTAGCCTGCTTGATGTGTATATGTATTTCAAATATGTATGCGTGTGCGTGTGTGTGTGTGTGTGGCTTAGAGTACAATTAAGTAAATACAAATTAGTTAAATTAGTCGAGGGTTAGTTGGGAGGGAGGTGTGTTGCGAGAAAATCACATTGCACTTATAAATTAAATTGTTTTCATTATTAAGTAAAATATTTGTTTTTTCTTTTTTGTTTCTTTTGTTGTTGTTTTACACAGTTTGCTTATAAATGAACACAGTTTGCGTGTGTGCGAGTGTATGTGCGCGAATGTGTGTGTGTGTGTGTCTGTGTGTAGTTGTTTATCATAATAAATACATTAAACAGGAATGGTGGGTAAAACATGGTGCTAAGGCTAAAATGGTTTTTATTCCTTTAGTTATATTGTTTTCTTTTTGTTTCCTTTTCTTTTGTTTTGTTTTTATTGCTTGCTTTGGTTTTCGCTTCATGTGCGTGTCATGTGTCTGTCTGTGTGTGTGTGTGTTTAGTTTAGTTTTGCTCTAGTTTTAAGTCATAGTTTAGCTGCTGCTCTCCGTAGTTAAACAATAATCCCGCCGTCGTAGGCGTAGTCCGCCTTGTTGTGCATCACGAGTCGATTTTCCACAAAGTAAAAGCTGTCCGAGCGCGTCTCAAAGGGACTCGATATCATTTCGGCAACTGGAAAGGCGACAACAACAGTGAAAAAATGGCTCAAATTAATAACGCTTTGACCTAGTTGGATACAGTGCGCATTCGCTATGTTGAATAGGCCAAAAAGTGCTTGACTTCAACTTCAATTTCATCAAACATATCTCTGTTTGGGTTATTTTCTGCTCGTCAACTATTGACCATCTATCTGTTCGTCATATCGAATGCGCACTGTGCACGCGTCCACGTGTGTGTGTGTGTGTGTGCGAATGGCCTTGACCCGCCGCCAGCTGGCAGCACTTGCTGTTATATACATATTCAATGGGGCGGGGCCTGGGCCGCATTACTCACCCAGATCTGGTGGCAGATTAGGAAACTCGTAGATGTGCTCGCACGTATTCTTCGAATATGGAATGCAATAGCCGAACTCAAAGTCGAATGTCTTAAGCAAGCGATCGCGGAAAAAGTGTCGCTCAATCATGCGAAAGTTATTCACGGGCTGGCTGCCCACAGTGAACTCCACCCTGAAAAGGAATATAGATGTTCAATTGGGAAACGAATCGAACAAATACAGTGAAAGCTCTCTAAAGGCAGACGCATCTCTCGATTATCTTCGGTGCTTATAGTCCAATCACAAAATCGATATTTATCGGCGAAAGGAGTTATCGTTATCGATACAAATAGTAGAAGGGAAAAGAATGTAAATACTTTATACCCGATGCCTTTTAGATCACCTTAAGGAGCTTTCACTGTACTCTTTGGCTTTTTCTCTATCTTGGCTTGGCTTACGTGGCGCCCACTGTCTTGAGGTTGAGGAACGCCGGCGTGAATTGGTAGCGCACATAGCGCCCGGCATTGGGATCGGCAGTGTCATCGAGCGTTAGATCCTCGGCGGCGGCCAGCATGGTGTCCTCGACGGAGAGGCCGTCGGGGAACTGCTCGCTGGGCGGCTTGGCTATCTCAAAGAGGACGGCGCCGCTCTCCAGGTCGCGTATCTTGAAGCGTGTAAAGTCAATTTCGAACACATTGGCATTTGCCGAGCACAGATAGTCATCCGTTATTTTGTTCAGACGCAGCACATCCTCGGGCGTTACATTGGACTCCTCCTTGCGCTTGGCATCGCCAGCGGCGGCGACAACTGCTGCGGCAGCATTTGCATTGTTGGCCTCGCTGCTGCTGCCCGCCGCGACGGCAGCCGCCGTTGAGGAGGCGGCGGCAGCGGCGGCGGCGGCGGCAGAGGCAGAGTTCGATTGCACGGGATTCAGTTGCTTGCCAACGACACTCATTGCTGCCGCTGCTGCTCCTGCTGCTGGTGTTGCTGTACTGGAGGGAGCGGGGTCACTTATCTACTGGGCACACCTGCGATTCAGGCTGCAAAAGACAAACACAAAAAGAAAATGCAATCATCATTTGTTAACAACACAATTTTCATGCAAAATATTGCCCAAGAGACAGGAAACTAACCGAAACATGTGCCCAAAGTTGCCATAACAAATGCCAAATGCCAAAAACAAAAGCCAAAGAACTGAAAAAAAGAATGCGACCCAATTTCTGGAAAAGCTGTCTTTGTATTTGTTTTTCCTGTGTTCGTGTGCGATTGTGTATGTGTGTACGTGTGTGTGTGTGTTTGTCTTTGTTTTTGTTTTAATGCCTGCCAGCAGCAGCTGCCTGCTAGTGTTATTGTTGCCTGTTTGTTATTGCTGCTGCCTGCTATACTCGCTCGCTCACTCAGCACCTGTCTATGGCAAAATGCAACAAAATTTAAATTGTTGACATTTTGTGGGTGGTTTTTTATTTGGGTTTTTGAAGTATTTTCTAGTAAATCAACGCGTTCACACACACACACGCACACACTAATAGCGAGGACAGTGTGTGGAAAATTTGCCAGCTTATCGATAAGCGCTGGCGATTGCTATCGATAGTTTTAGCTGTGCGCATATCGTAGCGCATTTCTGCGTTCACGTTGCGCACTTTGGAGCTGCATTTGCCCACATGTGTACACACTGTTTTTGAGCTTAGGCGCGTCATTTAAATTGTAAGCATAAATTTTTAAAAAACATTTTTAAGTGTTTTACTTATAAAGCGCTATGTGCGTTTATGTTAATTATGCACTTTTAGTTTAGTCGCAGCAGGCTGAGCGAGCACCAACAAAGGAAATGACCATTAAAGCAAGTGAATTGGTTAAGGTTCTACTGCTTCTTCATCTTCTCTTTGCCTGGCCAACTACTTGAGCGCCAGACGTGGCTGCGCCCGCGCTCTTGCCCTCGTCTCGCTCAACTCAAAGATATTCTTAGCCTCAAGAGCACAAACCAAGTGCTAAGGGCGCCAATGTCTGGCTGCCTCCTGGCTGCAGTTGATCTGCCAGCGTGCTGTGTGTGTGTGTGTGTGTGTGTAAGGGTACTACTTACGATTGTTGTTGTTTCTGTTCGTTGTTGTTGGTCTTAAGTGGGTATTTTAATATTCGCAGCCAGGCAACAGTGTTGGGTTTCAGACCACATCATGATGCACTTATGCAGCGTCCGCCCCGCTTCAGCGCCGCACGCCCGTCCCTTAACATTTTCTTTGCCTTTATTTTGTTTTTTTGGCGTCCACGTTTCCTGTATGTTTGCTTGCCTGCTCTCTGTGTATGTGTGCGTGTGTGTGCCTGTGTGTGTGTAAGTGAGAACGTGTTCATGCTCACTTCTATCTTTAGTACAGTTGACTGTGGCTGCCCGAGAGGCGACCCGATTCCCAATTCCGAGCGACTCGCCGGACTCGCCGCGAGACGGCTTCCAGGTTTCTCTCGCTTGTCGTATACGCTATCCTGGAAAGGGTTAACCGCATTTCAGTCGCAGCTTTGACAGCTCCTTTTGCGGTTGTTGTTGCCCCCACACCCCCCTTCCCCCTTACCCTTACCCCGCACAAATCAGAGCTTCTTGCTAAGCAGGAAATGCAATTAAAGTGAAATTATATTATGCATATGATCCAGATTTGAATTTCAGTGTCGGCTACAGTGGTCGCTCGCAAATTGAAATCTTGCGGCCTGGAAGGTCACATTTATCAACTATATTCATTTTAAAACAAAAGGATATTTCCAAAATGAATTTTTAACTTTTCCTTTGGGAGATTTTCGAAATTAGTGAAAACCTCTTAGCTTTAACAGAATACTTAAGACATAAACTTTAACTATCTTAGATTAGTTATAACGAGCGACTACTGTATGAACATGCGTTATATCGAAATCGAAGTGCGTTTTGTTAAAATGCTTGGGGATTCGATTGGAAATATTGGACGCGACTGTTTGTCTATGGGGATAACGCGTTGTTAAACGATAAGAGTCAGAGGGAGTGAGAGGGGGAGGGGGAGGGGGGCGATATCGCGGGTGTTGTGTGTGCTGTGGGTGAGCAAACACACACGCATCTGGCACGTTAGTTAGTTAGCTAGTCGAAAGCAAAGCGACAACCCTGCCCCACTACCCCCCCTCCCCCCGCGATAATGCTGTTGCTGCGCCTGCACTTAAGTGGCCCATGTGCAATATATGCGTGTGTGTGTGTGTGTGTGTGTGTGCGCGAATGCCAGTTGTTGTTTGTGTATTAGTGGCTAGGGTAGGGTATCAAAAACAAACAAACAAACAACACAAATCGTGGGCGATAAAATTCGTACTCGAGTCGCAGCGTCGTCAAACCAAAAACAAGCAGCTCAGCGGCCAGGGGCGTATGAGCCAAAGGGGTTAGGGGGTTGGGCGGTGTTAGGTGGTGCGCGCACAGCACACACAGTGTGTGCGGGTGCGTGTATGTGTGTGCGTGCGTGTGTGTGTGTGTGAATGTGTGTGGCACAGCATAAGCAGGCTAAACATTAAGCACCCCCCGTGGTGCACGCCAATGCCCCGCTGCTCCCCCCCAATGCTGGCGATGACGTTATGTGACGGCTGTGCGCGCCGAACGGTCTGGCAATGCGCGTCGTTGTCGTCCGCATCGACAGCGCTGCATATATGCACATGTGCCTGAGTGTGTGTGTGTGTGTGTGTGTGTGCGACGTGTATTATGTATTGTAACACCTACCAAGCTGCCGCACAACACGTTGCCCGCTCATCAAAAGCGCCAACAACAACAACCAAAAAACAAAAAAAATAATAAATAAAAAAACAAAGAATATAATCTAAATGGAATTCTGCCTTGCTTTTGCTTTGGCTTTGGCTTCGCTTTGCTTTGCTCTGCGCATTGAAACGATTTCTCAACCAGATACAGCGCTGCGCACTGCCAACTGCGACGCCAACGGCGACGCAAACGACTTGAACAACGCCGTCATCGCCAACGCCATCGCCCGCGCGCCGACCCCTCCCACAAATACTGCCCGCCCATGCCCTCGTTTTTCGGCTTGCGCTCTTGTCGCCGTTGTTGTTGTTGCTATTGCTGTTGTTGCTGTTGCTGTTGTTGCTGTTGCTGTTGCTGCTGCTGTGTGTGTTGCTGTTGTTGTGTGTAGATTTTTCTGGCGACAGACTGTCTGGCTCGACTCTGCCGAGTCGGCCTGGGCTGACTGGCTGGCCTGGCCTGGCCTGGCGTGGCCCGGCTGGGCATTCGCCGTCGTCGCCTTCGCCTTCGCCGCACGTCGCCGTCGCCGTCGCCGCACGTTTGTTTGCCTTTATATGGCAACTCTGTGCATGCGCTTGCTAGTGTGTGTGTGTGCTTGAACTTTCATACGTTTGGCAGGGCATAATTGTTGTTCTTGCTGTGGCGTGCTGATATGGATTCTCTTGTACGTATCTTTGTATTTGTGTGTGTGTGTGCATTGTAGGTATCCCAACGACGCCACATGCACAGCTTGCATACATGCACACATACATACATATGTACATACATGCATATATACAATGCATAAACAAACGACGAACGCAGCGGCGACAGCGGCTATGCCTTGCCCGGCAATGCACACACACACTCACACACACACACACTCGCATGTAAATATTTACTTTGAATGAAATGCCCAAAGCTGCAGCAAAACTTCCAAGTCAAAGCCAAAATGCTACACACACACACGCACACGCATCCCACATACATGTACACACACACACACACAGGCACACAAATGTCAAGCTGTCTGTCCGTTTAGCCAAGTTCGAATCTATTTGTATGCACTTCCAGCCCATAGAGTACAAAGCAAGTACAAACATGGCATTAACAGAAATACATCAATAACTACAGTACCCGCTCGCTAAGTAGGACATTTGCCGATATGCGCTAAATGAGAAATTCTCGATGTCAGCTTCATAAACTATTATATTTTGGGCTTAATGATTTCCTTAGGCCGATCTTGAGGGCACTTTTCTTAACTTAAGCCACAACGGAAAGCAGAAGAGGCTGATTTGATTTAAGAAAACACTTAATTTCCGGTCTGAAAACAGTTTTCCATTAAAGGAACTCCTATATCAGATATTGATAGGCTTTAGGAGCATGCTGAGGCGCGTAACTCCCGACTTTGATATAATATCTTGGTATGTTTTTTGTATTCATCCCAAAAGTTAAGCCTCATTAGCTATATATACATATATATATAGATGATTCGTAGCTGATCTATAACAAATATCATGATACCGAATAGCTTCAAAACTCAGAGATTGGCTTACATATCAGCTCAATTGATCAATTGCTTGATCAGGAATATATCATATAGAAAATATTCTAATAGAATGTGTAATTAGGATTTGTTCAGTGTTGGAAAGTGCAAAGAAAACGCTTTGCATCTATAATCTGGAATTTGTATAGGAATATCCTTCAATAATTTTTTGTTTTAACACATTTTTGAAAACCAAAAGCTTGCAAAGCTCTTTTTAGGCTTAAGACAAGTTGAATAACAAAATATATATATGAATATTTTAAAGGGAAGTGAAAATCAGCTCTTAAATCTTACTCTAGACAAATGTATGTTCATACTATCTCTCTATAAGAGATATACCTTATGTGCTCTGTTGAATGTTTGACAAGTACTTCGATTCATTTGGCATTTAAGTCGGGTAGGCAAAGATAGTTCCCTTGGAGGTCGATCGTATGTGTCTAGGTTGCACCCTCTAATGGGCACTACCTGAATTTCTACGCTCAAGAAAGCGACGGGCCTGTCATATCCAACTAAAGCGACAACTGTCCGACTCAATTGAGAGTCCGTCGCCATTTGGGATCGCTTGGGCACGTTTTGGTATGCCAGGGAGCCCGTCAAATGTCAGATGCTTATCGCAAATCTCTGCCACCTCTTTGGCAATCACTGATTGTGCTTCGTATACCCTGTATACGCTGAAACACAGCGAAATGGGTGTTTGCGACCTGAAATCGTATCGAATCGTAAAACTCGAAGACTCTAAGAGTTAGAGACATACCAAATTTGGTATGTCGGCTCTCGGAGCGTGTATATAGACAACAAATCTTTTCTTTATTGCATACCTAACCTCATTCCAGATGTAATATAATATGAGAACGCAAAGCTAGCGCCTTGCGCTTTGGTATGCACACACTTTTGTGTGCCATATGAAGGCCCTGAGAATTTGATGAAGATCGGACAATGAACACCGAAGTTACTCAGGATTGCGTTTCCTATATGTGATATGGGGCTAAGGAAGAAGAAGAAGAAGAAGCAGCACAGCCGCATGGCACGGCAGCTGGTTCAAGTCCAGCTCCTAGTCGAGCACGCCCGACTTGCTGTTGTTGTTGTTTGGTTGTCGCTGGTCATGATCCGATATGGCGGCGATATAACGCCTACGAAACGGAACCGAGTCTCTGATTTATGGCATTGGACATGGCAATAGATAGATATATAGATAGATAGATTGCATTGGAGGCGCACTCCGACGCCTCGATATACATTCATATATGCTGCATGCCCGCTAATTAGTATTTCGTCTGCGTGCCCGTTGACACTATTCAGGGGTCGCCCACCTGCCCCGACACAATCCCCCCCTCTCTCACTCTCTCTCTCTTCGCCCCTCTCCTTTGTCCAGTATCTGACTAGCATTGAGCGATTTATGGACAGCTGCGTCTGGCTACCGTTTGGGATCCGAAGTCTATATGTTAGACAATAATTGGATATTTCATAATTCTATATGCAGCACGCGTTCGCGCCCGACCCAGGTGGCTGCTACTGATTTAACTTTTAAATTAGCTAAATAATGGACACCTGTCGACGCCGTCGAATGAATTACCAAATTTGTTGGCATTGCCATGCAACATCCAATCCATCCATTCCATTCCCAGCCATTTGGCCCACGTACACTCTCCGGCATTTGCCCGCACCGGATATGGTTCCATTCATCATCATCATCGCCTGTCGTCGGCATATCCCCGACCAGCCCAGACAAGGGAGACAATCTCGGAGAGTTCTCTCCCTCTTTCTACTTTTCGGGTAAGTAAAAAACATGAGTTCTCTGCTAGCCCGAAGGTATGCTATGCCAAATTGGAAAGAAAGTTTTATCATAGCTTAGCTAGAACAAGGCTTAGCTAGAACAAAGCTCAGTTAGAACAAAGCTTAGCTAGAACAAAGATGTTTCGTTCCCGGAATTTGAATATGTTTTCTCCTATGAAGTGCATTCCGAAACAAAGAGATGAAAGACTTGAATTACGAAATATATATCCTTTACCTCTTTTGCCTTTCTTCGATAACTTCTTTCATTTGCGTAATATCGATAAAAATCGATCTTGAGACTTGGCTTTCAGCGCATAGCTCGAAGATTATAAGAGCTAGATACATGTAGCTTGAAAAGAGAGTATAGCCATATTTTCAGATGGTTTTCATTGGGTTTATTTCCAGATACTTGATATAGCTGCAGTCGGTAAAACATTTGATCAAGAACTATATTGGGAAGTTAAGCTATGGAAGTGCTTAAGACTTTTTTAGATTAAAGACAAATGGAACTGGAACTGGGCCTTAGCCTTATACCGAATAGCGCAGTCAAGTTCCCGAGAAATGTTTTCTGATTTCAGATCTAATGATATATTCTTGGCGTCGGCACGTACCAAGCCGCAAAGGGTCCTTCAGAAACGGGCGGCAAGAAAAATGATATATGATATAGCAGGCGGAGGGGGGAAGGGCCATATGATAAATGGTTTGTGTTTTTTTTTTTAGTATGCAGCACAGCGACTCGTACGCGGACTCGAACCTGCGGAGTCGGAGTCGGACCGCACAGGGACTGCACAAAAAGGGAAGTGCCCCGAAACGCTTCAGACTCGATCGATGGATCGCATCGGATCGGATCGGATCGGATCGGAGCATATCAGATCGTATTGTAATAAGTACATTAATTAAAATGCAAGTGCCGTTCGGCTGGATCTTTGGAATATTGATCTTTCGCTTAGCTGCGGGCTGCGGGCTGCGAGGTTTATGGATCGTAAAGCCAAGTTCTTTACGGGCTGGTTCATAAAATCTGTTAACTGGATTACGCTAATATTTGAACCCTAATAAAAAGAAGTGCACGAATGTTGCGTCTGATTGGTTTTTCCCACGATTACAATTAGCGGACAGGCCGGCAGGCAGGCGGGCGGGCGGACGGACGGGTGGGCGGACGGACAGGCGGACGGACAGGCGGGCGGGCGGACAGGCGGTCAGGTCGCGGCTACCTTGAAGCAAAGTGCGGAACTGAAGGAAACAAAACGGCGAACGCTGCGACGGATTGTGCACTAAGTTGCTTAATCCGACGGGAAATCCAAAACAAATGCCGCCGGATGGTGTGCGGGCTTGCGGCTGTGTGTACGGGTGTGTGTACGGGTGTGTGTACGGGTGTGTGTGTGTGTGTGGTGTTATTGAACTGACTGAGAGCCCTGGGCTCGAGCCCAGTTTGTGGCCTGAGCCGCAATTTGGTTGCCTGGCTAAGCCAAAATGTTAGCGGCACAGAGGGCACAATGCGGATTCGTTGCGGGCCAGGTCTGTCCAGATCTAACATATATGGCATCGGAGCACATGTGTTTGGCCGGACGGGAAAGCCCCATATTAAAGCTGTTGGCCAGTGGCCAACACATGTCTTGGGCAATTGCCAGGCCAATTCCGTGGCACAGGTTCACAGCACACAGTTCAACAGAACTATGGCCAGGCAGGCCCTCATCGCGCCGCGTCTCACGGGAGCTCAAACGTACGGCCATAACACCTGTATAACACCTTTCAAATAACCCCTAACCAAGCACGGTTAGTGCATTCTCTTCCAATTAACTTCGGCCGATCTTTATGTTCTTGCCAGGCCTTTAATATGATATGGAAAAGTGCGCAAGGCTCTATCTTTCAAAATGCATCTATCTCATTCAATTCTAAGGGGAACGGGGCGTTATAAGGACAATTCGCAGATTATAGATAAAATCAGATGATAAACCTCGTTTGCGTTTGATATGGGAGTGTATATATTTCAAATTTCCACTCTTTGGCTTTTGCAGTTCCCGAGATCAACAAGTTTGCTCAGACGAACTAAGGGGCATGGTTATGGGATCGGAAAGATAGGTTCCACGAGGGTTTCAAGAAACCTGTACAATCTAATTATCTAAAAGCTCTCATATATCAAATAAGCTTTCATTTGATCAAAGCTTACAGCGTTTGTCTTTTGATATACGATGTTTCAGATATATATATAGTCTATAATCTTGCATTTACAAAGCTAGGGAAAGCAGGGAGTAAGGGGAAAGGTAAAGGAAATCGGAAACTGTTTGCAGTCAGCTTTGCGGTACTTCACATTGGATTTGGTTTTCAATCAAGAATCAGAATCAAAGTCTTGAATCCATATGAGATATATTGCTTTAAGAGTAGACAATTGTGAAGAAAGTGAAGCTCTTCTTTCGAGTTTTCCACCTGATCAAGTCTTTCCACAGAGCCAAGCCTCAGAGCTGTAGGTGATTAACCTTAATCAGTTACGAAATAACTGTAAGCATATATGCTATATATTTATATATAAACGAATTTCCGATGAAATTGTGTGTGATTTGTTGACGTTGCGGAATGAAAAGAAAGTGAACCAAATAACAAGATAAAGAGCTAAAATAATAATAATTACAAGCAAGTAGAATGGAATGCAGCTTGGCCAATGCCCAGCACTCGGACTCTTGGCCACACCCACATAAAGCTGAATCAGCCAAAAGCCAAAAACCGATTAAAAAACTAGAATATAAAAACATTTTTCGGCAGTTTTTTGCAACGATTTAATGCTGATCGTGTCAAAGTAGCCCCAAATACTTACTTACAACGCCATGCGCGGCAAATGTAACGAGTCGGGGGCGTAATTACACACACACACACACACACACACACACACACACACACACATATACCATATTATATATATACATATGTGTGTGTGTGTGTAGATCTTTGCGTTGACTGAACAGAATTGCAGCCATTGCGGATGTTTGAGGCCATAAAACAATGTAGGAAAGTGCCCAAAAATACATTTAGTGCAACAGCAGCAATAATTGCAAAAATATTGGAAAAGTTCCACAGTTTGTTTGGAAATACGTAAAGAAAAGACAAATGTACACATATATACCCTCTGTATACTATATACATACACTATATATATGTACTTTACAGATAACCAGGCTTGGCTCGACATATTCTCACTTCTTCACTTCACTTCTTCTTTATACTTCTTCTGCCTTGAAGATCCGCTTTCACACAACGCAGTGAAATTTGCGATAAGGGTGAATCACGTTTCAAATGTCATTTTGTTTGAATTCGATTGGATTGAAAACGAAATGTTGCCAGTAATAGTTTTTCGTCGTGGTTTGTCGTAGACCCGATAAAGAGCTGATAAAGTTATTATAGATATAAATATATCTATAGATATACTATATAGATATACTATATATACCTACGGGGCTTAGCGAACTTTTCGCGATAATTTCTCACTTCTTTAGCCATTTTTTCGCCTGTATATGCCTGGAATTTCCGTTTTCACTGAACGTAGTGAAATTCCCAAAATTGGTGAATCACATTTCCAATGGCATTTTACTTAGATCTTTGAAAACTTACGTTTGAATTCGATTGGATGAACATCAAATAGAGCTCTGATCAACTGACACTTAACACACATGCACTCATTTTCCACCCGGGAGGGTGGATTGAAACACACGAAACGCTTGAGTTAGGTTAAGGTTAAGAGTTAAGTTAAATTATTTAGATTATTCATCTATGTTCTACAATAAAACACTTCAAAAGCTCACGAAAGCGTTGCAAACATTTTGAATGAACACAATTCTAATGTCCAACATTCACTTGTTTCGTAACATTCAGGGAATACATTCAGAATGTTGAGCTGATTCAATCGAAGCGTTTGAATTTCCTGCTCAACTGGAAGCTGTACAATAGATCAAAGATTATAGAACCCAAAGCTAATATTCCAGACACTAGGGTTAATCAAAGCTGAAAGATGACTTCATTCAAAGTAAAAAGCGAATTGAATTTCCAATGAAAATACAAGCGAAAATCAAATCCAGATTGTTATCGCGAGCCTCAAGTTCGCATTGGGACACTCAACTCGGGAAACTTTGGGTTATCAGTGCACATTCTGAATGATGACATCATTCTGCTCAACGAAATGAAATTTCATACCATAGCGAAAATAGAAAATAAGATTAGATTTCGAATCGGAATCGAGCGATCAAAGATCACTTGACTTTTGTTGATATTGATCGCCATAGAACCCAAATCTTGAATTGAACACTCAACTAGTTGAATGATCATTGCCCGGAACGACATTTCGAATGTAGATGTAGGGCAATTAAGAAAACATACAAGCTCGGATACAAAGGGATCTAAAGAATATGTCAAGGAGACTTTTGAATGCCTTCCCAGCCGCTTGCATTTATAAAGCTAGCGCCTTGCACTTTCGTATATATACACAATAGAGTCTCATATTCAAGTTCTGAAAATTTCATAAAGATCGCTCCATTAACACCGAAGTTCTCTAAGACGGCAAGCACAGTCGCTGTGCCCTTAGTAACGTGTGTGTGTGTGTATGTATATATACATATGTGTGGCAGGAAGCTCGCTGAGCACAGGGCATCCTTCAGTCGGGCACTCCCGACTAAAGCACTTTTAGTTGCTTTTCCACGATTTTCCCCATATTGAAGATTTACGAACTTTCCCGGAATTGTCCATAGAGCTTTTGTTGTTGTTGTTGTGATTGGTCAAAAGTGTTGAACATTAGAAATTGAAGGCCGATCGATTCCAGCATGTGTGTGTGCGTATATATGTATGTGTGTGTGTGTGCGTGGAAATTTACTGGGCAGCATTCCAGAATGCACGCGATAGCGTTAGGCTTCTTTATGGAACGAACTCGATCAGACCATTTATACTATGTACGCATGCATATACATACATATATACAGTGAAAGCTCCGCTAACGGATCGCGGACCTCTTCTTATTTCAAGAGCTGGTAACACTTCAAGGAACGGGATATTTGTCTTATCGATTGACATATTCATCGAGCTTAAATAGTTCATTTTGCAAGCATCCATTTGTATTTATCGCCAAAAGCTCATATGTACACACTTTTCTAAGCATAGCTGTGTGTATGTCACAAAATGCATATATATATACATACATATACATATATGTACGTATGTATGTATGTATACATAAAAGCAGTTAGTTCTTACACATGAAATGATAAATATACGTATCTGTAGGCAGGATAAAAGAAACTGAAGTCTCTGGTGTTCACTCCAGTCAGCTTTCACTGTATATCTGTGCATGTACATATGCACTACATACATATATATGCCTACATACAAATATACACATGCAATTTTTAAACATTTACACACATACATAGTATATCGCGTTTGTTTATGAGTGCATGTTTATGTGCTTATATTTCGCTATTTTCTTAGCTTTTGCATCGATCAGTTGCCAAAGTCGAGGTCGCACTGTATACAAGCACAACACACACATACATACGTACGTACAGACAACATATACATACATATACACATGCATATTCGATATCGCATCTGTATGTGTGCATGTGCCCAATTGCCGATTGGTCGCGAGCAGGGGAGAGGGGCTCCAATGGAGCTTCTGCATATGCTGCTAAGCGAAAAAAAAAACACAACAGCAAAAAAAATCTTTAAAAAGTGCAGCCTAGTCAGAGGCGGGGCGGCAGGTCAGCTACAGCAGCTCTCTGCAGCAGCGCTCGCGTTGGTAGGCAATGGGTTAGGGCTATGTCAGTGTCGGCGGGAGTGGGGCGCAGCGTGTGAAATGTGATTTGATGACTGCGGCAATGGCAACGGCAACGGCAACGGCAGCGCCGACAACGGCGAGAGGGCAGCTCGGCAAAGGCAAAGGCAACGGCATCGACAGCAGCAACGGCAACAGCAGCAGCAGCAGCAGCAGCAACGGCAGCGGCAGCGGCAGCGGCGACATCAACGACGACAGTATGTCTGGCGGCGTAGCATGAACTGGCGACATTCTGTCTGTGCCGATCGAGTGCGCTGTTGCCGCACTTCTTCAGAGCAGCGCGCACGCTATGCTGTGTGTGAGCGCTATGAGCATGAGCACGAGCTCGCGCACTAGCTATAGCAGCAGTACCTGTATCTCTGTCTCTGTCTCAGTATGTGAGAGCGAATGAATGAACAAACGGCCCACACTCCAATACCCACACACACACACACACGCAAATGCTGCAGTGTGTATGGCGAGCGCAGACAGAGCGACGACGACAAATGAATTGCGGATGAATGCTTGGCGAGAGGAGCGCCAGTGAGCGAGTGAGCAAGCGAGCGAGCGAGTTAAGCATTCATTCCGAGTTCATTCTCACACACACTAACTCCCACTCGCATACACACACACACACACACATGCACACAAACACACAGACATTGCGTATTGAGTCGGCGACGGCTTTTGGCGCTTGTTCATATGTCGTCGCTGCCCACGTTCGTTATAGCTGTCGTTGTTGTAGTTGTTGTTGCTGCTGCTGTTGCCGGACTGTTCCACTCGCTCACCTCAGCGTTTGTCACTTGCCCTGGCCGTGTCGCTTTGGCTCCCGTTCCCAAAACCTATGTATGTGTCGGTCGTAATGTGTGCTGTCCCCCACCATAGCCGTAGCAGATACAAAACGTGTGAATACAAAAATAAATTAAATAACATTAGCTTGAGGTACACCTTGCCGGATCGCCACTGTATGTGCGACAGCAGCAGCAGCAACAGCAGCAGCAGCATAGCAGCAGATCGCTGCGCCGACGTCGCCGCCAACGCAGACGTTAAGGCGCCGTTAGTATCAGCCATTCAAAAGCTCTTAATATGAACGTGGCAAAAGCTTATGAGCTGCTTATTGCTCATAAAAGCTCACGCCATATAGCGCTGGCTCTCTTGCTCTAACACCTTTGCGTATTTGAGGATCATCCTGTACATACTGAAGCTCAAAAGCTTTTCAGGGCGGCATGCAATACGTTTCACTATGAGCGCAGCTGAGATTACGTGAGCGCCCCACCACCCACCACCCGCTGCCCATTACCCGTTGCACGCTGCCCGCTGCCCATTGCTTACCATGCGCAAAGCTATTTACAACGGAATTTCACACCAGAGGTGTTCGCTTATTTTAACGCGAAATGCGCATAGCATCATCGGGGACCCAAAAAAGCAACAAAATACATATATACATACATGCATGCCTGGGTGTGTATGTGTGTGAGTGTGGAAAAACTATTGTGGCGGTGAGGCAGCAAATTGCGCAAGCGGTGCGCGGGTGCCAGCGGGCAGCGCACAGTTTCCTGTGCGGCGCATAGCCCCCACAACCTGTTGTAGATCGGTCATCGGGCATCGGACATTGCCAGGGTTGCATGTGCGCCATGTGCGATACGCGACCGACTGGTTTTGCTGTTGTTGTTGTTGGCGCCAGGGCTGCCATGGAAAATTAGTTAAGCTCTGAACTGGCTGCCGCACTGTCTGCTGTCGTCGTCGTCGTCGTTGTCGTTGTCGACGTCTCCCCAATTGAAAATCGACAACAGCTAGCAGCGTTGCAGGCGGAGGCGGCAGCAGCAGCAACAGCAGCAGCGCAACAGCAGCAACAGAACCGGCATACATACACGCACACATTTGCACTCACAAATACACTGTGGCGCTGCGGGCAGCAGGCGACGGCAGCGGGGCAGACAGACGAGTTATTTGCTGCGGTGTAAAAAAACCTGTTTGTTTAAACAACAATCTTGTACTAAAAATACATGTGCCTCACACATACACACACAAAGCCACAAAGCCAGCGCACACTTATACTACAGCAGCAGCAGCAGCAAAAGAGAGCGAGAGCGCAATTTAAAAAAAAACTCGCTCACACTACAAACACACACATACTGTGTGGCGCTTTAGCAACAGCAACGGCTGCCAGTGTGTCTGCCAGTGCGCCAGTCGTTGTCGCCTCGTCGCTGCCCCGCTGCGCTGCCTGTGTTAACCGCAGCAGCAACAGCAGCAGCAGCAGCAGCGCCATTGCAGTTTACCCGTTTGCTTGCACGTAGGCGTCCGCTGGTCTGGCTTAATGTGTGTGTCTGTGTATGTATGTGTATGTGTATGTGTCTGTATGTGTCTCTGTGTGTGTTGGCGTTGGAGGGCCCCGTTCCCGGGTAGCCAGCTTCTAAACCGACAGTTGTTGTTGCTGCTGTTGCTTTTGTTGTTTTTGCTTTACGTTATTTATGCGCGTTTCGTTCAGTTTCGTTCGATTCATTTCGTTGCGGCGGCACCGAACAGAAATTGACTCAAATTGACGACGACGACGTTGGACGCAACGGTGGCAACGCCATGCCCCGCATGCCCCTACCCCTTGCTAACGTCAGGTCAGTTGCCAGCGAAAGAATGCTGGGCTGCGGCTGCGGCTGCGACTGCGGCGTTTGCTAACTAGCAAAGAGATGCCAGGTCGAAACCCAACAACACCTGAAGCTCACTCGATAATGTGTGCGCGCGTGTGTGTGTTTGTGTGCACTGTGGGTACCTGCATGAGAGAAGAGAAGAGGGGAGCTGAAGCTTCGCATGAGCAGCAGCCGCATTTAAAGTCAGTCGAAGCGAAGCGAAACAGCAACAGGCACACAGGATCCAAGAAATTCCAATTCTTGGAAAAGTTAATAAAAGTTTTGCCTTCGCGCGCGCGTTGCCGCCTTTCACACACACATGCACCAGCATGCGCACATACACATACATATGTATATGTATGTGCACATGTGCTTGTGTGTTTGTGTGTTTGTTTGTTTGTTTGTGTGCTTGGGCAGCGCATTTTTATGCGCCTGCAGCTTCGGCGGCCCAATGTCTGCCTCTGCCTCTGTCTCTGGCCGCAGCAAGACACACACTTGCACCCCCCGCCCGCCCGCCCACCGCCGCCCCTTGCTGCCCATTTGGAAACCCTCGTCATGGCTGAGACGCGACTGACCATGGGCCCCGGCCACGTTCCTTTAAGGCAGGCCGCTTTCTTTTCCAAGAAGAACTATCCATTAGGCGCCTGAGATCGCCAAGCAACAGCGGGTCCAGCTCCAGCGTCAGCTCTCAGCAGAGTCCGGGCACTGTGTTTACCTGGAATTGGCCAAGATCGTGCTGTAAATGAAACGATCGCCAAATGATCCTTTGGCTCACAACTATGCAGGGCCTTGGCTCTGGCTCTGTCTTCGACTTTGGGGCTGCCTTCAGCTCGGTTTTCAAAAATATTTATGTTGCGGAAATTTCCAGGCATTGATCGTAACGATCTGGCCAAATGCCAAAAGACTCAATATATATGCCATAAATCGTCCCTATACCCTGTATTCATTTTCGATAACTGTTCCGATTGTCAAAATATCGATAAGTATCGAGTTCTTAAGCATAACTTTACGAACTAGATAGATGAAACCTGGTTTGTAAATGGGTTAAATGTTTTGATTCGATATCTGTTCCCACTTTCATCATATCGATAAATATCGATGTGAAGATATGTTTCTTAAGCATATCTCGAAGACTTTATGAGCTACATAGATCAAACTTGGTTTGTTCAGCTTCCTATAGCATACATAGTTAAGGAAAACTTCCTCTTTTGGATACATGAACCCATTAGCTACCCGGAACTGGAAAAGCTCAAAGGTAGAGCATCTACGAATAGAAGGGGAACAGAATGTGTGAGGCTATCTCCCATATACCATATAGTATATCTGCCTCTGATTTCAGAATGAAACAAGAAAAAACACAAACTGCAACACTTGATCGACACGTTCCGGCGATCTTTGACATGTGGCTAATCAGTTGATGAATTGAAGGCAGTTCAAGCCGTAAAGCAGAACCGAAGCCGCATGTGAATCACTGAAACCGAATATCTATAGAGCTCAGGTGCCATATAATAAACCAGATCCCAGAAATCGGAAAAAATTTCAGTATATACGTGATATATATGTGTGTGTTTAGAGCTAAAGATCTGGCACTTATCTTTGTGCCTTGATTGACTACAATCTGTAAATAATGGGCCTTAAAAGTTGCTGCTTGCAATTATATAGAAGTTAGGTATTGCCCGGCTTTGCGCGGAGCAAGTGTTTATTTTGAGTAAAGTTGTGATAGCTTAAAAGGGGCTACAAATATTGACACTCAATCAATTTCTATACAGATAATTGACAAGTTGCCTTTTACAATAAACGATCACAATCACGAACTTCAACAGTTTCCACGCTTGCGAGTGGATTATTTCCACGCATCACAAAGGCTGACGAGTATCGAAAGCCCGAAAACTTAAGTGCAGTTCACATTAACAATCAAAGGGGGCAAACAGTTTATATATATGCCTTATATTTATTGAGTATAAGTAAATAAATAGTTAAATAAGTTGATTTAGACGATCGGGCGATCTTTGACTTGGGCTTATCAGCTGGAAATTGATGAATTGAATTGAGATCGATGAGAATAGCAGAAAACGAGCAAAAAAGTGAATCACAGAAAGCAAAAAACAAAAAACAAAAAAACAAAAAACGCCACTCAAAATGATTTACATTATCATGTAGATTGTAGATTTTGCCATGGAGCTGATCATATCGTGGCATTGGCATAGATGGAATTAATAAGAAAATTACCAGGTACAGCTGAACGAGGCGATCTTTGACTTCGACAGATTTGACTAGAAGGTACAAACTTGGCATAGATCATAGATCAGAGATCATAGATCATAGATCAGAGATCATAGAACATAGATCATAGAGCATAGATCATAGAGCATAGATCACAGATCATAGGTCATAGGTCATAGATCATAGATCATAGATCATAGATCACAGATCATAGATCAGAGATCATAGATCATAGATCACAGATCATAGATCATATATCATAGATCATAGATCACAGATCAGAGATCATAGATCACAGATCAGAGATTCAGTCATTCGAGCTTTGATTCGTACTCGAAAATAACTGGAAAAGAAGCCCAAAGTCATAATATATCTGGGGGATTTACACACGATCAATTCTTGGATGTTGTGAATATATGAATACAAAAATATCTGTTTGAATGCGATTAGATAGATACGCTGGCTGACTGCACACGCCGTCGATCGTGCTGCGATAATCGCAGCTCGAGAGGGGGAGGGCGCGACGACGACGGGGAGGGGTCAGAATTAGTCAGAGTCGGGCCCAGACGGCGAGCTGGGCCTGGAAACAAATCGATGCCAATTGCCGTTTTGCGCATTAGCCTAGCGCCAACGTGCGATCTGGTATTACATGGAGCTTTTCGGGTGCCTAAACAATTGTGAATAGGCCTTAACCGTGACTCAGCCCGGGCGAAACACTCGCCCCAATTACAATGTGCATGAGTTTCTGATATCGTAAGCTGAAAACGTGATTGAGCCACGTGCAGGGGGAGACGATCGGAACGAAGTGAAACAGAAACCGAAACGAGGCGGTGTGCACGCCTGGTAGATACCCTGTAACCAGTTGCGAGTTCTACGAACTTCTGCCCTATAACAGCCAAAGTGTGTTCTTTCATAACTTGGAACTCTATTTGTGGACTTGAATGAAATTTTCGGTGCAGGGGGAGACGATCGGAACGGAGTGAAACAGAAATCGAAACGAGGCAGTGTGCACGCCTGGTAGATACCCTGTAACCAGTTGCGAGTTCTACGAACTTTTGCCCTATAACAGCTTAAGTGTGTTCTTGCATAACTTGGAACTCTATCTGATGATTTTGATGAAATTTTCAGGGCTTAACTATGTCAGCGCAAGCTGTGCACATACTAAGGCCCAAGGTTGTAACTCTATATCTATATCCCCCGAGTAAGATACTCCGCATCTACGAGATAAGAAACTTAACCGATTTTTATCCATTTCCCGAACTGGGGCTTGATTTTAAAGTAAACTTTATCTCATAAACTTCATCTCGGATTGATTTTAATAATATATACCAGACTATTTAAGTTGCCCATTAATCTACCCACTTGCAGTCGGTACAGGGTATTAATATCGTTTACCCATTCAAGGCCCAAGTGAGCTTTTTCATTCGACTTACTTATAGACAACTCGACATGCTAACAAGCCGATCTGGAAGTACATACACACATAGGTACTACAATCTGTGAACAGAAGACGAAATTGGATCAGTCGAATTGCATGTTTTTTCCATAATACATATATATGTATGTATGCCCATCAATGTCATTTATACAGTTAAGAGAGCGCGGATCGCACGATACTTAGCACTAGTTTTGCCCCTTTGTTCGATCTTATCGCCCGATAAGCGCCGCCAACTACCCATCGACAGTTCATCCAAGTTTATTTCACAAGCCTTCCACATTTTTCTTTGTTGCAAACTTTGTACAATTAGTCATAAAGTGCGCTGTGGCTATTTCTCGTTGAAGAAAGACACCCAAAACGGGGTATATATATGTATCTATAGAATAATTTATATTTCCTATTGTTATTCCCTGAACCAAAAGATGGTATGCACTGGGCTTACAAAGGGCATAAATTTAAACTTAGCTCCTGGCGCTTTGGTATTTACTCACGTTTGGGGGTCCTCTTTAGACACTGAAAGTTTGAGAAAGATCGGACTTTAAACACCGAAGTTATCTGAGAATGCATTGATCATATTTAGTGTGGGGCGAAGGAAAGACGAAGAACACCTGCTGCACAAACTGCGCAGCAGCTCCATATGAAATGGAGCTCCCTTAAGTTTGCTTTTTATTATTCGTAAAGTTCTTGGTCCTATTTTACTTTCAATGTGGACTTCATAAGTATCTCATCATAAGAATCTCGGAATGTATATTTCTTTCAGATTTCTTAACTATTTAGTTCAATAGCTGTAATAATTATATTCTCTAGATATATAGCTATATCTCTATCTCTATCTAGCTTTTCAGAACCAAAGTTAATGTTAATTTGCGAATTGGTAAAAAAGGAGCTGGTTTTTAGATTTTACTAAATATATCTGTTTTGTGTATTTTATATGTGTATACACTATACTCTATATACTCTATACATGTACTCTTGTACTCTATATATACTCTAAATACTCTTTATACTATATATACTCCACATAGTCTACATACTCCAGAAATATAGTACTCTATATACTGTATATACGATATGTACTCTGAATATATACTCTTGATGCTTTATATACTCTATATACTCTTTATACTTTTATACTCTATATACTCTATATACTCTTTATACTTTTATACTCTATATACTCTGTATAGTCCATATACTCTATATATACTCCAAATACTCTATATACTATTGTACTCTATATATACTCCACATACTATATATACTCCAGATACTCTATATACTTCGAATACTCTTTATACCTTATATACTCCATATTCTCCATTTACTCTATATTATATAATCAATGAATTCTAGCGGAACTTTTCGAGTATTACCTGCTTTAAAAGAACATCTACGTATAGCATTTGTAGTCCAAGATTTCTGGATATTTCTAGCTTGTAATATATCACATATCATGGTTAGATCATATATAAATATATATGGAGATTATAATAACAGTATTAAGAGCTGATCAGCGCTTCGACTTATTGATTTGCTTTCGTTTGCCCTGGTTCGGGTTGGTTTTGGGCTTAGTTGGGTTTCGGATTGGGTTACGCGTGCGCGACGAGCTCTTCGCTCTTCTTCTTGTCGCTGTCTCCAAGTGTCGCCCCTGCCCACTCTCCAGCGACAAATCCGCAGGCCCGACTCGTTTATGTATGTATGTATGCATATACATACATCTATACATATCCATATATATGTGCGCATGTATACATACATACATATATGTACACACATATGTGCGGCTCGTTGCTTGCTCCTGTGTTTGTGTGTGTGTGTGTGTGTGGGCTTATGCTCCGCATTCGAAGGCAGACAGCACGGCGTCGGCCCGGGCCCAATAGCGTTTGCCCCCTAGCCCCTACTCCCTACCCCCTACCCATTCTCCCGCCCCCCTTGGCTGGCCAACGTTCGCTCTGTGTCGCTTTTATGTGTGCCTCCCCTCTGCCGCGCTGCCGCTCTGCCGCTCTGCCCACACGGTACCCACGACAGCGATCGCACCGCGCCCTTTGTGCTTGAAGACGTTGCCTGCCCCGCGTCCGCCCCTTGCCCGTTGACCAAATGATATTTGTTTGATTTTTTTTCTTCATTTTTCAACTTTTTAATCAATTCATGTGTCTGTCTCTGTCTGCCTGTGTGTGTGTGCGTGTGTGTGTGTGTGTGTGTGCATCTATTGTGTGTATAGGTTTTCGATTTTTACGTTACCTTTACCTTTTTATATTCAATTTTTATCTCTTTGCCTGCGTCTTTTCCGCTTTTTACTTGAATGTGTTTCTTTTCTTCTTCTTTTTTTTCGTTTATTTTTTTTTTGTTTTCTTCTTTTTGATAAATCGATTTAGAAGCCGACGGGGCCACAAAAGTGGAATTCTTTTGATTTTATTTTAAACACACACACACATACACACACGCACACGTATGCAGCGCTGCCTGTGTAGTTGTTGCTTTTGTTGTTTTTTTTTTTGTTTTAACTTTTCGTTTTCTTTTTTTTCAACTTTTTTCTCGGCTGTTTTTGTTTTTGTTATTCCTTGAGCGCATGTTGTTTTTGTTGTTTGTTACTTGGAAATGCAATTCAAAAACATTTTCATGTGCATGCGTCGGCGTTTGTCGGCGGGGCGGTGAGGAGAGGGGGGGGGGGGGCTAGCGCTCAACGTTGCCAGACAACGCGTCGTTCTTTTTTGGGGCGTGTTGGGATGCCAGCAAAAACAACCAAAAGCAAAGAGAAGAAGAAGAAAAAGAAGAAGAAGATCGCAAAGGCGACGACGTGGGAATCTATGCGCGCTGTCCAATGTCCTCTCTTGACTGGAAGCCTCTCTTAACTCCAACTTGCACTCACTCGTTCACTCGCTCGCCCTGTCTCCCTCACACCTAGGCGTGAGCATAGCCGAGTAGCAGCGATCTATCATCGGGCATCATCAGAGCGGCCGTCGCCTTCTGCTTTGACTAGGTGAGTCAATGCTTTTTTATCTGCATTGTTGTTGTTGCTATTGCTGTTGCCTTTGGTCGAGCACCTCTAATCGTGTTGCGTGCGTCTTTCGGCTCTTTCGATTATGCCTCGTTTTTGGTCTCTTGCGCCCTCGCTTCAACTGCTGTTCAATATCGCACGCGCAAATGATGCTGCCAGCAGAAACAACAGCAACAACAACAACAACTTGCCATAGACAGAAAACACATTTTTTATTTGTGAATTTGCATACACACGCAGTCATCACAGCCGCAACAACAATAACAACAACATCAGCAAAGTCACACAAACACATGCATATGTGTTTCATTCATGAATTCCAGTTGACGACGATCGCCGCGACAGAAGCAGAAGCAGAAGCAGCGGCAGAGACAGCAACAGCGACAGAAGCAGCGCAGATTTTTGTCTCTGCGCGTTGAGCGCACAGAAAATTTCGTTTGTCATTTGCAACAAGTGCGGCCCACAGTTGTTGTTGTCGTTGTTGTTGTATTTGTTGCAATTGCTGTCGTTGTTATTTTAGTGCAGTTGCATTTGCCTTTGCTGTTGTTGTTGTTGTTGTAGCTATGCCCTTTTGTCTTTGAGCTTAGTCAGGTGGGGGCGACGGCAGCATCGCTAAGCGATAGCACCAGCGACGACTGTAATGCACCCACAGCCAAAAACAATGTATGTCTGTATGTATGTATGTACACACATGCATATGAACATACATATATAGCAACAACGAAGCATACACACGTACGCACACATGCATACACTTAAAAAAAAAAATGCATCGCTCTCATAATGGAATAACATGTTATTCCATCGTGAGCCAGCGCAGCGCATTACACATTCAACAGTTGATTCTCGATTGTGTACGTAATACACACACACAAACATAAATGCATGCACAGAGCATAAGCGCAGAGCGCGAGAGTCAGAGAGGCACTGGCATGGCGTGCACTCAACCCCCCCTTCCACTTTAAATCACACACACACGTACACACATCATGCGACGGCAAGCGCTCAACAAGTTCATGTGACGATTTGACGCTGCGTCGCCGCGTCGAGGCGACAGAGCAAAAGCAAAAGCACCAAACATGTCGGCCGAGCCGAGCCCTAGTGCCAGAATGTCTGGCAGCCACGACTCACACACACTCGCACACATACACGTGCACTGTACATGCACTCTGCGTTGCATGTGTGTGTGTGTGTGCATGTATCGGTGTAAACTGGCAGAGCTAGCGAAATTGTAGCGCAAGTTGGCAGCGGCCGCCGCAACGTGGTTCGCAGTCGTCGCTGTCGTTGTCGCTGCTGCTCCTTTGGCGCACAGCCACAACAGCACAGTGTGGCAAAGCTTTTGATTATGAATGTATAATTGTTAGCTAGAATAAAGTTGAAAATATATACACATACATATAACAAACATATATAAGCCTTGACAGTTTTTTGATAGGTAAATAGTTTGGATGAAAAAAAATAAAAATATGCATACGTGCATATGTACATACACATGTATGTTGTATGCTAAAAAATGATTTGATATTGCACCAAATATCCGTGATAGTGAATATTTTGCCCCACTGTGCACAGTTTGAGTGGCCAGCACACAAACACAGAGTTTGTCAGTTAGTCAGCCTGTGGTGAGGCAGGCGACGGCGGTTCGGGCCTGGGCCGTGCCCGGGGGCAGGGCCAGCAATCGTCGTTCGTGTCCGTCCCCTTCTGTCCGATGCGTCCGACGCGTCGGTTGTCGGTCGTAGCAGAAAATCAACTCTACACCAGCCACACAAAAGCGCCGCGGTCGCAACAAGCACAACCATGATGGAATAATATATTTATATTCATATTAATATATATATGTGTGTATATATATATATACATATATATATATACATACATACAGATATATGTATGTATGTTATTCCATCATGAACACAACAAGAAGTATTCTCACACATACACACACACGCATACAACCATTCAACGTATTCACTCAAACACGCACACAAGTGTACATGCATGCATAATACAGGAGCGCAGACACCTCGCCGACGATTGTCGTCAGTTTGTCTGCAGTGCTCAGCGCTGTTGCTGCTGGCTTGGCTGCAAAAGCAACAACAACAAGAACAACAACAACAGCAGCAACAATAGCAATAACAACAACTGGTTTGGTCTGGCGGCGGCAACTCTGGGGCCCGCCAAGTGTCTGACTCGTTCACACTCACACATAGATGCACGCACACTTGCTGCGCTGTCGCTGCTGTTGCTGCTGCTGATGAGCTATTAGAACGCACACAGATACGCGCAGGCATACACATACACACGCGCAGGCACACAAACAAGTAGACAGAGCGTCGACTGCACTCACACTCTCAGACTGAGAGGCGCGCGCGCGAGCTGTGCTGTGCTGTGGCTGTGGCTGTGTTGTTGTTGCGTTCATTCGTTCATTTCAGTTCGTTTCGTTTCGTTTCGTTCTCGCATCGTATCTGTGTGTATGTGCGTGTGTGTGTGTGCTTGTGTGTGAGCGGCAGCAGCAGCAGCAGCAGCAGCAGCAGCAGCGCCGACAACGACGGGCCAGCCAGTCTAGAACGTAGAACGCAGCAGGCAGAACAATTGTGTTTTGGATTCCTTGCCGTGCGGTTGCGGATCGCGTCGCGTTGCCAAACAAGAGCAACAAATATATATTTTTCTCTGTGTGTTTTTCTGTGTGCAAATGAATTCAAGCTACAAATTTCACATATGTGCATATATACTATATTTTTTTTGTGTTGTGCTCTTGTGTTCTTTCATCTAACATTCAACAACAGTCCAAACAAAATCTATATCTATATCAATATCAAAAACAAAAACAAATACAAAAACGCAACAATTTTTGTTACTTCCAAGACGACGGCGTTAACGTGTTTTTGTTGTTGCGCTCACTTGTTTCCAGTGCCAGCGCTGCCAGATCGCGAGTTATGAAAGCGCAAGCGTCGCCAGCGTCGCCAGCAAATAGCAACAACAACAACAGCAACAACAGCAACAGCAGCAATAACAGCAACTTTTAAAGCAACATAGATATATGCTAAGATATCTGTATATATAAATATATTTATATATATATAGTAAATACTATTTTTGATATACAAAAAACGTTTTACAAACAAAAATGGATAACAGCGAACAAAGTTCGATAAACAACAACAACAACAGCGGCAGCAGCAGCAGCAACAGTAGCGCTGCCGCCGCCGCAGTAGCCATGGCTGCCGCCGCCGCGCTGAGCTTTAATCAACAGGAACAGCAGCAGCAGCAGCAACAACACAAGCGGCCCGCTAAGGACACGACAGGAGCAGCAGCAGCAACAGTTGCTGAGCGCCACAGCAGCAGCAACGGCAACAGCAATAGCAACGGCAACAGCAGCGCGTGCAGCCCGAAGATGGGCTCACGTCGCATTTTTACGCCGCAGTTTAAGCTTCAGGTGCTCGAGTCGTATCGCAACGACAACGACTGCAAGGGCAATCAGCGTGCGACGGCGCGCAAGTACAACATACATCGCCGCCAGATACAAAAGTGGCTGCAATGCGAGCCCAACCTGCGCTCCTCGGTGGCCAACAACCAGCACCAGCAGCAGCAGCAACAGCAGCAACAGTTGCACCAGCAGCAACATCATCACCAGCACCAGCAGCAACAGCTGCAGCAGCAGCAACAGTTGCAACAGCAGCAGCCAGCGGCGGCGCCTTTGAAGCCGCATCAGTTTCATCAGCATCTATTGGCACATCATCATCATCATCATCATCATCATCATCCGCACGGAGCAGCCGCCGCCGCCTCGATGGCAGCAGCTGTTGCTGCCGCGCGTGCGCATCAATTGCTGACGAACGGCTTCGCAGCGCCCCATACGCATGCGCATGCGCATCATGTGGCAGCTGCGGCAGCGGCGGCAGCAGCAGCAGCGGGAGCCTTGCCGCCGCTGCAGCACAGCAATGGCGCGGCAGCAACCGTTGCTGGTGCGGCAACAACAACAGCAGCAGCTGCGGCTGGCAGCAACAGCAACAGCACGCTGTCGGCGGCCAAAATTGCCGCCGTCGTGGCAGCATTTGCCAGCAACAACAACAGCAGCAACAACAACAGCAGCAGCAACAATTGCCACCACAGCAGCAGCAGCAGCAGCAACAGTTGCAGCAGCGCCACAACGTTGCCATATTGCACAACAACACAGCAGCAACAAGTGCCAAATGCCGTGCCACAGAACAGCAGCAACAGCTGCAACAGCCAGCACATTCCTCAACCCGCAGCACAGCAGCAACATGCCACACAGCAGCAGCAGCCGCCGCCGCCTTTGGTTTATGGTTACGCGCCTGCCGCCTATTTGCCGCTGCCCGGGCCCATGGATCTGTCGCTGAGCAGCGCAGCGCGGCGACAACGCGAGCAGCAGCAGCAACAGTTGCAGCTCGAACAGCAGCAGCAGCAACATCAGCAACAGTTGCCGCTCGGCTGTCGCAAGCGCGCGGCGCAATCGCCCTGGCTGGGCGGCAGCACGCCGGCGGACAAGCTGAGCAAACTGGAGGCCATCAAATGCGAGCCCAGCGACAACGAAGCCGAGGACGATGTCGACATCGACGTCGACGTCGAGGCCGACACGGAGGCAGCAACTGTTGCTGAGCACAAGCTGCCCGCCAAGCAGGTCAAGCTCTTCAAGCCCTATCTACTGGACGAGAGTGCGGCCGAGTCACAATGGGAGCCGGAGCCGGAGCCGGAACGGGAGCGGGAACAGCAGCTGGAGCTGCGCGTTGAGGATGAGCGCGCCGCCGATGCCGATGATGAGGAGCATGCCACGCTCAACGGCGGCAACAGCAGCAGCAGCGGCAGCGGCAGCAACGGCGGCAACGGCAGCAAGAAGAAGAAGCGCGTTGCGCCCAAGCAACGGGAGCAGCCAATCATCTGGAGCAATCATCCCTTTGCCAGCGGCAGCAGCAGCAGCAGCTGCTTTCAGTCGCCGCCGCCGCCGCTGCTGATGCCGTACGCTGCCGCCGCGCCGCTGCCGCCGTTTCACGCCGGGAGTCCTCAGCAGCAGCAACAACAGCAGCAACAGCAGTTTCAGGGCGGCGGCAGCAGCAGCAGCAGCAACAGCAGCAATTGCGGCGGCAGCAAGCCCGCCACGCCTACCATTAATGTGCTCAGCCCCTTCTCGGCGCCGGCGCTCTCGCCCATCGGCTTCTGCTGCCCCAAAGGCTCGCCCGTCTCCGGGTACGAGAGCAGCTCCTCCACCTACAGCGACAGCCCCAGCGCCAGCTCCACGCACAGCTACAGCCTCAATCTGCAGCTGCACGCCGCCGTCTACAACGACAACATGATGCAACAGCAGCAGCAGCAGCAACAGCAACAACAGCAGCAACAGTTGCTGCAGCGCTGGCTGGATCAGGAGGCGGTGGCACGCCTTAACTCGGCAGCAGCGGGAGGCGGTGCGGCGGTTGCGGTCGCTGTCACGCCCACAAGCAGTACCAGGGCAGCGCCCATAACGCTGTTGGCCTAAGCAAACGCAGCAGCAACAGTTGCTAATTGCAGCAGCAACAGTTGCTACTCGTAGCGCCAACAGTTGCTACTCACAGCAGCAACAGTTGCTACTCGTAGCGGCAACAGTTGCAACTCACAACAGCAACAATCGCAACAACAAAAACCCACCTAACGAGCGGGCGGCTAGAGGGAAGAGGGCGTGGCCAAGGGCCTGGTCCTGGGCCTTGTAAGTTAATTAACGATAGAAGAAGAAGAAGAAGAGGAAGAAGAAGAAGGAAAAACCAAGCATAAGTCTAAAAAGCAATTTTCTTTTCGTCTGTTTTAAATGTTAAATACAATTTAAGTTAATTAATTACTAATTAATTACTTCCAAAAACAACAACAAGCACATATCAAAACCCGCTCCACACCCCCCTCCACACACACACACACACACGCACACACACACACACACACACACACACACACACACACACACACACACACACACACACACACACACACACACACACACACACACGCACACACACACACACGCACACACACACACACGCACACACACACACACACACACACACACACACATAATTATTACAGCTTATAATTATTTTCATATTAAGTAATTAATTGTAATTAAAATTAAATTTAATTACGCGCCATCTTTTTTTTTTTAATTTTTTTTTATGCTAAATTCTAGCTACAAATTAATTGTAATTCATTTAAGTTGCCTTTTTTTTTGTTTAATTATAATTAATTATCTATATAAATATGAATATATTTTAATTATTTTAAGTACAATTTTTTTTTGCTATATTTAACTTTTTAATTGCGTAAGTTTTGTTTTTGTAAATAACTAAATTTATTGTGTACAAAAAAACGAAAATGAAGAAGAAGAACAAGAAGCAAATGGCATAAAAATAATCGAGCAGAAAATTTAATTAACTAAAGAATTTCAACGCTAAATGCAGAAAGAAAAAAGAAAGAAAAGCAACAAAAGCCGACGCATCGAATACCCTTGCAGACAAAGCGTACAAATGTCCAGCGAATGTTCGCACATGAGGGGACTACAAATACATATAGGGTATATAGGGTATATATAGGGTATATATACAGGGTATGTACGGGGTATATATGCAGCTGATGCTTGTGGTAAAGATATATGCAATCAGTTGAACCCAGAAAATACTTCAAATGTGATTGGAGATTGGGATTGGAGAAACTACATACATATATATATATACACATATAGGGTATATTTACAGGGTATATCTGAGTCTTGAGGTAAAGTTGAACCCAGATGTTGGATTTTCGTAGGATTTTGTTCTGTCTTCCGAGTAACTACATATGTATACACATATAGGGTATATATACAGGGTATATTTGATTGGAGATTGGGATTGGAGAAACTACATAAGTACATATGTATATACACATATAGGGTATATATACAGGGTATAGCTGAGTCTTGAGGTAAAGTTGCACCCAGATTTTGGATTTTCGTAGGACTTTGTTCTATATTCCGAGCAACTACATACCTATATACACATATAGGGTATATATACAGGGTATATATGCAGCTGATTGTTGAGGTAAAGTTGAACCTAGAAAATACTTTGGCTTTTCGTAGGATTTTCTACCCAGAAACTGGAAATGCTTTCCCAGGCAACATTTCGCTTAGCTTCAAACTGATTCAACATATGTCTTTATATCGACCAGAATCCGATTCGATCCGATCAGCTATATATATAGAGAGCTATATAGATGTGCGTTACATATTGGCTGGCATAGTTGGCATGCCCGCTGCAAGGGTATTTGCTGTGAAGAAGAAGAGGAAGCAGCAGCAGCAACAACAACAACAAAAACAAACGAAATTCAGATGATTGCAAGAGAAAGCTTTAAAAACAACAACAAACCACACACACACACACACACACACACACACACACACATGAATTTGTTGTCATGGCTAGAGGTATATACATATATATATGTATGCATAACTGGAAACTGGGCGTGGCCAGCCCACAGAATTGAGTTAACAAACGGGAACTAATCAAATGTGTAATTCTTTTTATATACATAGGCTTAGCTCGTAAATTTATGCCTAAAAACATTTCAACTTATAAGAACTAGTTATAGCAATTAATTACACACACACACACACGTGTGTATACATAATGTGTGTGCGATTTTTTTTTTTTTTTTTTGGGAAATTGAAAATTCTTGTGATATGAAAAAACAAAATTTTTATAAATTGTTAAAAACTGCTAAAAAGAATCAGATATATATATATATATATATAGTATATATAGCTATAAAGATATGCATATATACACAGATACATATACATATACAAATACATATACATATATATTATATAGTATATTTACAAGAGGAGCAACAACAACAATTATATCTATACACAATATACATATATACAATATATTTATATACAAGAGATGTTTTTTTTCTTCTGCAAACGATTTGCAAGCTAAACTTTACAGATACATTAATACATATACATAGATATATATGTGTATATGTATATGTATGTGTGCACGAGCCCCCAAATACATACATATATGTGCACATTCATATATACATATATATGTATATATGTATAGTATATATATTGAAAACAGTATTTTTATATATTGAAAGAAAGAAAATTGAAAAAAAAAACAAAACAAAACAAAAGAAAAGAAAACCTGAACAAGAAATAAAAAATTGTTTCAATTAACATGAAAATTGCACTGTTTTTTTCTAATTTACTCCTTAAAAATGGTCTAAAGTTGGGTATATTGGTTTTGGCGAAAGCCAAAGGACGGGCAGTTCGAATCGATATAACATGCGCAGAGGCTCATATTTGAGCCCGATTGTATGTTATCGATAAATATCGATTTGTAGATAATGATAATTTAGACATAGCTCGATGATCAAACGAGCTGGATAAGCTTCTTCGCACTGCGAAAGCTTTGGACTTGAAACGAACAGTGTTTATCTGCGGTCCAATCTGCAATTCCAATTCCATTTTCATGCTATCGATTAATATCGATTTTAAGATTTGCCTCTTTTAACATAGCTCAAGGCTTACAAGAGTTCGATAAGCTGCTTGGAAGCTACGAGAACCAGAGGCCGAAAAGCTAAATTGATTCCATTTTGATGTTATCGATAAATATCGATTTTAAGATACGGTTTTATAGGCATATTTCGAGAATAAGCAGACGCTCATTTGAAATCGGGAACTACGAGACTTAAAGCCAAAGTCGTTCAAAGCTATATACCATGCGCAGAAGTTCATATCTGATGTTATCGATAAATATCGAATTTAAGATATGATTTGTTAGCCATAGTTCGAGAATTAGATAAACTAAATAAGTTCAATTGAAGTCAAAGACTATGAAAGCTAGAGGCTTGAGTGTTAAAGTGATGCCATTTTTATGATATCGATAAATATCGATTTTCAGATATGATTTGTGAAGCATAACTCAAGAATTATCAGAGCTTGATAAGCTGATTTGCACTCGGATACATCAGAGACTTCAAACGAACGAGTTTCTTATCAGAACTTATTTCTAATAGATCGATAAATATCGATGTGGAGATATCGATAAAAGCCAGATAGTAGATACCGAAGAGGAATGTTGCACTCTTCGGATAACTCCCTTCATTTTTAGAGGTAGCGCCTCGCGCTTTGGTATGCACACACATTTGCATGCCACATTTGAGTTCTGAAATTTTCATAGGGATCTAAGTAGAAACCCACGAGTTAATAGAGAACACAGAGAGAAAGAAGTAGCTGCTGTCTTTAGGGTATCTCGCAGTCGCAACTCTCCGAGCACTTTTAACTGTTATTTTACACATGTTTTCTTCTTTGTCTTTCGCACTTGTTCGTAAACGTTCTCGCATGCAGCTCGGCCATTTTGTTGGACAGTGTGCGGGGCCCCGTTAATCATTTGGCACTTGTACAACAAGTCAACAGCTCGCTTGGCCCTTATGCAATTGCCAATCGGCTGATCGCGCCGATCACGCTACTCAACAGGTATTATGTGATCAGATCAAACAGATCGCTGCGCTGTGCTGCACATTTTATATACGTTTTTTTTCTTCTTATTTCTTTCGTTTCCGTTATACAATCTAGCTAGAAAATAGAAAATCGTAAGGCACAAAAAAACAGATCTGCAGACGTCCGACCTCGGCCTGTCCGCTTGAACTCGGCCATGGGACGAGCTGGACTCGAAAGATTTGCTATGTGCCTTCTCTTGGCCTTGGCTTCTCTTGGGTATTACGACCAACCAAGTTTCGGTCCGAAAACTTTGAGTACCTTATTCTACATGCTCAAATGTGCTCTTCATTAGCTAGTTAGTTGGTTTTCTGGCCTATAAGGATCCGACCCGATCGACTGTCCATAGGAACTCGGTGCCTAGAAATGAATTGGAGCTACGAATTTGGGGACAAATAAGATATGTACATACAATCTGGCCTAGTCTGGTCTGATATATGATCGTATGCAAGCCAATTGCAGTTGATCTTCAAAGAGGAAAACTTCAAGAAAAGATCATAATTTGACATAAAGTTATATGACATTAAGGAATAGGTCTTAAGGAACTCGCAACTGGCAAGTTTGGTCAAGTTATCTGCGGTATACAACATGTTTCTTAGGCATAAGATCTTCTTCTCTCTGTTCTGATCGAGAATATATACTACTTTAGCTTTGGATCATTCCTTACCTCAGATAGGAACTATTTCCTTTAGAAAGTAGGGTTATGTTCAGCTCAGATCAGACCGAAAATTATTCGCCTGCTTTGCAAACTTGTGTATTGATAAGTTTAATAGCTTTGTTTGGGGTATTTTAGTTCTATCATCAATCAATCAATCATAGAAGAAGAAGTTTATAATGCCAAAAGCTACTATATCAATTTATATTCTCGATCATTTTCATTAAGTTTCTAAGCTAAATTCCCCTTACTCACTTTCCATTGCCGGATCGAACTATTATATCATATAGCTAGCACAAAAATGGTCGGTTGATGATCAAATTCTTATATGAAGAACTTTCTTCGAGATATCTTAAGCAAACATCGGGCCCTAGAATTTACTTACTATATATGTTTATACATGTTCTCTACGATATGTCGAAGATTGAAGCGATTGAAGAAGTCCTGCAAAGTCATATCAAATCATGCTATCATGTGATATGGCTTCCTTTAGCTACAATTCTACAAAGGTATACACATATATATTTATATCTTTATATACATATATACCATATCGATAAGATCGGATATGAATCCGATCCGATATCATACCCGATATATATATACATGTATATAACATATCTGCCAAGTCATATCAAATCGTGTTATTATATCATAAATATGTCTGATCTGGGAACAATCGCTGCATTTCATTAGCCGTAATTCTGTTAGAGTATTTTATCGTCGGCTTGTCGTGTGGCAGAATTTCTCTTCTGTTTGTTTTATGACCTCCTGATCTATTGAAAATTTGTCAGCTACCGCTTGGTGCCCCCTCCTCGTGTCCCTCCCTGTCTTTGTTTCTCCTTCGTTCCCCCAAGAAAAGCTTTTATGGCTTTGGCTGTCGAATTTATCTACCTATCTGTCTAGATAGATAGATACCTATATCTAGATACATAGATAGACAGATACCTATAGATAGGGATCTATCTAGATACCTATAGATAGGGATCTATCTAGATATAGGTATCTATCTATCCAACTATCTACCTATCTGTCTATCTGTCTACTATGTAGACAGGTATCTATGTATCTATCTATCTATCTAACTATCGAACTATCTATCTATCTAACTATCTAACTATCTACCTATCTATCTATCTATCTATCTATCTATCTTTGATGGATCTGGTGCTCTGATCTTGTGATTATTGCGTGTGTCATTTTGGCCAGCTCATCGCACTTCAGCTGCTATCTGTATGCGTATGTATGTGTGTGCGTGTGTGTGTGTGTGCGTGTGTATGCGTGTTTAGTTTTCCTTTTCGTCGTTGACTTGTTCCGTTGTTTCGATTCGTTTCGTTTCATTTCGCTTTGCTTCTGGGCTTCTGTGTCTCAGTTCTGGTCAATTCGCATGGCATATTTTTCGTTTATTATTTCTTTTTGTTGTTTTTTTTTTTTGCAGTTTTTTCTTCGTCTTCTTCTTCTTTTTTCGGTTATCGCGCAGCGTTCTGCGCTATGACTAAGCCGCTAAATTCTATAATGCTTGTATTTTTAAAACGTTTAAAAATAAAGTGCTCTCGTTTGCCAATGTGTGCGCCAATCAGGAGCCCGAGCCGCCGTCGACAGCGACGCCGACGTCGCTGCCGCTGCCGCTGCGATGTGCACGTCAACGGTTGGGGCGTGGCGGGGCGAGGCGGGCTGCGACGTTCAATGCGGCAGTCACTCATTGTGCATAGTTGATATTTTTGCATAGCACACACACACGCACACACACACACACACGAGCGCACTTTAACTAACTGTCTGTGTGTGTGTGTGTGTGTGTGTGTGTAGTTGTGATTGCTGCCAAAGAATGTTTCGACGTGCAAGAAGTTTCGTCAAAAGTGACCAACAAATGCCCTACGATTGCACTCACACACATAGACACACACACACACACATGCACACACACACATGCACACACACACACACACAAACACACACATGCACACACACACACATATATATCCTTTATTTGACGGCAGATAAGCCCTTGAATTCGTCGCGATAAAGCTTCTTTTCTCTTGCTTTTATCGCACATTCATCGCTTTATTATCTTCTAGCGCGCAAAACTTTCGGGATACAGGAGCGAGAGCACGTCCTGCAAACGGATTTGAACCACAATGGTTCAAGTTCATCATATCTTTCTCTTTCTCTTCTTTTCCACCCTGAACCCAGCCTTAAACCAAAGCGAAGTTCAATTAGAAGTAAACCTCATGTTTTTATGAAGGTTAGGCAATTGGTTGCCAAACAAATTCGGGCACGAGCTGTAAGCATAGGCAGGAAAATGGGTTTGAACCAGCGAACATTTATTTCTGTACTCCTGCTAGCTAGCATTCAGATAGTAAGTATCGCCTGGGAGTTACATTTGCGATAGTAAATGCTTTTGCATATTTCTATTGGCCAGAAAGCGCTGCGAATAAGAATTGTTATCGCCTGGACGATACAATTGCGATAGCAAGAAAACCAGTTGCTGCTGACGAAGAGTAGGCAGATTTTTCCAACAGCCCAGCTTCTCTGGAGACAACGAAAATGTATCGCCTGGCGGATACATTTGCGATACTCACGAAACCTGTGTGTGTGTGTGTGTGTGTCCATGTGTTGCCTATCGCCAAGCTATCCGCAAGCTATCTTCCTGGCGATAGCGCAACACACTTACACTCACATTCACAATGACTGTCACACTCACACACACATGCACACGCTACACCTGTGACTATTGGCCTGGCTGTGTACGCTTTTAAATCTGGGCAGCTTCTAAATTCAATACACCCATGTCCCCCCCCCTTCCCCTCCCCCGCACACACACATGTGCCTGACGATGAATTTCTTTGATTTATTTCGTGTTGCTGAGCAGCAAATTTCTTGTGACTTTTGTGATGCCACGTGACAAACATTGGCGCAAGACAACACAACCACCAAATGACAACAAGAACCGCCCCGGCCCGCCCCCGTCCGCGCCCCCTCAGTTGCTGCATCGTGTTGATCATGTGCATCGCCAGGGCGAGCGTTGATTTTCCTTTCATTCTTTCTTTTTGTTGCACTTGCATCAAATGCCGCCAATTGCAAAGTTAACAAACAGCCAAGTCAAGAGGGTGAACGGAGGGGGGGGGGGGAGATGATGGGGTAGGTTCTGCTAAGGGGTGCGACAGCACACCTGAGTGCATTTGGCAAGGTCATTGATATTATGCACACGAGTATAATTTGCTTATATTAGTTGATTTTCATTTTGAAACCAAAAATATATATAAAACTAGTGGGTATTGCCCGGCTTTGCTCGGTTGCGCATTCTTGACTTGACTGTCAACCTCTTGCTGCACTTGTAGACGCGGAGGAAGGGGACGGCGATCAATTGATCAAGCAATAGCCTCTCGATATTATAGAGAATCAGTGATCAGATGATCAGTATTAAGAAGGATCACTGATAAACTGATCGAGTATTACTTTTCCTTATTCCTATAAAGTGAATATCAGATAATCAATCAAATTCCTCATGTTGATTCTTATGGAATAGAGAACAGAAAAAGAGCGAGAGGATCAGAGAACAGTATGATCAGTATGAGTGATCAGCTGAATGAAAATGACTTGTTACTTTAAGATATTATATAAGGGGATCACTTATCAGTTTTATAGAGGATCCTTATTGAAAAGGATCAGTGATCAGCTGATCATTTGTAGAATTGAAATATGAGAATATAAGAGAAGATCAGTGATCAGTTAAAGATGATCAGTGATCAGTTGAAGAGGAAATGTGTCTCTATCGATCCCTAACAGCACGCATAGCTGATGATTCAGTTATACATGTATATATATATATATACATATATGTGTGTGTGTGTGTGTGTGTGTATTTATAGATAAAGATATGCACTTGTAGCTATCGGGCAGACTGATCAGCACTCGACGAGGATCGTTTGCGCGGATGATGCATGGCCCGGCTCATGGTAATTGGCAAATAAATCGATTGTTTATTGTGCGTTTTATGGTATAAGAGTTATTGGTTCCACTTGAGCGTGTCTCCCGCTGATCAACTGGCTGTGTCCGGGCCTATTTGGACAGAGCAAAGTGAGCGGATCGATCAATGACCAAATGGACAAATATATGCTCCATCGATGTCTGAGTGCCATGATATACACATATACATATATGTATATATGTGTGTGTGTGCGTGCCTGGGCGCATGCAAAACTCGATCGCACAGATCCATCAATGTGGCGATAATGTCCATATCTGAACTTTAAGTGGTTTGTCATAAACGATTTGCTAACGTTTCGTGAGTCCAAACAATAAATTCTCAAGAATTTGCGCTTCTTGTGCGACTTCTATTCCATTTCCCCTAACGACCTAGATAAATAATGATAATCGAATAAAAGTACATATATATTGATGTATATATATGTATATATAGATGTATATATATGTATATATTGATGTATATATATGTACATATAGATGTATATATAATCATAATCGTATTAATCATTCTCAAGTGGCGTTCACTAATTTTGGTGAGCCGAGCGCTCTGTGACATATTTTTTAAATCGATGCTCTTCAAATAATTAATGAAAATAAAAACTGAACAAAAAGTAAAAGGAAAGTCAACAAAGACACAAATATATATATATACATATATATAGTATCTGGAGCTGGTTGAAATATTGTGTAAGGTCGCCGTTATCTTGACAACGGATAAAAATCGCAAGTGTTCTAATCAATGAACCCAGCCAAATGGTACGATTCTGTTGTACTTTTTTCGAATACCCTGTGCTAAGTATGAAACAGCGCGGCTATGATGTGCTTATACTAGGGTATGGCAATGCCTAGGCAGGAAGTTGATCTCAACTGTATTCCGTGCTTGAAAAGTGCTAAGATAGTAGATAATAGACAGATATCTATATCTATATCTATATCTATATCTATATCTATATCTATATCTATATCTATATCTATATCTATATCTATATCTATATCTATATCTATATCTATATCTATATCTATATCTATATCTATATCTATATCTATATCTATATCTATATCTATATCTATATCTATATCTATATCTATATCTATATCTATATCTATATCTATATCTATATCTATATCTATATCTATATCTATATCTATATCTATATCTATATCTATATCTAACATATTTCCTTACCTTTTTGTGAACACACATCCTCCCATCCCAAAGCATTCCTGTATTATTTTTGTAATATTGGGTATCCGAAAAGATATTCGACTCGATTTGTTTAAAGATCTCCAACTTTGGCCGAGCATAGGGTATTACGTATTCGAGACGTTTATTTGCCTGTGGCTTTTCCTTTGAAATTGATAACCATTTGTGGCACGATTTTCGCCACGTTGTGATTGGGGCCCGTTCGAGCTTAGGGCCCGTTGAGGGGACTTATAAATAGCTTGGCACGAACTGTTTGTCGGAGAGAAATAATGCGAGAATAAATAGTACGAATCGAAATGATCGATGAATTGACGTGCAAATCTATTTGCGTTACGTAGTATAAAAGCTAAGTCAAGCTAGATATATAATATAATATGTGTATATACCATATATATCTATATATATAATTGCATAAATAGATGTTGTACATTGAACTTAATATATAAATTAGAGGCTATAGTTATCGATAAGTGTATATCGATCCGTGTATAGATCGGCCCTGGATTAAAGCATGGAATCGCTCACTGTGAGCTCTTATACGTTCTCATAGTCGACCGATAAATGCAGAAAGTTGTCGGGATAGCTCAGATGCTCGGACATCCATTGCAGCTGCGTCTCCTCGTGCAGTTCGATTCCATGGGTCCGAAAGCCAACTAAGGTAGATAGATTGAAATAGACGAAAGAGAGCCAGGATTATGAATTGAACAGCTTGAACTGTGATATAATATGATATACTTATATACTAAGTTAAGATACAGATTTCGATATCTGTCAGTTGTCGGTTATCGATCTGCCTGGAGAACACGTTGATTTATCGATCAGCGATAAACACTTTAAGCTCTTAATCAGCATTGGCGCCCACTTGGCTTAATCTGCGACTATATATAGCCTATATATGAGTATTTCCTGCCATCTGATTGCCATATAAATCACAGCACACATTATCGGCCACATGGGCCAAAGACTTTCGGTTACCGATAATCGATACGCAACAAAAGCAACAACAATCTGAAGTGGCTCGATCATTGGGTTGACTTTCGTCATTTATAATTATAGCTAGGTATATTATAATTATAGATTGCCGCCGCACAGTGTGCCACATTCGTCGAATTGTGCGGCCCCAGCAACATTTCTGCTCTCTTCACAGAGCCGATCCCGGTCGAAAAGGCGATCCTTCACGAGCTGCGATCCTCAAAAATACATCGTCAAGGTCGAGAGAAGCCAGTCGAGTTAAGGCCCCAATGAAAACTATGCATGATCAATTAGGTAAGTACGATCGGTTAGGGGCTTCTCCCAGCGAACCCTAGAAAGAACAGTGTTGAACAATGCCAAAACTCGCCCGTTATCATATGAGAGAAGATCGTACAATCCTCGCAGCCCGATCGCCAAGAGCTTGCAGCTGCTGATCAGCAAAAAGTATGGCCAAGGGGCTTCAAAAGTCCAAGGTATATCTCTATATATGGAGGATCTTTCGATAGGTGCAATTTAAAGCCAAGAGTTATATATAATATATATGTCAGGCAAAGAGAAAACCTAATGCTCATTGCATAAACAGATTGATTAGAGAGATCTATTATACCCATCACTTCTCCGCTACAGGGTACAAAAGCATGCTCAAATACATACATACATATATGCACAAGCAAATAAGTGGCACACACACACACCATATCGCATTCAATGTATATACATATATATATAGTGTGTGTAGCTCTGATAATGCCTGATTACATACAGTGGGAAGCGGGCGATTGAGCGAGTGAGTGTGACCAGAGATAAGATTTGTGCAACGGGCCCGAGTTCAAGTAGGACGCATACGTATTAAATGCACGATACGATTCCATTTCTGATTCTCTGATTCCGATTTATAAAAGGTCCGCCCACCCGCCAATTGCCCCCCAAATGGAAATGTCTCCGATCCACCAGATTATGATGATGATATATGAGCTGTAATGCATTAGACATTATGTACGCACACACACACAAATAAACATATATAAACATATATTATATATAGTTAATCCAATGTATGGAAAAATGTGTGTCAAGTGAAGCTGTCCCAAGATCGAGCAGGAGCTTGAGCTAGGGGCTAGATGACAGATAGATGTGTGGATAGCATGCTGCGTAATATACATATATACGAATTAAGAACAGGTCAAAATTACTTTCGGAGAACAAAAGATTTATATATAGTCATGAGATCCATATATATGATATATATGAGATCCGTGACTTGTCGAGTTCAAGCTTGATTCACATTTAAAGTAGACTTTGCCTAACAACTAATAGATCGAGAAAACTTAGACAAAAAGGGCTTATAAGACAATAAATCTTGAATAGAAGCATCTTCTAGCAATAAAAAGATTATAGGACAAACATAGAATATCTATCTGATCTCCAACTTTTTTTCAATTCTTGACTATAACAGTCGAGAATTTGTTTGCGTTCATGATTCGATATATATTATTCGAGAATTTGTTTGAGCAAATGGCATTTCCCATAGTTCCGATAGTTCCTGCGGGGCAGCTATATGATATCTCACAACGTGTGTTTATTTTGCTTGGGCTTGATCTTACGAGAATTATAACTGTTTGGGTCCAACATAGATCTGAAGATCTATAGACCTATATGATATGATATTATGATATTATAATTCAAGATCTCAAGATCTATAGAGTTATATGATAAACTTATTGAACTGGGGAAATTGGATTATAATGAGAATTATACTCAAGATCTATAGATCTATGCATATGATATATTCAAAATCTATAGACTTATATAGCTTAGTATATCATCTTGAATCTATAGATCTAGAATCTATAGAGCTAAGTACATGATATATTCGAGATCTATAGATCTATAGAGCTATATGGTGAACTACTTGAAATGGGGAACATGGATTATAATGACAATTATACTAAAGATCTACAGATCTATAGAGCTAAGTATATGATACATTTAAGATATTCAAGATCTATAGATCTATAGAACTAGGTATATCTATATATCTATAAAGCTAGGTATATCTACAGATATATAGAGCTAAGTATGACATATTCAAGATCTATAGATCTATAGATCCATAGAGCTTTATGGCATAGTAATTGAACTAGGGAACTTGGAGTATTATGCGAATTAGATTCTAGCCCTGCACCTGTTTGATTCTAATTTCTAATCGATTGCGGTAAATGCCGCGTTTTGGATGGTTTGGCTTTATAGATTGTGGCAAATGTGAGCTGGCAACTGGCACATGAACTCTCAACATTTCCCACACACACTGCCAACTTTCCGAGTGGTATACACACACACAGACACACGCATACACATGCATAAAGAGAACTCGCAGCATTTATGACCCCAACGACACGTGATTGGCGACAACAACAGCAACAGCAACAACAACAACAGCTAACAAAGGCAATAAAAAGCACAACAACAACAACAACAACAACAACCAAAAGAATAATAATAATAATACTAATTAAAATGAAAAACATTGAGAACATTGCGAGCGCCTCCACTGCAGAGAGAATGGCGCCAAACAGTCTTATTATCGGCAACAACAACGAGTAGGCGTGTTCTAGCAGGGACTGACCGACTAGGAGATACCCAGCGACAAGCTCACATTCAAGCATTCATCTAGACACACACACACACGCACAAATGCACATACATATATACACACGCATGCATATCGCAAGCTGCGCTTCTTCCTCGCTTCGCCCCTTGCCATATATGGAGAAATGCAGTCTTGCGTAACTTCGGTCTTTATTGTCCGATCTACATGAAATTTGAGGAGTTTCTACAAGACACACAAAAGTGTGTGCATACCGCAGCGCAAGGCGTTAGCTTGAAGCTAGTTGGGGAATATATATATATATATATAATCTGTAATATGTATATACTAAAGGTGAAATCTACATGTCAAGTTTGATGTAACCAGCTTTGATCATTTTCGCGCTATGCTGGAAGGGGAGATATTGAAGAAGAAAGATATATATACATTCGAGTCTCTGGCTTTTGTAGTTCCTAAAATGGGATACCCTATAACGACGCGGCTCTGGCCTAATCATGAGTATATATATAATTTATGGGATCTATAACATCAAAACATTATACCCTTCCAAACCAATTTCAACCGGTTCGGGCTATAACAGCTATAAAAACAACAACAACAACAACAACTGAGTCACAATTGTCTAAACGACAGCAACTGTTGCTCGTTGTTGTTGTTGTTGCTCGTTGTTGCTCATTGTTGCTGTTGCTTCTGCCCCTCGCCTCGACTCAGTTGGCTTTTGGGGCGTGGATTGTTGGAGGCGCATAGCTCACGCCTAAAAATAAACCATTGCAGCGCGAATGTTGTACGTATATCTGATAAGAAAGTCAATCATCATAATAATTTCATAGATTGTGCTCTATAAACCAATAAAATCCAACAATATAGCCATGCACTATCAAACGTTTCACTCTCTATCTCTCTCTCTCTCGCTCTCCCTATCTCTCTCTCTCTTTCGCTCTGTCTCTATCTGTCTGAATGTAGCTTTTAATGGTTCACGATCTAATTGATTGTTAAGTTTCTCAGTTGTGAAAACTGCTAGAAAATGCTCCAAGGCTAATGAATATTTAGGCTAGATCGACTACTGGCCAGATCTTTTGATTGTTTTTTATACCTTTGCGAAGGGTATCTTGGTTGATCTTGTTGTAACTACCGCAAGACTCTCTATAGATCATATATAGATATATCTTTAGCCTTAGCCCAAACTGGACAATGATTTCTGATCATTAAGAATGATCGAATTTTGCGGCAAATCTAGAATATTCGGCATTGCTTGGCATCGATTCATTTGGTCACACGGAAAGCATTTTCTTTTTTAAGTTTCTTAAATGGGGTATACTGATTGCCGGCTAATATATGTAACAGGGTAGCATAGGGTAGTATTTCCGATCTCATTAACTATATACTCACATACTCGATAAGGAACACAATCTGCGTGTATCTAGCCCTGTGGCTCTTTCGATTGTATCGATATTTATCGATCTGCAGAAAGGGTTCTTTTCACTTGAAGCGCTTTTTACATTAAACATAGTATGTAGGGTTCTGTATGCTACAAAAAATAGCATGTATTGACAGAACAAACATTTTTAATGTAATCCAGAATGAATTTCCCATATAGGTATGTATAAAGAGGGGCAGCAAGAAGAAGCAGAGGAGTATGTTTATGTGTGTACGTATGTATGTATAGCAAGAGCTTGAAACGGCAGCTCTGCGCTGCGTTTAGGGTATCTGCTAGTCGGTTACTCCCGGAAAACAAAACCAAAACCCTGGCCACATGCGGCAGTTCCGGCCGCCACTCGAAAGATATATCGATTGCATATTTTCATTTCGCAGTTCAGTGACGCCATTAAAAACTGCTAATCAATTGCTTTTTACTGTGCCTTATGGGTTTTCACTTCTCCGTGTTGTTGTTTTTGCTGCTGTTGTTGTCGTTGTTGTTGTTGTTGTCGTTGTTGTTTGTTATTGTCGCAGTGCTTGTTGTTGTTATTATTGGTGTTCGAGTTCTCCTACGCCATCGAATTCCTGAACATTGCAGTCCGTTTGTTTTGATGGAGAAACAAAGTTGACAACCAGAAAGAAGAGTTTGCTCAGAGGATTGCCAACGCCGAGATACCCTAACCGATAGCACAACACTTACACAGCACTATAAGCTTAACATGATCAAAATTCTGTCAGGCATTCGACGACTCATCAGGTTAATCCAGCATATATATACTTATATATGTACATAATAAATAGTTCGAAATGTTTTTTAGTTAATGTGTTACAAATGCTGCCACGTTGTGAACATACCCTTGCAAAAGTTCATAAAAGCTGTTGACTGGGCGAAATTTCGGCAGATTGCGCCAAAAAATACATAAACAAAATGTAGCACAGGAAATGGAGGTGAGCGAGAGAGAGAGAGAGAGAGCGACAGCGAGGGGACTACTTGCTGGATATACATATGTATGTATGTACGTATGTATGTGTAGACAGGCAGAGACATGATCAACATGCGATGGGATCAAATTGATTGAAAACAATTTTCGGATGTGGCCGCTGTAAGCCGCTAATGTAAACAGTTACAAATAATTAAACAGTGTGAAAATTAACGAAGAGCAAAAGTAGCGAGGAGAAGCCTAAAAGACAAAAGCCCAGCTTAATGGCAAGAGAGCGCGCGAGAGAGAGAGAGAGCTTAAAGCAGCTGCTGGTAACAAGCTTTCCAGGCAGTTTGTGTATGTGTGTATATGTGTGTGTGTGTTCCAATGGAAACAACGTCAAATTTTTAAGCGGATTTCGTTTGTGAGCCACAAAATGAATTCAAAGGACCAACTTGTTGCATGGGATTCATTTTTTTTTGGTTTTTTTTTGCAGCTGCCTGGCCACGCAGCCCACCCAAAATGCCAGGGCGTGGCGCACACAATTGTCAAACAAACACACTGACACACGTGCATCACACATACATACATATACATATATACACACACAAAGAGCAAATGATGTTGAGGGCGAGGGTCGTCCTGATTGCATTGTGCATTGTTTGTCTGATTGACGAAATGCAAACGAAAATGTGTCGAAATGGAACTAAGCAAATGCAAAGGTGGCAAATGCAACACAGCAACAAGCACCAGCAGCAGCTACAATAACAACAGCAACAACAACAACAACAACAACAGCAAAGGGAGGCAGCAGCAGCCGCCGAAACTGCTGACCATAAAAGATATGGTGCAGCAGCAGCAGCAGCAGCAGCAGCAGCAGCAGCGACGGGGCGACGGGGCAATGTGATAAATACACAAGCGCTGGCTGTTAGCGTGAGGTGCGATTTCCGACGGGCAAGGTGGAGTTGAAGTTGCCCGCGGAGGTGGAGGTGTAAATACAAATAAGCGGAGGTGATATCTCAGAACTTCCTTTTCACACATTCGAGAGCAGCCTACACAAATACATGCGCAAATATGGCACCAACACAAATGCACGCTGGCACGCACGTACGCACACAAATTGAGAGAGCGTTAAGCTAGATAGACTGAGCGAGTGAGTGAGTGAGAGAGAGAGACAGAGAGGGAGAGCAATTGGCTGCCGTACGTATGTGTGCGTGTGTGCGCATTCAAAAAGCCAAAACGCCGCCGCCAACGCCGACGCTGACGCTGCTTTCCGGTGAACGCCAGATCCGCCACTCACAGCTCACAGCCGGCGGCAAATCATGAAAGCGCCTGTGCTACGGGCTCCCGCTAGCCGCTCCCCCTGCCGCCGCGCACAGTGCACAAAAAAACAAAAACAAAGCAACAACAACGAAAAAAAAAACCAAAGCAAAAAAAGTAGACAGCGACGCGGCAGCGCAGTCGCAAAGAAATGCGTTTTCTTTATTTTTGACGCGTCTTAGATTCTCGGGCCGCCTTTAGCTGTTGTTGTTGTTGTTGTTGTTGTTGTTGTTGTTGCTTGGTTTTTTTGATTTCTCGGAATGGCATCTACTTTGAACCGCCACGACGACTGCATTGTATATTTGAAAATCATTTCAATTTAAATACAAATTTTCTATGAAAATGCACGCATTACACACACACACACACACACACACACACACGCGCGCGCGCGCGCACGCACACACATTAGACGTACGTGCGTGCAAGTGCCCCACACACCCCCCACCCCGTGCACCCACAGACAGTTGTTGACCACGTTTTGTATGTGATTTGTGGGTGTTTCATGGCGGATGCGGATGCAAAGGCAGTGGCGGCAAAAAATTTTCTTTTTTCTTTTTTACACACAAAACTGCAATTGGCAAGCGGCTGGCGAGGGGGAGGGGGGATGGGTGTTGAGGGGCGGGCACACTAAACGGATCATCATTACAAGCAATGTTAGACGCTTTGCGCACAGCAAAACCCCAACTATAAACAACTCATGCCAGACCCAAAAGGGGGCTGTCTATGTGGGAGGGGGCGGCAATGCTAGGGATGGGGCTAGGGTTGGGGAAAGGACAGGCAAACGCATAAACATGTCCATTCAATGCGTTTCGGTTCATGCTGGCAGCGCATGGGGCATGGGGGGCAGGGGTGCAGGGGCAGGGGCAGGGGTCGTGGGTGGTGTTTGGTGTTTTTATGTTGATTAAGTTTAGTTTCAGTTTTTAACGAGTTGGAAATATGAAGAAACGATCGGAATTCAAGTTAAGTCTTATCCAGAATCTTGGTTAAATATTATTTGAATTGTTTTTCATCTTTTCAGACAATTTTGCCCATAGAAATAACTTAGTTTAAGCATACATATATACAGTTACATCAGCTTGGTAATACATTTTTTTTAATTTTTAATATATTTTATTAACTCCTTTTATTAAGAAGAATAATTGAAGTTTAAAGAACTTTATGCAAATGGAAAAATATAAAATCTTAAAAGAAAAAAGTTCTTTAATTTTGGCTTAAAACCATTTTTAATCCCAAATTTCAGAATAATAATGATAATAATAATAATAATAATAATTTATAATGAGAATAATAATAACGATAATAATGATTATAATGATAATAATAATGATAATGATAATAATAATAATGATAATAATTAATAATGATAATGATAAAAATGATGAGTAACAATAATGATAATATTAATAATAATGATAATATTAATAATAATGATAATAATAATAATGCTAATGATGATAATGATAATAATAATAATGTCAATGATAATGATAATTATAGAATTCTATCAAATGATTTAAGCTGATTCTTTAGCTTTTTTTTGGCACTCAATTGACCTAAACGGGAATTAACTTGTGCCTGGACTGATCCATTGGCCCACTTTAAGTCCGACTTAAGAGCTGGCAAAAGAATTTGTGTGTAGCAGTACGTGTGTGTGCGAGTGTGTGTGTGTGTGTGTGTGTGTGCGAGTGTGTGCGTGTGTGTGTGTGTGTCGGGCATCAAGGACAAGAAAATCGAATGCAACTGTCACGTTGGATGACCTTTGGGAAAATACGTGTTACGGCCAGAGATTGTTGGCATCCATATTGGTCGCAAAAAGGATCGGTTTTTGTACTCGGCCAAATCTCTCACCTTTCAAATGGGAATTACCGAAACAACGAAAGATGGAACGAAGAAGCAGAAGAAGAAGAGGCATAAGATAGCCAGAAGATGTATTTTGGGCGAAGCATGCAAATAAAAATTTCACACCTTGGACAACGGGGAAATACCCGGTGGAAAATAGAAAAACTTGCCAACCTGCTGTTCTCTAGCAAAAACAGATGCAGATACCCTGCCATAAGGATGTGAGGATGAGCATAAGATTGGGCTTAAGGACAAAGAGAGAGCGAAAGAGAGAGAGGGAGAGAGAGCGCGCACTCGATGCATTCGAGTGTTTCGAGGCTTCTCAATGAAAGCAATTGTAGTTGTTGCCAGTTGAGGGAGTGTTTCGTACAAAGATGCACACACACACATACACACACACACCTGAACACACACACACACACACACACACACAGAGAAAGAGAGACGCGCAGCAGCTCTTCACGAGGTAATTCGTAAATCCCAGCCGCAGGTATTTAGTTCCGCCTTTTGTCTAGCTATGGAATTCCCAATGCTATTATTGCACCTAAGCCACTGCGACACGACACGGCCAACACACACACACACACACGCGCGCACACACACACGCACACCTTGCCCAGCTATGCGCTCGCTCGCTCGCACTTGCGTCTGTCGCCGGCGCCGCAGGTCGCGTTGGAATCCAGCGGCGTCGCTTGCAACGTTCGCTTGCCACGAAAAATCCACACGCACAATCTTTTCATAGTTTTTGTTGAAAACAGACAGACACACACACACACACACACACACACGTGCACGCACACTTGCATTGGGTTTTGTCTGTGCGGCTGAATGGCCCGAAGAAACACTTGGCCAAAAAGTCTAACAGGCAAACCCTGCACGGCTCTCTAGGGTCGCTCCGGGTACTGGCCCGGGGCTATTGTTCAATAATTTTTCAGTTTTTTTTTGTTAGTGACATTGATGAATTGAAGAATGATTGGCAGTGCCGCAGGGACGTCGGCAGCGGCAGCGACGTCGGCAGCGGCTTTGCCTCGCTTCAATAGAAAAATAAATAAGTCAGCGCGCCGACGTTTGGGCCAGACTGACTGGCACCTTTTGCGGACCGCCGCCTTTCGGCCAAATGCCTATGCACAGCAAAGTGCGAGCGAGAGAGAGAGAGAGAGAGAGAGAGAGAGAGAGAGACGAGTGTGCGACCGGGATAAGGCATGGGCCGGTCAGGATGCCGCAGCCGCTATAAGAATGCGTCGCGTCTCGCAGCCGCAATTTGCTGTGCCCCATTGCCCAAGATGTGCGTCCGGCTAATTGATGGCCGGCAAATCGCCCGGCCGTGTCCAACTAATGTCCATATACACATGATATATATACTCTATTGAATATCTGGTGCGGTGCAATTGCATGGCCAACTCACCTGCTTTGCGAACAGGTGTCGATAATTCGACCATCAGGTCGGCCAGATTCTTCTTTTGTCCGCTCTCGTTGAGCGGCGTTATCAGCTTTTGCATGTACGTGAAATCCTATTGAATACAACAATTAAATACACATATAATTATTATAAACATAATGCGTACAGATAAGCCTAAGATTAAGTGCAGCACGTGTCACAGATAACTGCGCCCCAGCATCTGATAAAGAAATTGAGACAAACAAGTAAGAGGTTCTAGTCGGGAGCTCCCGACTAGGGGATACCCTGAATATATATACTATATATACTATTCTAGAAGCAACATTTCAAGTTTGCTGACTTTAGCTCTTTCAGACGGAGTAAGTTATCGGTTACCGGAAACAAACTCGATCTGCGCATGGACTAGGAACGCCTACTGCTAAAATTTCAAGTCTCTAGCTCTTATAGGTTCTGAGATCCTTGCATTCATACATACGTACAGACGGACGGATGGACGGAAGGATGGGTGGACGGACGGACGGACGGACGGATGGACGGACAGACAGACGGACGGATGGACAGACGGACGGATGGACGGACGGACGGATGAACAGACAGACGGACGGATGGACGGAAAGACAGACGGACATGGCTAGATCGTCTTGGCTATTGATGCTGATCAAGAATATATATACTTTATGTGGTCGGAGATGCTTCCTTCTGCCTATTACATACATTTCGATTTGCACAAAAACATAATAACCCTTTTACCCATCTTTAAAGGGTTCAGGGTATAACAACAAGAAAGTAAATTTATCTTCGGCACGATGAAGATCAAATACCCTTACAAGCACATGACTCATGGCTTGAGCTCTTGGTTGCAATCGCAGCTGGAAAAGCTCAACTCAATCACGAAGTCAACCATTTCAATCACGCACGGAAAAGGGGAAAATGTGTATTAAAGTCCAGCACAGTTCATGATTTCCCGCTCTCAACTTTTGGAACTTGTTGGGGAAGTATACCGAGTATATACTAGACGTTGCTTTTACCACAGTCAAGCTCTAGAGATCGTGATCTTTGTCTTGGTGAGGTTTTCATGAAATTGGATTTTGCGAAAACACGACCCATTCCCATTTTCCATGTACATGTCTAGAGTTAATTGGCGCTCGCATCAAACATGAATTCCCCAGGTACTGCGATTCGGTTGTATCTTTCGGCCTTGGCCTATCGCCAGAGACCTATCAAGAAGCTCCATCGAGCTATGGACTACATAAGCGTGTTGCATGCGCAGCTCAACGGCGAGCAAATGCTCTACCCGCTTATACTACGTACTGGATGGCCGAACCAAATATAAATACACCTCCGTAGCCTCTACATGAAGCGTGTTAACAGATTCGAAGCCTCTGGTCGCGCCTTTAGACTCCCAATTGTGATCCCAATTGTAACTACAAACAGTCAAGGATTGAAGGTTCGAAGAGTTTAAGGATTGCGAATTCATGTAAGCAGATGTAAATCTAAAGACAGATGGAATGGTAAAGGACCTGTTTATGGATACAGTGTGAAGCAATTCTTATATAATTTGATCAAAACGCTTGACCATTAGCAAATGTGACCTGCAAGTCAGAAAGGACTATAACATAAATGGCCATGGTGCCAGATGAGTCCCCTGCTGAGAACTGGTACCCTGAAGGGCTTATATTGGTAAGGATTTTATGAGACATGCTTGCTTTGCATCTATATATTGCCAACATAAAAAGCTATGTAGAAAGGGAGCATGGCGAAAGCTGAGGAAATAGTTTACTTAGAAATAGAGAGGTCGTCATAGGTTTGTATACTCGACTGTTGACATAGTTCAGATACTAAAGAAAATTTTTGTGAGAATGTGAAGGAATAGAGAAGGCGCGGCACTGCGAGTCGAATGTTCTATTGTGCCTGAGAGTCCCAAAGGGAGCAGGAGTTGCCAGGAGCTACCTGACGAAAGGTAACACAACTCTTGCTGAAGAAGCGCCCATCTGAGCTGGGAGCACAAACTGAGTATATCTAACATATGTGCCTTATACATATATCGTCATCGGTTTTGGGAACTTACATCATCGTAATAGAAACGCACTGGAATATTTTTGAATGACTCCTGATCGCTGTAGGGCTCCATGAGGCGTCTGTTGACCGCCCAGAACTGATCGAACTTGTCGTTAATCAGGCCAAGCCACAGCTGGTTGTGATCTTTCTTTTGCATGGCCGAGATGACCAGGCCTCTGTGCTTAAGCACATCGGCCTCCTTCAGGCAGGACAAGTAATGCGACTCCAGCAGCTCCCTAGAAATGTTAAGCGTAAGCATTAGCAGCTGCCAGGATATATATATACATATATATTGAATGTATATGCAGGCATTTTGTATACTTTGTGTTTAGTTTGACGAGCGTCTCCTCGGGAAACTTGGAAAAGTGTATCGTAATGCACCAGGGTGTGCTGTCGTCATCCGGATGCAGCAGATCGTAGAGCACACCTGTGCATAAAATAGAAAAAAAAAACTCGGCATAGTTAAATAATAAACATTTCGTAGGAGCTGCCACGCCCACTATGCCGCCCACTGTAGCTACCTATTGGAAAGTGCAAGCGCAGCGGCGTCCCGTTGAAATCGAACCAGGCGGCGCCATCCTGGTGCTCGGCAGCAATATAGCGTGTGAAATACTTGCGCACCTGTAAGCATAAGTTAATGCAGTTGTTTTTAGCACATAAATATCAAGTTTTCTTTGTTTTCACAAAAGCATTTACCTTGTCTGTGACCAGTGGCAAGTAGCTGAGGCGCGAGACCATCAGATAGAAGGGCTCCGGTCGGATGCCGACAATTTCCTCGTTGTCCGCTTGAAAACAAATGCCAATTTGACCTTCCCATATCATACGCAGCACCTCCCGATCGTGTGCCATGTTTAATTTATTTATATTTTGCACAAAATATACTTTTGCAGGTCCACCGTATGTTATTGTTTTTTGCCATTCACCGAGAAATACGTAACAGGTTGGCAGCCCCATAAAATGCAATGGGAGAATCGATACATCGTCAGGTCGTGCGAATGCGTGGTTACATTTATATCTATCGCAATGATTGTGACCACTCACTAACTAAAGGCGGCAACGCGTATTATTTAAAATTATCTTACGTGGCCTGATGCAATTTGCTGCCTATTAGTATATTTTATTTATAGCACTACAAGCATGTAAGATCTTTGCGCAACGCTTCAACTATCGCAGGGCTTATCAACTCAAATTGCTATCGATGTTTTCGTGCCCAGCACGATCGCCAACGATCAAGGTATTCGATAGCGTACATCGGTGTGCTGGTAATAAGATAGTTCGATTTCGATTGCAGCATACGGAATGCAGCTCTGGGAGCGCATAAATAAATAAAGTTACTCGAATTGTTGGCCAGCGGCTGCGTTTATTTTTGTTGCGGTCAAATGTAAATATGAAGTGTGAATCTCAAATTGCATATGCAAAGCAATACAAATCGTTAAACATTTATGAAAATTGACAAGATCGCGTTTTGTTACTGGCCAATTGAATACGCAAACGAGAAGCATCGGCAACGGGCCTCAACAGAATGGATGTTGAAATACCTGTTTTGGCTGGATATCTTAATGTTCCAACACAAACTGGATTTTCGCTAAATCGTATCTCGAAAAAGGTAAGAGCCTGGCAAAGAATATGCAGATTTCACAATTAAACAGCAACAATTGCACAAATGTGCAATGCCAAATGCTAAATAAATTCAAAATGCAACTTTCGTTATTTTGGCAAATGCGTATTAAAACAGGACCTCGCCATGTGCATATGTGTGTGTGCACTTGCATGCTTGTGTGCGTATAGCCATAACAGTGTGTGTATGTGTGTGTGTATGTAGGTATATGTGTGTGTCTAGATATCTCCATCTGCATACTTGTTGCATACAAATGAGAAGCATAAGGTGGGAGAAAGAAAGAAACATGCCAAACGGCGAACCGAACATATTTTCGATTTGCGTGTGCGCGCCTGAGACGCACACACATGCTCGAACACAATAAACAACGTATGCATGTATGAATGTATGCGTGCGTGTATGCTCGCGATGACGGCTGTTTTGGGGATTCATCCATGCTTCATGGTGCCGTTGTCTCCATATACACATACACATACACACATGCATAAGCATATATATAGATATATACAAATATACCATTCCATATGTCAGGGAATTCTTAAGTGCCTCTGAGGATTGGGGCCGTGCCCAGTTGAAATGCATGTATGTGTCGTTTTGTTTGTTATGTAAGTCCGAAGTTTCGTTGGAAATTTGATTAGCACAAACATTAAAACCCGATCTTACAATGTTTTGCGCGAGAGGCTAACACCAAATTAATAAGCCCAACCTTCGAGATGTATTCGAAAAGTTGTCAAAACAAATGTCTTCCACTTTCCGCTTTAATGCTCTTTTTATATGCTATTCGAAATTACCCGGTGTTGCCCGGTTTATTCGACTTAATTGTATATTGTATATTAGATTCTTATGCTCTTGTATATTGCAGAAATCATGCAGTCGCTATTGTCTCCTATTCAAGGCCAGTCGCCATGGCATCGCACGCCTGGAGATTTGCGAGAATAAAGATGACAAGAATCCAAAGATCTTCACACTGGAGAATTGTGTTAAGATCACACAGGAACCGCCCCCAGCGAATCTCATACAGATTGTCAAGCGAAATGGCCAGCTAACACTCAATACGAACAGCGATGAGGAGCTCAAGGATTGGGTGACTGCACTCCAAACGGTCGCCTTTTGCGACAATAGCGGCCTCCATGCCGCCCACGGTGCCATCGAGGAGGACAATGATCTATATTGCAGCTCATTTGTAAGTCAAACAACTGGCAAAAACTAACAAAGCTTTGAGCTTACCGAATTTGAAACCCAGAAATGAACGAGAGCTAGGTTTCAGTTTACAGAATGTTGTTAAAAGAGCAACAGATTCTATGCAAGCCCAAAGGCAGCTTAACGAGCGATGTTCTCGATAAGTTCTTAGTTCAATGAGTTTCAGTTCTTTAAGAGCTCTTTAGAAATTAATAACTTGATGGGTTGCTGTGTTGAAAATTGCAATCTTTGATGAACCTTTCATGTCGTACCATGATGATTCAGTGCGAGGAAAGATTATTGAAAGGGACGCAAATATTGCTATGAGATATAGCTTAAAGCAGCAAAAGCAAGTCTCATACATATCACTCTCGAGAGATTCCTATAACTGTATTTTGTACTTTTAGTAAAATCACAGAACCTTTTCCTAATGCTCAGATTGCTTTGCTCGTATCTAAGAAGCAAAGGGAAAATAGCTATTGCCGAATATGTTTGAGATATCTTGAAAAACCAAAAAGTTTCGACCGATCATTCCTATATAGATAGATATATGATATAGTAAACCGATCCACCCGGTTCCAACAAATGTACTGCGTGCAACAGTAAGGATGGGATGTTGCATGACGATAGCTTTAAAACTGAGAGACTATTCAGCATAGAATCAGACGGACATGTCTATATTGACTGTGCTGTTGATACAGATCAAGAATTTATAAGCTTAATGATGTCGGATATGTCACCTTCTATGCGTTACACACTTCGAGACAAGATTATAATGCCCTTTGCAAGGCGGAAAATGTACCTTGTATTACGATAAGATTCTAGGGAGCTTGGGAGTATTCTTCTTTTGGCTGGAATCAATAACAGCTCGAGAAGATGCTTGAGCTGTGATATAATCATCCTCCCTCTTAAAACTTTTTGCTTACTGTGCTATCTGTCCCAAAGAAAATACATTTGAGAGCCGGGCAGGAAGTGGTTCGTCTTAAAGCTTAAGGCCTGCAAGTAATAAAGGGAGATTAGTTTTGGAAGTGGCTAAAGGAAAGATACCAAAGATCGTTTGTAAAAAAAAGTATATTCCTTAAAATATTTTGGTTGCGTACTCCATTTAAAATGCATTTGACTTAACAACAGACAATGTCATTGTCAGTGTAGCGTTTGATTCGATTGCTGCTCGAGTAGCCAGATCTTTGAACCCATTGAAGGTAGCTGGAGAACTCGTGGAAGGTTGCATAACGCACCGCGTTGCACATGTGGCCGTGATGATAGTGACAGGATGGATCGTATATCCATTCGCGCGGACAGCTGCCGTTGCCGCCAACATGCCTGTCCGGCTTTAAGCGTCTAATAGGTGGGCGGGGCGGGCTGTTACTTAGCGCATTTGATACTGGCAATACCCTGTAGGCATACTCACAGATCGGCGAGTCCATTGAATATGAAATTGCGCACCTTGACCGACTCCCTCAAATACTTCATCGCCGGTGGGCCGTCCTTGCGTCGATCGAAAGTGATCAAGAACACAAAGGGCATCACATCGAAGCGTATAACGCGCATCAGATCCACAGCATGACGCTTCCGGAGCGGCCAATCTCCATCCAGCCAGAGTATGGCCGTGTATAGCACCTGGGGAAATTGGAAATCGGAATTAGACAGGTAGACAACTGAGTTGTGCAAGGTATTCTTGCAATACGCACTTCCATTTCCGTATTGACCGACAGATTGTTCAATTGCAGCAGACGTCGCACTTTGTTAAACTCCAGATTGCTAAACTCCTGACTGGCCACAAAGGACATCCACACGCGTCCCACATAGGGCGTTATGATCTTCTCGATGTTGATGCACACACGCTGCGATACGGTATACATGGTTAGGACACGATCTGTTGTCTTTAGCACATCGTGGACGAGTCGCCAGCATTGTTTGGTCAGCTCCTCGATGGCCAGGAACTGCGAGGCACGCATTAGCTCCACCAGCTGGGTGAGCGTAATCGAACTGATGGGCTCCAGCATCCAGCGATAGATGTTAACAAAACTGCGCGACGGTATCTTGGATGAGGGCAGATACAGCACCCGCGAAAAGTTGCGATTGTTAAAGAAGGCCGACGTTAGGCCCAACAGCATTGAATGACAATAGAATTGTTTGCCCTCGACCACAACGGCCATTGTGGGTCCAATATTCTGGCGAAATAGACGGCACAGCTCGTCGACCAGGTCCGGTTTGTTGGGCAACATGTTCGAATCCCAGTTGACCAGCGGCTCGGTGAGCAGGTCATCCAAATCTATTTTCGGTACTCTCTGGGCCACCAGCTTATTGAGATCCGACATGGTCGCTAGCGTTTCATCACATCTATGCGTGGTCGTGTGGCTTCGCGTGATGGGTATGGGATTCTTAAGCTTGTGATCGTAGGCCTGTTCGCGCTTGAGATCGTTAAGCAAGTGCAGCTCGTTCATCATATCCTTTTCCCATTTTTCTTGGCGCACGCGCTGTTGCTCTTTGATACCGTCTGCGATAAGTTGCTGTCGTTGGGCTTCTTCGTTTGCGTTTATGCGCTCCTCCTCGATTTTTTCGGCTTCATTTTTATCCAGTTCATCGTCTGCGTCAGAGTCGCCAGCTCCCAGCTCCCTTTGATGGCTTATGAATTGAGCAATCCGATCGTGTTGCTCTTTTAGCGAATTCTTCACCTCGATACTAGTCTTCCATTCTTCTCTGAATGCTTGTATTGGTGTCCAAGCGGTTTCCGATGCCTTTGCATCAGTTTGCTCCAATTCATTTTTGGCACGTTTCGAATCCATTCTGCATACGTTGAATTTCGAATTTGCTTAACCAAATGTTCAGGGCGCTACACGTAAGTTCTATAGTAAACAATGTTTAATGTTATAAATGTACGACAAAAAAATACCCAGACCAGTTTAAAATTTAACTTTGCATTCGGCCACAGGGCCAACTTGTTCGTTCTCAAAAGTGACACTGATTGCATAATCAATGCTGACTAAGTTAATTGCTGGACATTGAGGTCTCGGTAGGCTATAAAGAAAATTACCGAGCGACTGGGATGTATAAAGTGATAAAGTGAACTGACAAGAGCATAGAACAAAGCAAAGAACAATTGATATAACGTTGACGAATGTGAGACGAAGAAGAACTAAAGAAAAGGAGCTGAAAAGAGCATAGAACAATGCCTTGAAGGAACGAAAGGAACGTTTACGAATGGGGAACAAAGCGACAAATTTACGTTGCGTTTGCGAAAGCAACATGAAAGAGAATTGTTAATTGGAATAGAAGATGTATTTTCGGAATGCTGTAAGAGGAAAATGACAACAATTAACGTTCACGAGAGAATAGACGTAATCTATGCAACGTTTAAGAATGAAGTACAAAGAAGAATTGCGAAATATAAAGGCAAAGCTTGCAGGGGGAATGGGATAGGTAGGGAGAGCGAAAGAGAGAGAGAGAGAGAGAGAGAGCATGAGAGAGAGAGAATGCTCTTGAAAATTAAATGTTTTGCAACGTTTGCAAATATGAAACACAAAAGGGAGAAAGAGAAGCCAATCTTGTCTTGATCATAAACATTTATATAGGAAGTGCGTAGTTAGAAGCTATAAGTAGAATTTTGCTTGGAAAGAGAAGCCAAGCTGCGATAAGAAATGTTAGGCAACTGTTTTTCCAACCAATTGCATAAACAAAATGTAAATAATATGTGAATATAATCGCGTTATCGTTAAGAAAACAAACACGAGCCGTGCCTCCCTCCAAATGGAAGCTTCAATTTCTAACGACAACAAGAAAATCAGCCAAATTGTGGCAACAGCTGCAGCTGGCTGCCACACGATACCCACACACACACACAGACACACACACACACTCGCACACACACAATTAGTCGCAATTGATGCTGATCATATTTTGTTTTATCAACAGGACGGATTGTTTATTATAACGCTGATACCCTCGGAGGCGTCGATCCGGTGCAACATCGAGCCGCGCACATATATGCTGCAGATGACGCCAACGGAACTGCAGCTGAAATCGGAGGATCTGAATGTCACAATTGCCATGTGGCCGTATCGATTCATACGCAAATATGGCTATCGGGATGGCAAATTTCAGTTTGAGGCGGGACGCAAATGCACGACGGGCGAGGGCGTCTTTACGCTGGATCACACCAATCCGCAGGAGGTCTTCCGCTGCATGTCCGCCAAAATGAAGTCCATGAAGAAGCTGATCAGCGGCGATAGCCTGAGCAGCATTGAGTGCGGCGAGAATCAGTTCAGTGCCGCCGCCTGCATGGAGCCCGGCTCGCGCAGTCCGTTGCCCCCGTCGCCATCGAGTAATCCGCATGCCGGCGAATTCGAGATCAATTCCACGCAGAGCTGCATATCGCTGCGCGGCTTCATCAGCTCAAATGATTCGCTCAATAATTTTTCGGCCAACGGCAGCGCCGGCGCCGGCACCGCAGCTGGCAACAGCATCAGCCTCTCTGTCTCATCGCAGGCCGCTGCCGCCGCCGCTGCGGCGGGCAAACACATTCCCAATAAGCCGCCGCGCAAGCTGCCAACGCCGCTGGAGAAGCTCAATGTGGTAGGCGCGGCGGCGACGGGTCTGCTGGCTGGTGGCGGCCACGGCCAAACTCAATGTGATAAATATAAGAATCTTGTGAAATATGAACCGGTTGCCATAACAACATCATCGCCCTCGGACGCCAACAGCAAGAACAGCGGCTCGGCTGTGATACTGAAGCCCGCCTCGCCGGATCCGTTGCGCGGCAGTCCGCCGGACTTGCCGCTGCGCAACGAGAGCTGCGGCAAGCAGCTGGCGCTGGAGCGCGACTACGAGTCCATTGAGAACATAACCGATGCCTGGAAGACGCGCGGCGTTGGCGATGTGCGACACTGCGAGCGCATACCCGCCCTCAGCTGCGACAGCGATTTCGTGCGCCAGCGTTCGCTCTCGCAGCGCGACAAGCGCAAGGATCTGACCACCAACACCTGCAGCAGCGGCACCAGCAGCAGCAGCACGCCCAAAATTATAGACATTGATATTGGTGAGGGCGTCGGTGTGGGCGTGGGCGTGGGCGTTGGTGTACTGATCTCGCCGGATGCCAATTACGATCGATTGGACTTTCTGTCGCCAAACAATAAAACCTCCAGCGGCTACAAGACGATTGTGAATGTAACGCTGCCCGCGAATCGCATGCGCTGCAGTCCGCCGCCGCCGAACGAATATGAACTGATTGCTAGTCCCGATACGGAAAGTTTTCGCAAGGCCGATGACAGTCATCTTGGCTATGGGGTCCTGCGCAAGTCCAGCAATAATACTGCCAGCAGCAACAATAACAACAACAACAGCAGCAATAACAATAATAATCTTATTAATAACAATAATAATAATAACAACAACAACACCACACTGCCCGCCACTAACAACAACAACAACAGTGCCACGCCCACAACGAACAAGAGCAACAACGATGCCGCCCTCGATCATCGCAATTACAACGGACTCAACTACACGATCGTCAGCAAGCCCAAGCGCGTCTGAGAGCGAGACGGCAAGCGCCAGAGAGAGAGAGCGAGAGAGAGAGAGAGAGAGAGAACACAGACAGATACATAGATAGTTAGACAGAGAAAGCGAGAGATGGAGAGAGAGAGAGCACGCGAACAGAGCACAAGAATTCTCATTTAGTAAACGAACAAAAATTTGATTTAAAAGCACTTGGAGAGAGAGAGAAAGAGAGAGATACAGACAGTGATACAGACAGTAGACAGAGAGAGAAAGGGAGCACAGCGCATTTGTAGGCAATAATTTGTATACAACCAAGTGGATGATCTCCGTCAGCTCTCGTTGCATTTACAGCCCCAAACAGGACAGTTTTGAACAAGAAGAAGAGGCGAAGGTATTTGGCCTAACAGTAGAAAGCACATACAGATGAGATCGTAAATCGTTTAAAGAGTATTTCCTTTATTGCGGCCATCATTCTATATAGAATTAAGACGCTTTGCAAGAGTGAATCGGCAGAGGGATTAGACTAGGTGAATCGAATCCTAGCCATGGGCTCCTGATGAGGCGTACCTCGTGGGTCACGGGACACATTGTGCTGATCAGCTGATGCAGTCTTCCATAGCTCCTCAAATATTATTCCTAAGTAATTCCCATATGCAGTCGAGTTGCTTTATACCAAGCTTCTCACTTCGTGTCTGCCAAATTGTTATTTGTCTAATTAGTTTATTTGTAATGTATCTTTTGCTGTTGAAAGGAAGTCCAATTAGTTTATAAAGTATCTATTGCCTTTGTTACAAAATTGTTCTGCAACAGTCACAAATCAATCTAATAACTTTTATCAAAACTCTTTGTGTTAGTCGGTGCAATATTTGTTAAACGTCCAAAGTAGTTTCTTTTTCTTCGTAGTTCTTCTGGGCCATATTCGAATCTCAGTTTCGATCGAACCGAATCGTATCATATTATAATCTACCTAAGCTGCCGCATCGAAGAAATCAATTTAAGTCCAACTTAAAATGTGCTTCAAGAAATTCAATTTTGATTTAAAATAAGGCTTCGTGCCACGCCCTAAGCTCAGCCCATTTGAATACCTAGCTTCGGGCTAGAACTTATCTTGTTAAAGCCACATTTATTGTATTTAAGCATGAAGTTTTCCAAATAAATAAGCAAAATGTGGCCCAAATCCATTTAAAAACCCGTCTTAATCCGGCTTAAGCTAAACTATCAGATGTTCGGCTTTGAATCTTGTTTTCAACATTCAATAGCTCAAGTATGTTGTTTCCATATGCTACGATTTGGTTCTTAAACGATCTTATACGAAACTATTTGCAAATGTTGATGAAATCTTTTTTCCTTCATGAAATGTGATTCTACTGTTGAGCGTAAAAGTTCTTCAGCCAACTCTCTCAGCAGCAGCAGCAACAAACAACAACAATAGATATGTCTTTATCTTTATCTATATCTATATCTATATATATGCTATATATGTGCTGTTCGGGGAATTTCGATCTGTGGCGCGGCTTTGTTGTGTTTCGTTGTGAACGCCATTTGGTTATTCGATTTGTGCATATACCAAAATTTTGGCCAGTTTTTCCAATGTACTTTGATTATTTTTAATATACTTGCGGTATATTATTTTTTTTATGTTTATATATATATATTATATATTTTTTTTATTGTCGTCCCTATTAAATGTGTAAATAAATCAAACAAGAAATTATAATAAAAATTATAAAAAATTCAAATAAAAAACGATTAAATTAACTTTTCATATCTTACGGAATCGAAGCTGCGTCTGCGTCTATACTTATCTATATCTATATCTATATCTTTATGCTATCTATGAGAACTCGGGCTCTATAAGACTTGAAGACATCAAATTTGTTATGAGGATGCTTGAATATCATCTACAAATGCTGATCATTTCGCGTATAAGGATTAGTAAAGGAATTCCACACCTTTTGTGACTATTTAAAACATATATATATATATCTTGTCCTGCTAGTTCTTAAAGCTCTTAAGTTTTCGTTTCGGGTGATTCCTTTTGGGTGCTTCAACTTATTCTGAAACCAGAAATGTACCATGTTTTTTCGGAAAAAGATGAAACACGTTGTCTCAGCCCCAAGGCTTAAATAACTTGGTGCTTAACCATTCCATTCCAATTTCAGATGGAATTTAGCCCGAAACTTGTATGTGTATTGAGTCGAACCACTAGTTGGTTCGAACCCTGAACTGAACCAACTGGAAACAAACGAACACAGTAAGCGCTGAGAATTGTGTGAAATAAAAGTGGATATGAGTTAATTTTATTGTTTTTGTTGCATTGAAGTTCGACAAATCATTTGACTGAGCATCGAGAAACGAGAAAAAATTTGGGATACTTTTGGAAAATGTTGTCACTGAGACGTTTGCAAAGATTTCAATGGCGCCCGTTGGTGCGTCTCTGTTCGGCTGAGCTAGTACACAAGGTGAGTGCGGCCCAATGCAACTATCTATCAAGATAACCATATAAATATATCAATATATGTCCATTACTCATAACGAATTGAATGTTTAACCCTCCTCCATCTACCCACAAATAGGACACTTTTATAGAGAAGCTGAGGAACAGCTTCAATGAGGACGAGCGAAATCATTTTGTGGTGCCAACGTTTAAGAAGGCCATGCTCTTTCCAGATGAGATTGCGGTTAAGGATCTTAACGGCGAATTTACTTACTTTCAGCTTTACATAACCGCAAAAAAGCTGGCCATTCAAATATCCAACTTTTGTGGTAAAACAACAAACACCCATATAGATAAAAGTCGGCAGTGCCCGACTAGAAGATACCCAATACCCGGCGCCGAGCTGCCACCTTCTCTTCTTTGTGGAAAGTCCAGCCTCGAATAACTTCGGTGCTTGTTGTCCGATCAATTTGTAACTTTCAGTGCATAAATATGGCATGCTTATATGTGCTTATACCAAAGCCCAGGTCTATATTTGCCAAATTTAGTCTTTAGCATTCTGTTCGAGCTGGGAGAGGTATTCAAAAAGTAACCATACAAAAGTCCAAGCTCAAAAAAGGGAATATCGATTTCTTACCGAAACGTAAGCTTGATCCTAGACTCCACAAATACCTCTTTCCGAGAACGTTCCTACATACACATACCATATACATACGGACAGATTAAAGGACATGGCTAGATCGATTCGGTTGTGGAAAGATATACATAATTTATAAGCTTGGCAGAGATTTTCTCTGTTCCACGCGTGTCTCAAGCAATTCCTTTACAGGCAGCGCCTCGCAGTCGAATGTGGCATTCTTGTGCTCGACGAATGCCCTGTGGATAGTTATACAGTGGGGCTGCTGGATCTCTGGACAGGTGGCCGTGCCGCTGGAGCCGAATCAGGCGCCGGATGAGCTGATCAGCCAGGCGACGGACTGCAAGGCCAAGCTGCTGATTGGAACACCCGAATGCGAGGGCATCACACAGGATCTGGCAACAAAGCTCCAGACGGCCAGCATTGTGCTGGACCACAGCTTTGTGCCCACATCGGAGAGCGTGGCCTCCACGGCAATGTATGCCAAACAGCTGGTGGGCCTTAATGGCGCCCTCATACCGGAGAGCACGCTGCCCAATGACTACTATGCCAATGCCCCGGCAATGCTGCTCTATACGCCCAGCTCATCGAACGGCCGGAAGGGTGTGGTGCTCACACATCGGAACATCGAGGCACAGATGCGCTGCCTGGTGGCCAGCTGGCATCTGAATGCCAGCGACTCGATGCTGCCGCTTATCTCCATGAATCGCATGCATGCGGCCATTGGAGCCTTGCTCGGCGTCGGCGGCAATATATTGCTGCAGCAGAAATTTGATAGCCATACCGCGTGGAGCTCCCTGCTGGGCATCAATAGCCCCTCCAAGCAGCGCGTGAACATCTTTCTGGCCATGCCCATCATTTACAAGCGCCTCATTGCCGAATATGACAAGATGTTTGCCCAGGATTCGCGCATGGTTGAGTACATTGTCAATCATTGCAGGCAAAAGATACGTCTGATGGCCACCGCCTTTGGCCTGCTGCCGGAATCGGTCTTCTATCGCTGGCGCGAGATAACGGGCCAGAATATCTATGAATACTATGGTATGCTGGAGACGGGCCTGGTGCTCGGCCCCACGCTCGAAAAGCAGACGCCCAACAGCAATACGGACTATCGTCCGGGCACGTTGGGCGCACCCCTCGTTGGCGTCTCGGCGCGTCTGGTGAACAGCAATGGGGATCAGCTGGTCAGCTATAGTAGTGAATCCGTGCCATCCGCCGAAACCGGCAAAGATTCGCCAGAGCAGAAAGATCCGCCAAAGAGCACATTGGTGCTCAACACGGTGGTGGGCGAACTGGAAGTAGCTGGCAAGAATCTGTTTCAGCAGAAGGTGAGCGGCACGCAGCCACAGAAATCTCCTCCAGAAGAGGAACAGCAGAAGCAGCAGCAGCAGCAGCAGCAGCAGCAACAACAGGAGGCGGAGCCGCCCATCGAGAAGTATCTGAAGACGGGCGACATATGCGCCTATCGTAATGGCAGCTTTCACTTTCTGAGCAAGTCAACGGACGTATTTAATGTGGGCGGCTATAAGATTTATGGATCCGAGATCAAAAAGGCCCTCATCTCGCATCCGGGGATCAATGATGTAGCCGTTCTGGGCATACCCAATAAACTGTGGGGACATCGGTTGGGCGTCATCTGCATATTGTCACCCGATTCGGATGTCGATCTGGAAACGATCAAATCCTATTGCTATAGCCAATTGCCCGCTCACAAGCGGCCCACTGTCTTTAAGACAATCGTCGCCAAGTAATTACCAATCAATCAAGCAATCTATCCAATTCATCCATTGATCTATCGACCGAACGATCGTAAACGAAAAATTTATGTGTTTATTGTTTAAGAGAAAAAGCAAATGAAAATGAAAAAAAAAGAAGAAAAACAAAGGGAAAGGAAAAAGAGAAAACGAATTCGTTCTTTTTACAGACGATTGCAATACATTGAAACTTCTTTCCAGTGGGCTCAACAAATGTAATACAGACAACCTTGATTAAATTATAGGATATTGATACCCTTTCGTGAATATAAAAACCGGACGGATAATAACCAATTATTTATTGACGAAATTTCTGTTAACACACGCACACACAAACAGATCAATTAAAGCTTGGAATTTTATTAATGTACTCGTAGACTTTCCATATTATTCCTTACTGAAAACCTTATTTTATATGTTGTATGTTGAGCTGGGCAAATAAGTTTGAAGCCAATCCAACGAAACTTTTTGTTTAAATCATCCTTTTTCCACGCAGGCAAGTGGATTTCCAAAGAAGTGTGAAACTCATCTCCAAAATATTCTCAAAAAATTAGTCTGAAATACGTGTTTGGCACAAGCAAAAGCCATACAACCAATTTCTGACCATTTCTCACAGCTCACGATGGATTGCTGTAACTAAGGTAGGATTCCACCATGAATTGTGGAATTCGGTTTTCATTAAAACCTATATTTCATATCGAAAATAAGTACAGACTCTTATTTTTCCAAATAGAAGGTGATTCTATACATAAGATTCTAGATATAAGACAATCGAAGGAAACTTTCTTCGAATCCCCCATTTTCCACGTTGGAAAGTGGATTCTCAGTAGAGTACAAAACACGTTTTCAATGAATTTTCAAAAAAGTCTAAGAAAATTAGTTGAAATATTATCAAATGGTGAACAAAAAAAAGTTCCACAAATATATTCGGACCTTTTCACGGCTTTCGGTGGATTGCAATGAATGTGGATTCCAGTTAAATGTCCAACAAATAATAAGACAGATAAGATAATATGCTCATCTGTTTAATATAAATAAATATGGTAACATGAAATATTGCCCGATTTTGAAGACCGTCAAATATTATTCCGATGAATCGTTAAAGTTGTAGTCCACATCTTCGTTGGTGGAGCACAGAGCGGAGCTCTGGGGATTGGTGCCACTTTTGCATGCTCCAGCGGGCTGCGAGCACGACTTATAAATGGGGAAGCCAATGAAGTTGGTTGCCGCATAATTACATGCGACTAGATAAGTGTTGAAGCCGTCGAAGAGATAGTTGGAGATGGCACAGCCGACGGCGACGTTGCGTTCGTTAACCATGACCGTAAAGTGGCCAATGGCGCTATTGATGGAATTAGTTAGGGTCCATGGCTAGAGACAGGCTTTACTTACGGTCCATTGTAGTTGTCGGGATACTCGGCTAGATGACCGGCATTGATGTAATCGGCTTCCTCTGCCCAATCCGCGACAGCATCACGCAAAATGCCGGCCGCATCTCGTTTATTGGAGCTCGTGGAGCCGACGATGTAGAGATTCTGTCCGGAGTTCCTGTAACGCTGCGTATTATGACAATCGTCATGTTCCATTTGGCACTGCTTCACATTCAACTCGGCAAGACGCGCCAGCTCCGGATCCCAGCTAATTGTGGCCATGCGGCAGGCACTCACCCTGATCCGGCCGCGCCCGCTGGCCCATTTCTGGCGCAGGTTATTGTGGGCCGCGACGACCGCCTGCTGCGCCGCTTCATCCACATACAGCAGCTTGGCAGCCGCCGGACATTCGTTGGCGAATCTCTGCAAGCAAGGGTCGCTGTGTCAGCTGTGTGTTAACATGGAGCTGCCGCTAGCCAGACGCTTACCCCATCGTTTCCGCATGCAATGTGCCTCTCGCCAGCGCAGATATCTGGCTGACAATAGTCAGTCGCCAGGCTGCCAGCCGTCAGCAGGCCGAGCACTGCGATAGCTTGGATCATCAGCCAGTTGGAGCTGCATTTGGTTCTACCCGTTTCCATGGTGGGACTGTCTGTTTTCCGTTCGCCGACAGCGTTCCTTATAGCGGCCACTCGCATGGAAATCGTGAGGCATTATCGTGCTTACGAAAATAAAAAACCATGGCTCGCTGATAAGCTCAAATTCGCACGAAAACCAATTAAGTAAAGAGAGTTCGACACACAGGTGGCACAGGTACTCAAGTCAAGTTTATTAAAATTTATATGTAGCTGGAATTCATGAGCAAGTTGTAGATTTTATGAATATTACTTGACAGAAAAAGACTTTTTTCGAAAAAGGGGCTAAGGGGAAGGGTATATACGGAGTTAAGAGTACTTTTGTGAGGGGTTCTATAATTTATTTTATTTTACTAAAGATAATACCTTGCAAATAATGCATATTAGAGATACAGCCAGTAAGAAAGGGACTTTAGTTAAAATGGGGCAAAGGATTTACGAATCCAAAATATGTACTTAAGCATAAAGAACACTTAAGATTTCTTTGGGCGTGATTTTGTATTAGGGAGAATTATAGCTTTATCACATAAATGCATAAAACATCTAATCAAGGCATGCCAAATTCTATGGCTTACATGATTTCATGAGAATTGCATAGAAGGGCAACAGTTAAAGACCCGTATATTGTAGCGCAACGGAAGGTTGAGTTGGCCTGCGATTGGTATGCATTTACATGCAAAATATATTTAAAAGATCACAACTTTTCAATGTAACACATCTACTCAGCATATACCTAATTCTCTAGCTTACATGGGCTTATGAGAATTGCATAGAAAGGCAAACATTCAAGAATATTATTCATATATACGCATAAAAACTCATATATGTATAAAATAAACTCAATTTTTGAATATAGTCCATCTTATCAAACCAGCCCAAATTGTAAGACGTACATGAGCTTATGAGAATCGCATAGAAGGGCAACATTCATTCATTAGTCTGAGATAACAGGTCAGTTCTAGGGTCCATAGCCCGTCCTTATGGAACACAATTCACAAGGAACCCCTCCTTATTTTCAGTTGTTAATAAGACTAAGAATAGAGGCTTGCTATTGAGAAGATATTGTAATTATTTGAGTTTCTAGAGTGGTAATTGAAGTTTTTTTTTTGTTTAACTGATCAGAGTTAACTTTGCGTATTTGTTTTCGGTTAACATCTAGCCTGCTCTGCTTGGAACTTAAGAATTTTGACTAGTGTATGTGTCACTGGTTTTCGGACGCAAACTCAATTCGAAATTCCAAAAATTGACTGGGGTCCAGCTGGCGACCGAACCGAGTCGACGGCTGCAATAATGACGGTTACCTATTTGATACCAATATATCCGCCCGATAGCAGATTCGTACTGGATTGGGATGACAATGTGGAGGCGTCGCTGTTGCTGGCACTTGGCTTATTAGTTCTGATGCAGCTGATGCTCCTGATTTATATAGTGCTAGCCCATTTTCAGCCCTGCACACTCTATCGCCAGCAGCTTAACGAGAGCTATCGTCGGCGCTATAAGAACTTTATATTTCGCCGACTGCTGGCACAACTTGATCAGGCCCTGAGGCAGCGACCAGGTGTTGGTCAGGAGCTGAGCTCATGTCTAGAAGCGAAACGCATGGCACAGTTGGCGATACGTTTGTTCTGTCGCGACGCCACCAAGGTACTCTATCCGGAATACGAACTGGACTCATCGGCGGCCACTGATGCTTATTTTGTGCTTGACGACGAGGAGGCCGAACTGAATTCCGCAGGCTATGCCAGCGTTGATTTTGATGTTACGGATGCATTCCTAGAGAGCCTATTGTATCCGAAACGCGCTGACATCCCCAGTAGAAATAAAAGAAAGTCGTGAAACTGTTCAAACACATTATCGCTAAGTTCATTTATTTTGCTGACATCGCTGACATCGCTGAGGACTATCTGAATTACGATTTATTACCGTAAGTTTTGCTCGTTTTCTCTAGTCACTAGTCACAATACTTACTCGCTGATCTGCTTTAATCTGGATTCAATACTCCATAAATACTCGCTGAAGTTTCTACTCGCTGAAGACTTAACTCGCCAAATCACTCGCTCGCAGAACCTGACTCGCTGAGACATTTATTCGCTAAGGTATTAGCTCACTCAAGAACTTTTTCGACGAGTCCCGACTCGCTGGATTACTCACATCCTTGCTCGCTGTAGCCTAATTCGCTGGATAAATTAACTGAAGCTGACTCGCTGAGGTTAAGATTCGGAGATGCACGCATTTAAGTTGAAGTTCCTATTCGCTTAAGACTGAAAAAAATCTACTCGCTGAAGTCTTTGCCGAGCTATTGAACTGAACTTTTAAAAATTTGTATTAAATATATGTGTATATTTTGCAAACATCTCGAACTTTTCACTCGCACACAAAAACCAACTAGAAACATAACATAAAAGCATATATAATTAGCATTAATTTTTTATATTAAACATTAGCAACCTGTCGATATACTTATGTATGGACTTGTATACCTACAGTTATATACAATTTACAATACAATTTATGACAAACAAATAAAAAAAAAAAAAGCGCGAACAAAACTAGATTTGAATGGAAGGAAGCTGCACGGAACAATCGATGGAGGGGATCACTTCTTGAAACAGATCTTGAGTACGCGAATGACTGGCGCCTCGAACAGTGCGGATATGACAAAGGCCGAGCCGAAGGAGACAACAGCATTGCCCAGAAATGTGGTCAATATCATCGGATTGTTCAGATGCACGGTGCCGCTCATGTGCGATGAGCAGATGAACATGATGATCGGATGGATGAGATACGCGCAGTAGGTGAGACGCGACAGTGGCCAGAGAACGCGATAGGAGAGTATCGCATTGACGGTGGGCGCCAGGCCCCAGCAGCAGGAGAGCACAATCCAGACGAGGCCGCAGCCGAAGGCGGTGTGTCCGATGCCCACATAGAAGGCCGTGTTCACGACGCTCAGCTCGCCCGGCCAAACGCCAAAGATGACAAGGAATAATATGCCCAGACTGCAGGCCCACAGACTAAGATTGAGCCGCCTCGAGATCTGCGGCGGCGTCTTCACCCTATACAGCGCATAGCCGGCGAACATGCCTGCAGAGCGGATCGAATCGGATCAGGTCATTAGTGGTTCGTGGTTGCATGGCGGGGATTTGGTTGTGGAGGACTTACCCACTATATAGGCGCCCACACGCTGCCAGGGCTTGTCGTAGAGAAAGTCAAAGGACTCAAAGGGCAGCGCCACCTTATGGGTATACTGATGCTGGATGGAGATGATGCCCGCAATGCTCCACGAGCTGACCAGAAACACAATCAGCGTCAGAGCCACAGCCTTGAAGTATCTGTAAGTGGTAAGCTAAAGGGTTGAGAATCGTTGATAATGTCGCCCAATTGGACACTCACTTCCGGGAGAGGGCCAGCAATAGACATGCCATGCAATAGAACTGCATATCATTGGCCATATACCAGCTCCACATCATGCACATCTCGTGCTGGGGAAAGAAGTTGTTGATATAGAGTATGTTGCGCCACCAATAGATGCGGCAGGTGTTGTGCTCGATTTTGGCCGGCTGGAAAACGGACGAGTCCAGTCCCTGCCGCACGGCGAAGTCATTGAACAACACCACAAAGAGGTAGACGGGCGTGAGGCGCAAATAGCGATAGAGAAGCATCATCAGCGTGTCCAGGCAGCTGCGCTTCAGGAAGCTGCAAGGCGGCCCCGGCGGCTTGCGCTCCTGTTTCACATAGAGCAGGGTCACCAGCAACCCGCTGATGAAGAAGAACGAGTCCACGGAGAAGGTGGCATTGCCAATGATCTGGTACCAAAACGAACGCTCCGTAATAACGCGCTCGAACTGGACGTAAATAATGAATACTGTTAATAATAAAAAGAGATTGGATTACGTTCTAGGGCCTACCTTATTCTCGCCTATGGCAAACATCTGCAGATACGTGTGCACCATCATGGTCCAGAGCACCGAGAAGACGCGCAGGCCGTGCAAGCAGGATGTGTGCGTCTGCAATGGGATTCGGAGTAAGAGCCGGAGCTGGAACCACCAACTGGACAAGTTAAGCTTAAACTTACCTCCTTGGTCTTGTCTATGTTCAATATGGCCTTGGCGTTCGTTTGCAGTGCGAAGCACAGCAACAGCTGCTGGTGCAGAGCTGCAAGGATTGTGTGACAGTTTATATATCAGTTATCTATGGGGCAATACCAAGTGCAGCCCGGCTTTGCGCGGCTTACATATATTTTGATTTAATTTAACTAAACTAAAATTTCTGCCCACTTAGTTGGAATGCATGTTTCTCAAACCATTTGGATGCCAATTGGTGAGAAGCGAAAAAACCTACAAAAGCGACTTTCACTTATTTTCCACATTCGCGGGTGAAAACGTCTAAAAATGCCCTACACTTACATCCCAAAGGGTACAAACTGTAACAAATTCCTACCTCTAAGGGGCTTGCTCGATGATGATCGTCAGTCGGTCAATTAATCAATCAATCAGTCAATCAATTAACTTTATATATATTGCTTATATTGCTTAGTGTAGACACCTACCTATGGGCTGTTCGGCCTCGTAGGTGCCTGGGATGCCCGCACAGCTGCCCGTTTCCACCTGGTAGTCCGTCATCTCGGTCTTTTCCGACTGTTTGCCCGTCACGCCCACACCCACGGCCAGGGCCACGCCTACCGAGGTAGATGCTGTGCCCTCGCCAGGCATAGCCTCAGATAAATTAGACGCTGCATCCATGACATGGCGCTGCCTGTTGCCATTCATGTCCATATGCGCATCCAGGGCCGTCTCGCTGGCCACAATCCCGTTGCTGCCCAGCGGACGCATCTGGAACAGCTCAAAGGGTTTGCCATAGTAGGCGGTCTCATAGTCGCCGCCCTTGTTGGCAGCATCGCATTTGGCGCTTATCGCTGGTATCGGGGCCGCAACCAGGCGACGCTTATCGATCTTAAGCTGGCAATAGGTGGCCACAATCATCACCAGCAGCAGGGTAAGCAGAAAGCTTCTGCATGGATCAGAGAGAGAGAGAGAAAGGGAGTTGGGGCAAAGTTGATGGCCTGTGCTACTCACATGAACACCTGGAACTTTAGCTGCCGCCAGTGGCTGTAGGGGCCAGGCACGGTGCGCACGCGCAGCACCTGCAACGCCGGCTGTTGGACGCTGGCATTGTGTGCAGCCAGCATGGTCAGCATGCGGGCGTAGGGATCCAGCGAGAGTATGGCCTGGACATCGTGCGCCGAGCAGGACTTTGGTAGGCACTCGCCCAGGCTCAGCATCTGCTGCTGTGTGTGGACACTCGGTATAGTATGGCTAACGCGCATCTCGCTTGACTTACCGTTCGATTGAGGCGTGGCAGTTGCAGGGACACATCCGCCACATAGAACTCCAGCTCAAAGTGCTTGCGCTCCCCGCTGTCCGACAGCTGCCTGTTAAGCTCCAGGCAGAATTGCAGCTGACCCAGCCACTTGTCATTGCCGAACAGCAGCTGGCCACGATAGCGTCCCGATGCATCATATGCTGCAATCAAAGATCAAAGAAGCTATGTCAAGATCACCTATATACCCCTAAATATCGCTGAGGATCTGCTTAAGTTCTTAAACTGAAGAAAAACTCGGAGTGGAAAGACTTTTCTCTTTGGTGCGAATGTATGTAACAGATAGAAGCAAGCATTTCCGACATATAAACTATATATATAAAAATGTAAGGGTAACGAGATTTCTAATCGGACAAAAGATACCGATCTTAACCAAGTATGCATTTCCCATACACAGGGTGGGGCTGAGGGAAGGCTGTATAGAAGGACGTTTCATATCAGCTTGGCTCAGGGTATCTTCTGGTCGGGCACTCCCGACCAGAGCGTACTCACCTTTCTGCGCCCACTCGTAGCTGGAGTGGAGTGCGGTCAGGTATGCCTGCATTTCTAGGCCACAGCCGGTTCGCACACTGGTGCGTATCTCGGAGATTTGCCAGTAGAAGTGATCGTAGAGATTGGTCACGATCTGAAAGTAGTTGGCCGAGCCGTAGAGGCTCTCGGCCATGCTGCTGTTGGCATTGCCGGACCCATTGCTGCCCAGATAGCGGCTGATGCTGTTGATGGTGCTGCCCAGGGTCTTCAGCTGCATGTCGTCGTCGCTCTGCTTGAGCAGCTCGCGACCCTTCTTCGTGGATGGCTTGTTTCGCAGTATTTTCAAGATGTGTGTGCTGGGCGTGGTTGTGGTGCTTGTTGTTGTGGCTGCAGTTGTTGTTGTGGTCGTTGTTGTCGTTGATGTTGTGGTTGTGGAAGCTGTGGTGGGCAGCGTGTAACCAGACTCGGGCAGCGCTGATATATCCACATCAACGGCATCGGTGTCATCGGGACTTGTGGGCTTGTAGCTCAGGTTGGGTGCATTTCCATTGCTGAGCACATGCTGCTCCTCGCTGCTGAGATCTCCCTTTTTGATGACCTCATGCTCCAGATCCTCCAGATCGCCCAAATTGAAGTCGAATGTAACCGGATGCAGTTCGTACTCCTTGAGTGGATGCGGCTTAACATAATCAATGGACGGCAGCAGCTTGTCCAGCGGCAGGTAGGGCTTCTTCTTCGACGGCTTCTGCGGCGGCAGCACCTCGTGTATGTTAAGCGTTAGCGGCGGCTCCGCCAGCTCCTCCTCGGGCGTGACCTCATGCAGTATGGTTATGTTGTTTCGGCTGCTAAAACGATGCGCCGTGGAGGCCAAGGCCTTGGCCGGCGCCGGAGCCGAGCCACCAATTCCTGCTGCGGCATGCAGCTCGGATTGATTGGGAGCGGCAACAGCTGGGCTGGCGCACAGGATGACCGTCAGTAAAATGGTCCATTGTCCAACAGTTGCTTTGCTGCCGATGCCAAGCCAGAGCCTAGATGTCCTTGACATATCGTCCGGCTGCTGTTCCAACTGCTTCACCTGGTTCTTACTGCTGCTGCGCTTGGGCCTGGACTTTGGCTTGATGTCTCGTTGCAGTCGAGTTCTTTTTTCTTAATCGCTTGACTGCATTTTTTACAGATTTTTTTTTGGTTTCTCAGTTTTCACGTGTTATTCTGTTTCTGCTCCAAGTTGCGATTCTCACTTCGCGCTGTCATCGTTCACGTGGCGTGCACAATGGGCATCTAGATGTTATATATATATATGTAGATTATTGATAGAGTTCAGTGTACGTTTACCCCATATATTATTGCGCTTTATGGCCTGGCAGCCAAAGTTATGAGCCGATTTGTTGTTCGCTTTTATCTATATATATTTTTATGGTTTTAATTGTTTCTAGGCGGGCGCAGGTTGCACGGATTGCCAAAGCCTGCCGCAGCTGCTGCTTTCACAGGCAGCAAAGAGGAAAATTACAAAATTTCCTGGTTAAACTTGTTAAACGTGTTGCAAGCACCGAGCAACGCCGAGTGCTCCGTTGGCTCCGTTGGCTGTTGGCTGTTGGCCAAAGCCAAAGCCGATCGGGCCAATGCCTATGCCGAATGCTGCCTGCTGCCTGCTGTGTGAGGGGAAAAATGCTGCTGATGTCTCGAGTTAGCCTTTCTTACATAACTTCCGCATCGCGCCATCAATTCGCATTGCTGCGATGATGATGATGATGATCTTTGGCACCGCATTCGCAGTTTTCACCTGATTATGCAATTTCTATATGCTCTAAATTGATCGATCAATATTGTTGGCTACAGCCAGTCATTAGCCAATTATCGCTCTCTTAGCTTTTATGGTCTCAGTAACTGCTTTGAGAACTGGCAAATAATAAGAAATCTGGCTTGAATTAAGTTCTGCTTTACTTAGACACACAATTCCTTTCTTCTTACGATTTACTGTTACCTTAGTACCTGGCATCTCTTAAACTAACTAACAAATCCTTAGTATCCTCCCTCTCTCTCTCTCTCTCTCTCTCTCTCTCTCTCTCTCTCTCTCTCTCCTCTCTCTAATCTCTTGGAACTAGCTCCTTAACACTCTACAAAAGTGCAATCCTCTTAATTTCAACCATAGCTAAGGATTTGCAGAATAATTTGCAGAATTACTAAAAGAAAACTTAAGTCAACATAACAATATCGTATCATTCTTCAATAGGTTCTTCCGTTGGATAACTAGGAAGAATCCTTACAAAAACTGTACAGATTCTTCTTCTTTGCTTTAACATAATGTAAACCCCTATTATTAAAATAATTATTATTCTTACTAAGGCCAGCATATTAGGAAGCACTTTGTACTAGGGCACAACTTGGTGAATTGGATTCCCGCATCCAAGCACTTGCCTGGAACTGAACGCTGTTTCCTGAACACTATTCTACAGACATATAGAGGACTTTGCACTTGTTACACTTGTGTTTTTCTATGGAAAGTAAAAGGCAAGCTTATATAACCGAAAGCCTTGCTGATCTTTACTAGGCCTGTCTGTTTGTTTTCTATTCTAATTACGAAAGCAGAGCAGATATATTTTAGGAAATATTTTGAGCTTTTCCTCTTCAATTCCCTCTTGTGAGCTTATCTAACATTTCCAAAATCCCAGATTTCATATGCTCTTATCGCTAGAAAGTAAATACATCGCATAAGCATTACCATAGTGTACTCCCAAATCGAAGGTATAGCTATGGTTACGTTAGGTTCGGTTGGTAGCGATGGATCCCAAAGGAGATAGGTTTAAAGACAATGGAACAGGTGCCAAAGAGATGTGACTGTATCTAGCTTTAACAGAACTAGGTCCAAGACCTTTTTCTTCTAAATATCTTCCAAATAGTTAAATCTGTTTCTCAAGACAGTTGTAAAACTATTAATCTTCCGTTTCAAAATTGTCTTTGATCTTGAGAAAAAGCTTTTACTTTTTCCGCTTACTAAAGCAGATTGGGAATTCCGCATCTTCAAGCCTCAACAATTACAGTTCCATTGTAATTTCCTTTGCAAAACCTTAAGCCAACCGGAACCAAATCCAACTTGAATCAAAGACACCTTTATCCAGCCCCAACCACAGCCCAAGTCTAATGGAATGACATCAACTGAAGATCTGTTTGGACCTGTTAATTAATGTTGAGCCACTGAATACACTCATTGGCAGACTCATTCGCATACTGGACTCATTTGCCACATTCACATGAGTTGTGGCTGGGCCGAAGGGGAGGGAGGGGGGAGAAGCAAGCAAAGTGGTGCAACATATTGCAATTCAATTGTTTGCCAATCGTAATAGCAACAACAACAGCAACAACAACAATAAAACCCACGCAATGCCGTGGAGAGAGGTGCAATGGGTGCGCGCTGGGTGGTAATTGGAGAGGTAAACAACAATAGCAACAAACATAATAGTAAAAAAAATGGAAACAACACTTGAAAAAAAGCGGCACAAAACTGTAAAACTGGACACGACGGCCACTTTTTGGTAATTTTTGCTGACAACCGATGCTCAACCGTTGCGATGAAAGTAAAAACCGCGACTGATCAGGCGCCGCCAGAGCTGGCAGCGCTGAAAGCCAATGGACGGCCGAGGCTACTCACGAGCCGCGCCGAAGCCGAGCCGAAGCTGAGCCGAGCCAATGCAGGCAAAAGCACGCGCAGAAAATGTGTGAGGGGAGGACGGAGGCGAGCAGCGGGCAGCTGAAGACAGAGACACAAATGCAATTGCAAGTGCAAGAGTCCGCCTTTGTGTAACTGGGAGTGCGTGCGTGTAGCTGTGTGCGTGCGTGTGTGTGTGTGTGTGTGGAAAAGCGCAATAAAGCAAACAAGCAAAAGTCATAATGTGCACTAAAAACCAGGCGAATGCAATTGCCATGGAGGCCACAAGTTGGTCCATAGCTGGCTTTTTGCCCGCTATCCCAAATGAAATCGAATGTATGGGATTCAGTTACAGCAAGACAGAGTACGAGAGGGATACAGAGTGAGAGAGAGGGAGAGAGGGTGGGGGGAGCGAAACAGGCATTGCAGCGTGATAGACATGCTGCAGACGCAAAAAAACAACCAATAAGAGTGCTCTAAGCGGGAGAGCTCGACTGGTAGATGCCCTCCCTACACCTAGTGCCAAGCTACCTCTACGAGATTCCCTCCCTCCTCCCCTTTTGCCTCTTCTTCCCTCAGCCCATACTATGTATGGGAAATGCTTTCTTGGTTATCTTCGGTGCTTATGGTCCGAACATTATGAGTTATCAGTGCTTAAATGTGGCAAGCTAAAGGCTGCACCCTTAAAAAGTAGTTGATCTTTTCCAATTGGAATAGGTGTCAAAAATGTATTATAAAACCAATATACTCTCCTCAGTTGAGCGAGCATGGATATGTAAGTGCAAGCCATGAACTGAGCGCACTGACCAGCTACCAGGTGAAACGAACCAGTAGTAGCCTCCGCTTCTGCCCTGCGCTCGCCGTTGCCCCGTGATATGCAACTGGCAGAACTAGCTCGGATTCAGCAACAACAACAACAAATTGTCGCATTGCAACAAAAATGGTAACAAAAACATCACGAATTTTCGCACAGAAAAGAGTTCAGTGGCAGCCGCACAATAAAAACAACTTTGACCAGCCGCACCCTCCCAACTCTGAAGGCGAGTGAATTGCGAATGATTTGTGAATGTGCTTCAAGTCTCAAGTATTTGATTGCTAAAGCCAAAAGATCCTATTCCAAGTCTCAGCCTAAGCTCAGGTCAATGAAAGGGAATGTGCAGCTCACGTGTTAAGGAGGTCCAACTGAAATTTGCAAATGATTTCTAAATGATTCGTGAATATGTCACAAATTTCTGGCTTGTTAGGTCTTTATTATATTAAATATAAATGTGTAATATTTGTCAGCCGCAGCTCAGCTCCAATCAGGCAAAAGCTGCGATTGATTTTCGAACGTGCTGCAATCTGTAGCAAATCATTGCTGAAGCTGAAACATATTATTACATTAATAAGGCTGTATCAGTTATACTATTATTATTGATATGCAAACTTCAAGACCAGCTTCAGTTAATAAAGCGAACGAGCTGTAAATTGTTTTTAATAAAGTCGTAAATGCCATTTGCATGCCATTTGACATTATGATATTCATTTTAAATGTTGCTTCTATGCGATTCTCATGAATTCAAGTCAGCTTTACTAGTTTGCATGCCTGGATTTGAAGTGTCATATTAACTAACTATGTATGAACGTACATATCTATACATGTGTGTATGTGTGTGTGCATATGTGTTTGTATATATGTATGTATGCATGTAGATATATAGGCATGTCTGTATACTCTTTAAGCAAACGCACTTTAAGTTGACTTTTAAATACTGCCCTCCTATGCGATTCTCAGAAGCTCGAGTGGGTCTTACGGCTTTTCGTGCTTTTAGTATTATATGAACAAGCATCAGGTAACAGTCTATTCAATTTATTCTCTCTTTTACTCTATCACTCACTCTCACTTTCTCCGCTTTTGTCTTTTTAGGGTAGTGGATAATTCCCCTTCCAGCTAATAGATGACAATAAATTCATTTATCGTTTGTGTCTGTGAACTTTTGGGTAAGTACTTGTTTCCTTTAAAATTTATATAAAAATAACTATAGAATATTTAAACTTAATTTTAAGCCCTGTTAGTGGATACGAGTGATCTGCAATGAGTTGCAACTGTGCAGCAAATGTTAGTCATAAAATAGTTTGAAAATATTACTATGCCCAACGCCCCATGCTCAAATCAAACGATGGTGTTGCATGCGAGTAGAACCTTGAATATTGACGGGTTAAGAGCGCGTGAAAAACTTGTTCATGTATTTGCAGAAGTTTTTGCAGCGAATGTGCATTGGACTTGGATTCAGAATCCGAATAAGATACAGATACAGATACATTTTCAGATACAGATACAGGTGTAGGTGCAAATGCAGATACAGGTACAGATACAGATACAGATATGGATAGAGATACAGACACAGATACAGATTCGGCTACAGATACCAATACAGATAAAGATACATTTGCAGATGCAGATACAGATACATATGCCGATACAGATGCAGATACAGATACAAATACAGAATTAGATACAGATTCAGATACAGATATAGGTACAGATACAGATATAGATGCAGATAAAGATAAGCATATAGATATATTTACAGATACAGACTTTGCCATGGCCATAAACCATGGCCTCGTAGAGTTCAAATCCGTTCAGGATAGGCCCAAGCAAAATCTGGCTAGAGTAGCAAAAAGTAAATATTTAAAGAAAGCGACTTGCTTGTGGGCAAACACGCGTGGCAAGCACTGCCAGGGGCAAAGCAGGCAGTGGGGTGGGACGGTGCGGACAAATTATATGCTACACTCAGAGAAAAACATAATAATGACAAATCAAAACTTTTCTTGAACAAACCGAAACTCATTTTCGGCCGGATTTTGGCCAAACCCCAACAAAATGGTTTGGCCTTGATTCTGACAATGAGTTGAGCTTAAAAGGTTCTAAGTTTTTTCTCTGAGTGTAGCCTTGTAGCTAGCAGCCCTATGGCTCACGCCTCTGCTTGATGTGGCACGAGGCACAGCCAGGCTGCCGTTGCTTATTTTATTTTGTGGCAAGCGCCGCCGTTTCGGTGACTTGGCACAACGGGCGACGGGGCAAGTGATAGTTGTTCGTCGTCGTGAAGTGAGTGTGCCAGCGCCAAAGTGTGCGTGTGTGTGCGCGTGTGTGTGTGAGTGTACGTTGAAGTGTGTGCTGAGTGTTGGCTAACCAGCATTGTGATGCAATTCGGCACTCAGCGATTACGCTAGCCAGCCTGGTAGCCAGTTAGCCAGTTAGCCGGTTGTTGGCCAAATAGCCAGCCATAGCCAGTTGGCCAGGCGCTGCTGGCTGGGAACAATGCGCAAATGTTGGCTCCATTGCCGATTGCCCCAATGCGCAGACGACATGCATTCCGCTGGGCACTTCAGCTGCTGCCACTTCGGCTGGCCGCCCAGTTGAGCGATTGTCAGCCAAATGCACTCGTAGATGACATGCAACTGCATTTTGAAATGTTTTTTGTGGCAGCGGCAGCGTTTGTCAAGTGCTTCGCACTTGACGAGCGCCACTCAAATATTCACGTATAATTCATGTGCCTTTTGTTTGTTTAACAAAAAACATAGCATACTTTTCAGCTGCGGGTTAAAGCAAATCTCCAACAGACTTTCAGGCGGAGCTATTGGTAGTTGTTTGTTTTGTTGTGCGCTTTTGTGAGCTACTTTTGGATTGCTTAATATCATTTAAGTACATTTTAAGTGTGCTCTGGTTGGGCTTGCTCGACTAGGAGATACCCTGTGCCCTAACACCGATCTTGTGAAAACAAGCTGTGCACTTTTGTAGAACTTTAATATGTATCGCAAATTGCTTATGGTTTAATCTTTATGATCTGCCCTTACCTGACCAAAGCGTAAGGCTAATTGATTGAGAAACCGCTTCCCAGAAAGTCAAAGTGACTTTGCGGCTAGCATGGCCTGCCTTGATCTTAGTTGTTCAAGTCAAGAATCTTGAAAGGAAGGAAGTCTAGGTACTCTAGGTTACTTTGAGCTGGCTCAGCCCGCATTGTTCTATGTTAAAATGTTCAAAGGACGCTCTGCTGCTTGAAAACTATTCTACAGTGACGCCCAAAAGTAGACTTTCTGTTCTGCCTGTAAAGAAGTCGATGTGGTATTCTCATCAGTTGAAGGCAAACGACCAGAAATGCAATTGGGTTCCTTATGCTCAGCCTATCAAATGCGCAAAGGCGGATGTCTTTCCGGTAGTTTATATTGCAAATTGAAAAAAATTCTAAAAATGTCTGTGTGTTTGTGTGTGTGTTGGTTGTGGCCACACTTTGATGTCGAACAGCGGGCGCAGGCGAATTATGATCGCTTTAGCGCCTAACGACTAACGGTACACGGGCCATTAGCAATGCGGCGAGGGCAATCATCATCAGGCCAAAACATACGCAAAACTACTTACACATCATCTAACCGCCAGTCGGCGGCGAGGGCGGGGTGTACCCGCGAGTGCTCGCAAATGAACTGCGAAAATAATCAAGAATCTTAATGACAAGAATTTTTGATTCCATCAAGTTGAATTTGCGGCAGTTGACCCAGAAGCAGCCCGCGCAACAATGGCTCTTAATATATTTATGGTCGGGGTTAGCAGGTCAATGGCCAATGAGGTAGCTAACCCCCCTCCCAGAAGCTGTGCAATTAACTGTAATACAACTTGCACTTTGCGATGAAAATTTACTAAATTTTTGGATGTATATTTGAGTATGGGTAATATTTCGACAGTTCCCACTTTCCTTTTCAAGCTGCACTTTTTCTACATTTATGAGACAAGTTTTTGTTGACAGACTGATTGAATTCTCCGAAAACGTTTTTGACCACTTTCAGAAGCACCCTCAGGAAGCTTCTGCTTCAGAAGCTAACAAATTCCACTTACACTGTCGAAAAATGGGCGGAAAACTGACCAATGAAATGGTAAAAAGAAAGAAGAAAGAATCTTTAATGTCTGCCACATGAAATCTGTAATCAGGCGCATTTTCAAATATCCTAAATAGGTCAAAATATCCTTTATATACATAGGTCAAAATATCCCATCCCCATAACTCAGTCAAAACCCATCCGATTTCAACGAGGCTTCGCTTTTTGTTTATGGTTTGGCCCCTAGATCAATTTGTCAGCTAAATCTGACAACATCATTCTTGATACCCTCAAATACCCTATATAGACATAGGTCAACAAATCCCAACTCCATAACTCGGTCCAAGCTCAAACGATTTTCATAAGGTTTGGCTTCTTGTTCTTGGTTCGGCCTCTTTTCAATTCTACTCTCTAGTTCTCGGTCAAAATTCATGTAAAAATTGTTCTCTTAAATAACGCTAATATTTATATGTATATTTATTTGATTTTGGCCAAGCATATTTGTTCCCAGTGGCATCTGTGTACATCAGAGCCAAGAACGGCGACACGAATCGATAGGAAGCCGCATGGAACGATGCAATCGTGTGCTGTGATCATGTCCAGCCCGTGTGTGTCTGTGCTCACAATGGCCATTTGCATTTTGGCCAAGCCGCGCAGGGCCAACAAACAAAAAAACAAACAAACAAGTACTCGTACTCGTACTCGTACTCGTACTTGGGCTTGGGCCCAGGCAATCGCAATCGCAGCATTTCAACTTTTCAGCTGATGTAAAAGGTCAATTCGTCAATGGGAAAAGAATTGGGAAAAACTATTTTTTGTTCTTTCTGTTGGCTTTTATGGTAACATAACGGTTCTATTCTTGTTCCTTGACCAGAAATGCACATGAGTTCGTTTGTGGGCTTTTTCATACCCTCTACCCATTGAATATGTCCAAAATACGGGTATAATGTTTTGCGCAAGTGTATGCAACGAGCAGAAGAAGACATCTCCTTTCCCATCAAGTGTTTGATTATTCCTGAGCAGGATGACGAGATAAGTTTCTCTGTCTGACCGTCTGACAGACTGTCTGTAAGCTCTATATTAACCGTAAAAGCATATATAGATATATATATGGATATTCGTCTGGAGACGAGGTTTCCTTAAGTCAAATGAGCTTAACAAGCTTAGTTATAGAATCTCGTTAGGTATATATAGATTAGAAGGGATTGATTATTGAAGAGATATAGACTTGGGATATACATATCCTTTTGTATACCATACGAGATCCCTGCAAATTTCATAGGGATCGGTTATAAACAACGAAGTTAATCAAGACTGATTTTCCCATTAATAAAGAGTAGAAGAAGTGAGTAGCTTGCGGCGTTCTAGGCAGCTAGAAGGCTTGGCTCGAAAGCTTGTAGCTGCACTTAGGGTATCTGGAGGTCGTGCATTCTCGCCTGGAGCACTCTTACTTGTTAGGTTTTGTGGCTCGTTTAACGAGCAACGGCAGTTGGCTCAGATACAGCAATTTGTAGCTATGGATTGTCCCTACGGTTCTTTGGATACCACCAGCCACAATTAGTGGCAATTGAAAACGATGCGAAGATGATCGCTTGCGACACACGTGTTCGTTCCACACACACATACATAAACACACTTCTCTGGCTGTCATAAAGCTGTTCCGGTTAGTGGCTAACTGACCTTATCGAATGGACGGCTGTCCGTATACCCTATGCGGAAAGTGTCTTGAATATGTCACGAAGTGTGATCAGGTGACATGTAGTCTATATGTCTAAGACGAAAAGATCGAGCTTCGCGAGTTGTTTAGTTGTTCGTTATCCCACAGCTAATTGTTATGTTTTTCAATTTCTAATTGATTTTCCAATCGATTCTGCAGCGAACTGCTTCTCATTTATAATTGTGCCTACCTTGGCCATAAGACTTGACCAATCGTTGCTTTTTGTAGATACAACGTTTTTTTCTAACCGATTATGAGCTCTGGTTTTTCTGGCTTGCAGATTTCGCTCGGGCATTTAACTTTTACTTTCTCCTTAAGTACTTAAATGTAGCTTGAGCCAAATAACAAATGACGTCTGCAGAACCTTTAACGTGTGCGTTCCTCTAACCCACATTTGAGATTTAAGGTTTTATTTCTCTTGATATTTTTGAAAGAATTTTGAGCACTTCATTTCCGAAAAGCTGATTTCATTTTCAACAAAAAGCCAACAATTTGGCAGCTGATTGCTCTCGGCGGCGACGGCGGCCAACTGCCCCCATCATCATCATTTTGGGGCAATCGGCATAGATCTCGTCAGGCTGCCAACTATCCACATGACTGCGTACATAATGTGATCGTATTCTTGGTGGGAAACGATGCTTTTTTCTTTTTTCTGTCGAGAATGTGGGCAACTGGCAGATTAATATCGGCTACCTACAAACGGCTCTTTACGATTTGTGGGTCATTAGAACAACTGAATTCTCTAAACGCTCTTTAATTTATATAATTATGCCCCGGCCACAGCATTTTGATGTTTCAATTTCAATCATGCCAAATGGAAAGCCCCCAACAGCAGCAGCAGCCCACTAAATGCAACCCAAGGCTGTGTGTTGCGATCTCAATCTACAGCTCTCTCTCTCCCCCCTCTCCCTCTCTCTCTCTCTTTTACTATCCATTGCGAATTGGTTAGCGCAAATAAGCTTCGGGACATTCAACTCTGATGAGGTTCAAATGGGAAAATTCCCGCAAAGTTTTTTGTTTAACAAATGCTTAAGCATTAAAATGCCAAAGTACACTGATCGCAATTGGATTCTACTTATGGGAATCGGCTTGGTTCTGGTGAACATAATTAAAAGTCTAGAAAGTGCATTTTATATAAATCCGAATGGCTTACCTGTTCAATCAAGCAGGAGTCGTCAGTCGTGAGTGCCAGACTAGGAGATACCCAGCATCCAGATTCAGATCCAGATCTTCTTCTCTCTCTATCTCTCTCTCTCTCAGTCTTGAATAACTTGGCCTCTTATAATCCGATCTCTATGAAATTATCAGGGATTAAATATGGCATACTTCAGTGTGCATATATGGACAGAAAGTGGGAAAAGCTCGTTGTGCGTTAGGTATTCGTTATAGAAGAATATAACTCAAATCTCTCTAGCTCTTGTTCTTGTTCCCGAGTTCATCGTTCTAATGAAATGTAAATAATTGAATTATATTTTAATAAGAATATCAAACTAGTTGAAATTGTAAAAATAGCCAAGAGAATAGCGATAAAATAAGAACAAGATTAACAATTAACTTGGCAATCTTTCATGTTAACAACTTCTCAATTATGTGTCTGAGAGTGAGAGATGGGGAGAGAGGGAGAGGGGGAGAGGGAGAGGGGGAGAGAGAGGGAGAGTTGTAAAGTGTATAAACAGAAATAATAATTTAATTAAAGATCTGCTCCGATCAGCGATCCCTAGACTTTCGATGCTCCGTTTGAGGTTTTCGGACTCGTGTGTGTTTATGTTTTTCTTTCGGTTCTGGTTTTATGGGTTCTTCTGCCGGCAGCACGCCATTTATCTTTGACCTTTTTATTATTTGTTTTTATTTTTTGTTCAGTTTTTGTTGTTTTTGGTGTGTGTTTTGGTATTGTGGCTAAATGGGTCATTCGTCAAGGTAACTTTCATTTAGACTGGAAAACTCAGCGAACGTGGAGCACTTAATCATAATTTCATTCTCTCGCTTTGCTACGTTTTGTTCTTGTCATTGTTTGCCGTTTTTCTACGGGTGGTTAAAACGATGAATTCACTAACAAGCCTCCCCGAGGAGAGACAATGAAATGCGGCTAACTAATTGGATCGCAGCTACATCTTTGCCTCGGCTCATGATGATCGAGCTGGAGCAGCTGGGCTGGGCTTGGTTTCGGCTTTTGGGCTTTTGGGGTCGGGGCTCGGGGCTCGGGGAAAGGCATTTTTCTTTTATTTCTATTTTCATTTACGTTTTTGTTTTTGGTGGGCATATGCCAACTGGTGACTGACTGGGCGTCCGAGCGTGGCCCATCTTGTCAAAGGATGTGGAGCTGCCAGTTAACAACGGTAAATTGAGGCTGGCACCTTTTGGCCGGCGGCCCATTAGCCAGCCAAATGCCCAACAGGGTCAATGCTAATTTCAACCTTTTGACAACTCAACCAGCTTTGAGCCCCCTCCCTCTCCCCTTTCTCCTCTCCTACTCACACACACACTCACACTCAACGCGATGATGAGTGTGGAAATTGCGAGTCAAGCGCTTGCTGTGACTGCAGGCCATTCATTCTTGGCCGGCGAATCACTTTCTTGGCTTTAAGATTGTAATTTGGCTTAATTGAATATTCGTGCTGGTCAAAGCAAAACGATGCGACGCCTCATCCCCACATTCATTCCGCAACAGCCATCCGCGGCCAGCTCTAATGAGCCTTGCTGCCTAGCCACATCCGTCGCCGGTCGGTCGGTGGTGCGATTGTTCGGTGGTGCGGTTGTTCGGTGGTGCTGCTTTGCTTAGCTTTCGTAGCCGATCATTATTAAATCTGCAATCCCGCCAGCTCTTGCATTTCACCAATTCATTTCAATTACTTAATTTTAATGATTCGGCAAAATGCTAAAAATAACCAAATATGCCAAAGCAAAAATAAAAAACGGTTGCAAAATGTTTTCACTTCTTAAATGATTTCTGCTTAGTTTGGCCATACGAAAGATCTGTGCGCCAAGTCGAAAGGCAATCTAATTTTGGCTTATAATTTCTATCATAATTATGAATTGCTGCGCCCGTTGCATACCCTGTAAAAGGCAACTCTTAGGGCTTTCGCTAAGATTACATTCTAGTTCATGTGAGATAAAGAGGAAGGGACGCATATCCAACTCCATACGGTATATATACTTAGCTCCTTCTATATGAAGCTGTCTCTCTAGATAATTTCAAACTTGAACTATATAAAGAACTCGAATCAGAGTCAAATATACCAGACTTGGCCTTCTCGGAAGGCTTGGGAATATTTCACTTCTTGGATCTCTCTTGATTCCTCTCAAAATAATTCCAATAGGTGAAGCCTTGCACTTTGACTGACTGCATTTCCAGTGCATAATGTGCGACTTAAGGGAAAGAAGAAGAAGCCCAGCGACCAGTCAAAGGAAAGAAGAAGAAGCCCAGTCAGTGCTTAGAAGGAAGCTAAAATGCTTGCAACGGCAGCTTGGTCCTGGGTATGCCTAGACGGGCACTCCCGACTATAAGCTCTTATATTTGTTTTACACTTTTGCTGATTGGCTCTATTCAGAATATGGCTAATTATTGGATCGTCTTTACGTCTACCTGGCTTGCGAATTGATCAATAAAGCAGAGCTTGTAAATGGGTGTCTTCAGTTGCGTTAAGGAGGAGCAGCTCATCTGCAAGCCAAGTGCGAATGGGGCAGGAAATTGCCGCCCATCGATGAAGCTTGGCTGCCCGCAGCCAATGCCGAGTGCGTGGGCTGAGCCCTGGATATGCTGTTGTTGTTGTGTTTATTGTTGATGCAGTGATTCAGCATTTGAGGCGTTTGTTAGCTGATTGTGGTTGGCGTCTTTCGTCACGCCGCCAGCGCCTGCTGAAGTCCCAGTCAACATGTTAATCATTTCGCGCGTCAAGCGCTGTCAAATAGCTGAGCTGCCTGTTCGCCCAGGCCCAGGCCCAGGCACAGGCTCATGCGCACACTCCCCGATACGGATGCAGAGCCAGGCCCCAGCCCAGATCTAGTTGGCCAAGCCCAGCAACGAGAGTGCGCCGCGGGCGCTTGTTACAAATTTTGATGGACGTCTTGGGCCCAGAATTGATTGGCTTTAATGGTAATGGCAAATGCCGTGGCCACCAGATGAAGATGGTGCAGCAGGTCCCTATGGAAGTGCGTGTGGAGTGTGGAGTGTGAGCCTCGCCGGCTGACAGCATCCGAAACAATCAAATGCATTTGGATGGGCAGGCAATTTGCCTCACAGTAGTCCACCAGATCACAGATGATGTTGATGACCATGATTGAGTTGCAGTTGCAGTCGCCGTCGCCGTCACAGTTGCTGAGAGATGATTCCTTTTGGGGTCAAGTTCAAGGCCAAGTTCAAAATTGTTGACACTTTGACAAGCTCCACTCAAATAGCGATGCCCCATAAAAAAAGAGGGTCAGAAGAGACAACAACAATAAGCGATGCCCATCAAAATCAGAAATAACTAGTTAGAATGTTGTAGGCCGGAACTAACGACTGCCAGATACTCTGTCCTCAAACCTTAAGCGCACATCTAATGCATCTCATGAAGATAGGACTGCAAATGTCGAAGTTATTTAAGAACCCATTTGCCGAAGTGCAGGGAAACGGGAAGAAGAAGAAGAAGCGCGCGGCGTAAGGAGCTCATCAAACAAGTCTTAAGCCTTAATCTTTGTTACAGGCCAAGACATACGTACATATATAGACAGGCATTACATTCACCCAACAAACCCCCTTCTCCCATCAAGACTTGACAAACAGTCAAGCAAACCCATATACCTCATTTCCCGTTGGGGTACAGGGTATGCAAAGTGTTCGGGATGGATATCAACTCAGACCAATATACACATTCTTCTATTGGAAACAGGGTGCAACTTTTTCCCAGCAGCTGTCATGGCTTATGACTATGATTATGACCATGATTATATATATATATGTATATATATAAAATATATATCTATGTGTATGTGCAGGTGTATATAGTTATGATGACTGCGCTCAACTGACTTTGATGAAGGATGCCCAAATGCCACAAAATGCAATTTCTTTTGTTTGCCGTTGTTGTTGTTGTTGTTGTTGTTGGCATAACGAGCATTTTTATGGGTCGACATGGTCAGGTTTTCTCTCTCTCCCACATGCTGGTCAGAGATGTGGCTGCCGCTGACGTCTTGTGATGTCGTCAATGTCCATTTCCTGGGCCACTCACAGAGACCGCAATCTGTTGCGTTTATCTATGTCTTGGGCCAGGTTTCTACCGCTTGGGTGTGTGTCTGTCTGTCAGTGTGTGTGTATGTGTGTGTGTGTTTGTGTTTGTGTGTGCGTGAATGTTTCTGCATAATTTGCAAAATTATGGGAATCGAAATTCAAGTGCGCCAGAGCCAACCGTCTGCAAATGCCAGTTAACCAGTGAAGCCGCAACGTCGCATCGCCAGCCTCCCCCCTCCCCCCCAGCACCTGGCACCCCTTCCGCACGCCCCTTTTGCCGTCTGACCCGCAGGCGGAATGGCAATGTCTAGCGACTCCTACTCTAGGGTAAACACGATTGCCCAGCCAACTTGATCTGCGGTTTTAGACTTTCACAAACGGCCAACAACTGGCAACTGGCAACTGGCAACTGGCTAAAGAATTTACTTGCAACGCAGTTGCTGCTACCAATGACAATGAGCCGCACAGAATGCTCATCATGAGATTGTTGTTGTTGTTGTTGCCATTTTATGCTTCATTAGGCCAAAAATTATATCGTGGCATCAAAAGCCTCACTGCCAGCCAAGTGACAGACAAGCAACAGCCACTCTGCAGCTAAACTGGCAACTAAATGACCCAAGAAGCAGCAGCAACAACTACAAGAATGTTCGCTGGAGAGGGGCGCGTGGGGGCACAATTGAAAAATGGTATGGGGGATGAGGGTACTAAGGGGGTGCCTGCTGCACTGAACTGGGCGCTGGCAGCTTAATGCTTAGATTTTAACTTCAACAATTTGGCCAGCTCCATCAACAACATCATCAACGGCTCCCCGCAGCACTCCTTCGCCCCCGCCCGGCTCCAAGTGTGACTCTTCTGCGGGAGGTTTTCAATTTTAAAATTGATGAGCTTGCTGATGGAAATCTGTCCAGCCGTTGTCCAGGTGTTAACGCCGCATGCAACAACAAATTAATCACAGAAGAAGGAAAAAAAATAGACAGAGAAAAAAAAATATACTTTCGAGATTTTCTTTTATAGAGTCAAGCAGCTAATTGTAAAATTCCTCAGCATACAAACAGAAAAGCCCGGAAAACCAAAAGAAAATTGCAAATATTTCAATTAAGTTTTCAACTTAAAATCAAAATAACTAAATCAATTTATGCAAAAGATGTCTAAAAAACAATATACAATTATAATAAGTAATAATAATAATCATAGCTGCATATATTTTGTGTGCCAAGTCGAAGTTTTCGTATATTTTCAAAAATTTCCCACTTTGCCATTCACATGTAAACGTTGACATCTCGAAAATGTGTTGAATGACCCTGCTTCCACATGTGCATTTCTCCCATAAATCAATGTCTCATTCTGAATGTGTGTGTGTGTGTGTGCGTGTGTGTGTGCGGGCATGGAACGCGTTTGTTAAATTGTCATTCACATGTTTACGCTGTCAATGTTAGAATGTATTTAATGACGTTAATTCCATTGGTATGCACACATTTTTCCCATTGATGCATGTGTCATTCCAATTGAATTTATTAGTTGTTGTCTCATTGGTAATTTGTCAATCAAATGTAAGCGCTGGCATTTCATCAACATCATTCGAATGACTTGAATGTTGTGCAGTGGAACTCTGTTATGTTAAAAAACGAGAACTTTGCAGTACAGGGTATTAAAGGCTGCGATTTGCTGCTCTTTGGTCTTAACTTGACTTGCCTTTGGTTATCTTCGCCCGCAGAGCATCTTGGAATGCCTTGGCCTGGGCCAAACCGCCCGCACCCGTGCACCCGCATGGTTAGAGCCGAGTCATCCACGTAGCTGGCAGCTGTGCTCTGCTCTGCTTTGCCATGGACTGTGGTAATCTATGTAGATCTTGTAGAATGTTCACGCGCTCTGCTCTGGCGTGTAGCTGGTCGGGTAGCTGCCGCGATAGAGCTGCTAAAGATTCGATCGTTTGCAAATGAAGCCAGAAAAGAAGAAGTCTTGTAACTATGAGTGCATACACTAAACGCCTCTGGCTGCAGTCTGGCTGACTGACTAACTGACTGCGTGGCTGACTGAGCGACTGAGCGACTGACTGACTGACTGACTGATGGACAGATTGATGCACTGATTCAAGTGTGAGCACAATCGCTGTCGGAATCGCAATGCTCGCCGCCTGTCAGCGAACATCAGCGAAGCGACAAATGAGCAAACGAGACGAGAAATGCGGACGAGCAAACATGCTGCAGATCAACTTGGATGGAAATGGGTTTACTTCGGCTGCGCCATGGTATGGGATGGGAACCACAGCACAACCTGCGCACTCCGTTGCCCCCAAACAGCAACAAATCGGATTGGAATCTATCGCAAAAATGGAACCGCAGTTGCCTGACTCTGTGCCGCTCAAGTGGCACCGAGGCTCGTCCACGCTCGAGTGTGCAACATGATTTTCCAAAGCACCAGCCGAGTGCCAAGTGCCAAGTGCCGAGTTGCCTTCTTCAAGTACTTCATGTACTTATCGCACATATTTCAATTTTATTCCATATCCGCATTTAGCAGAACTGCAGCAGAATGCACCAATGCAAATTATTGGAAAGTTCATCAAACCCAACGACCTACTGGACCTACGTCTCCAGAGTTCCATCAGAGAAATGATAAGCTACATATGTGTATTGATAATCAAAAATTTGTTTTATTAACTTAGTTATTTCCATGCTGATAAATTATAGAAAGTTTTATTTTTTTCCTCGATCAAATCTCTTTAACTTAGAACTTGGCGAAATTAGAATTGATGGAAAATATGAACTGCAATGTTAGGTTCGTAAGATATCATGGCTCCAATTTCCGATGTATACGCATATGGATGTATGTATGTATGGATGACTGTGTGTGTGTGTGTGTGTTTGTATGTATGAATGTATGGATGTATGGATGTATGGAGGTATGAATGTATGTATGTATGTATGTTTGTATACATGCAAGTAAAGATGGATGAATGTGTGTGTGTGTGTGTGTGTGTGTGTGTGTGTGTGTGTGTGTGTGTGTGTGTGTGTGTGTGTGTGTGTGTGTGTGTGTGTGTGTGTGTGTGTGTGTGTGTGTGTGTGTGTGTGTGTGTGTGTGTGTGTGTGTGTGTGTGTATGTGTGTGTATGTGTGTGTGTGTGTGTGTGTGTGTATGTATGTGTGTATGGATATATGTGTGTATTTGTGTGTGTGTATGTATTAATGTATGTATGTATGTATGTATATATGTATGTATGTATGTATGTATGCATGTTTTTATGTATGCATGCATATACGCAAGTTTGTATGTATGTTTCCATATGTACATATGTATATGCTTGTTTGCATGTTTGACTGTGTGTATGTATATATGTATGTATGTGTGTTTGAATGAGTGTATGTAAGCATGGATGTATGCATGCATGAATATATGATTGCTTGCGTGTCAGTATGCATAAATGTTATTATGTATGTATGTATACATGTTTGTCTGCCTGTAATGAGTGTGTGTGTACATGAGTGTGTGTATGTATGTATGCTTGCAAGTATGAGTCAATGTATGTATGACAAGTCATATATGTATGTATGTAAGTAAATTTGTAAGTTTGCAGGCCATTATGTATGTATGAGAGTGTGTGTGTGTGGTAAGGGTGTGTCTATGTATATATGTACACTTGTATGTATGTATGTCCTCCTATACCAAAAGCAACTCAAACTTACCTCCTGCTACGCTGCCATATTAATAAGTACGAATATCCTAACATAGTGCTCTACTCTGCGATTCTCATAAATTCAAGTAAGCCTGGCTGGTTTTCATGCCTTGAATAGTAGTGTTCCATTAAGAAGTGATATTGGCAGCCTATTAAATTATATCTCAGGTGAGACTCGCACTCTAATTAACTCTCTTGCACTCTACTGCTCTCTCTCTCTCTCTCTCTCTCTCTCTCTCTCTCTCTCTTTCTCTCTCTCTCTTTCTCTCTTTCTCTATCCCTCTCTCTCTTACTTTTGCTTGCTCTTACTCTAATTCTCTTTCTGCTTGTGTCTTTCCAGTGATGTGAACAAGTCTAGCTTCAACTAATGGATGGCCATAAAATTAATCGTGAGCATATATGTGAGATTTTGGGTAAGTAGATATTTCCATATAAATTAACAGACAATTAAGAATATATGTCATGGTACTTAAGATCTGAGCAAGAGTTATGGCTGATCTGGCTGATCGATGCAGTTTTCATTAATTATTGAAACTAGAGAAAAATGATAACAAAGTTGAAGCAAGCGAATTGAATTAATGAATGAAAATGTGTATGAGATAAGATTGAATCCAATGTAGGTCTCAAAGTGTTCAAAGAATGATACAGTAGTTGCGCTTATTTCAGATTGTCTGAGTTCGTATTGTCAGTGCGACTCGCTCCGTTAAAATAAGCAAGAGTTAAGTGCTCTCTAGTATTAACTATTTGCGATGTATTTATGCCAGATGTAGGTCGTGGGCCTCGCGTGTGTTGTGGCAGCTGCCGCTGCTTAATATGAGTCGCATCATGAATGATGCACGAGTGCCACAGTTAACGGTTCACCTAAGGCACTTGAAAGAGCGGGCTGCGAGTTGCCCTCGAGTACCTGTGACTGGGGTTGCATAAGGAAACATTTACGTGTTGTTTGGCCTCTAGCTAACTATTTAGAATGATTTCATCAGAGCTGGGCACCAAATCAGCGCATCAACCTAACAATCACAATTACAATCAGAATCAGAATCAACGACAACGTCGTTTGTCACGCCTGCGCCCCACTCTCTCCCTCTGTCCCTCTATCCCTCTATCCCTCCCTCTCCCACTCGTACTGACTATCTCACTCTTACTGGCTACTCGAGCTATGTCTCTGGCCTGGGCTTATGTCATTTGCTTGTTGCTGTTGTGCTCCATTTCTGTCACGCTTGAAGACTGCAATTGAGCCAATTGACTCCTCCAACTGTAGTTGCGGTTGAAGATGCTCTCAAGCCTCTGCGTCGGCGGCTACACTCAGAAAAATAATTGGTTCGAAAAGCTTCAAATAGCCAAAATCTATTATTTAGCACTTAAGATCTGTGAAACATCTCTCAAATTAACATTCCCAAAGATTTGCGAAAATGGACTTGAAGCAGCATACAATTTAAATATTTTCCACATTTTCACCCAGAGGGGTGGATTCCGCGGAAAGTGTGAAAGCACCGTTGCGAGTGAAATAAAGTTATGAAGATAACCTTAGCAAAAATTTCAGCTTCGCAGTTTTGGCGGCTTGACCCAGGCATTGTTCTTCAATCAATCAGTCAGGATTGGCATCAGATGATGGATTGCATATAGAATTGTGAGGAAGAAATGGCTTTTGATAGCGAAAAAAACGCTATTAGTTAATAGTAGCTATATTTTGGCCAAACATTTCTTTCTCTGAGTGTACTGTCTGCTGTCCTCACTCGCCCATCTTCAGTCTGCAAAGGGGGCGTGTGAAGATTAGAATTGATCTGGAAAACTAAGCACAACGAGCTCCACGTAGAGTAGAATAAGTCCAATATCAAAACGAGAACGAGACCGAGAACGACAAACGGCGACAACAATGGCGCGGGCGGCGCTCCAGGAAAATGACTAATTATGCAGCAGGCGGACAGCCGCTGGAGCGGGGCAGGTGGCGGGCGGCGGGCGGCTGGCGGAAGGCGGAGCTGCCAGCAACCACATTAGCGGCAACGGGGCGCGCTTTGCGTTGGTAGCGGTGAATGGTAATTGCGAACCGTTATAATGCGAGAGCGCGCATAATAAGAGCAAATGGAGACGGTCATGAAGTGGGGCTCAACGGCGGCCGTCGAGCCGACGGGCGGACGGAAAGTGGGGGGAAGTGAGGGGAACCGCTTGTCAACGGGCAGGTTCGCAGTGGCAGCTGCCCTAACGCGCACATTTGCTCCAATTTCGCGAGGCAAATGTGACACTCGTTCACGCGCACTGAAGCCAACACACACAGGCACACACACACACAGTCCCACACATACACACATACATAGCAAGTGCATTTGCCTAGGCCCCAGATCAGGCATTGATGTAATGATGATGAGGACGGCGACGGCGACAGCGTTGACCTAGTTGCGTGTTAGCCGCAAACCTTTGTGCCGCCTGCTGCATCCAGGCTGTGGATATGTTGGCTGCAACGCGCGCATCTTTTGTTGCACATAACTGTGTCAGTGGTGGATGCCAAAGTGGTGTCGATTCCACACAATGCGCCCATTGCGCTGCCACATACAATGCCAAACGTTGCACTGGCATAGTTGCAACTAATGCCGCTTGCCGCTTGCCGCAAAAGGTGTCGCAGACATTTGCCATATTTGGTTACCACACAGCCAGGCAACCGTGCAACTTGGTGTTGCAATTGAACTTGTCGTTGCCCCAAGCGCTGCATTTGACTGCATTCGAATATGGACAAATTGCAGGAACTAACCCATTTCGGTGCCTTGACAATGTTTAATGATTCGCCTCCCTTATTGGCCCAGCGCTCGCCCCCACGCCCGTCCCCCAAATCCACATGCTGCATGATTGATGGGGCCAGCTGTCGAGATATTGTACCTATTTCTAAGCACTTAACTCTTTTTTGGCTAATACCAAATCTGGTAATGCAAATCCTGGAACAAAACCCATCACGCCATTTCCTATTCTAGAAATAAGCTCAGCCTAAGGAAAAGGTAGCTAATGCCTTAAGGGCACAGCTGATAAAACAAGGCAAATATCTTTAGGTTCAGTCCTTATCCAAACTCTGAGCTTTTATTCTCACATATTGGGTAATTTGTGAATCACACTTGAACGTTGTCATTCGAAGAATGTGTTGAATGATGTTGCAAAGACACGTTATTTTTTCTTCTGAAAATGAAAACTTCATTCCGAAGATATATGTATTTGTCTTAATGCAGCCATTCTGAAACTTGAATCCCTATGAACACCATTAGCTCTCTCTCTCTCTCTCTCTTTCTCTCTCCTTCGCTCTAAGGTATTCATGAAATGCCATTCACATGTCAACGTAATCTGCAACATTTTCTCATACATACATATGTGTCTTAATGTTGAAAAATGCATTCCATGACAATGTAGCCTTAGTTATGCCATTCAAATTTTTGTAATGGACCGAAAGTTAAGGGCCTTTAAGATCAATTTTAAGATGTAACATAAAAGTTCTTGGGAAAGTTGTGTTAGCCATCTGCTAAGCCATTGGCATGAACTCGTAAAGCTCTTAACGAGCAGTCGTTTATCCCATTCATAATTATATATGAGCGCGTTAGTTGATTGTCTTTAGATTTGATCGGCTGAGCACGGGAATTGGTTCCAGAACCCTGCTCTAAGTAAACTGAACAGATGTACGACAGAGCTTTGTCGCTCCGATTTAGTTAGTTAACTCTAACAGTTAATGAACACGTACTGCAAACAACAGACAACAGACAGCAGATATACAGATATACAAATATGCCATACACTTTATGGTATAAAGTCGTGCAGTGTATATGGATTGTTCATCTTTATGCTTTGGCAGCCAGATAAGTGTATTCGATGTCAATGTCTTTTTATGCGCCCGTTAAGGGTATTAGATATTTCTCAAGCAATGTGTAACGGAGACATCTTCAACGCCATATAGTATACATATATATTGCTGATTAATGTCGAGAGACATTGTTGATATAGCCGCATCTTTCTGTTGACGGATCGATCCTTTATATCATATAGCTGCCATGGGATTCTTTATCCATAGCATCTTGTTTGAAAAGCTTTGAAAGCTTTTTTCCCAGATATCTGTACTAAATGCGGTCTTTAGATATGAGCAAATTTAGATCAACATATCTTATTCAGTCGTTTTCATATATATTCCTGATCAATGTCGAGAGACACGTAGAGATCGTACCTGTATATCACATAGCTGTCATATGGTTTCTTTGCCATAGCATCTTGTTTGGAAGTTCATCTCGCACATCTGCAAAACGATGTTTGAAAAGGGTATTTAAAGTTCGGCGTGCCGCACTAGGCTACACATGCTTGTTTGTTGTTGGTCTTGCTGTTAATCGCAGATCTCGCACGGTTTCGAGTCAAGGCCTACGAAAATTGCCCGCGTATGTGAGCCAAAGCCGATGACAGTCCGCAGATATTTGCTGTACTCTATATACGAGTAATTTCTGGCATTGGGCTTGATGACATCATAATGTCAGCTGCTGTTGCAGTTGCAGTTGCCGGGTTGCAGGTTGCTGTGGCAACTGCCGCCAGCTTATTTCTAACTGAACAGAACGCATCTAACTGTCAATTGTCACAGCACGTTCCGTGGATTTGCTCGCTTGGTTCCGCTGCTGTTCCGCTGCCACAGAACTCAAATCAAATGCCCGAAAGCCCCTACAAACGATGACTGACTGCGTGCCGCAGTAGCAGTAGCTATAGCTGTAGCAGTTGCAGTTGCAACTGCAGTTACAGTTGCCTCGTCTTTGGGCGCACTTTCCTAGAACAATTCCAAGCTCCTAGCTGGCAAATCCACCAAAAATGTAATAATAAAACAAAAATATGCTTAACCGAGTTCGTGTCTGAGCCTGCGCGAGCTTTCACTGTCCGCTTGTCGGCGACCAATTATCAGGAATCACTTTCTTCCCTCGGGAGGCAGATGATCTAGCCGGCTCTGGCTCACATCCAGGCTCCAACTTGGTCACAGACTCAGGCTGTGCCCATTCTGTGTGTTGGGAAAATGCACGTAAAAGTATGCGCAAATGAGCTTGGAACAGCTAAGAATGCTGTAGACATAAGCGATCGACTAGCAGATACCCTGTAGACAAATTCAAATAGAAAAGTTAGTCTCGGAACATGCTCCACAACTCCAGCTCACCCAATTCTTCAGCTTGAGCCTGTTCAATCGATGGATCGATGAGATCTAATTGGATCTAATAAGAATAGATGCCTATTGCCGTGCGTTACATACACTTGCTCAGCTCACGCATACCCTGGCCCATGTCAAGTCTTAGGGTATGGAAAATGGAAAATACAAGAAACGTGAGCCCCACAGCCATCAATCGAACTGTGGAAAAACCATAACGAAAATCGAAAACTATTTTTCACAGCCTTTTTCGCCAGGGCCAAGTCAAAGATGCCTGAGCCCGCCAACGGCGACAAATGCATTTAGAATCATTTTGGTCTTTGGTTTTTCTTCTTTTTTTCCAGCCTCTTTTATTTTGCTTCTTTTTTCTTTCTTGTTTCATTATTACCGAAGAAAGTTTTTCGCCAGCCCCCACAATCTTGAACCATTTTCGGATGGTTTTAGGGCCCTTTTTTGTGAGTGTGTGTGTTTTTGTTTTTTTTTTGGTTTTTGTTTTTGGTTTTTGGTTTTTGTTTTTCGGGGTTTTGTTTAGCGTTTTGCTTCGTTTGGTTTTTAGCGTCTTTATCCGAGTCCGGGTCCGTCTTGGCTTTTGGGTTTTCGGTCGTTTGTTCTAGCTGCTGTATGTGGAAAATGCTATCTAACGGCATCAGTTACACTACATAACTGTTCTCACTTTCTTGACTGCGTCGCCGCTTCGGATTTATTGTTGTTTTGTCTCTCTTGCCGCATATCCGGTGCCGGCTCCGGTGCCGGTGCTGGTGCCGGCGCAGATGGTGTCCGCGGCCATTACGATTACTTAGAGCGCATTACAAAAAAGAATCCGGGGGAACTGAAACTGAAACAGCAATAGAACCAGAAGCAGACGAAAACCTGAACCAGAACCAGAGCCAGAACCAGAAATATCATCAAAATTAAAACTAGAATTACAATTACAATTTGAGAAGTGAATGTTCCAAATTCAAAGATTGCATATCATTTGCTAGCTGTCTGGGAGCAAGAGAGACAGGGAAAGGGAGAAGCGGTTTACTTATCTTTTAGTTTAGTATTTCCATTAGCTGTTCCATTCGATTGCGCTGCCTAATTTATAGCCCGACAGGCGGCTGTTTATTAGAGACTCTGCCATTTGCATAATGTCTCTATTTGTTAGCCCCCGCTCTGTGGTAAGGGTATTTCGAGCAGGTCAATTAGCTAGTGCATCCAAGATCTATTGAAAGCTGCAATAATGCAACCAGCTTAATAGTTTGTTCGCTTTGCTTCGTTTCGTGACGCGTGACGCTTGCAATTCCCAACAAGTTAAGGCTTCGAAAGGCGTTTCCTTGGGTCTATCGTGAAATGGAATATGAGCATCAACATTAAAAACACCTTAAAACACACATTTGCATTGACATTTAATAATTATTTGAACCTTGCCTCTCAGTTCGCACTTTCGATTCCCTTTGGTATCCCTTTCAACGCTTTCCCAGATGCCTTCAAAGTGTACTCGAACATCGACTTGAACCAAACAAGAGACAATTATTTGATTCTAAAGTGAATAATAACCTGTCGCTTGGGGCACACGAAGTCGAAAATCGAAACCGAGGCCAATGCCGAATCGGGTATTCGGATTCGTTGTCATTTGTCTACGGCTTACCACTTTCACCTGTTGAACTAGATTAGGGTCCAACGAGTTGCATGGCATTGTCCGGTCCTGGCTTCAGACTGTCTGCAGGCAGCCCAACAGAATAAATCAAATTGAATGCGGCTATTCAAAGAGCGATTGGCTCTTTTTAAATGCATAATTTATGATATGCACTCTTTGTTTAATACGAAAGCGTGCTAAGAATTTCCAATTAATAGAAGTTGTGGCGGGATGAGGCAGAAGATTTGGTCACAAAGTGAGCCAAAGTGAAAACCTTAAATGACTTTCTGTGTCTAAAACTCTCTCATAAAGATCTAGCTGCCAATAAATATTCGAGTTTTCAAGCAATATATTAAGGTGAGAAAATTAATTGGGGAAAAAGCCATAGCTGTGCGTAGTAGATAGATGAACTATTCAATTCTAAGCCTTCTAGCCAGGAGAAGAAGAAACTAGATAAGTTGATCTGACGATTACAAAAGCAGCAAAACAGCCTTTTGTCTAACTTTAACGGAAGATAAGAAAGCGATAGGAATGCGATACCCATTCCTTTCCACTTCTTGAGTTGTCTGTTATCCTTAGAAATAAGCTCCTGGCCCATCGAATTTGATATGAAACGTACTTGGTTCAAATTTTGATTGTGTAAATTGTGAATTGTCTCACCTGGGTACGGCGAGTGAAATCAACGACAGTAGCAACAACTCGCTGTGGTCAGACATTTGTCAAAATTGTAATGAAAGTAAAACCCATTAGATTCAATGAGCGGCGATGACCATGACAAGAAAGCAGACGTGCGACACGTGTAGAGACCTAAACCTGACAGCTTTACAAGTAGCTCTGCGTACCGTGTACTGTGCACATTGTGTGCGTGTGTGTGTGTGTGTGTATGTGCGTGTGTGTGTTTTGTGGTATCAACAATGCCCGAAAAACCTGGCCAGACATGCGTCTGGTTGGCTTTGACCACTTGTTGACGCTGCAACGGGCAGACATTCAAATAAAATCAACTTTACACGAAAATTGTAAAAATTAAACGAGACGTACTGAAGTATAAGTAAGAGTGCCCGACTAAAAGATACCCCGCAACCAACACGAAGCACTCTAGACTCCTTCTATATGTAATGAAAATTTGGCATCTTCGAAGCTTGGGGTCCGATCTTCAGCTCTCAGAGTGAGTAGAACTCTGTGTACACCGAAGCGCAAGGCTCCGGCTTTGATAATTCATTTTATACCCATTCTAGGGGGAATGGGTGAAGGTATCCATAAGATGAAACAGGCTGAATCTATGCGAGAACCTTCGCTACATGTTTGGTGTATCAAGCTTTTTAATCTCAAAATAGATATAAATATATATGTTGAATTTCAAGTATTTTGTGGTACGCAAGATTGATGAGTTGACGAATAAGGACAGTCGGGCCTGGCTAGATCGACTCCTCTATCAAGGGATGGGGGATAGGAGATGCTTTCTTCTGCCTGTCACATACATTGGCAACGAAACATTATACCCTTTAATAGCCATTTGCAATGTGTATCAAAAATGAAAGAAAGGCAGCGTCTAAATATAAAAGTCGGTCTAAAGCTAAATAAGAGAAGCACAGAGCCAAAGTCCGCCCAATCTAAGTTTTATTTCCACTCGGCTCAGCTCAGTTCAGTTTGCCATCGAGATCGGAAGCGGCGTTGTGGCGACTTTTTGTGCTCTTTCTGTGAAGTGAAATTTTTGCCTCAATGCCACAAAGTCTACAATGCGCCACATGAAAAGCGAGCAACATGTCCAAGAAACGTGAAAACCAAATGAACGAGCACCAAGCACTGCGACTCTCGAATACCCTCTCCAGAGCGGAGGCAGCAACAAGAAGCTGTGCAACTTGTTGTCTCGTCTATTCCTTTGGAGGTTCACATAAATGCCGAAGTAGCTTCCAGATATACTCTATAAAGACAAGTTTATATGATTTATATATGGTGTATATATCCCCATATATTATATATAACACTTCTAGTTAAAGAAAATTGCCAAGCTCAATGCCATAGTCAATAGACTTTTGAAATTTAATAGAGATGACAGACAGGGGACAGGGGACAGGGGACAGTGGCAGGGAGTGAGGCACGGACAGACAACGGGTCGGACACGGGTAATGAAAAGTGCGTAGATCATTACTTGTTTTCCGCTTTTATCATATATTCTATGCGGTCTGGGCAGTGCTTCTTCTTTGTAGAGCGCACCTGTGTACGTTCAGGGCCGGGACTGGTTACTGGTTAGTGTGGGAAAGGGGATAGGCGGTAGGTGGAAGGGAGGTGGGGGGGCTCATTGTTGTTGACTGCATCTTAAAACACAATTTATTTTGCGTTTAATTGCTATAATTGTGAAATTAATTTCGTTTTCATTTTCGTTGGCGAGTGAAATCTTCTTTTGTTGTTGTTGTTGTCGGCTCTTTATGAAGTTGAATGATTGGGATCACCCAGGCGGGCCAGCGTCTGGCTAGGGTCAGGGCTTATAAGCCACGTACTTATCTTCATATGTAACCGAACCCCCTGCGGCCAGAGAAACCAAACGTGAAATGCATTTGACCATTAGCGAAGAAAGAAGAGAATTCTCAAACGTTTAACACATTGTCTTTTGGCAGAGAGCTTCTAAAGAAAAGAATTTTACGCATTCCGAAAGAAACCTGAAACAAAACGCATTTGAGTAATAAATGAATTATGAATAACTTGATATATACCCTAATTTTGATATGCTATTTATTTTATTATATGTATTTTTCGAAGCGAAATGCAAAATTACCAAGTTGGCTGAGAATCGTTATTGTTGTTTAATACTAACTAGGCTTTGCCTATGTTATCACATTCACAAATACGTAAACATTGAATTCATATCAGGAATTTCTAAATTTTCCCTATTGCAATGGCTTATGTGAACAATCGGGAGAATCGCCTGTTGCAGTTGCAGTGCGTTAAGGAGAATGTTCTAAATATTCTACAAGAGCATCGAGTTTTGGGTCAGCGTTATATTAGGCGAAATGGGCCACAGAGTCAGGATGACATATTGAATACCCTGGACATTGGCATACAAATGGATCAGCTGAGAATGCGGGTCTTTCAAATAATCCTCAATACGGTGCCGGATCTAGTGGTCAGCGATGAGGAAATTAGCCTCGTCTCTGAAATGATCGAATTATTGGTGGCGGCTTCTAATGAATTCAATCCAGAGCAAATATACCGCGGTATATAGACTCTATATGAACTTGGCTGAGAGCGCACGGCATGCATACATATCTATGCAGATTTCAATGAACTTTATCCGTTATGTTATCGCTGTACCAAAGATAGATCCAATCAATGAAGAAGCATTTAATGAGCTTCATCAAGTTTTTGTTGTGATTTTCTTTAATTATTTCCCAGAGAGATTTAGGCCGAAATGGCATAGTTTACTTTGGGCTTTAACCTTTGCTTTGCTTCACAGTTATCGATAGCTAAAAATATCAAATTTTCCACTTGAAAACCTTCATTTCCAATAACTTGAACAGTTCGCTGCGTTTGGAGTTCACTTTGTAAATGATCGATATATCGATAAGCCGGCATTTACAGTTATCGATAACACAAATGTAAACTATTGTGATTGTTGTTCAGTTTTTTACCAGAGTTTTCGGCTGAAAAGGCATGGCTTACTTTGGGCTTTCAGCTTAACTTTGATTCTGTAAATTTAAGTTATCGATACATGATCACAGTTATCGATATCAAAAAATATCAATTTCTTCATTTGGCAACCACCATTTCTAATAACTTCAACAGTTCACTGCTTTCAGAGTTCACTTTGTAAATGATCGATATATCGATAACCCGGCATTTACAGTTATCGATAACACAAAGGCAAGCTGTTGTGATGGTTGTTCAGTGCTTTACCAGAGAGATTTCGCCTGTAAAGGCATAGCTCACTTTGGGCTTACACCTTAACTTTGATTTCTAACTTTGAGTTATCGATACATGATCACAGTTATCGATAACACAAAATCGCACGGTGCCATTGCACTTAGCATACTTAAAGTTGACAGTAATGAGTGCAACTAGCAGACAGCACCTGACGTGTAATCACTGAACTCAATCAGGAATTATTTGCACTCGCAATTGTCCCAAAATTGGCAAATAGAAAACGCAAAAGACTTGCACAAACAGCCAGCGAACCGCTCATTCAATATTAGCTGACTAAACATGGCCAAGAGAGGCGACAGCTGAAGAACTGGCCGTAAGCCAAAGCCAGCATCGAGTCGAATGGAAGCTGCCTTCCAGTCAAAAATATAAAAAACTCTCTAGTGTTTCCTATGCGAGAGTGTCCGACTAGGAGATACCCTACGCCCGCCATCAAACTACCAATCACAAATATCTTAGCCAAGATTGTGCTTCTTCTTCCAAAAGTCTAATCTTTGTCTAGCATACGAGCACCTACTTTACCCATATAGGTGTATCTACCTCCAATAATAGCTCAATATCTATAGATATTATACGATTGGGAGGCAATACCCTGACCTTATTATCGTCAAGATTTCTTATGGTAGATCGGGAGACAGGACACCTCACGGAGTTGGAGATGCTTTCTCCTTGCCTGCTACATTCACGTGATCGAAGCAATATACCCTTTCTAGCCATTTGCAATGGGTATAAAAACAAACTCTAGCGAAAAACTTGGCTAACCGAAAATTATGCGCGTAAATGGCGTGCGACGGTTGTTCGGCCAAATGGGTTGGCTGACGGGGTGGGGGGGAGATTCTAGGGGAAGCCAGTTGTGGCAGAGACACAACGTGAGGCAGATTTGAGTTTCAAATCAAAAAGCTAATGAAAAGGTTATAAATGCCGTTATGGCGCACACACACATGGACACTGGCATGAAAGCCAGAAATTATGCCAATGCAAATACAAATACAAAAAGAAATACGAATAGAATTAGGAATACGAATGCACTGAGAGAAAAACCTACAAATGTGAAGAACATAGTTTGCTTGAACGGAAAATAAAATTCTTATTTCCAGAACAAGTAAGAAAATTAGATGGATTTTGGACTAATCTTTGAAGTTTGTAAATAGTTAAATAAAAGGGTTTGGATTCTAAGCGAGTTAGTCGGAGAGCTTTTCTCTGTGTGTGGCTGTGGCTGAGCGTAGTCTCTTTTAATTTCTAGCATAAGAGCCCAAACGAAATGAATCTGAATTTGAGTCTGGCGCTGCTGCATGTTTAGCATTCCACTGCAGCAGCAGCAGCAGCTAGTTGCAGCAGCAGCAGCTAGTTGCAGCTTGCTGCTTGTAGCCGGCTTTGGCCAGGTTCGCTTCACACGCTGCCTGGCGATGCATCAAGCGGCGAATTGATGCCGCCGATGATGAGGTGCCACTGCCAGGGTGTCAGTCAGGCCCGGCCAGGCATAATGAGACTTACCAACGACTGCGACGGCGACTGCGCTGCCATTGGCTGAGATTATGCTAATAAGTTGGCGCTGAAGTTGCCAGCAAACGGTATTGGTAACCAAAGCGCTGCAAGCGACGACACATAAAACAGAGAATAGAACACAGAATGGAGCAGCAGCAACAACAACAGCAGCAACAACAGCAGCAGCAGCAGCAGCAGCAGCAGCAACAACAGCAGCAGCAGCAGCAAAAGCAGCAACAACAGCAGCAGCAGCTTGCAAGACGTCAACGGAACGGGCAGAGACAACAGTAAAAGCTAAGGCTGCATTCTAGGTCAGTGACTAGCACTAGGAGCGATGCAGCTCCTCGGTTGGTTATGGTGTTGGCCAACGTCTCATTCATTTATCAGCGGGCCAGCGTGGACCAGGAGCAGGCCATGGAAATCGGTCAATTGTTGCCTGGTCAACTGTCAGCAGCTGCTTGTTTTTTGTTTTTCTTCTTGTTTTATATTTTTTTTTGTTTTTCTGTTGTGCCATGTTAGTTTTTTGCTTTGGAGCATATGTTGGCCTAAATGGCCATTCGGGCTTGGCAATTGATATGGGCTAGTGGGAGGTGGAGTATGCCAAATGCAGCTCGAGTGTGTACAAATGGCGCCTACGCCAAATGACCTTCAGAGAGCCGAGCTGACCGATTGACCGAAACATTTCTTCAGGGCAACTTTCTATAAACAAATAAAAAGTTAACAATTTTTAGTCGGAAAGCCTGTGCTTATCGAAAAGATTTCAAGCTCAGCTGGCAATTAGCTAAAAAGACGATGATATTTTAATGTAACTCATAAAGAGTCGAAATTTGTAATCAAAGTTTGAACCAGCTCGGCTCAAACCCGCTTTACAAGCGTGATCAATATGCGCTAAGGAACAGAACACGTTCCGTTAAGAGTGAGAAGAGAACCACGAAGCACAGAACTCAAGCTCTATGGATAATTGGACCTATATGAACTTAAAATAGCTGCCTATCCGTTAGGATTGACAAAAAACACTTCTGTAAGAAAGTTCTATTCAGAATAGTTTGCGTTTTCTCAGCAAGATTAGATCACACTCTCAGCTGCTTGCAAAATAAACCAAGAAACGGCAAGTAAGAGTGCTCTAGTCGGGAGTACCTGACTAGAAGATACCCTGCAGTCTGCGTCGAGCTGTCGTTACAATCACTTCAACATCCTTCCATACACACGCACACACTCCCAGACTTCTTCTCCAGGTCCTTTTCTATGGGTAATACGGTCTTAAATAGCTTCGGTGTTTGTTGTCCGATCTTTATGAACTTTTCAAGGATTTAATTTGACCTGTAAAAGTTTGTATATACATATGTGCTCGTTGTTGCGATTAGGAATATATGTCTGCTGCCTGTTACAAACATGTTCCCAAATCCAATATACCCTTGCTTTTAACCATTTTCAGTGTGGTTTGGGGTATATAAGAAACAAAGCAACAGAGCTGCTGGAAAGTCAACGTCTGCGTCTGTTCATTCATGGAAATACTTAGCTGAGTATCTGTAACTCGAAATTTAGCTGTATCTGTATCTGTATCTGTATCTGCTGAGCTTTACAGTTGTTTTTGCGCCGTTGTCGTGATCGTTGTTGTTCTTGTTGCTGCTGCTGCTGCTGTTGTCGTTGTTGTCGTCGCGCTTTTGTTGCTCAGCCAATGCTAATGCCAATGCTAATGCTAATGATAATGATGATAATGATAATGGCCGCTCGCAAGCGATAATAATGGCCAACAGACAACTGTCCACTAACTGAACTGGCTAAAACAGTCTAACCGACCCACAGACTGTGCGATGAACCCGGGCAATGTGCCGCCTCTCATAGATACTACAAGCAAATTACAGTAAAATTAGTGACAATTCTTTGATTAACATAATGGGAATTATAGCTTAACTATATGTTAGCGCAAGCGTGCGCCGATCTACGCAGACCTCCCAAGACAAAAGCCAAGCGGTAAATGAATCAAATGAAATCAAATTAAAATCTGTTTGGCAACAGCTTGGCAGCTTTCATCGTTAATTTGGGTGGACCAAAATTGAATATGTTGTGCATTCGAGACGCTGACTCATAGTTTAGCTACTTTCTGGCTAAATGTAGCTATTTGCAGAGCTCGTCAGCTGGCAACTGTTGAAATTTGCAGGCTAATTTTAAGCTGGCTTAGCTTTGTTTTTAGGCATATATATATGTATACTGCCTGAAGAACTTAAGCAGAAGTGACAGCTCTCGGCCCGATTGACTCAGCTATTTTTAGCTATTTTCAGCATTAGGCAGCACTGACTCACCCACAACAACTGGCTCGGCCCTCGCGTTAGATGCTGCTTATGGAAATTAATTAGCTTCGTTTTGGGCTTTCGATTTGGTCTCGAAGGTGGGCGAGGTCGTGTAGCTCGGTGCTCTGTTTGGGTCTCTGGGTCGCGTATCACTTTCATATTGATAATCGCAATAAATCACAATGTGCTTTTATTATTTTTATGGCATTTTGATGCCAGTTGCTCGCAGCCGCCGAGACATCACATAGAGTTCTTTGATTCCATTTGACTGTTATTTGTTTTTATTGTTGCTGCTGTTGCTGTCGTCGTTGTTGTCGCTGTTGATGTCGTTGTTGTCGTTGTTGTTGTCGTTGTTATTGTTGTTTCTGGCAAGCGAAAAGGCCAACAGCAGAATTAGAAACAACAACATTAGCAACAACAACAAAAAGTTGACCCAGTAAAAGAAAAAGTTTATTTTTATAAATTTTGCTGCCCCTTCCTCTGCACGCTTTTTATGCGCCTGCTGTTGTTGTTGCTGTTGTTCCGCAAATTTGTTGGCCAAAAAGTTTGTGTAGTTATTAATTCTTAACGGTTTTTACTTTCACGTTAGAACAATATGGACACAGGCGATAATTATTTCTAAAGATGCCGCAACCTCGAGCATCCGTCGCAGCGTCTCGCCTCGCGTTCGTTGCCTAAGTCTTTTGTTTGCTCTTCCGCTGGTCGCTTTATCTGCACCTGCTTTGCCCCGCCGCCCGCCGGCCGTCGCTTGCTCTCGGCCGCTTCTAGCCCAAATATGTTATTTAGATATACTTATATCTGGCCAACTAACGGTCCGAGAATGACGAGCAAACTTTGCACTATTTGTAGAAGTTTAAAGTCATTTTTATTTTTTTTTGTTTTTTTTTACAAATTTGTTTTTGTGTGTGTGTTTGTTTTTTTTTATTCGATTCGAAACAAAGGCAAATAGAAAATTCCAAAGGCTAAAACGAAAAGCAAAAGCAAATATGCACATAAATGGAAACTAGAACATCATGCAAATTACGCTGGACAACGGCCAAAGAGGTTACTTTGGGCCCGGCCAAAAAGGTGAGGTGATACCTCAAGATCGAACAAACAGAATTGCAAAAGCCAAAAAACAAAAACAACAAATAAGCAAACAACAGAGCCAAACACTCTGTTTGTTTGATATATGAGTGCTTGTAAGCAAATACATTTAGGATCAGGCTACGCAACAAATACTTGGGACACTTTAATATTTGCGGATGTAGGCCATCTTTTGGCCAGATTACAACGGCGAAACCGAATTCGAATCCGATCTGAGTTAAATTAACTTTCAATAATTGTCTTAACTTGAATTGTTTCTTAAAAGCTGTGGCACGCTTTTACTTAAATGTTGTCAAGACTCATATGCCAAAATCTAAAAAGCATTTGTTACAATTGCCTGATGTAATAACCAACTGCAGTCGCTGTAAAGTTAACATTTCCCAGCATTAAGAGCACACTTCTGTTAACATTAGGACTTTACCTAACCAACATTTGATGTAACATAAGCAGTTGCTGCTAAAATAGCTGTTAAGTTAACATTTGCAAGCATTAAGAGCACACTTCTGTTAACATCAGGACTTTACCTAACTAACATTTGTTGCTACATAAGCAGTTGCTGCTAGATTAGCTGTTAAGTTAACATTTGCAAGCATTTAGAGCACACTTCTGTTAACATCAGGACTTTACCTAACTAACATTTGTTGTAACATAAGCAGTTGCTGCTAAATTAGCTGTTAAGTTAACATTTGCAAGTATTTAGAACACATTTTTGGTAACATTTGTTGTTGCCAAACTTTTTGCTGCTAAATTAGCTGTTAAGTTAACATTTGCAAGCGCTTAGAGTACATTTTTGTTAGCATTTGCAAGCATTAGGACTTTAATTAACTAACATTTGTGGTTTCAAAAGACGTGCTGTTAAATTTGCTGTCAAGTTAACATTTACAAGCATTTAGAACACACTTTTGTTATTATTACGGTATTTTTTACTAACATTTGATGATTCAAGAACAGAATTCGGTATCCAACGGGTGTACGTGATATTATATTTTTTTAATTACCATTATTTCTTAATTTAAATTACATTAATCTATGCACTGTATTTTTACATGAAGACCGTGCTGTTACGAACATGCTAGTGTGGTCTAATGCATAAGCAACTTGCTGTCTTTTCTAATCTAACATGCAATCAACACTCAAATGTTAAATTTGCTGATATATATTAACAGCGTGCCTTTTACTGCACATCTTTAACATTTGCTGTTAGGCTAACCCTAACATTACTGGCTATTAACAGTAACATTAACATTACAATTAACATTAACATTTTGTTGCCTATAACAGACTAACACGACAATCGCAAGCAGCAAATGCTTTAACAATTTCATTTTATTATTGCCCACAAAAACATCTGAAAATGATGTGTAGGATATTTTCGTGTAGGATAGCTGTCGCTCGTTTGTGTGGCCTACTCTTATTTGATGGCGGCTTGGCCGGCTAGCTGAAGTATTTGGGTCAGCCTGATAGTGCCATCATCATTATCGGCCGTAATAACAAGCGGCACATGACATGATCTTTAGAGATGAGCATGCAAGCGATCGACAGGCGCGTTTTCTTCTGCTGCTGCTGCTGCTGCTGTTGCTGCTTCTTCCTCTTTCTGTTTTCTGTTTCGTTTTTATTTATTTTGGTTTTGTTTTTGTATCTTCTGTTTTTGTTTAAACTCGGTAATTTTTCTTGTTTTCGTACAACTTTCACATGTGAATGCGATGTCTGACGACTGCCGTCATCAGCTGCGCGCCCGCCCTCGCCACCGCCCCTCCCCCCGCAGCCGCCCCCGCCTGAAGCCTGCCAATACACCTTTCCAACAGCTACCACGCCGCCACGCCCCCTGTGCCCCCTTGGGGCAACGCTTTGAGTTAATGTCTCGAACGCTACGTTTATTATGTTGGCGAATATTTTTCTTCTTTCTTTTCGCTGTTTTATTTTTCCTCCTCATTTTTTCCTTGCAAGTTTCGCTGCTTTTCTTCTAATGGCTGCGAATGTTGTTGCTGCCGTTGTTGTTGTAGTTGTTGTTGTTGTTGTTGGCGTCTTTTTCTTTGGCTGTTGGTGTGCCAAGCTATAAATTTAATTTCGATGCAAAGTTTTAGCTTAATTCTAATGTCCAGCAACGATGGACACGACCAAGCCGCAAACGAAGACGTTCATCATCATCAGCAGCGGCAGCGAGAAAATCAGAATTCCAGCGTTTGTGTGACCGGCGGGGCCGCAGCCCCGACTGTTGCGGTGCCCCACAGTGTCCCAGCACCCGCCTTGTTGCAGGCATTTCACTTTTTTCGTGCCGCAAATGATGATCGATGTGCGCGTCGCATGTCGCTGTCGCCGTCGCTGTTGAGCGTCGAACATTTGTGCCTTTTGTGGCTCTTGTGGCTGCCAGCATTTAAATTGGCAAAAATGCAGATGGCTCAACGCCAGGCCGAGGACGGTCTATGCCAAAAATTATTAAGATAAATGTCACGAATGTGTTAGAATTGTTGAAAAATTAATTAGATACTAAACGGGCTCGCCTGCCAACTGCCAACTGCCAACTGCAGACTGCAGACTGCAGACAGCGACTGCGGCCGGCTGCAATCCGCGGCAATCCGCGCTAATCACCGAAACAGCTCGGCTCAGCTCGCGTTTCGCTGCAATCAACAGCATGAGCCGCAGTCTAATAAATGACCACGTTCAAATGTTTCACTCTGCTTCGCTGTCGCCGTCGCAGTTGGCGTCGTAGTCAGCATCGCATCTTGTTAGCCGCATCAACGGCCCAGCCAAGTCGCTAATTAGCCTTGGCTTTGGGCCTGACAAACGAATAGCTGCCAACTCTTTGACTGCCTGACCAGACCTGGCGAATCTGAAGCTGAAAATCTTGCCTGCGCCCCGATGATGACAACAGATGGGCCGCCCTATAGCCGAGCAAGTGCTGTCGAGGCTGGGCGGATTCGAGTCGAGTGAAAGCCAAAATGAGGCACCCGCATTTTAGCAGCTCCACGCCATCTAATGAGCTCCCCCTCCCCCCAACTGGGCAGCAGCCAGCATTAGAGAAGAAAAGAGCAGAGAACCTTCCTTTACTGCCACAGCTACCTGTAACTAACTGCGCTCTGCTCATTAACTACGCGCGCCTCAGATCTTCAGCATAGCCGCATAGCAAAATCATCAGCATTACACAAATGCTTCAGCAGATAAGCCCACATTCTAAGCTGACATGATCAACACCCTCTATAGAGCTTTTAAGAGTCGTTAGTTAATCTAACAATTTCAGGGTATTAACATTCGCCGAGGATACCTTCTAAGGAGGAAAAGACTGTGAGCGAGAAGGAGATAGAGAAGGAGGGAGAGTGACAGAGAGAGAGAGAGAGAGAGAGAGAGAGAGAGAGTGGGAGAGAGAGCTCGAGAGAGAGGTCGTAAGAAAGGAGATAGGCAGAGAGAAGGAGAGAGAGAGTGAAAGAGAGAGACTGAAAGAGACGAATGATGAACCGAAGTTGATAAGATTTTTCTTATTATATCGGCAAAGCAAAATTATTTTTGGCATGTTGCCTTGAAAGCTGGCTTAAAACTAGATTAAACAAATGTTTCTTTAGAAATCAGGTGATTATTAACGGGATTTTCCTCGACTCTTCTAGAATTCTTAAGAAAAGCAAATAATTCAACATTTTTATACTGAGAAATTGAAACAATCTTCAAACTTCACAAGTCCATAGGCTATATGAGTTGCATTATATACTCTATATAAAAATGGATATGAAAAACGGATAAGAAAAAAAGTTTACCTCTTAAAATATGAAAAGCGTTCCCAGGGAAATAATTTACATATCATGCTTGCATTTCAGTTAGCCCATATTTTCTTCATTTTCCTGAAACATATTCGGGAATAGCTTAAATTTGTTCCTATATTCCATACGAAAAGAATGCAAGATCTTCCTGTTTCAGTTCACATTCCGTGCTTTCTTTAAATTAAATTTCGTTTTATTGAGTTACTTGATGGGATCACACCTGTGACTGACTGACCGCCCGCCCGCTACCTGGCCGCAGGGCCAGACTTCGCTTCAGATCTTAAGAGATGGTGGGGGGGAATTAGTGTAATGGCTAGACGCCTGGCTATTATGAATTCCATGCTGGACTCTACACAAAAATCTAAAAAAAAAGTCGAATTCGTCTTTAGAATCTGTTCGGATGATCAGCGGCTGCGCCGACGACTTCCGGCCACATGAAAATTTGTGAAGAGCTTTGTCTGGAGTTGGCTTTTCGTTTGCTGGCCAAATCGAAAACTCGTTGGTCGCATTGGAAAGCTAACGGTTAATGGCTGACTGTCCGTGATTAACTGGCGTGTATGATAACAACTAATTAACTAGAAATCAAATCGAATCAGCAAACAAACAAACAGACAAACAAACAGGCAGGCAGATAGACAGACAGACAGACAGACAAGATTGAGTATTCGCCCAGGGAAGTGAAAGGTTATGCGGACTTTTGCCGCGGCCACGTTTTGTCGCCCGGCACAGCTGATGGACCAGACTGGAACGGAGCCCAGCTGAACCGAACCGAAGACAGATCGACTAAACCAAAGCTGAGCTCGGCTGAAAAAGTAAAAGCCGGCGAACAGAACAGAACCACGCCAAAATTGAGCAAAAAAGAAAGGCTGTCCCGGCCACAGAATGACCAAAGCCGTGCAAATATTTAGAACACAACCAAAATAAAAGCAATAGAGGCATACGTGTGCGTGTGTGTGTGTGTGTGTGAGTGTGTGCGTGAGTGTGTGTTGGAAAACTGGTCAAAAGCGCTGTGTCAGCTGTGAGTTAAGACTGTCATAACAGCTGCTTGGAATGCCAGGCTGTTGCAGGAGACACTGCACCAACAGCTAGAGATGAGCGCGTGACACGAGCAGGCACCAAAGTGTTTGGACAGCATGTTCTATAAGCTCACAAAGTAGCTAGAGATGAGCGCGTGACGCGAGCAGGCACCAAAGTGTTTGGACAGCATGTTCTATAAGCTCACAAAGTAGCTAGAGATGAGCGCATGACACGAGCAGGCACCAAAGTGTTTGGACAGCATGTTCTATAAGCTCACAAAGTAGCTAGAGATGAGCGCGTGACACGAGCAGGCACCAAAGTGTTTGGACAGCATGTTCTATAAGCTCACAAAGTAGCTAGAGATGAGCCAAGCCTGGCGAAACTAATAACAGAAGTATTGTAAAGTTTTAACTAAGCTTTTCAATTATTATATACCATTCATGTGATATCTACATGCCACATATGACAGATTTGCTATGCTCATCTGCTCGTGTCACGCGCCCATGTCTGGCACATATGAGGTAACTGATAGCTGGCGCCCAAAAACACGGCAGTTACTGCTATGGGGAGCAATTGCAATAGAGAACAACGGTGCTTTTGGATTTTTGCAGCTGTGACATAGAACGTGTCCCTAGTGGGATAGCTGGGTGGTGGGTGGTGGGGCTGTCAGTGGGGCGGCTGGGTGTGCTAAGCAGGCGGCAGCTTAAATAAGCGGAACCCAAAGCGTCAAGCAATTTTCTTGTTTTAAGTGATTTCTTTACGCTTTCGCGGCGGCAACTCCAACTACAACAACTACAACAACAACAGCAACAGCGACTGCGACGGTGACGGCGACTGAGACAGCGGCGGCAGCGCGTTTGCCATTCGTTCCGATCTTAATTATTGTCGCTTGCAGTCGCAGTCGAGGCAGTTCCAAGCCAAATCCAAGTCTCCAGCTCCATTTTCATTTGCTGTTATGTCAAGGCGAGCTGCTGCTGCTGCTGCTGCTCAATTGATGCCGCGCTCTAATGAATTATGATTACATTTGCTGGCAACTCTACAAGGCTGCATCGTTTGCTGCTCTGTTAATGCCACTGTTAAGGCTGCTGCTTAACATTTTTCGCTGGCAGCATGGCAATGACCTGCGACTGCGTAGAGTTTACTTTACCAAGTTCTCATTACCCGGCCGCAGTCGCCGTCGTCGTCGCCGTCGCCGTCGCTCTCGACTTTGCCTTGGCAACTTTAATATTTGTTTTCTTTATTTCCAGCTAGTTTACATTGTTGTTGTTTCTTTTCGCCCTGGCCGGCAGCTCCGTTAATGTTTAATGCAAATACTTTGTGCTTCAGCTGATTTTCTACATATTTTCACATTTTTTTTTTCAAGCATATTTCCAACGTAACGGCCGCAGAATTTGTCACCCTTTGCTTTAATTGGCATAATATCAACAAAATGCGCTGCACCCCAACCACTTTCTATGCGCAAAGACCGCGAGAAAACTAAACAAAACTGCCAGAAAAAAGAAATGCAAAGAAACGACCTCCACTTGAAAAGTTAACAATTCGCATGTACATGCAAAATATAAAATATCAAATTCTTTTTATATAGTACTTCAGCTTTCTCAAATCGAAGATGGGATCAAAAGCAAAACGAAGAGTTACAACCAACTGTAGAATCACAATAGGGAAAATGGGGTTGGAAGAAACGTCATCTTAAACTAAACAACTAAACTAAAGTAGATACTATTAAGGATGTTCAACTATTCCCAGTACAAAACTTCCATAGATCTAGCTCTTGAATATTTGACGATTCCAAGTAGAAGCATTCTTTAATCTCGCACTTACAAGAATTCTTGAAAATCTCAACTTCAATCTGTGTACAGTTAGAAACTGAATATCTCTAACATATAACATATATACCTTGGCAATTGTGGATATTTGTTCATTACATTTGGCACGCCCATATTTATCATTGGGCTGGCATCGCGCTGATTACACAACATGCCAGAGTTGCCGCAGTGACTGCGCATTATTCATTAGCATATTTATCGGTCAATAGTAGATCAACAACAGCTTCCACAGATGCTGACAAGATTACAAGCGATCTGCCTCGCCCTTCACCCCGCCTCTTCAGACCCCCAAACGGTAGCCATGCAAATCGATGCGCTGTAACAGGTGCCGTTGTCTCAACATGTAACAGCTTGTCGAAGCGGTGCAGAGCGGCTGGCGGGGGGCTTGTGTCAAAGTCAAGCTCACAGGCGAGCCACTGTTGGCGCTCTGTTGTTCAAGTTCAATGCTACGAGCAGCGAGTGCTGTTAAAGTTGTTGCTGCTGTTAAGCTTGAGGTCGCGGCTGAGACCAACTCTCCATGGAGACTGTATGGGTGTGTGTGTGTGTAGTAGTAATTGTTGTAAGTTTGGAGAGCGCGCTCTTGCGTTCTCAGTTTTGGGCTCTTTCTTGTTCTGCAGAAGAGGCGCAACGGCGCTCGTTCGAGCGTGTCTGTGTGAGTGCCCATTTGTGTGTGTGCGCACGTGTGTGTGTGTGCAAAGTAGAAATGGGCTCGCGCTTTTCTTCGCTTCTACTTCGTGCGTTTGCATTGCTGCCGCTGCTGCTGGTGCTGCTGCCGAAGACGACGTCGTCGCCGCTGCTGCATAGCTTTCTTATAATGATGACGACGACGTCGTCGTCGCCGTCGCCGTCGCCGTCGCTTTCTCTGCCGCTGTTCTTGTGCGCTCTCCCGGCTGGTTCTTCTTCGCCGTGGAGACCTCTGGGAAAAGCATAAAAGTGGCGCACTCGCTGGCCCACCAGCCATTGCGCGTAATGCAATTGAAGTGCCAACAGCGCCGTCGAGTCAGCAGCAGCAGAAGCAGCAGCAGCAGTAGCAGTAGCAGCAGCATTAGCAGCAGCAGCAGCAGCATCAGCAGCAGCAGCATTAGCAGCAGCGTGGACATATAAAACACTTCTTTTTTTTTTTTAAAACAACTCTGTGTGTGCTCTCCTAGTGAACTTGGCAGTGTCCAACTCTGCAGCATTGCAACATTTGGTGGCATTCGGATTCGAGAACGAGCTCAAGTGCAAGACTCCTGCTTGTGCTCCACACACAGCCCCCCACAAAGTGTCAAAAAGTGCGAAAGTGCAATCATTTTTTTCTGTTCATCTTACAAATAAAAAAAAAACACACACGCGGCAGGATTTTCGTAGCCAACACATAAAAAGCGAATCGAAAGCTCAGCAAAAGTTAAAAGCAAACAACTTTTAACTAAACACAACAAAAGAACAAACTTTTAACCAAATTTACTGTGCATTATTAACCAAAACGAAGGTAAGCAAAAATTCCAAAATATTTGTGTGGAAAGCGAAACACAAAAGTGCTGCGAAAATTGCAAATTTTTTTTTAAATTTTTTTATATTTTTTTTTGGTATAATTTATTTTTAAGGAGTGCTGAAAAACTTAAAGAAAAACATGAGAAAATTAGAAATTGAATATGCCTTAAAAAGGTCGTATTTAGTTCAAGCCCCAATCAAAGAAAACTGGGCAAGGAATCAGAAATAATACGAACGATGCCAAAAACTCAATATTAAAAGAAGACTTTAATAGAATATGAAAGATCTGCTCGTAAGCATGATATTCATATATGTTAAAAGAAAATCAAAAATAAACAAAAATAAATGTTATAATGAATAACAAAATTCTCGCACTGAGAATATAATGTCATATGAAATAAAATATAAAATATATATAATATAAAAGTCTAGTATTCAAGAAAAAACTTACAGACATGATATTCGATATTATCATGTAATAGAACACAGGGTAACTAAAGAGGAACATCTATGGCAAATCATAAGAGTTGCATTCACTTAAGATCTCTTCGATTATAGTAGATAATGCATATGATATGTATGCTCATAGTACCCTATTTGCTAATTGGAAAAAGTATAATCGAAGAGAAACATATTGAAAAAATGTAAATGAGCAGCAATTGAAATGAAAATCTGTTTGCAGGCTCTTTAACCTTCATTATGGCAGCTTCATTTCATGAAAAAACGCAGAATTCTTCTCTCTATTCAGTCTAGGCAACTTTGCGCTTCAAGTGCGGGCAGAAAACAGGACTAAATAGAAAGACTTAGGCAACGAACTTGACAGATGAAAGACTTAGGCAACGAACTTGGCAACTGAAAGACTTAGGCAACGAACTTGGCAACTGAAAGACTTAGGCAACGAACTTGGCAACTGATATGCCATTATAATACATGCGCATTGTTCCTATGTGTGCGTGTGTGCATGTGTGTGTGGCAGGACGAGCAGGATAAGAGTTTGACCCCGTAGCCGACTTTAACTGTGCACAACTTGCGCCATTTGCAATTCATTGGAAAATGCAACCCCAAGACCACACACTGTCTCTTTCGCACACACACACACACACACACACACACATGATTGGCACATTTAATGCTCTTTCTTTTTGTCTACTTTGGCTACTTTACTTTGCTTTACTTTTTTTTTTTATTATCTTAATGCTTGCGCTTTATATTTTCTGTTAAAGTCATTAACGCAATTAACCGTTATTACCGGGCCGCCATCGTCGCCAGCGTCGTCGTTGCTGGTCACCCAATTCATTAGGAAAGCATTTAGTGTAAAAGAAAGAGACACACACACAATCACACACACACACACACACAGACACACACAGACACATCGACAAGCAGCAGCAAAAAGCAACGGGCCGAGAGCATGAGAAACGCATTAAAAAAATTAAAAAAAAAAGTTTATATATAAAAAAAAGCGCACGCAGCAAAAAAGAACTCAAATGCGGAGCAGCAGCCCCCAAAGAACTAACCAGCTGCCACGCCCCTGTGCCGCCCCAAGCCGTGCCGCAGTGCGCTGCACCTACCCACTGGGCCGGCATCTGTTTTTATAGCTTCACACACACACACACACACACACACACACACACAGCCACACACACACAGCCCCACACTCATGCGGGCACATCTTGAGCAGAAGTCAAAAAGTGCGAGTTGACTTTGTTGAAATTAAAGTTTATTGTTTTCTTCTCTTATTCATACATGTTTTTGTTGTTGCTGTTGTTGTTGCCGCCCCGGAAATAACGTAATATGGTTGCATAAAAATGACTTGTTGTTTTATAATCGAATCGTAAAAAGCGCCAAGAAATAGAATAACAGGCCATAAAACGGCAACGGCGGCCACCACGGCCACAATTCACATTAAGCGAACGGTACGCGTTGCATGGCCCAAAACAAAAGACTTAGGCAACGAACTCGCCACGAATTGCATTTGCATTAGCTGGAAAAACGTTTAATTACAGCATGCCAAGCCACAAGAGCGCACAAATTTCCCTATCCCCATTCTGCCTCCCTCCCCCTCCCCCTCTCCCTCTATCTCTCTCACTATCTGCGGCTGTGTTGCTCATAGCGAAATCTCTGGCCAAGTCGTAAGTGCAGCAAATGAATGAAGTTTCTCTGTCGTTAACTGTCGTTCATTCTGCTGTCCAGCGGCGGCGCCATTTGCACGAGATGCGTGTCGGGCGGGTGGCTTGATAAGAGGGGGATCGGTTGGCGGGGGGACGCTACAAAACTGACCCAAATCTGCCAGAGCTCTAAGAAAGCCAGAAACACTAACCAAAATGCATGAGAAAATACCAACAACAAAAACAACAACAACTTCAACTAAACGCTAAGCGCTAAAAGCTTTTTATTTTTCTTTTCGTGGCCCACTTTTGTATGTATTTCACTTCATTTGCTGGCAATCAAGTTGCCAAGTTTCGTAGCGGAAATTGATGAAATCGATTTTGATTAGATTAGAATAAAAACAAATTAGACAAAAACAAACAAATCCCAAAACACAGATAAACACTTAAACATGTGAATGACACACATAAAAGCAACAACAACAAAAATAGCCAAAATCTTCCTGAGAAAACTGAAAAAAGCAGATTTTGGGCTGAGGCGAAACTGCGCTAATTTGAAGCTCGATATGTGGGAGAAAAGTGAATCGAGTTCGACTTAAGATCTAAAAAGAAAACTAACATTGTTTCTAGTTATTTTGGATGCATATCGAAGGAGTTCTTTTGAAATGAGCAAAATCGAGCTATGCCCAAGTTAAGCAGCAAATGCGAGAAGGTTTCAAGCACTTGGATCTATATGATATATGCCATATATTCTATACTATATGGCATATATTATGTACTATATACCATATATTACATATTATAAGTCATATATTATATGCTATACACATTATATACATACCACATATTATGTGTTATACGCAACACATATTGTTCTTTCAACCATATCTCAAATACCATATTCCATATGCTATGTACTATACACGATACATTGTGTTATATATACTATATACTACATTTAGAATACAATGTGTTATGCATAGAAGATGTTTCTCCTAACGCATAAGGTACATATACTCCTGATCAGTCTCAATAGCTGACTGTATATAGCCTTGTCCGTCCGTCTGTCCGTCTGTCCATGTTTCTATGCAAGCTGCATCGGCTTACTATATCCTATAGCGAGCATCACAATGATCTGCCGTAGCTTCCATGCTTCCATGTTATCAAACCAGGCTTTTATGAGCTCAACCATGCAACTTTCATGCATCATACAGCTCCACGGCAGCAATCGGTAATCGAAAAGTTGGGTCAGTATGGAAAACTATTCGGTTTACTTGTTAAATATATCGTGACCCAGCTGCAAAGCCCTATAAAATCTCACGATTCTATCATATGACTAGCCAAAATCTAAAAAATGTCCTAAATACATGTCAAGGGTATTTGGTTCCTTGTGTGCTCTTCTTATTTGTTTCTTTAAGAAGCATGCAAAAGTTTTCTATATATATATGCATGTTTATCTTTCTGCTCTCTTCTTCTGCCAGCCGCTATGCAGAATTCTATGCACCAGTTAAAAGTTTGTGTTAGCTGCAAGCTTTTCTTTGTCTTCTATTTTTTGCATTTAGCTGGCTAAGAACTTGTCTACAGCCTACACACAAGCAACTGCCACACGAAAAAAAATAAGAAGAAGCAGAAGAAGGAAATGCAATGCTTAACAGCAAAAGCAACAGCAACATGCTGCTTGTTCATCCTGTCTCACATTTCGGCCATTTGGTGGCTCCGGCGGCTCATTTCGTTTCGGGTTTTGTGCCGCTTCACTGCGGCAGTTGTAACTGAATGCGCTGTGGCACAGTTAAGTTGTTGTTGTTGTTGCTGGAGCTGGAGTTGGAGTTGTTCTTGGCGCTGACCCACATTCACAGCAGCACCAACAACAGCAGCAGCAGCAGCAGCTGTTGAAGCACTGGACAAATTAAGCCAACGATTTCAGCACCTGTTGCGACAATTGATTCGCACCGCGAAAGATGGGCCAAATGAATAGATAAATAGAGAAATAGGCAGCTAGACAAATGGGTAAATGGGTAAAATGGATAAATAGTAAATAACAGCTGACAAAAGCACTTGCGCCCAGCTCCTACAGCTCTTCAAAGCCCGAGCGCACTCGCAAAGCGAGCGCTGACAAATTCAAGAGCCTGTTGAATGATCAACGATACGAGTGCTGAGTGCTGATTGTGAGTATGGGTATGGGTATTTGAGTGTACTCACTTAAATCGCTTAAACACTCGCTGAGTTGCAACTTCTTCGTTGCCATTTTTTTTTTTTTTGTATATTGCTTTTTGCTGCCTGTTCCAATTCAGCATTCCGCGACTCCGATTGCTGCTCATGATGAGCTGGCGGTTTTTTATTTTACTTTTCTCCTCTTTTTGTTTTTTTTTTTTTTTTGGCTGGTTCCAGCTGAAATATTTTCGTTTTCTTTTGGGATGGGGAGGGGAAACTGCTTGAATTTAGCCGGAATCTGTGCTAGTCAACGGTTCTTGTTGTTGTTTTCTTCTTTTTCTCTTTCTTTGTTGCCCCCCATTTACAGCACGCCCCACTGACCGCTCGCTCGACGCTATTCATAGAATTATGCGCCCTATAAGCCAACTGAAAGATTCTGCGTTTGCCTTTGTTCGTGTTGCCCATTATGAATTTGATTGTCGCATCAGTCTGTCCGTCTCTGGGCTGGCTCAACTTTCAACAGCAACAACAACAACAACAACAACGCTCCCAATTAGGCCAACAAATTATTCAACGCCGTCTCAAAGAAGCAAAGACTTCTTATTTTTTCTGGAAATCAAAAGAAAATTTTAAGCATAGCACACAAAAGGCAGCGAGTAGCTTGGACCCGAGCTGAGCTTAGAGCAGCACAGAACATTTAAAGGGCGACTTCTTGTCCAAAAGCATTTCGAGTGCAAAGCCAATAAAGCTGCCCGACTGGAAGACATTACGCACTCAGCGCCAAAAAGTCTAGCCTCCTTCTCTACATAAACAGACACTATACATAAGAAATGCGTTCTTGATTAACTTCGGTACTCATAGTCCGATCATCAATAAGTTTTCAGGACTTAAAAAAGGCATAAGAAACTGTGTATATGCCAAAGCACAAGGCTCTAGAGAAAAAGTCTAGTAGAAAAGTTGGAGTTGGGCAAAAAGTTGAATATTCCCGAGCTAAGTACCAAGTTTGGTTTATCTAGCTCTTATCATAATCGATATTTATCGATATCAGGTGGCATGGAAAAGCCGTAAGCTCTTGCTGCTGAATCAGACTAAGGCACAAGCATTTCCTTCAGTCTTTGGTTTCCATATATCGATATGTCTTAAATGAATATCGATCTTTTGTAAAATGCGTAAACGTTTGGAAGAGATCATAAGCTTTTCATAACCCATGTATATCGAGTCTCTGGGCTAGTTTTATTGTCGCTTCGAGTCTGCAGTCGCAAGGCATAAGCATTTCCTTCAGTCTTTGGTTTCCATATATCGATATGTCTTAAATGTATATCGATTGATGATATGCTTTTAAAAACGCATATATATCGAGTCTCTGGGCTAGTTTTATTGTCGCTTCGAGTCTGCAGTCGCAAGGCACAAGCATTTCTTTCAGTCTGTGTTAGATTTGATTTCTATGATTTCTATGATTGAAATTCTTTGACACAAATCATTTGAAATACCTTTCCATTTTTAGAATTTTACGGCTGCCCATAAAGTATTTGCTGTAAAATAAAATGTCGCAGCTAATACAATGGCCGGGCGTTGTTTTCATTAAATTTTGCTCAGTTCCATTCACGTTTTCACTGTCAAGAAATGAGGAAGATTCGGTAATACTCTGGCCTTAAGCAAAAATTTCTTTTGTGCGCTCTCACGCTGTTTGTTCTTTTTTTTTCGTTTTCTTCGTTTTTTTTTTTCATCTGGCAGTCGAGCAGTCGAGGGAACAGGCCAATAAATTTGAATAAAGCCATCTTGATTAGCGGCTCACAGTTGGCGTTTGATTGAATGATGATGACGCGCGGCATCATGTTAGACATTCATCATGAGAAACATGGCGAAGAGAAGCGCGAGCGGAGAGTGCGGCCAGGTGCTTATGCGGACTTGATGGATTAACAGGTCCACTTCTACGCTCGTCCCATTGTCCACGCAATGTGTGAAAGTGTTCCCATTTCGAGTGTCATTTCTTACGTTTTTTTTTTCGTTGTTGTTGTTCTTTTTTTGATTTCAACACGCCTGGTAAGTGATATCATTGCACTTGACGTGGCCAACGGGCGGCTGGCGTTGAGCCCCAGTCAACGTGTTAAAGCAGGTGTGCGTGTGTCCGTGTGTGTCCGTGTGTGTGTGCGTGTGTGCCCATTTGCTGCTGACCGCCCAGTCTTGGGCTGCTTGGCCGCAGTTTTAATGAGCAGCGTCTGAGGCTTAATTAGACCTGGGCAGCATGCAAATGCCGCGCTCTGTGTGTGTGTGTAAAGTATGTTTTTGGAGTGTGCGAATGCTAGCTGCCCCCCTCTCTGGCCATTTCCCGCACACACTCACACTCTGTTAGCTGAAGCGCCTCGTAGAATTTTCTCTGGAAATTGGAGCAACTGCAACGAACTGTTATCGTTTTTTTTCTTTCTTTCTGCTTTTAGTTATTCACACAGCAGCAGCAGCAGCTCAGCCAGGCGTTGCACATTTGCATAGAGCTTAATGAATATGCCTGCCGCCCAGCTAAGCTGCGCCATGGCCAAGTTTGTGTCTTAAGTCTTTTGTTTTGCAAAATTCGGTCAAGTAATCAAATAGAAAGCAAACATTTATTGTTATTGTTGCTGCTGTCACTGATTGCTGATTGTGGACCACATTTTCTTACATATATATATATATAGTTATATTTATATGTGTCTAATAAATTTTCTTTTTGCGGGCTGTAAACGTCATGTTCGTGTCGCCAAGTCTCTCTTGTTCTCTCTCTCTCTCTCTGTTACTTTTTTTTTAATTGTTTGCGCTGTAGTTGTTACTTTAATTACTCAGCATGTTGTTGCTGTTGTCGTTGTTTTTATTGCTGGCATGCAAATATATCCGCTAGTCCATGTCCCGATCTTTGGCGGCCGCATGCGGCGCAACAATTTCTTTTTGCACTTTCCACTCGCTGCTGCGCTCGATTGAATGATGACTCGACGACTCACCGAGTGCCCGAGTAGACGAGCCAGGCCAGTCCAGGCCAAGCCAGGTGGGCTGGCTGCCTACCTACCTGCCACGAGGTCGGTCGGGGCGTGGCATCGCAATACGTTCGCTTGTTCGTTTTTCTTTCTTTTATTTTCCCCCTCTGTTTTTCCCAGCCAGTCAGCGCGTATATCAATAACCCATTAGACGAGCTGCGAGCTGCGAGCTGCGAGCTGCGAGCTGGGGTCTGCTACGAGTAGTAGATACCGTTACGCAGCAACTTTTCAGTTAAAGCGAGCGGGCCGGGTTGGGGTTTTGGTTAGCGGTTTACTAGCCAAAGAACATGTTGTTGCCGCTGCTGGAAACCAGATTGAAGCGACGGCCAAGCAACGGCATTATGATCTTAATGATGATGACAATGCCGCCGTCGCTGCTGCTGTTGTTGTTGGCCAAGGCAAACGGTCAAAGACGAACAGCAGCAGCAACAACAACAACAGCAACAACAACAGCTCACAGCTGACCATCAAATAAGTTCAAATATGCATTCAAAGCTGCGGCTGCTGTTCATCTTCATTGGCCCCTCCCACCAGCCTCTGCCGCTGAAAACAAAACAAAAAAAAAACAACAACCAAAAGAAAAGTAGCTTAAATTAAAAACCAAAATCGAAAGAGGAAAAAACTCGTTCTACTGCGCTATCCAGCTGCGTGTTTGTCCGTAAAGTGCATTTCCCCCTGCACCACGAAGAAAAAAAAAGCTGATTGTTATTATTATCAGATTCGGGAATAACTAATAATTAAGGCGCATTGTTTACGCGAAGCGTCGAAAGATGCGGCCGAGATGTGTCCGATTAGCTGCAGCCAAAGAAAGCAGCAAAGTAGAAGTTGTAGAAGTTGTAGAAGAAGAAGCAGCAGCAGTAAACATGCTCAAAGATTTTTATTTGGGATTAACTTTTACAAAGTGTTCTTCAAGCAAAACAAGCAGCAGCAACAGCAGCAAGCGCTTTGAGGGATGCTTCAAGCTTGAAAGCCTCTAATAAAGCAAGACGAAAATTAGTTAGCCTTGTAGACATTTGGCTAACGGTTTCCCAGTTAGTTGCGGAGAACAGTAATGCTTGTAATTGCTGAAAAGAAAACAAAGACAACTCATCATTCGAATAATTCTGCGTATCGGTAAACATCGACTGGGACTTGAATCTTAAAGAGCTGGATGCACTAAACTAAACTAAACAGATCATGAATGAAAAACAAAAAGAAACATTGTTAAAACATTCTGAGCTTTATTACTTAAAAGTTTCGTAATGATCGGATTATAAATACCGAAGCTAATCAGGAATGCATTTCCCATGCAGACTGGAAGAAGAAGCAACGCCGCTTGTGAGTGTGTGTGTGTGTGTGTGTGTGTTTTTGTGTACACACATACATGTCGAAGCAAGCTAGAATGCTTGTAATGTCAGCATATCGTTGGGTTCAGGATATCTTCAGGTCGGGCACTCCCGACTTGATTTTTAATGGGTATATTGAGAGCTACTTAAAAAGTACGTTTATGTGAGATTTCAGGCTCCGTTAAGCATTTAGTTCAAGTCTTTATGTCTCTGGTCTCCATAACTATACGATAATATATGCCTATATTTTAAAGCTCATCAGCTCCCTTTCTCTCCCTCTCTCCCTCTCTCTCTCCCACTCTGTAGCCTTAGACAATTTCTCTGATTTCTCTTAAGCAAATACTCGAAAAGTGTAACTGACAAATTGTAAAATATTGCTTTTGCTTTTCCATTTTCAGTTTTGCTAGACGTCACATTTTGAGCTGCCCAACTTGAAGGTAAGTCCCAATGTCAATGCCAAATTGTTGCCTGTCGGAAACAGACGAAGCCTTGGGCCTAGTTTGCAATAATGTCTAACCTGCATTTATATTTTGGGCTAGAAAGGTGGCTTTTGCTTGGCAAAGGCAGGTGCTGGCTTGAACAGTTGCATAGCTCAAGTTAACTTCATGTTGCTCCTGGGAAGGCTGGCAGCAGCAGCAGCAACGGCAACGACAGCGGCAGCATCTAATCGCAGTTGCTGCACTCGGCGGTGCAATGCCTATTTATAAGCTTGAACGTCGCGCTGCAATCAGTTGGCAATTAGTCACTCAAACTGACTGACTGACTGGCCGGCTGGGCTGGCAGCAATGATTGCCGCTGCGGCTGTGTGCAACTGTTGCTGCGGCTGCTGCGGCTGCTGCTGCTGATGCTCTTGAACCATACTTCACAATTAGGGCTGCGTGGCTGCTGCAGATAAATGTCGGTGGCTGTGGCTTTGGTACCCCACCTAATTGACGATCAGCAGCTTTTAGCTTTGGCGGCAGCGTTGGCGGCGTCCAATGACATTGAGTAATGCGAGCGGCAGCAGCAACTGTTGCTGTTGCCGCGCCAGCAACAGTTGCTGCCAACTGTCCATTGGGCATTGCTTTTGATTTGTTTGTAGCAGCAACTGTTGACGACTGGCCAACAATTAAGTTCTGTTCCTCTTACTGTTGCAGCTGTTGTTGTTGTTGCTGACAAAACGAAAATGAATTGCCGCTAGAAGAAGAAGCAGCTAGACAAAAGGCAGGCGGCAACAATTCCAGCAAAAGCAACGCCCCAACGTTCAAGAGCAGCGCCTGCCACGGCATGACCAATGCAGGGCGCGTCTCACAGGCTCAGCGCCTCTCGCACCTCTCGCGCCTCTTGATCTTCCTTTGCCCCGCCGGCCCTCTCTAATTCATTATCTGATGCAGCTGTAGATGCATCTTCATGCCAATGCCACAAGAGATGCCAGAGATGCGTTTAGCTGTCGCAGCCGCGCCCCGTTGGCCGCATCGGGCAAGCATTTGCTGCCATTGCAATTAATTTCTATGTCTATTTTTAATTCGCCTTTTGATTATTGTTCGGGCGGCGAGGACCAGGGCCCAGGGCCCGCGGGCTGCGCCGTAACGGTGCTTGCGGCGGTGGAGTGTGTGGACTGTGGCTTGTGGGGCGTGGCCGTTGCATTTCAGCACTTAACAACAATATTTCGATGGCATTAAACAAAAGACTTAGGCAACAAACTTGTTGCGAGTTTGATAGCGGGATAACGACAGACTTAGGCAACGAACTTGCCGCTATTTGTACCGAACCAAAATGACTTAAACAACAAACCTGCCACAATTTTGATCAACATATACAAAAGACTTAGGCAACGAACCCGCGGCTATTTTCATCAATATAAACAAAAGACTTAGGCAACGAACTTGCATTAGCCATAACGGTTTCGCTATGGATTGTGATTTGTGCTCTTAGGCTAAAGCACTTGGCGTCAATATATCGATAGCATCAAAAACAAAAGACTTAGGCAACGAACTAGCTACTATTTTGCACTAATTAAGCTATACACTTGCCTCAGCCGTCGTTCCTGTCCGCCTCGCCGCCTGCCTGGCTGCTGCAGCTGCTGGTATGAGGAAGTTGTTGCTGCCACAAAACTGCGCGTATCGCTCGCTTGTATCTGGCGACTTGGCTCGCATGTGTGTGTGCCACAAATCGTTGACCGTTCTTCGTGCGCGCTTCGTTACCGTTGAAAGTAGGTAAAAGGAGTATAATAGGCAGAAGGACTCAGCTTATATTAAACTTTGAGATACATATTATTCTATTCCTTAATAATATCAATAAATATCGATTTTGAGACATGGCTACTTAAGCATAGCTCGCCGATTATCAGAGCTAGATATACAAAACTTGCTATGTGTGTAGAATACTTTACTATTTTGGTATCTAGCCGTGAAAATTCCATATAGATCGGACAGGATGCTAAAATACTCGTTCTGGCTTGATTAGGGTATCTCCTAGTCGATCACTGCCGACTGGAGCCCTCTTGCTGGTCTTGTTAGCCATTTAGCTGCGCTTTTATCGCGCTTATCAGCTCGAATGCATCCATTTCCGGCTGGCACAAGGCCTTGCTTTGTGTGGCAGCAGCGCTCTGCTGGTCTCTGCTCGAGATGGGCACAAAATCATTAAATTGCAGTGCCATTTGCTGTTTAGCTGTTCGTTAACGCTGCACTAATCGCTGCAAGCATCAGCCCACCATCCTACCTCCCTCCCTCCCATAATCGATTGCTGTCAACGATTTTTCATGCCATATCATTTCAAAAACATCTCGATGAGCATATGATTTATTATCAGCTTGGAAAGTTGGCAATTTGTGGCACACATTTGATTGCTGTTAGTATTAGTAATTAAATAGTTATCGATAACCGTTTAGCTATCGACAAGTGCTAAATTCGATTGATTATTCATATTTCGTTTTAATATTCTTTACACCTATTTGTTGTCTTTTGTTCCGCTGCCGTTGCCTGATTTATGAGCGCTCATATAAATCGATATGAATTTATCGATTGTTTTCGCTTAAGAATTCAATTTCCCTTTTTTTAGCGCGGCGTATTCATTTATTCTGCTTCGCGGCTTATTGGGTCATTTCTCATCGCCGGCCGAGCTGTAACTAGGCCCCACCCGCCCGCAGCTGACTTATGGCCAACGTCATCATCAGCATCATCATGATGAGCGTGATGATGATGATTGTGCTCATTATCAGCATTTAGAAGTGGCAATTGTTAATTTATTACTTTTGGCTGCCCGCGAGCGTTTATTGATTCAGCTTGCCAATTATTGTGCAAATAAATTCCAAATTGCGTGCGGCAACAACAACAACACAAGAACAACAACAACAACAGCAACAAGTACACCGATTGCGGCAAACTTGGCCAACGACAAAGTGTTCGCTTCATGAACTTGGCTGAATGTTGTTCTGGTTGTTGTCGTTGTTGTTGTTGTTGCTGTCGTTGTTGCTGTTGTTGCTGTTGCTGTTGCTGCTGTGGTCATTGCCAATGGCCAACCACATACATTTTTGTACTTTATGGGCAATTTTGAGCGTCCAACAAACAACAAGAACAAATGGCCAACAGCGGCAACTCTAACAACCAAGTAACGGATACACCAGGCTACGGGATAGCCCAGGCTGGGCAGGGGGGGGTGGTTGCGCAGCATATATGTTATGTGAGGGGTGGGGACCCAAGAATTCTGCTAACAATGCGTTCCATTGTGTGGTACAAATTGTCACACACAAGTTCGCTGTTCGGGCTGCTAATGAGCACAGCACGAGCGAAGGTTTTTATTTTTTTCTTGGGAGTGGGATGAACTGAAAGCCCAGAGTAATTGGAATCTAAAAGAAAATCGTTGACAGAATTGGCATAAAAAAGCTGGCGGGGGAGCCTGAAAAGAAGCCTTAAAGAGGAGTTGAAGCAGAACCCAGGGTTGAGCAGATCTAGCAGGAGGTAATCAAAAGAAGTGGCAGGAGATGGAGCAGGAAATGGTGCAGGAAATGATGCAGGATATGAAGCTGGAGATGGGTGCAGATTAAAAGGAGGAACAAGAGTTCCGGAACAGGAGGTGGGACAGAATGAAGAGTTGTAGCTGAAAAAGAACCAAGAGATACAAATGAAGATGGATGAGGAGATCTACTTAGATGAAGGAGGAATCAAGCAGTGGCGCAGAAGCTTAAATAGATAAAAAAAGAGAAGCATAAGAAGAAGTCAAGGAAGCAGATGAAGCAGGAGATGCAGTGGAAGGAAAAGCCTAAGATGAAAATGGAGCAGAGGCTGAAGCGATAAATATAGCTGAAGAAGGAGCAATAAAAAGGAGTTGAAGCAAGAAGTGGCAACAGCCAAGGATATGAAGCCAAAGTTCAAATATATGTCAAGGAATGCAGAAAAAAACATGGCTAATGGGGTAAAGCCACAAGAGATAGAACAGGAATCTGTAGAGGAGTTGATAGCAAAGCTTGTAAAGGAGCTGGAACAGGAGCTGGAACAGAGCCACAAAAGTTGCTTTCCGCTTGCCGCTTGCCATTTGTTTGCTCACTTTATGAAACTGGCAGCTTGCCAAGGTGGATGCTGCCTACTGCCAGGCTGCCAACAATGCCAACTTCATCTTCGTCTGCAGCAGCAACAGCAGCAGCAACAATAACAGTAACAATAACTTGGCCCGCAGCTGTGCTGGTGCAGCTCCTCCGGCTGCAGATGGCTGGCAACTGACTGACAGACATTGGGATTAGCATTAAACATCAGCCGCAGAGCCATCAATGCCACAGGCGAATGGCCAAAACAAAACAAAACAAAGGCCAAATGCAATGCATGGAACAGCTCCAAAGTCAAAGCCAACACCAAACACAAAGGCATAGACAAAGAGGACGCCGATGGTTGGATGCGATGTCAGGCTAGCTGCAGCTGAACGTGGAGCTGGTCGCGAATGTTATGCAATTTCAGCTACTTAATGCCCATCAGTCAATCAGTCCAAATGTCTGTCATCACATTTATTTTTGTTTTTTCTTAGACAGCCTGATGCCTGCCACTAGCCACAATTCACTTCACACACACACACACACATATACACAGACAGCGAGTGTGCAACACCCATGTGTCAAGCTGTTCGCTGTGTTTACATTAGGCTAGGCATCTTAAGGGCTTCACGCATTAACTAACAGAGCCTGCATTTACATAAAGCTAACAGCGCACTGTTAGCTAACAGATGCTTGAGTTATTTTTCATCTGTTAGCTTTTATATTTATGTTAATGGTCTTTTGGTCATGTTAATTGGCTTTTCTGTTGGTTTATGGCGGAAATCACATTAAAGTTTTATGATTGATGCAATCTTCAGTTTGTACGGTCAGCGAGGTCCACAACTTACTGTTAACAGCTGTTGTTAGAGAATATAAAAGTGAAGAACAGAATAAATCGCTTTCTTCATGTGCCAAGATCGACAAGCAAATCTTTATACATCAAGTAAGGATTTTCCCATATCCCCAAGCACTTTGTTATCTACCGTAGATTAGGCTATTAACAGTCTACAGCTGTTGACTGTTAAAATGTACAGCTCGTTAATGCGAACACTTGAAACAGTTTTTGTTAACAGCAAAAAATCAGCACAGAGCTCTTCTCTGTTTTCTCTTAGCAGCAGCAAAGCTGTTAAACTGTTTAACAGTTACATGTTAACAGTCTACAGCAGTCAGAGTCTAGGCAATAAATGTCAGCTCTGCAGAATGCCTATCGACATTTACAGCATCTGAGGGAAACGTTCACTCAGCAATTCAGCATACCAAATGATATTTAATGGTTTGTTAAGTGCACTTTTTTATTGTCTTTAGTGAAGCAGCTGTTGTAGATTCGTTATGGCTAAGATTTGCACACTTCAGGGACCTATTTCGCGGCCGGCTTTCCATTTGGACAACGGCATTAGTACCGTAGGAAACCGGGCAATTTGGTTGGGAATGAAATGAAAACTTAACCGAAATTGGGCAATTGAATTGGGCAGAAAGCCCAAAATGAATTTTCGGTTTGGCCATTAGCAACAGCACACATTAGCCTTGGGGTTTGGGTAAATGGTTTACATGGTGGATAGCTTAATGGAGCCCAATGGGGCTAACCTCAGACTGGAGACTAGAGAGTGGAGCAAGAATTCCATCGTTGGCGAGAAAGTTGCGCCAGCAGCCATCGATCAATCGATTCTAAATCGATGCGATAACAACCCAACGCCGCCGAGTCAACCAAATTTAGCAATTTAGCCATAAATGAAAGACCAAATTGCAGACCGAGTTGCCCAGTTGGCAGCCATTGGCCATTGCCTGACGGTTCTCTCTGACTGGCAGTTTAAGGCTCATTAAAAACGCCCCAAATGCACCCGCTATGGCAGTGACCATTCAGACCGCGACAGCGACAACGGCTCCAACTTCAGCTGCAGCTCCAGCAACAGCCTTGTCTTCGGCATCGGCTTTGGCATCGGCTCTGGTTGTCTGTCTGGTGTCTGGTGTCTGGTGGCTTCATTATTGAAATGCGCTCATAAAATATGAGAAATAATTGCAATTATTGAGTATGCTTTTAACAAGCTGCAAAATGCAGCGAGGCCTCAGGCCTTTTTCTTTTACACTGCAACAAATTCACAATCTTTAAATGCAGTTTTGCAAAGAAAGAATTTGCATAAAGCTAACTGGAGCTGTTAACTGTTTATCAGCAGCATTAACATAGAAGTTAACATGTTTGTTTTATCTTCTCCGACTGTTAACTGTCTAATACTTTCTGCTGCTAACAGCATTGACACAGAAGGCTCTACACGTTCTTTCAACTACTTACTGTTAACAAGAATCTGCTAAGAAACATAATTTTAAACACTTTTATCTATGGAAGCGCTTCTGTTATTTATTTATTTCATACAAAACTAATTTCATGTAGGGTTTACTAGCAGAGCTATGCAAAAGTTATCTCAGTTGCGAACATATTCTATGAAATGCCAACTTGAACGAATTTTAGATACCCTTCGCTGAGTTTCAATCTGGCTCGATATGAAAGCTTAAAGGTGTCTTTAATGTGGAAATCAATTGTTTAAATGGCTTCAGAACTATTTGCGCAGTGTGCGGCATTTTGTGTGCTGTTCAGTGCAACCATTTGTGGCACATGCAGCGCCCACGCGGCCGCCAAACCAAACGCTAGGCCAGCTGAGGTTCACTGCCGAGTGGCGAGTGCCCAGTGACTGGTGTCCACTGCTCCATGGAGTTTTTTTATTTTTGTATTTTTTTTTTTTTTGTTTGTGCATGTATTTGCATTTTTCATATTCAAGCGACGTCTTGGAACGCGGTGAACTGTGTACGTGGATGTGGATGTGGATGTGGACATGGATGTGGCTGCGGCGGCGACTTCGATTGCGAGTGCAGCATGGGATGTGAACGTTGTTGTGGCTGGGCCTGTTGCTTTGGTTTAGTTTGTTTGTCAGACTCATTTGAATGCAGTCGCTATTTATGTCTTATGCTAAAGCCAGCCCCAGAGATAACACGCAACCGGCAACTGGCAACTGGCAACTGGCAACTTGCAGCTTGCAACTGGCAGCGGCGACAACACCAAATGGCAACGAGTTCAGCTCACGTCTCTTCAGCTTTTCAGCTCTTCAGCTCCGCAGCTCTTCAGCTCTACAGTTAAGGCAATGCCAAACGAGGCTGGGCTGGCCAGTTAAGATTGTTACCTTTTGTTTGGCTTCAACTCGAATCTCTCACAGCAGCCGCTCTCGCTTGGGCGGCCTTTTAAGGTGCGCTACACACACACACACACACATACATTCATATATATGTATATATATTTATATATGCAAATAGATCTGTAGAGCCCTTGCCTCAACCCCTGAACCCTGACTCCTGGCCACCAGCGATATTATCGTGCTCCAGCCAAAAGTGTCGGAGCTTGCTTATTGAGTGATCCATTCGAGCGTTGTTTATAAATCAATAGAGGGGCTCGAAACGCACTTAGCACTAGGCAACTGTCCCTCTACCTGGCAGACAGACAGACAGACAGACAGAGACTCGGGGACAGACAGACAGTCTGTCTGTGAGGTTGGATGAAACCATCAGGAAATCTGTTAATCGATTCTGGCATTGCTGAAGCACGAAAGTGCTTAAAACCCAAACGTATTTATGATCTTCGATTATAATGTAAACTAGAACCTGTTTATTCAGATTCCATTGGCATTTATAAAGAGATGCGCTTAATAAAATAGAGCTTATAAGCAAAAGGTATTCAATTTAAGCAAATAAACACAACCGACAAGGAATGATACCGAATGAAGCTGATTATAAGGAATGGAGTGAGACTTTGAGTGAATCCAAACAGAAGCAGAGCTCATAAGATGAGATGATGATGATGTAAAAGAATAACTTGGAAATTGTCGGACAAACACAGACAAACCAAGATTTTTTTTAGCTCAATATATAGCTTTTTCTTTTATAAATTCAAAAGCTTTATTATGTCTAGAAAGTCCTGAGAGTCTTAGACAACAACAAAATCATCTTTATGGGGCCAAGGCTGCCCAGGCATCATTGCTCCTGCTTATGCATTTGGCTTACCATCTGCACAGTGCGGGGCATTTGCATAGAACATGTTCTTAGATTTGCTGCTGAATATTCCACAAACTGTCACAAAAGTCAAATTTTGCAACATGTGAAATGTGCATTTCCGTTAAGCAACTGCAATTTGAAAATTGTTGGAATTATTTCACATCGTCAACAAGAACAAAATACTAGAGAAAAAACCGGCCAGACCGTCAGACACATTGGAACGCGAACAGCTTGGATCATCCACAATGATATCGAGTGTGGCCAAAAAAGGAAATCGCGCTTCAGAGTACGTCAAGAGGCTCCAGACAGTAGCTCAAAAGCTGTCGAACAGACACACAGAGACAGACAGACGCACTTTGTGTGCATTTCAAATGTACTGACAATTCGGTGTCTGCGTCTCATTTGCATATAGTCGAATCTATATACTCTACCAGTGCCAGCCATGCACATAATCCAAGTAAATATATAAGTATATACATAGATATATGGCATGTAATTGCATCTATCAGTGCACTGACTGCCTGCTGGTGGCCAGGCATCCAATTGTGTTGAGCTGCCAGCTTGGCATTAACGAGTGGAACGGACAAGGATAGAAAAATGCAATGTCAATGCATAGGGCAGACAGCGCTGGGTTGGGGTTGGCCTGGGGCAACGTTGACATTTGCATCGTTAGACGAGCTGCTGCTGCAGCCGCTGACAGAGCAGTTGTTGTTGCTGTTTGTTGCTTCATTAGACGAAATAAAAACTAGCTGGTTAATAAGGCAGCTCAAGTCAATCAGCTGCAGCAACAGAAACAGCAGCAACAACTGCTGCAGTTGTTGGCCAAATGCCGTTTGCCGTTGCATCTTGTGGCAGCCACAAACCGGTCAAAATTAACCTACTTAGCCAGCTGCGACAGCCTTTCCCAAAAAGAAACAACAACAAAATCTTTTGTACGTGCCTCGCTGCCCGAAACCCAAAAACAAAATAAATATACTATATGCATATAAACTGAAAATCAGATGAAGATGCAGTTGCCGACGTCCCCCAACTTGTTGAAGATTTCATATGCAGCAATGTAGAAATTTGAATCACAAAACGAGTTACCTACGAAATGTATGCATTCCAGTAATATTTTAGGTATTATTCGTGAGTTTAGCTGATTTTTCGTGCGCTCACTCACGCGCTCATCGCTAGTCGATTCTCAAGCACACAGAACTATAGACAGCTCTCTAATCATCATCTCTCTCTCTCTCTCACTCTCTCACTCTCTGTTTCCTTCTCCTCAACTCTGAATGAGACAGACTTTTCTTCCTCGTGATATTATATAGACAATATTTGCAGTATTTGTGGTTTGTGAATAGATCTGGAATTGAAGATTGCAAATGACCGCAGATCATGTAGAAATTAGTTTCTGATTGCTTCTCTTGACTTGTCATAGATACGTGGACCTATAAAAAGATTATAACGAGAGCATTCAGCTATGCTTGACTGAGCTATCGTCTGGCTGACATCGAAACCCAAGCTTATACAGAAAACAAATACCAATAGGAAGAAGGAGAAGAAGGAGATGTGAAAGAACTATCGCATTTCTCAAGCCCAGCATCGATGGCTTTTGTGTGTTTCCCTTGTCCCGGCTGCCAGATTGTTAGATTCCTTTATGCGCTGCTAATGGGCAGCTGTGTTTTGAGGTTAACCGCAATGCGAAATTGAAAATTGCGAATAGCGAAACCGAGCCAAGAACCGGAACCGCAATCGGAGGTCTAAACCAAAACCTCAAATAGGCCTCAAAACACAAATGCGAACAAATGCGACGCGCCGGCAAATACATCGGACTCGCATCAAAGACGATGTCGATATCAAACTGGGCCCCAGCTGCGCCAGCCTGGCGACTGCCCATTTGACCAGGGTTAATTGATTATAAGGCCCCGGCGACTGGACCCTGTCCGCTGTTCGAGGCGCAAATGAAGATCAGCGTCCATTTCGGGCGCAATGACAAGCGTCACGAGATCAAACAAAAACCAAGCAACCAAATTAGAATTTGCCATGGGCTGCAGTCGGCACCAAAAAAAAACCGTCGAGTAACAACTGCTCAACGTCTGCTCGCTGCGCATCTAACAAGCTGCTTGTCTTCCACGTAGAGTGGTAGCAACAGCAGCAGCTAACAGAGTTGCCCCAACCCCCAAAAACAAAAAAAAAAAAAAAGCTAAATAAAACTGGACGTGACTTTGGCATCTCTGGCTGCAGCTTTGTCTTTGTCTTTGGCTTTGGCTTTGGCTACGTTTCGTGTGGCAGAGCCAACACCAAAAACAGGCCGGCAAATGGCTAGAAAATCAAGTGATTACTGTCTAGCATCACGAGTAATGAAACGTGACTCAAATCGCAGTTAAACACCCCAGCGACACACACACACACACGCAAAGCCAAATCCTCAAACCGAACGAGCTAAAACACGAGGCAAACAGCAATTAGAACAGACCAAACAACCAGCAACAAGACCAAAACTGGCAGATTGCCAACTGGAGGAGCACTGCCTCTGGCTGCTGCAGTGGCTCGGGGCGGGCAGGGGGTGATGGGGCTGCATCTGGTCACTGGTTAGAGAACTACATCATCAATGTCGTTGCATGTCAGCCATTTGGATAATGGCGACCATTTGGTGTTTGCCAGTGTCGAGTTGCCAGTTGCTGTTGCTGCTGCTGCTGCTCCTGCCAGGCCAGAGAGTACAGGATGTTTTCTTTGCATACCCTAAACCAATTCGATATGCTTAAACAGGGTATGTTGTCTGTTCCATGTCTGTTCGTCACGAAAGCTAGATTTTAAATATATTTCATTAGTTTATCATTTCTTTTCAATATATTCTCCCATTGTTAACACCTTGATATATATCGACTTTTAAGATAATTGTTTCCCTTTGGCTTACACCCCACATCCACACAGGATTGGAAAGCGCCAGGGCATCTCCTAGTCGTGCACGCCCCACTTCTAGTTGCAGCTCTTTGCGTTCTTGTTGCTGTTGTCTGTTGTCTGTTTAGTTTAGGATGTGCAACAAGACACCAACTAACTGGGTGTGTATATGTCTGTGTGCCGCAGCAAAGGGTTTGCTCAGCCGGGTTAACAAGAGCAACTGTTGCAGCAGCAGCAGCAGCAGCAACATCAGCACAAACAGGCCTCAGGGGAGCGATGCCATGGGGGCGGGTGCGGCTGTGGGGCAGGGTCACCCAATTGAACCTTTGGCTGGAACACACAACACGAGTTGAGCTATCTATAGATTAAAATTGAATACATTCAAATGAAATGACGGCTAAGTGCTCGCATTTAAGATAGCTTTTGCTTGGAATTTAACTTTAGACTTCGTCTCAACAGAAAATGCTTATATAATGGTCAAGAGATAGGCTGCAGTTCGATATTGAACCGAACTGGTTCGTGCCCGGGCTTCCATTCCATTCATTGCTGTAATATAAAATAAGCTTAGCTTAAATTCGAACTGTTTTATTAAAATGTGGCAAATATATGCCTAAGCAAAGCTTGAACCAAAAGCCAGGCTACACGAATCGAACCTTAAGATACGAACTCGGTTCAAAACGTAAGCCGCACTGGCGACAAATTTCTCTTAAGGCATTATAATAGATAAAAATATAAAGTGAAAAATTCCATAGCTAGATTCCTACGCTTTAAACTGAAGCTTGAGCTGACTTATCGATAACTATTGGGCTTAGAAATCGATAAATGTGTTTAAGGCACTTCGCAATAATACAGAAAACTCAGATGGTTCGTGGCTACAAGACAATGTTGAGCTAGTTCTTTTCCTTGTTCTTTGATTTATATTTATTTGAGGTTATGTTGAAGTTCAGTTTTGCCCAAGAACTTTTCACGGTCTCTGGCAATAGAAATTGGTTTGGGCCAGGCACACTTAGTATCTTGTATCTGGGTAAATGCTGCAGTTACACTTGTGTGCCCGCTGGCATTCAGTTGTGGTTCATAGCCGTATCCGAGCGCTATAAATGGTAATAACCGCCAAAGTCCATATCCGTTGGGCGATGTCCATGCATTTAGCTGGATATTTGCATATGCTGCGCCAAAAGGTAACCAAATACCTTTGGGGTCGGTAAAAGGTTGGGCCCCGTTAGAGGCCCGCAGCTGTAGCTATGCAAATCTTTTTGCCGAGCGTCCACGCCCAACTGGCAACTGGCAACTGGCAAATGGCAACTGCAACTGGCAACTGCGGGGCACACGTGTGTGTTTTTGGCCACGTTTCGCTCTGTTTACAAATGCAAAACTGACACTGCAACACCAGGCGACGGCGACGGCAACTTGGCACTTGGTATGGCAGCCAGAATAAGAAGAAGAATAAGAAGAAGAAGAAGAGCAGCTGGCTTAGCCTTTTGGGGTCTTAGATATCATCGCACACACAAACACACACAACGTTCTGGTGTTTAAAATATTTCACTTTTGGTTCTGGCCCTGCCGCCCACCGCCGCAGCAGCAACAACAATGGCCCGTCCAGTTGGGGCTGAGCTTGAGGATGATTTCTTGGACTCCGACTCCGACTCCGACTCTGACTCTGAGTCCGACTCCAACGGCAAATGTAATTCATGGCATTAAAACACAAGGCAGAGGCCTCAAAATGGAAAATTGCCATGCATAACAATTTTTTCTTCCTATTTTTTTTTTTGGTTTTTTTATTATAAAGAGCTGCAAAGTGGCCGCAGGAGGGCCGCAGGGCCGAGGGGTTAGCTCAAGAACAATTTATGCGGAGCGAACGCAATTCGGCTACAGATTTCAAAGTTGCCGTGAAACTGTTGCTGTTAGATCTGCCAGAGTTGATTATGCGTTAAACATTGTTCAGTTTCAGAATTTATATTTGTAAAGCACAAGCCGTTAGATTAGACAAGACGCAGCTGAAAGCCAGAACGTGAGCTGGAACTGGAACTGGGACCAAGCTGGGCAAGGGATCTCTTGCTGAGGTGGAACTAAACCGGGTTGTAGTACTGAGAAATATTAGAGGATCCATTAAAGATACGATAAACGTAATTGTAGCTAGTTTTGCTCCTGATCTGACTGGGCTGGAAAATGAACTGAACTCTACATCAAAACTAGAAGAGAACTCAACTGGCTTAGAAAAGGCAACAGAACTTAGTTGGAGCAGCATCTTTTATGAAAGCCCCAACAGATCTAAGCTCTAAATGATTTGTCCTTCAAGGAACTGATCTGGAACCAGTACTAGTACGAACGAATGACAACGGAACTGGAACAAACGTTGCTCGAAATCTGTGTTGCATCTCGATCCAATGCTGAGAATCACACGCGAACTGAGCTAGTTAGAGGGAAATGTGTGAATCTAACGGAACTTGGATATATTTGTTAATTATGTGCGAACAAAATAAACTGGATCACCTGTGAACCGAGTCAACCTATAGCTGGGCATATCTGCACAAATGAACTGGATCTGGCTCAACGCTGTATTCCAATTATTTGAGCGCAACTCATCAGCTTTTACTTTGATGGCCAACTGATCCGGCAGCCAGCTGGCAGCTCCAGAGGCAGCTCCTCATCAGTTGCCTGGCTGCCTGGCTGCCCAATTCAATTAACTTTCACTATGCGCAGCTCCATTATGATTCTGGGCAAGCTTCAAGCTACGAGCTTCAGCTTCTGGACGCCAGTTTAGCTGCTGTTGCTTTGGCTTTGGCTTTGAGGCTTATCTCATCGCTTGGGTCTGCAGCACGTTTGAAGCGGGCCAGCGCCCTCTCTCGCTCTCCCCTGCTCCCGCCCCGTACAGCTGTGTGTTCTGGTACGTGTCGTGTGTCATTAGGTAACGGTAATTTACCACGACACCGACGCGATATGCGGCTTGTTGCCGCTTGCCGCTTGCTGCTTGCCGCTGGGGCAAAAGTAACTGGGCAGAATGATGCGGGCTTTGGCTTAATTTCATGCTCATGCTTTTATTACGCCAATTTGCTGTTGTTTTCCATTTTATGATCTTATTAGAGCTGAAGAAGCCGCGGCCTCAAAACTAAAAACAAAAGACTTAAGCGACAAACGCGCCGTCTAACATAGGTCGCCAGCCCGAGATCATTTATCAAATTCCAAAGCTCGTCTTTCCAGATGACATAAAGATGATATACACTTCGGATCTGCTATATAGCAACTTATACATTGTCTTTAGCTTTTACCGCGGCTAATCGAATTATCTGCCAGTTTCTTTAAGTGTTTCTTGCTACCCAGCCAATTTCGTTATTAACCTGTTCAACAACTTTTGCTTTTACTTTCAGATTCTACAACGAAAGCAAATTTTGTGCAAAAAATAAAAAGGTAAGTTTACAAAAAAGATATAAATAAGTAAAAAGCTTGTTAAGTTATTTGTTATTCTTGGGAGTTTCTCATTTCGTTTTCGTTCGCCTTTTGGAAATAGAGAAATGAACAAAAAAAAAGGGTGAAATGCTTAGGTGAAAATGTGGTAATAAAGTATATAATTGTGTGAACATTATGAGCAGGTGAAGGCTACCCTTTTGAGCTCGGAGAGGATATTACAGGGTATCTTAATAGCCAACATATACGAGGTAGAGGAAAGAAGAAGCGCAGTCGCTGCATGAAAATCGGAACGAGCTGCGTCTCGCGTCTGCCTTCGTGTGTGTATGTATATGCAGGAAGCTTAAAGTAACAGGGTATCTGCTAGTCGGGCACTTGTCACACAACAATTTCTGGCAATTAATTGGAGAGCAACACAAATTTTTGATTGACTTGTGTCGCATTTAAAGCCTTGACGAGTACGTGTTGCTGGCGTGGCGCGCGTTTTGGCCATAAATGCTGAGAAATCATGGGAAACCGTTAGAAGCAAAGGTGAAAATAGAAAATAAACACACAAAAACTATGCAAAAATGTTTATGACTCTTGGCATTAGGGCTAGTTGTGGGGGTGTTGAGGCTGTTGAGGTTGTTGAATTATTGTGGCGCTGGATTGGCCATTAGCTGCGACACGACTTCTGACTCTGGCCTTAGACTGCGGCTGGGTTCTATGGCCGCTTCGCTTTCACCGAAATCATTTTATTTATTGAATTCTGTGCATGTCGAGCACGTTTGCACGAACGAAGCGACAGACGAGCGGGCCGACATTGTTTGAGCCGCTGCGACATTTGCTACATGTATGAAAAAAGTTGCGATTGTCAAGGAACAGCAGCAGCAACAGCAGCAACAGCAGCAGCAGCGGCAGCCAAGTGCTAAATAAAGCAAAGTCTGGGCGGCGGATGGCGGCGCAAGCGGGGAGTGGACATATGACAACGGCCGGAGCAGCAGCAGCAGCAGCAGCAGCACATGTTGGCATGCCAATGAATTTTGAAGCCACGATCCAGGCAAATGTTGTAGAATCCAACCTGAGTGGCATGTGAATGAGACGGCAGAGCGGCAGCGCGGCAGAGCTAAAAATTGGTACACAGCGCCGTGTTTTGTGGCAAGAAATTGTCTTAGGTCGTGCCAACAACGACGCGCATTATAAATGAACAACAGCAGCAACAACAGCAACAACAACAACAACAACTTGGTCTATGAAAATGAAATTGAAAAGTTCTCAAGGCACAGAAAAGTACCAAATAAATGTGAGCCGAAAAGTTCGATATAAACCTTTTGACAGGGCACGTCGCATTTAATGCGCTCACTTGACAGACAGTCAGCGAGAACGAGCGAGAGAGCGAAAGAGAGACAGAGAGAGACAGGGGGGGAGAGAAAAAGCTTGCCTGGGAGTGAGACTCTAGCACAGGTTAACTATGTTGCTTTGCTCTACATAAAGCCGAACAACAGCAAACAAGAAAACACAACCAAGCGACAAATTGACAAAACAAAAACTCGGCAATTAGAGTCTGAAAAGAAAATAAAGGAAAACTAAACCGAAAAAAAAATGCCAGCTGAAGTGAAAACCAGAGCAAAGAGCAAAATGGCTAGCTTCAACGAGAGAGAGGGCTCGGCTGTCAGGGGGGACGCACAGCGAAACGTTAAGGTGGCTGAACAAATTGAATGACCGCAATTGGGTTGTGAAAATAAGCGTTGGGGCACATAAAACAAAACGCTAGCCGACTTTTAATGCCAACGGTATTAAGACATTAAGACAATCGATAGGCAGCGACACAGAAAACAATCGATAATTATGCAAGGATTTAAAGATCTACACAGAACAACAACAAAACAAAAGGCTTCAAAAGAATAATACTTTTTGTATTCAATTTAGAAATTATCTATAAGAAAAAGTTATCGATAAAGCTATTCTTCGGATAGTCTTAAGCATTTTTGAGTCAATAGCGTTGAGAACAGAACTCTTTAAAATCGAAATTTCCTCTAAAGAAACAAACATTTTAGTGAAAAGCCAGAAGTTATCGATAAGTGCAAGCGCATCTCTGGCAGCATTTGAACGCAGCAACGGCTGACCGCAAAAACTCATTTGCTGCCACTGACTGACAAGCAGCGAGTCGTTGGTGGGTCCGCAGGCGGGGAAGTGCATGTTGCACTCTCGAAACTGGTTTGATTTGGCGGCCAAGATCGCTGCAACGCGCCAAATGGCGTCAAATGGCAAATGAGCTGCTCGAGCAAAAAATAAAAATAAAAAAGGAGAAAAAATTCAACCGAAAATGCACTCGTATATCCGGCTGACCCAGAAACACTTGAGAATTTGCATGACCAAGCACAGTCGACACAGTCAAAAGTTGTGTTGTATCCGAATCTTGACATAAAACCAAAGCAGGAGCAACAACAGCAGAGCCCCTCTTTAAATGTGTGTGTGTGTGTGTGTGTGTGTGTGTGTGGGACACAGAACTTGGCCCACTTCCATGTGTTGTGACCGCTTTTGGTAGCTCGCCGTGAACGTGTCTGTGTGTGCGTTGCCACAGCGCTTGCTTCTAATCGATGCAACTGCAACAGGCTGTCAATATAAAAAGAGAAAGAGTCCCAGGCAGCAGGCAGCAGGCCGCAGCTCAAGCACTTTCCAGCCAACGCACTTTCATAGCAATCAATTGTCGCTATCTTGGCACCTGTGCAGGCGCTACCGACTGGGCCGAGAGCCAAGTGGAACGGCAAATGGGTGACATTGCGTTAATTTATCGATTAATGTGGCGGTAAATATTGCGTTGACTTTGATTGAACGCGGCTTAAAAGCATTCGATATAGTTTATCGATAAGTGAGTGGCTAATAACTGGCTGAGCGCAATTGACATGCAGTTATCGATAAATGCTGTTGAGTCTTTGACATGTGCAGCTTAATTGGCAACCTATACATTTATCGATAATTATTTGATTGAATTGGTGATGCTGATCATAAAATTGCAAATGTGCCCTTGTCGATGTTTAATCGAGTTATTGATACGCAGAAAATGTGTTAAAATGCTTATCGATAAGTGTTATCGCTGCTCAAAATGATTTATCGATAACTGTCGTTGAGCTTTGTGAGGATATACCTGTCATTTATCGATAAGTATTGATTAAGTTTACACTTATCGATTATAAATGGAGATATCGATACTCAGATATCGGTGAGCTATTGCTAAAGACTTATCGATAACAACTAAACGCAATTTTCTCTCGAATTGCTTACTCGAAACTAAACTATAGTAAAAACACAGAAGAATAGAGTCATTTCCTGCAAGCGACAATATCTCGCGAACTGATACAATTTATGATGCTCGCTTCAATGCAATGAGTTTGTGGCAAATTGTAAACATAGGAAAAAATGAAATAAAAAAACACTGAAAGTGTCATTTGAGCATACCAGCTTTTATGGAGAGTCTCGAGTCGAGAGTTTCTGCATACTTTCAGTGTTGCCCGCAGCAATTGTGCGTCATTAGCATGCAGCATCAATGTTGCAGTTGTCGTTGTTGCTGTTGTTGCTGTGCATCGCGGGAATTGAGCAAACAAAATGCCAAATGCATTAGCATTAAGCCCCGATCAAATCCTGATAGTCAAGCCAGATGATGATGATGATGATGACGCGCCTAATGACAGCCCTAGCAGTCGCGTTCGTCCACTTATGCCCAGGGCTAACAGCAGCAACTGTTGCTGCTGCTGCTGCTGCTGCTGCTGGTACGTGCGTAGCCTGTTGCGATGATTGTGCGGCGACCTTTGGCTGCGGCCCTGACAAGCAGACAGCGGTCCAACAATTTGTTGCTGATCAAAAAAGTGCCCAATTCAAATCAAAGTCCATTCCAAAGTGGCCCATTGTGATGGGCCAAGCGGGCGGCAGCAACAATTTTCAACAAGAGCAACAACAACAACTACTTCTATCGCATTGGCTGATCTGCTGTCTTCTGGCTGCCTCTAACTGAGAGGCTGAGAGACTGCAACTGCAACTGCGATTGCGACTGAGTTATGCAGTCATTTCTCAAAGATCTTCCAGTTGCCTGTTTGCCCAGTTGTTGCTGCTGCTGCTGTTGTTGCTGTTGCTGTTGTGCTTGATTTCCGTTGCTGTATTGTTGTTGCTGTATTCTAACGCTTATCTCAGGCTGTTAACCAGGTCAACTAACGGCAACGACCGCAAGCTGTTAAAGCCAACTTAAACAAATAACACTCATTCATTCCGACTCGCAATCTCTCCCCGCTTCCCGCTGCCCGCTCGCGCTGCCCGTTAACTTTTACCACGCTCGCGCTCTGCCCGCATCTCTCAGCACACTCTCTTTTGCTATCGCTCTCTCTCTTGCTCTCTCTCTCTCTCTTGCGCTCTCTCTCTCTCTCCTTTGCAATTTACGCACATTACGAGCACATTCAATTTTCTTATTGGTTTTTCCCCGCTTTCTTTCAATTCAATTTTGTGCGCCAGTTGAAATCTTCGAACAGGTCAGGGGCCACAGCGCGAGGGTTGGGCTTGGTTGCGTTGGCTTGGCTAGGCTTGGCATGGTTTGGTGGGGTTTACGGGCGGCGCTTTCATTTCATTGATAATGGCAAATAATTGTTACAAATGCCTGTAATTTCTTTTTCAGCAATTCCAATTGCTGACAATGGCTTTCTAAGCCGATTTGCCTAATGGCCCATACAGTTAGGGACCCAGCAACAACAACAGCAACAAAAATTTCAGCTGCCAAACCATGCAGTGGCACCCATTGAACCCAGAGCTTACTCTCCAGCCTGCCTGGCTGCCTGTTTAGTTCATCTTTTTGTCCGGCTTGGCCATTACCGGCTAATAGCTGCCTAATGAAGCAAGCCAGCAACAGTTGCTGGCGCAGCAGCAGCAATTTACATTTGATTGTAATAAATGATGAACAGCAGCAGCAGCAGCAGCCGCAGTTGCCACAGCGTAGCTGCCCATCAAAACATTTGGCGCGCTAATAATATATATAAATCAGCGCAAGTTTGTTGCCTAAGTCTTTCGTTTGCCTGCACTCAGCAGCAGCAGCAGCAGCTGCAAGCGGCGTGTTGTTATTAATGTTTAAGCAAACACATTGGCAAATGACAACATTGTTGCTGCGATCAATCATGCCACAGCATGTTCGCTCCTCAAATACCCTGTAAACAGAAGAGGTCGTTAGCTAAGCCTGGCAAGATAAAGGCACGACATGAACTTTTAGTAAACCATAAAATATAGTTAATCTATATAATGCATTTCGCTGATCGACTTTGCTGCTAGACTCAGCCACACTCTAGAGACCTGGCACAGGGCATCTGCTAGTCGCGCAGGCTTTTACTTGTTGCATTGGGCTTAATCAAATGCGGCGCATGCTTCACGTAGCTGTCTCTTTCGCTCTGCGGCATTGCGTGCCACACTTAAACTGCAAATGAAGAGGGTGTGCGCGGTGTGTATGTGTGTGTGTGTGTGTGTGTGTGTGTAAAATGCCATCAAAATCACACACAACATAATTCTTAACAAACACAACGCTACACACTCAAAACATGCACAATCATTCAGCATGCAACATGGCATTCCATTCCGTTGCCAGTTGCAACGTCACGTGCGGCATTTACCGCCCAACCACAGCCGCAGCCACAGCCGCCACCCCGCCCCAACCCATTCCATTCCATCGCCTTGTCTCCTGTTGACCCTCTATCCCGCTGTGGTTTAATTAAATGCTGGTTTTTAAAATTGCAACTGCAAAATGAGCCACAATGGGCCACTTAGTAGCACACACACACACACACATAGCACACACACGTACACACACATACACAGGCACACAGCTGGCAACTGGCCGCATTTGCTTATCGAGCCGGTTGCTGCTGTGGCATGTTGCCATGTAGCAAGCAAATTGGTCATCTTCATGTGGCATCTTTAGCAATGCCAATGTTGCTCTTGTTGCCGTTGTTACCCAGCCTCTGCCCCCCCCCCCCTCGCTCTGTGGCTCTGGCTCTGGCTCTGGCCTGGCGCATTCAATTATTTCCATGTCCTGATTGTCTTGTCGTGCGGCCGCGCGAGTTTTGCATTTAAAAATAGGCCGTCACAGCTTTAAATTGCAACAATTTTTAATGAGCTGCTGTTGCAGCGAATCTCTAGCGCCAGCAACAGCAACTGTTGCAGCTGGTAAAGTGTCGGGCGTGTTGTAATGAGCCAATGTCTTGGCTAAAAATACACGCACGCGGCAACAACATGTGGCAACAACAGGCCAGCGAACCAACAGCCCCGCCGATAAGATACAATAGCTCGGTCGATCATAACAAGCTGTCATGTCCTGAGCCTGAGTACAATTCGATATGCATTTATAATTTATGTGACACATACACAAGATATGGCGAGCTTTACTTAGATGCAACAGAATGACACTGGCTTAATCTCACATTCAAGCAAGGAACAAGGCTTAAGGCATAGTACATCAAGCTTTAAGGAAACTGAAAGCTTTTAGGTGCTTTTAGCTAAGATCATAGGTCGAGTTTAATAGAGCTTCAAGCCAAAAGCTCTATAACTGATTGACGACAAGTCAAAATGGAGCTAGAAAAATACTTAATTTCAATAGAGAGTATTTGAATCATTTCGATGCCATAAACTGTAGTTAATTAAAGCGTGCATTTACAACTATTGCAGTGTTGGAAAACAATTGCGATTGTTTGCCGACAGTGTTGTAAAACTAATACAATTTAAACACACTGTTTCAAGAAAAAGCTTTCTCTGAAATGAGCTATTTAATGTGCTTTGTAATCAACTTTCTGAATTTCTTAATGATCGATTCTTTCATATATTTGCCATATCCGCCCGAAGAGCCTGTCTTCTCTAGGCATTTAGGTATTTTCTAAAGATTACAGCTTGTAGCTGCCGCTAATCACTTTCATTTGTTGCAAGATCTGTTCATTGGTTCAATAGATCAAATGGGCTGTCATAACATTCGTTTAGACCAAATGGGCTTCACTTGTTGACCAAAAAGGCCAAGCCACATGGGTAATGGCAGGGCTGGGGGGCGTGATTGGTATGGGCTAGGCGGGGTCAACATTTGCAATTAATTGTAATTTGTGCGCGCATTGAAGCCGCGTCATCATCATAATTGCCATAAATCATGCAACGCCGCACTTGCCACAGCTCGAACTGCTGCTCATCTTCTTTGTCTCGGCGTGCCTATGTGCAACTGCTTCTCTGCGTCTGTTATCCGCCACATTCCGCGACTCAAATGCGCTCTAATGACTCCTGTTCTTTGTTGCCATCGCTGCTGCTGCTGCTGCTGCTGCTGCCGGCTAATGGCTTTTTGTGGCATAACTTCCGCGTAGCCGCAGTTGGCCACGTTGCGGCAGAGTCGTGTTGGCTGCTGCTGCTGCTGCTGCTGCTTCCAGGAATGAGCCGCAGCCCACACAGCTGATCGAAATCGAGTTGCCAAACATGCGCTCAGACAATTGAACGATCGATTGCGCGCTCTTCCACACCCACACTCAGCCCCCCTCTCTCCCTCTCTCTAGACAGCTGCATTTGCCTGGCGCAGACAATCTGTTTTGGCCATTCCAAGAAGAATTTATGAAATGTGTGACCCAGGCCCCAACCATCAGCAACCAGCACCAACTTCCCACCCCGCCGACCCCGCTTAACCAACTCCGCAGCCCAGTTGCACGTTGGCTGCAGCCCAATCGCAGCGTGGGCAAACACCACACCCGTTTTCCATTTTTGTTGCCCGCATATCGTGCGCCTGCATCAATGGCCACCAGCCAGCCAGCCGAGCGAGAGATGCACTTTCAAATATGCTTAGCCTAGACCCCGCCGCAACCCTTGCGCTAACCCCCTATAATGCACACATCCCCATTTCTTAAGTGTTGCCAAACAACCTTGAGGCAGTCCAGCTGGCCAGAACGTGGGCCAGAGCCAGAGACTGAGCCAGAGCCTGAACCTGGCCGGGACGGGCCACATCCTCAGCTATCAGGCTATCATGTGATATTTTGCCGCGCTCAACTTGTTATGCAATAAATTTCCGGTTCTAAGCAACAACAACAACAGCAACAACAAAACACAAATAACTTTGGCCACGGGCAGGCAATCAGGCAGCCGCGTACCGTGTCCAGCAGCTTTCTCTGCGCCTCATTTTTCCGGCCAGCTTTTTTTCGGTTCCGATTTGGGCTTTTGGCATCAAATAAAATACTAAATTAAGCGCGGCTGCTGCAACTGCAACTGCAACACCTGTGGCACATCCCCAGCTGCTGTGTCCGTGACAGGCCGACAGTCAGCCCGATTCGGTTCGTTGAGAAGGGGACGGGGCAGGGGTAGCATGCATGTCTGGACTCGTTTTGTGTGCTCATTTTAAGTGGGTGTCAACTTTATAAATTAGTAACGGCATTTAATAGCAGACTCAAACACACAGAAACTGGCGACTGTCGACTGGCGAACAAGTTTGTGTTCTAAGTCATTCGTTTTCGGAGCGCACAAATTCGAAATATTTGCACAGCTCGTAGGAATATCTTATCAAAGCTGGTCAAGAATATTACAAAGCTCCAAAACTTTAATATTATTTAAATTTAATAAATGAATCCTTATATCGATCTAAACACAAATACGTGAAAGGAGCTCAAAGCCGATCGAATGTTAGCTAAGAAAGTTTTCATGTTATTTCCACGTTTGCAAATGAAATACAGACTGGGCCTTACGCTGATCATCAATCAATCAGTCAATCAGCACATAGATCAAACAATATGTTTGTCATTCTCGACGCTTTTGAGTCAACCAATTGTTAAGGCAACTAACAAATTGAAGGTGACCGGTTCAAATTCTAAACTAATGTGCGGATGTAGAATTTGCAGTAAAATTTAGATACTTTTTGCAGCTTTTATAGCCGAGCCGCATCCTTTGCCAATAATTATATTGTATAGCATTATATTTTATTACATTAAATTATATATTTAAGCAAATTGTGTGTTATGTCTGGCCACATGCACCTGCTGACTAAGCACTTGCCTGGTTTTGTGGCAAGTGGCAAGTGCTGCTGGTGGCATGCCACCTGATAAATGGCAATCAATGCCAGGCAGCACAGCCTTGGCGCATATCAATGCAAATGCAATTTGCCAGTCATTATTTCTGGAGCTTTACGCATTTAGTTTTGCACTGAATCTTTGCTTCTAATACGCCAAGTGCCCTTTCTAGAGGCTCGTCCAGGTGGCACAGGCGGCGGCATGTTGGGAGGCAGGCACAAATCGCCATTAGATGAAGGCCGCTGCGTGATGTTCGCTTGCCTCACGCTTTTCTAGCTAGCTTCTTTTCTTTTTTAATTATAACTTTTAATATTTCTTGCGCACAACCGGGCAGTGAGTGGCTTGAGTGGGAAAAGAGCCAGAGCCATTTGTTGCATGCAACTGGCAGCTGTGGCAACTTGTGCTGCCCGCCTGCCCACCTGCCCGCTTGCCTGCCTGCGCCTTGACATGTTTTGCGGTGCTCCATTGTTCGATGGCAATTATTGCATCGCACTTCTATTGCAATGCGAAACTGGGCAATGGAACTGGGACTCGGCGTATCTATAGGCGAAAGACACGCACAACCACACACACACACACGCACACGCACACACACACACACACACACACACTTACGCACACACCTTGTGGCAGGTGCTTCAACTTGGAGTCTTGCACGTTGCGCATCTTTAAACTGCGATGATTGAAAATTGCATAATTGCAACAAGCAGCTAAACGCAGAGCGAGCAAAGGAGAGAGCGAGAGAGAAAGAAAGACACTCACAAATACACTCACAAATGCACTCATTCACTTAGACACTCGCGTGTTGTGACAACAAATTGCAAATATGAAAAGGCCTCCATTTCCGCCGCCGATCGGGTCGACAGTCCGACGGCCGGCAAATCGGGCCGAACAGATGGCAATACCAAAGCTGTAAGGCGCAGACATCCGTTTTGAGTGTACACACACACACACACACACACACGACTAGAACGGTTTGCATGTTCGATGCGCGTCGAGTGTTGGATAAATGCAAAATCGAAAAAAAAATATAAAAAGAGAAAAACCTTTGTTGAGCGGGGATCGTTAGAGGAAGTGAGTTAGCTGGAAAATCAGATGCTCGAGGGCTTTGTTCAAGATTTGCTGCAAAGATTTCTTTGCCAACTCAATTCACATTCGAATGCCTTGGCTTGGCGCATGTGTTATTTTTGGAGCAGTGCGGGTAAACGCTTAATGTACAATTTTAAGTGTTCAACACCAATCAACCATAGTGCTGGTAAATGTAAAATACTTTTTCGATTTGCATTCATATTGAGTTGGAGTGAAGCGAAATTTTCATAAAAATGTATATTTATTTTATTCTTCTTCTGATGGAAAGATTCTTTGATTAACTGAAATAAATTATAAATAATGAATAATATATATTGAACAATAAGTAATAAGTAATAAACAATAAATAATGAATAAGAAATAACATATTATAAATAATAAATAATGAACAATTAATAATGAATAATGAACAATGAATAATGAATAATGAACAATGAACAAGTAATAATGAATAGTGGGAAATGAATAATGAATAATGAATAATTAAAAATGAACAATGAATAATGAATGATGAGTAATGAATAATAAACAATGAATAAAGAAAATTATAAATAATGAATAATAAATTATAAATAATGAATAATAAATAATCAATAATAAGAGCAATGTAGTTTTTTACATACATATTTTTGGAAAAGAAACTGATTCGCATTATTTACATGCATAAGTTTTGTTATTTTATCAACTTTGACTTCTTCTAAGCTAACATCATTTCCCTAATTGCCATTTAAAGCAAGTTAAGTATATCTTTGAGCATTCACTGAGCTTCTTATTAACTCAACTCTAAGAACCTTGTTTGTTTCGCTTGATTCGAACAGCTTTCGGCTAACCAATTTGAAGCTCACGCAACGCCCGAAATCAAGTCCATAATCAAATTGACATATATATAGATGTATATATATGCTTTGTTTGGCATTATAATTAGCTTGCTGTCAGTTTTACTAATAAGAATTGTAACTTCTTTTGTGTTGGATCTGGCATTTTGGCTACTGTTTCGGCTTTCTATCACAATGGGAAAAAACTGAGCAAAAGTTTTGCCGCTGGCCATTTGTTAAGCTTTTATGAATTTCTTTTCTCTTCTTCTTTTTCTTCTTTTTATTTGGCTTTTTTCAACAGTCTTCTCGCATTTCATTTTAATTGAGTTAATTGCATATTATTACTTTCACTGGCTTGTCCCGTTCGCTTTGTCGTCTTCATTGTCACCGTTATTTTGTTTAACTATCTAATTTCCAGTTTTGCTTTGCTTTTCCTTATTTCTTTGGCTCTTTTCTTTTTGGCCAGCTCGCGCGCATCAGTTCTGTATTGTTTGCGACGCGCTTTTGTGCTTAAATTTGCCTTTTTTCATGAATTATTATAATAATTACACTATGAAATTACCGGTTCAGGGTTTTTTTTTTCTGCAAAGAGACTCGAAACTCTACTTTTTGATAAAAAGAAAATGCTTTGATTCCACACTTGCGGGTGGAACGTAAAAAAGGGTCTTCCTCCATTCTAGCGTGCTTTGCATTAGGTAACTATTAAACGGCGTGGGCAACGAGCTGTCAGTCAGTCAATCAGTCAATCTATCAGTGAATCAGTCAATCAGTCAACCTATCAGTCTGTCAGCCTACCAGTCAATCAATCTGTCAATGGGCACAAATAGTTTTTATGTGTAGAGATTAACATTCTTGTTCTTGTTGAACCTTTTGCCGAAGCTTTTCCCTTTGATTGACCTAACGGACTGACCTTTGGTGGGTTTTCTTTTTGCTTTGGCTGCGCCTCTTTCTTTCTTTCTTTCTTTCATTCATTTGTCTTTCGCTTTGCCGTTCATCTAATGTTGCCCACGTGTGTTGTGCAACAGCTTTCTTGGCGTTCTTCTCGTACTTGTTCGTAACTTGCGACTGCTTGTGGCATTCACTTGCTCACTTGCCTCGTAATTAGAGGCCGTACGCGAAGAGGAAGTAAACGTGCCTAATGATAACCTTTAGCTTGTTGCCTGCTGCTCAGCCACAGGGCGCCCAAAGCGCAACACACACACAGAGAGAGAAAGAGAGAGAGAGAGAGAGAGAGGGAGAGCCTGAACCTAAAACCAAAAGGCAGCCCAAGTATGCCCCAACCCAATCCAGCCCACAGAACATTGCCTGCCATTCCCATTGGGAAGCAAGCGTACAATTTTCTTGATTGCCGGTTACCCAGCACTGCATCATCCATCTAACTAAGTACGCGCCACTGACCAGCAGACCAGCAGAACAGCAGAACAGCGGCCAACTCTGCCGACAGCAGTTTGGGATGAGTACACTCACATTCATATCCATACTCATACCCCAGCTCATACCCCAGCTCATACACCAGCTCATACCCCAGCTCATACCCCAGCTCATACCCCAACTCAAGCCCATTCTCGTAGTCAAACTCATATTCCAGGCAGCGCAGCTTGCACTAATTTTTCTTCCTACACCCTGCACTCCTTGTAATTTCAGAACATATCGATTTCTGATCTGTGCAATATCTATTTATCTATCTATTATGAATAATAATAATGTAAATTTAAATAAAACTAGTTCGCCTATCAATTTAAGCTAAGTTAACGTTTGCCGCTGTCTGACCGAAAACGATAATTATCGATTCTCAACCACATGCCCATATTTAGAATGATATTAACTTTGCGAGCTTTGCCACAGCTTATCACTTTAATCAAAAATATCGATTCCAACATGGCTGCAATTGATGAAATCGATTCAGCTCGAATCGCCGAGAGCTGAGGCTCCCTTTTTGTTATTTGGGCACGAATCGATTGGTTTTCATTATATCGATAGCTGCCGCTTTGCTAACTGCTCGATAAATATCGATCAATCATTGCACTGCTTGGACTTTAAGGACTCTCGCTTAGCATATATTAAGCGGCCTTCGCCTCATTTGGACTACAGGGTATGTTCTCTGTTGTGCACTCTTGCCTTCCTATTTTAAGCTGTTGCATCTGCAATGATTGAGAGCCCTTTGGATTTCGGTTAACGCCCACCAGTTGCTGCAATGTGATGCATGCAACACCAACGCAATAGCCAAACTCTTGGGACTCGGTGCTGCCGCTGCGTGGCGCCACACGTGTGAGTTGCTGCAGCTGCCGTTTCCTGTTAGCCAGCGGCGACATTTAGCAGCTGATCCCAGCTACCAGTGCCAAGTGGCAAGTGGCAAGTGGCAATCGCAATTACAGCCAACAGCAATTGCAACAGAAATGTGGCAGCCACAATGTCGGCTGCAAGTCAAATTAGAAGTGCGCCTCGCTTAAACCAAGGACGCCCCAAAAATAAACTCAATTTGGGGCTATAAATAAACTGGAATCGTGAGCCGCATTTGCAACTTGCAGCAAGGGCAACTTGCAACAATGACGTCAAATGCGCAACGCATGCGTTTTGCGTTCTGCATTTTATCTGGCCAGGCAGATCGCTCGACTGTGGCCATATAATTGGCTGCCCGCAATTCAAACGCATTTCATTTCCAGCTGCAGCCGAAGTCGAAGCCGGAGCCGGAGCCGCCACTGTGCCACAAGGGGCGGGCGTCGGAAGATGCGACTCTCATGCAGATTGGCAATTGTACAACACGAACTGGCAGCAAAAAAAGAACACAAAAAAAATCGAGCAAAAACTACACGCCGCACACCACATGCTCTTCCGCGAAGAGCTTTACACAAGATCCATATCATATAGAGCTCCATGTGATATGTGAGGCACATATCGATGCTCAGAATTGCTGGGCTTTCCCGAATCCCTCCGTTAGATGTTGCCATGACTTGGCTCATGTGGAAGAAGCCTGGTTAAAACAATATATGCTGAGCTTAAGCAAGATCTGAGCTGTTCATGGCTTCTATACGATAAAGATATCCGATCCAGCCGATTCGGGAAACCTTCCAGGCTCTTAGCTCTTAGGCTGAGAGACAAGACATTGAATTGAATCTTTATGGTGATCAGGCATATATATACCTTATGTCTTTTGCTATGCGTTACGTATTTCATGACGAAATTGTTGGTACCCTTTAAAAGGGTATTAAAAAGCGACTCCCAGCGATGCTGGTGGCGGCTGCTGTTGCTGCTGCTTTAGCAATTGCTGCTCCTGTTGCTGCTGTCGTTGTTGTTGTTGTTGTTGTTGTTGCTGCTGTCGCTTTGGTTGAGAACACGCTACACATTCCGCTGACTGTGTTTGCCACCTATTTCATACATCCAGGCTACATTTGTTGTCGCTGCTGTTGCCGTTGTCGTTGTCAATGTTGCTCATGTTGCTCGTGTTGCCAGTTCTTGTTGCTGCTGCTGCTGCTGCAGCAATTGGACACGGCGGCAACACGATTGCTCGAATTGGATGCGCGCGCGTTTCGCGATTCGCGCTGGCAACCTGTGAGTTAATATTGTTTGTAATAGCCACGTTCCGAGCGCTGTAATCATACGCCAGCCCCAGCGCTGCCTCGCTCCAAGCTGGGCATTTTCTTTGGCTTTTCTTTAATTCCTGGAGGGGGGCCTTATAAATACGCTCGTATAAATAATTGCGCTATGCAGGCCCGGCACGGCGGTTGGCCACTTTTGCCTGGGACAATTCCGCGCAAACAAATTGAATTGAATATGTTAATGTAATTGCATGTTGCAGGGCCGCAGCAGTACTCGGTTCGCCAGCTTTGGGTGGAGGGCGTTTAAGAATCCATAAATTTAAATGCCTAAATGCTGCTCTGGACGCAACTGCAACTGCCGGTTATCGGCATCGCAATCGGCATCGCAATCGGCATCGCAATCGGCATCGCAATCGGCATCGCAATCGGCATCGCAATCGGCATCGGTATCGGCATCGGTATTGATATTGTACTCTAACTCATAGTCAAATATGGCAACGCTGAGAAAGACTTCCGCATGGCATTCACCATTTCCATTTACTCGAATGCAAATGAATGCGCTTGCGAATACATAACGAGTCTTTTCAATTGAGTCGAGTGTGTCGCAAAAAGTCATGAATAACAATTGAATTGTCAAATAATCGATACTCAAATCACTTTTACTAGGGAATGCTTTGAATACGAAACTGGACACTGAAATTTTTGGAATTTAGTTGCAATCGAATAATAATGTTCTGTAAGCTCCTATAATTCTCGAGTTAAAGTCTTCAAATCTATTGTTATTGGTTAAAATTGATATCGATAGGAATCGATAATTATCGAATAATAATAATATGTAGCTATTGTATGTAGATGGCGAGCCAGACTGATAGAAGGAGTTCGGCTCAGTTCCCCATGCTGATCAAGAATCTATATACTTTTTGTAATCGAAGAAACTTTCTTCTGCGCGTTAGACACATCTGCAAAAACGAATTGTACCCACTTCATGGCGGGACAAAGGGCTGTGCTTGAGCATCTTCAAGAGACAAACGCATCGATACAATAATGCGAAACGTTAGATAAGCAAAGCAAACTCATGGCTGATAATGAATAGTGAGTGCATGATTGAATAAATTGAATGCAGATAATACCCATATGTATTTGCAATGAATTGACAGCTCTGTTTGGCCACTTGATTGATTTGCCACGAGTGTATGTGAGTAAGTGAGTGCTGAGTGTGAGTTTGAATGAATGGTGATAATAATGTGAGTGGGCACTTGAATCATTCATGCACTCGACTGAGTGAATCCATTCGCGCCATTAATATGAATGAGTTGGCAACTGGCAGCAAAGGCTTTCGCTTTTCAGTCGGTGGCTGGCTTTGGCCAGGTCAATGTGCGCCCCCGCATGTTCCCAATTTGGGGGGTCAGCTGCAAAAAAAAAAATGGAAATATAAAAGAAGAAGACGAAGAAGAAGAAAAGCAATTTGCAACACGCTCGACAGAAAAGCCACAGGAATGCCACAGCTCGATTGCGTCTTGGGTCTAGGGGCATTAGAATTTCCAACCGCAAATCGTCAATAAGACGACGAAGCGCACAAGTGGAACGCCGCCTCTTTTCGCCTCTTCGAGCCATTGTAATTTCCGTCGGGGCAGCTCATTAAACTCTTAACAAATGCAGGCGAATGTGGGCTCGAACGGAGTTGGCCAGACTTCTTATTGGTTCGCTGATTCGCTCGGGGCTCAGTTAAGCGTGTAATGGAGCCGGATGTACAAGCCGCAGAACCAAATTCCACGCAAAACGCCACCTGGCGGTCAAGAAAAGTAGCTGAAACCAGTGTTGAAAATAGCTTAAAGTGAATAAGAGCTAAACTATATGTAGAAGCTAAGATCCCACTAAATGGGAAACCAAATAAAAACAGCCAAAAAAGTTATTTAGCTAGAAAATAGCCATGACTGCAGCAGTGACAATAGTTTCGGCTGGTAAATTTAGCAAGAAACCCGCCAAAATAGCAGCCAGAAGCAAGTTACAGGCAGCTGACATAGCCAAATTAATTTCTATGAATAGCTAAATTGGCAGACATGCAACCACACCTAAACGCTACTTCTTCTCTCTCCTTACTTTCAGATGCAAACTGAAGCAAATAGCAGCAGCCGCAGCAGCCGGCGGAGCAGCAGCAGCAGCAATACACAAGGAACAGCCAGAACATCAAGAATCTCTGGCGGACTGATGCTCAGCATGGTGGGATTGGCCATGCTGATGATGCTGCCCGGGCAGGCAATGGCACGCATGGCCTTCGAGAAGCTGACAGACTACGATTTTGCGGGCACCACGTACTACAGCGTGAAGAACCTGTCGCTGTACGAGTGCCAGGGCTGGTGTCGCGAGGAGGCCGACTGCCAGGCGGCGGCATTTAGCTTCGTTGTGAATCCGCTGTCGCCGTCGCAGGAGACGCACTGCCAACTGCAGAACGACTCGTCCGCGGCCAATCCGTCGGCGGCGCCACAGCGCTCGGCGAACATGTACTACATGGTGAAGCTGCAGCTGCGCAGCGAGAATGTCTGCCATCGTCCGTGGTCGTTTGAGCGTGTGCCCAACAAGATCATCCGTGGGCTGGACAATGCTCTCATCTATACCAGCACCAAGGAGGCGTGTCTGTCGGCCTGCCTGAACGAGAAGCGCTTCATTTGCCGCTCCGTCGAATACGATTACAATAACATGAAGTGTGTGCTCAGCGACTCGGATCGCCGCAGCTCCGGCCAATTTGTCCAGCTGGTGGATGCCCAGGGCACCGACTATTTTGAGAATCTGTGCCTGAAGCCGACGCAGGCGTGCAAGAATACACGCTCCTTTGCCAATGCCAGGATGGGCGTCTCCGAGGAGAAGGTGGCCCAGTATGTGGGCCTGCACTACTATACGGACAAGGAGCTGCAGGTGACCTCCGAGTCTGCCTGTCGTCTGGCCTGCGAGATCGAATCCGAATTTCTGTGCCGCTCCTTCCTCTACCTTGGCCAGCCCCAGGGCGCCCAATACAATTGCCGGCTGTATCATCTGGATCACAAGACGCTGCCCGATGGCCCGTCCACCTATCTGAATCACGAGCGTCCGCTGATCGATCATGGCGAGCCCATTGGCCAGTACTTTGAGAATCAGTGCGAGAAATCTGCCGCAACCTCTGGCAGCAACAACTCGCCGCCCGGCACGCTGGACAAGATCGATACACTGCCCGTCAGCCTGGACACCATCGAGGATCCCAACTTGACCAACATGACGCGCAACGATGTCAACTGCGACAAGACGGGCACCTGTTACGACGGTAAGTCCACCAAAAACTGGAGCGGATTTAGTATTGAATCTCTCGCTTTCCCTCCTAGTCTCCGTGCACTGCAAGGACACACGTATTGCCGTCCAGGTGCGCACCAACAAGCCGTTCAATGGACGCATCTACGCCTTGGGCCGCTCGGAGACCTGCAACATTGATGTGATCAACTCGGATGCCTTCCGCCTCGATCTGACCATGATCGGACAGGATTGCAACACGCAGAGCGTGGTAAGTACACAAATGCACTTGCCTCGTTTCGAACGGAAGCATTATCTCACTTGCTCCGCAGACTGGCGTCTACTCGAACACGGTGGTGCTGCAGCACCACAGCGTCGTGATGACCAAGGCGGACAAGATCTACAAGGTGAAGTGCACATATGATATGAGCTCCAAGAATATCACATTCGGCATGATGCCCATACGCGATCCCGACATGATTCACATCAATTCATCGCCGGAGGCGCCACCACCAAGGATTCGCATCCTGGATACACGCCAACGCGAGGTGGAAACTGTGCGCATTGGCGATCGCCTCAATTTCCGCATCGAGATACCCGAAGACAGTGAGTGGAACACTTGGCTGAGCCTGGGAGTCACTGCTAACCTTCTTCTTCTCTTCCTTGCCCTCTCCCTCTCGCCTGCTTGCAGCTCCTTACGGCATCTTTGCACGCAGCTGCGTTGCCATGGCCAAGGATGCACGCACCAGCTTCAAGATCATCGACGACGACGGCTGCCCCACAGATCCCACCATTTTCCCCGGCTTCACCGCCGACGGCAATGCGCTGCAGTCTACCTATGAGGCATTCCGCTTTACCGAGAGCTACGGCGTCATCTTCCAGTGCAATGTCAAATACTGTCTGGGCCCCTGTGAGCCGGCCGTCTGCGAATGGAACATGGAGTCATTCGAATCTCTGGGCAGGAGGCGTCGTCGTTCCATCGAGAGGTGAGCGTCCCAATCTGTTAAGGCAGAGCAAGAATGTGATCTTGACTCCCCCCTTCCATCTCTCCCTCTCTCTCTTGTTTAGCAATAACACCAAGAGCGAGGATCATATGAACATCTCGCAGGAGATATTGGTCTTGGACTTTGGCGATGAGAAGCGTGAATTCTTCAAGGCGGATCCAAGCACAGACTTTGCCAAAGGTAAGCAGCAATTAATAATAATAAAAACGATTTACCTTGAACATATTTTCAAATACTAAAACTCGTTTCGTCTCTTTCCCTCCCATTTGCAGACAAGACTGTCACCATTATCGAGCCATGCCCCACGAAGACGTCGGTGCTGGCGCTGGCCGTTACCTGTGCGCTCATGATCCTGCTCTATATCTCCACATTGTTCTGCTACTACATGAAGAAATGGATGCAGCCGCACAAAATCGTAGCATAAGTTTAGGCGCACACAACACTGAAAAACAATAACAAAATGAAAACAGAAAAGAAAAGAAGAGAAAAGAAAAGGAAAACAAAAACCATACACAACACAAATTTGTCACCAACACAGAAACCCACGCATACATCCTCATACACACACACACACACACACGCCTACTCTCTCACACGCTATGTCTATTTCTCTCGCCCATGGCACGCTTGTCAGCGCTCAGCGCTCTCTCACGAGAGAGAAACCGTTAATGAGAGCAACAGCGCAGTTAATCAGGAAACGGGCTTCAGCTTCGGCATGCAATAGAAAATATCGAAAGAAGAAGAAGAGGAATATAAACTAGAAAGAATCCCAACAGCACACACACACAGCCACACACACAGACACACTCGCACATAGAGCAGCTGCCTGACAAGCGTATATTTTTTGTTTTTTTTTTTTTTTAATTAATTACTATATATACAATTTATTTATTTATATTTATTTAGATTTAGAGCGTGAGTTAATTCCAGCAATTGGTTTGGCGATGCGTTCGCCTGCCCTAAGCCTATTTTTTTATAAACGAAAACAAAATATAAGAACGTATTTTCTAAAGTTTAGTAGACAAAAGCAGAAAGCGAATAAGCGAATTGCACATTTACATTTATGCGATTATTTAATTTAAAAATTTAATATGAAAGAAAAGGATGGAAAGCAAAACGCATATCGAAAACTGCGAGCGCGTACTTTCTATAAAGTTACGAAAGAGATACCCAAACGAAAGGAAACCGCAAAAGAGTATCAGTGAGAGAGAGAGACAGAGAGAGAAAGATAGATAGATTGAATAGTGAGCTTTAAGCTCTATCGATCGATCTCTTTTGTAACTTCTATAGAGACTGCGGCCGCAGATGCACATAATCACATACACACACACACACACACACATGCTCATGCAAGCCCCGCTAATTTCCCACACACACACACACAATAACACGCGCACACACGCACATATTCACATTTATTTAATTTAAAACGAAAAACAAAATAAAAATATTTAAAAAAAAAAGAACATAGAACACACGAAGAAAGTTAAAAAGGCAAACATGGCAATAAACGGTAAACAAAAGAAAGTAAGACAGTAAAACAAGTAATGAAGCGAACCTAATTTCATAGTGTGTACAATGAAATTGTGCTTAATTGTATTGCATTTATTTAATTTAAATCTATTTATGATAATAAAGAATGATAATACAAACACAACGGAGTACTCAACTACACTGAAAAAAAAACACCTCTCTCATCAAATCAAGCGGTAAAGCTTTCACAAATAACGGCACGAATTCCATCTAGTATATCCCAACCAACCCAATCGATACAATGAAATTCGAGGCATTTTTCGTTTTTAAATGGTGTTTAATATATTTTTTAAACCAATGGTTCGTATTAAGTAAACATTAGTAATATAAAAAAAATATATAGAGAAATACTTGATGAAATTAAGATATCATTTGACTCTCTGGTAGAAGTTCGATAAGTTATCGAAGCAGTGATAACGATTTCCCATTTAAGGTAACTCGTCGTTATTTGAGTTCTAGTTGTTGTTGCGGGTGCATATGTGTGTAAGATTGTGTGTGTGTGGGGTGTGTGTGTTGTTGTTTAAGTTAGCCTGGTTAATTAATTAGATGAAACTCATAGACGCTACACCTGCTAGCTGGTGAGGAACTAGCCCTTGAGGCTGGTCATGCCCGCACGCATCACCTCGTCGACTAGCAACAAATTGCTGGCAATGATGGAGCAGGAGTTAAGGATCTGCTTCTTGACAATGTAATTGTCATAGACGCCCAGGTCGGCGGGTTTCATGGGCTCGCCTGTGGCCAGATCAAGACCAACCAGTTCCGGACTGAGCCTATCCTCGACCGTTAGCTTGACAATGGTGTCCTGAGCATCATAGCCACTGTTAATGGCCAGCGTCTTGGGTATGACCAGTAGGGCATCAGCAAAGGCCTGGACGGCTAGCCGGGCCTTGCCCTTCACCGTCTCCTTGTACTTGGTCAGCTCGTTGTGGGCGCGCACCTCGAAGGCGCCGGCGCCAGGCACTAAAGCCTTATCGCCAATGGTATTATTAATGGCGCGCAGACCGTCACGAATGGCGTCCTTGATCTGGGTAATTGTGTGCTTGTTGGGACCCTTGATCAGAATTGTCACCGACAACGGATTCTTGCAGTCCTCCACGAACGTGTACTTGTTCTCGCCGAGGACATGCTCGTAAACCGAGCCAGCATAGCCCAGATGTTCCTCCTGCAGATCATCGAGCGAATTCATGGCAGTGCCGCCGCAGGCGAGAGCCAGACGCTCCATGTTGCGGCGCTTGGCGCGACGCAGCGCCAGAATGCCCTCCTTGGCCAGAGCGTCCAAAGAGATGGGATCAATGCCCTTCTGATTGATCAGCACAAAGGTCTTGTCGGTGCCATCGCAAACAGAACGCTTCAGCTCGATGATTTTCTTGACGCGTTGATCAATGAACTCGCGTTCGGCGCGCACAAATGCCTCACGCTCCGTGGCCGTTTTGTAGAAGAAGCCAGAGTTCACTTCAGCTTTCTCGTACTCCAGCGACACGTTAGCAGTGAGGATATAAGCCTTCTCCAGACGCTTAGGCATATCGGGATGGCGAGCGCCATGGTCCATGACCAAACCACGTACAAGTTGTGTATCCGTGTCGGTCTTGTGCTGCATTTCCATCAACTCGACCATGTGCAGATCGACGGGCTGCTTCTTGTCGCCGGCAATGGTCAGCACAGCATCGACGCACACGTCCGTCAGGAGATCGGCCAACAGCGGATGCACCTTTGTCTTCAAGCTGGTGTTGGCAATTTCCATCAGATTCTTCTTATTAATCTCGACGGGCACCTTAACCTGGTCGAGCACCTCCAGCGCCTTGTCGCGTGCCTTCTCAAAGCCTTCAGCCATAATGCGCGGATGCAAGCCCTCCGACAAATAGATGTCGGCTTGCTTCAGCAGCTCTCCAATAAGCATCACCGTGGTGGTGGTGCCATCGCCAGTGGAATCATCCTGCGCGGTGCTGGCACGTGCGATCATCGAAGCAGTCGGATGCTGGATTTGCATGTCATGCAGCAGCACATTGCCATCCTTGGTGATTTTGATGTCGCCGGCGCCTGAGACTAACCTGCAAATCAACAAAGTCCATTAATTTTGAAAATTATAAAAACAATTACAATTCGTGATAAAGTTAAAATACCATCCCTAGGACATTTTCAGGATACTTTTTGCACCGATAACAGATTACGATTTATCGATGTTTAGCAGCCATCCCAATGGGGGAACGTTCGAGAATGCATGCAAGACTTATGACTCCATCTCTCTCTACACACGAACATATGTTTGCAAGTGTATGTGTGTGTGTGTGTGTGTTTGTGTGAGCGCGTGAGACACGGCAAACCCAAAGAGCGAAAGAATTAATATTGTGCGCCTTGACTTGCAGCAGCGCAGAAAGAAAAATGTCTCTGCACATTTAACAAGCAAATCGTTAAAGCGTTGGTTTCATTTAGCACATTCTTTTAAACAAATGCAAGTTGATTTTAAATCTTGCATTTGTAGGCTACATGCGCTATTGCTATCTTAGTCGCTCGATGACGCATGCCGCTATTCGGCGGTTTTAACCTCAATTGGTCAGCGACTGCGGCAGCGCAGCTGTCGCAAAACTTTTGTTAATAATGACGTTGCGATTGTTTTAACGCTGAAATCCTTCTGCATGTGCAGGAGACGTGCTTTAAACTCAGATTTAAGTTAGGGTACTCACATTTTAACTGTGCCTTTCGGTCCCAAATTGGTGCGCATTACATCCTGCAAGCCTTTTGCGGCGCTGATGTTAATGGCCAGAGCCTGTGCAGCACGCGCAAATTCAGCCTTTGGGTTCAACAAGCTGATGGAAGCCATTTCTGTATCTCAAGTACCAACGAATACAAATTTGTTATAAATTAAATGCAAGTGCAACACACACGCCGACGAGCAGTAGTTGGAGAAGAATAACGAAGCAATCGATGTTGCTATCGCCACTCGTGTTTGTTACTCGCAATCGATTATACGTGCCGCTATCGATATGCGCAGTGCATTTGTTTTCCCAACTGATAAGAAGATGGTATGGTGCTCACCCAAGAGGCAAGCCGATTTCCAATCATTTGTTTGTTCATTGTACGTTTAAAGGTAAGAATTATTTAAGCTAGATGAAATGCCAGAGGAATATGTCTTATGTCAGCGTTTAATTTTTTAATTTCAAATATTAATTATTATATATGTATATCTAAAAATATATCGCAGTATCGATATAGTTTATAGCACTGCCCTCCACCCAATGAAACTAGCGAGTGGACAGTACTAAATAAAAACATGTTTGCTTTTCTAGTTGTCCGAAAATTCTCTAATTACATTAAATATTAAAGCTTAAAGATACATGTTATGTATGGAAAATCAAAATGTGCTTCGCGTTATTTGAACTTGTGTAATAATTTGAATGTTCAGCTTATGATTTGATTTCATTGGCAATATACATGCTGACAAATCATAAACAAGTTGTCAAACGACAAATGTATATAAATTTAAATATTTGTTAAGCCATTTAGGTAGCATATCAATAAGGCTCCGATAACGATAACGATAGCGATAAACAAACCAATACATAGCACGCATCACTAAACCAAACCAATTCGGCGACAATTTTTTTTTTGTTGAAAGGAATTACCATAAAAATCAAATCAGTGCAGTGCTCCCCACATAGCCAGCGTGAGACGGGACGCCAAACAGATTGAAAACAAACAGTTCAAGGTGGAATAAACAAAGTCGCGTGGGGCACAATGAGTGTGTTGGCATATCCACGTAAAAACGATGAGGAAATTTTTCGTCAGTGCACAAAGGATTGTGGCGTTGTGACGGCCACCGAGGACTTTCAGTATTTCGCATTATGCTGCATTTTTTGCAGCGAGAAGTTTCTCTACTTCGATGCATTCATTGGCCACATGCAAACTGTGCACATGGAGGATGCACAGCGCAGCACTGAGGGTCCCAGCTCTGGCAATAGCTTGCCTTTCACCATGGGCCAACCCATGTCGCTGGGCCTAGCCGATGGCGATGATGATGACGAGGAGGAGGCACGTCACGGCTATGGCAACGGTGGCATGCACCAGTTTGATGAGATCGAAGACTTGACCGATGCAGACACTGCCCTGCTGGAGCCCCAAATGGTTATCAAACAGGAGCTGCAAGAGCTCGAAAGCAGCGACAACGAGGACGAGGACGACAACCTGGCCGCACCCGATGACAATGATGACAACGATGATGTCGACGATGAAACCGAAGCTATACTGCCCGAAAGCGACATACCCACAGCCAGCGCCAGGCCACGCATGAAACGATCGCAGCCACCACCGCCATATGCAGCCAGGCGCAGTGTTCACAGATTGGCTGTTAAGAACGAGCCGCTGGCACCCGAGGCCGATGACTCCATGGATGACTATGCCGATGGCGAGCAAAGCTATATGGACGACAACTCCGGCGAGTATCCAGACTACAGCAGCAGTAGCTACAATGCCCAGAGCACCAATCCGCTCGGCGGTGAATCCGATTTCCTCAGCTATGATGAAATGGTCGAAGAATCGCTGATTGGCGTAAGTGCACCCAACAGCTGTTAGCTGGTCTAGCTTAACAGAGCATCAACTAAATATTCCCCATTATTTGCAGCGCGATCGCGAGCTAACCATGCACATCAAGGATCGCAAGATGATACAATTCCTGATACACTCGTACAAGCGCAATCCATTCCTATGGGATCACAGTCACGCCCAGTTCCGGGATCGCATCAAGCGTGCACGCTTCCTTGACTGGATTGTGCTCGAGTTCAAAAACCGTTTCAATATCTCTCTGGCCAAGGATGCCATCACACGCAAATGGGACAATCTGCGCACCGTCTACAAACGCGAGTGCAATCGCATGGCCCTCGAAAAGACAAACATCAGCACGTTGTGGTACTTCAAGGAGCTGCACTTTCTCAACGAGGTCTATAGCTACAACTCAAAGATGTCCGATGCCGTTGTCAAGGTAAGTCTGTCCGCGCCCATTCCATATGCAATTCAATGCTCAACGGCAGTGCCCATATAATCTCTACCGGGAACTGACATCGGATATACTATGTGATAAGCATAAACAAATGTCGATCAAAGCGACTCTCATCTGTATTATTGTATTATTCTCAGCACAGTGAAGCCTCTGCCTCTGCGCGAATCTCAGCTCTAGCTTTTAGAAGCCCCGTAGACCCTGTTAGCCTAAGGCTCCGTTCGTGTACCTATCTTTCCATTCCAGATTTCCAGATTTGATTTAAATCTTGTCATTTCACCTATTTCTAAATTAAACATTGACAAATTCAATTTCTTTCTGAAAATATCAGGCAATATTTGATCTCTTGGCATGGTTAATTAAAGCCAAATGTTCGAGGCTCAAGATATTTATGCTCTGTAGTTAAGTCTGCTTAAAAAGTTTTAAGAATTAATCAAACCAGTTTTCATCAATAACATGTTTAGGTTCGGCTGTTTTTCGAGGAAAATCGTTAAGTTTAAGGTTCGGTTCGTGCTAAATAATAAATAAAATACTCTGCTCAGGTAAATTTATATCATATTTGTGGAATAAGAAGCCCTCTTTCTGTATTTATGTATAAATAAGTTCCTCCTGGCTGACTGACTGATTGATTGATTGTTCGATTGATGATGTACTCCTTAGTGGAACCCCAACCAATCAGGAATTTCAGAGATCGAGCCATGGGAAAAGCAAATATTAAGCTAAGGCAAGGAGTTAGGGCGAAGGCATGGACCCGACTTTCTATATGCCTGCATTTGGCTTGGATTACACAAAATATATCGATAGCACTTGATAATTAGAAGAAAGTCTGCTAGCTATTAAGGATAATTTGTATTTGTAATTTGTATTCTTTCCCAGGAAACATCTTATAGACGTCGCTTTTCGGCCATTTGGAACGACACGTCCACCGCCAAGCTGTTGGTCATGGTGAAGCGGTATCAGTGCTTTTACAATCGTTTCGATCCGGATTATCGCAGCAAGGAGCGTCGCGGCGAGGGCCTGCAACAGATGGCGATGGAGCTGCAGCAGCTAATTGATGTGACGACCATACAGATATCGAAGCGAATCTCGCAGCTGCGTTTCGATTACTCCAAACAGAAGATGGAGCGTCTGAATGCGGAGCGTCTGGGTCGCAAATTTATACCCAACTACATATACTACGATCAGATGAGCTTCATGGACGATGATATTCCGCCATTCAAATGCCAGCATTGCGGCGAGATTGTGCAAACGCTGCGCGAACTGGACCTGCACATGCTCAGCCATCAGCCGAGCCTGGGCGGCGGCTACTATTGCAACGTGTGCAACATACAGTTCAATAATGCGGATGAGTTTGAGAATCACAAGCAATTGCATTTGGGCGCCGGCAATGAGGTCAAATACAATTGTGAACTGTGCACCGCCAGCTTTCGGGAAAAATCAAACTATGATGAGCATTTGCGTCGCCACAACGATGAGCTCTTCCTGCCGACACTGGCACTCAATCACAGCATACTTGACAGCGCCAGCGGCGATGCTGACGGTGCTGCCGCCGGTGACACATCAGCAGCTGCTGGCTCCGGCGCCGGCGATGAGGAGGACATGTTTCCACCGGACGGGCCCAAGCCGTTCGGCTGTGAGGTATGCCATCGGACGTTCGCGACGCCGGGTCATCTGAATGCGCATCGGATTGTCCATCAGGATGAACGGGAACGCTGCTACAAGTGCGACTATCCGCAGTGCAGCAAATCGTTTGTGTCGCGGCACAGCCTGTTCGATCATCTGAAGCAACATTATAGCAACGAGGAGTTCAAGTGCGATATCTGTGGCAAGATCTTCAAGTCCACCAAGAATCTGCAGAACCACAAGCAAATTCACGATAAAGTCAAGCGCTACGTCTGCCAGATATGCGGCTCGGCATTCGCCCAGGCCGCCGGCCTCTACCTGCACAAGCGTCGTCACAATCGTCCCAATGGCACCACCGGCGCCGTTGGGGGACGCTCCAGTCGCACCACGCTGTGAGCGATCCGTACGCCAAACCTGACTCCATCATTTGCCTGAATACACACACACGCTCGCTCGCACACACACACACACGCTCGCACGCAGGCACGCACACACACACACACACACACACACACACACACACACACACACACACACACACACACACACACACACACACACACACACACACACACACACGCATACACACAGAGAAACAGATACGCGAACCGCTCTAAATTATTGCAATGTCCTCCAATGCCAATGTGTGGCAGCTATTTTAAAAGCCTTTTAATGTATTTAATTATTTTTATTTGTATTATTATAGAATTCGTTTATTATTAATAATTTTATTATTTTGAATTATACATATATACATATATATATATATTTTTTTTTGTTAACCAATTCACATTTGTACTTAAGTTTAAAAGTATTTACAAATTGTCCGTAACTAAGCCAAGAACTTTATTAGATCTAAGACATATAAGCTATATCTTATATATATATATACATATATATTTAGACATCTGCCGTCTTGCTCGCACGGCAGCTGGAGTGCTCGTTTTGGTGGCAATGTCAACAAATTGAATGCAAACAATATTTTTTTGTCATGTAAAATATATACAAACTATATTTATATATATATATGTATATGAAATGATATGATATGATACGATACGATATGATATGAACGATTGAAAAGACATTTCCCCCAAAATGCGCAACTTGGTGACTAAACAGATCTTCGACGAGGCAACGAGGCAAACACATTCCACACTAGTTAAATGATTGATAAGTGTCAAAAATCAAAACAAAACAAAACAAGTATTTCTTAAAGTATTCTATGTACAATTATGTATGCATACAATCTATATTTATTTTAAAAAGCGAATTGAAACTGGAGTTGCGCGTGCGCAGGGCCATTTAACTGAAACAACAATAATAATAACAACAACAACAACAAAAGCAACAACAAAGGCAACAACAGCAACAATAACAATAACAGTTACTAAGCTCAGCACTAATGCATTAACATAATTATAATACACCCAACTAGTTTTAGTTAACAACATAAACGACTGAATCTGAAAAATACATTTACATACACATAAATATATATACCTAAAAATATATAAATGTAAAAACAAAAAACAAAACAAAACAAACAGAAGAAAAGAGAGAAATTATGATGGAAAATCAAAACAATTTCATAAACTGCAATTACGGTACATTGCCGTAGCTTATGAAACTTGCACACACTCTATACATAATATTTCAATGGCAGCCATAATATAAACATTCGATTGTTTACCGTTCAAAATTCATGTATAACTGATCTAAGTAATCAAATGGTCTTTGTATTTGAAATAGTCTGAAATCCTTAGATGCCTCCAGCTAGGTTTCTTCGGGCTTCCCTCTTCTGATCCTCACACACTCACACACACACACATGCGAACATTTGCATATTTCGTTATTGTATATAGTTTGAGATGTGCATTTATTAAACTGCTTGCCGCAGCTGCCTCGGTATCGCTCTTATCGATATCCAAATGCAATCGATTGCATTCGCTAACGAAGAACGATTAAACTGCAACAATAGAAACACACACATACGCAACACGCAAGCAAATGCATGCACATACATGCATAATTATGTACTTTTATAAGAAATCAAAACAAATTGTAAGCCTTAGCATAAGTTCATTTAGCACAATTGACAGCAAAAGCAATATATATGTAAATGAATGCAGCAGCTACTAGTATAATTAAGTATTTGGATTACAATTTGCTTACTCATATGTTTTAAGAACTAACTAATCCTCACACTCACGCACACACACAACACACACACACACAGACAGAGAGAGACGAGTTTGCATGTGTGTGTGATCAGAAACACTTGCGTATATCAATTGAAATACTTTTTTTTGGGTTTTCTTATGACAAAACTTGCGAAATAGTTAACAGCAGCTGTAAGAGATTTGAAAACGAATTGATCCAAAATTCGTATAAGAGGCCGTAACAAAGTGCGCTTCCTAAAACTATTAAAAACAACAAATAAAACAACAAAAAACATAAAACAATACAAATACATAAATATATACACATATACCTACTAGCATATTTATGTATATTAGTTTAAGCAAAGACAAAAACAAACAAAAAAACAACAAATGGCGCATACAGAGAGATTATCATTGGCGCCAACTTCAACCACATGTGTAAATTTCAATAAAAAATATAATTAAAATTTTATTCATTTGGAATGTTTCATGGCTTATCATCAATTTGTAGAGCCTATAAGGTCTCCTCCTTTACAACTCGAGCGGCTTTCAATATGCCCCTCTGATAGTGCAAAAACTTTCGATTTTCAACCCATCCACCCTGCCTGATAACTAAAACTCACCCAGAAGCAAGTCTTATTGTATTACATAAGATAGCTAGAGTAAAAAGTACCGCTTGTCAAGCAGTTCCTTATATAGAGATATTATTTCCATATGACGTCGAGTGCACGCCCTTATCGCCGTACCGAGGGCTGTGTTGGGTTTGGTGTATTACTAATTGCAAAAACTAGCCCACGTAGAGTTCATTTTTAAGCATTCCTTGTATCTATGTATGTATGTTTATTATCAGTGAATGTGATAAGCATATCAAGTGCTTGCCAGACAGTATTCCTTGGGGAAAGGGTTGGACAATCGAAATTCTAGGCAAGCAGAAGTTAAACATTCTCGAATTAAAATTCTGGAATGTTGAAAGTTCCCATTATAATATCATTTAGAGTGTATAACTTACATACATATATGATTAATGAAGAATTTATAGGAATACATTCTTCTATATCTGCCACATATCATAACTTCTTCGTCTTACGAGCAATAACTGTATTGTGAATGTGTCACCATTAGGACAGTTAATAGATTAAACTATCTTAATCTTGAGACTCTTAAGCGCCGAAAGCTAAGCAAAACTAGTTTCGGCCCGTTTTTTGGCAAACTGCGTAGTTTGCGTGCTGAGTCGATAAAGCAGTTTAACCGTATCCAAGCAGTCCTTCAACGCAGTTCTGAGTTATCGAGCGCATCAAATAATTTAGATCAAAATTCGCGTTAATAATTAGCACCAGCTGTCGGACAATTAGCGAATCCAAATATTAGTGGACTTTGATTTTGTTTTTGCAACGTTTTAATTAGCGTCAAGCATATAAACGCTCGGCGGGCCCCTTGACGCAGACGCACGATGACGCGCAGTATTTGCACCCAAGATTAGAGATGGGCGCGTGCCGGCTCTGCTAACCCAGCACGATCTACGGTTCGAAAACACGCGCGAACATTTTATACACAATTCCTTATCATAGATCTCTTAACTCTTTCGTTTATAATTTCAATTATAAAAATAACATAAAAACGGGATTTTTGACGTTTGATTAAATAATAATTTATGAAATAAAATTTGATGAATTTTGCAAATCGTTCGTGTCATATTGGTGTGTGTTGATGTTATGCTAGATAAACCAAGCACGCAGCCATCTCTACACTAGATATGAGAGCCAATACGTAGAATCGCATATAGTATATGCTAACGCCTGACGACTAGAAACAGCAATTTGGCTGGCGCGTGCTCGTGTCTGTTTATCTATGTATGTGTGCGTGCATGTGAGAGGGTATTTATAGCGATACCAACGAAATTTGAAATTGTGGTAAACACATCAATCTGTATTCAGGTAGACAGGCCTTTGGCCGATCGATCGGTGAACTCTTCACGAAGAGTTACGATTGCAGTAAATGAAAGACAAGCATTTTGTGATATTTGTTCGATTTGAGTTACTCATAGCTGGTTTGACCGGCGATAACAAATTATATTTAGCCGTCGGCTCTCATATATGTACATAACAAAACAAAAAAAAGAAGCTAAAATTGTTGTTTAGGTAGGTTGTTCTCTCTCTTTCTTTTCTTTCTCTCTTTCGTTCGTTCCGAGTGTTGGCACGACGACACTGCATCGCTGTCCTGGCTGGAACTGGAACTAGATCAGTTCACCGTGCTCGTTCACTTTGATGATGCGCACTCGCTCCTGTCGCTTCGATAGCACCTCATCGATATTCATGCTGCTGCCATCACTATTGGCGAACAGGCCCAGATTGTCCTTGATCAGGTGATCGACAGCACAGCCATCGCACTGGAGTATGACCACGCCGCTGTAGTAGGCCTCCTCGCTGATGGTCTTCGTGTTGCGCGTGTTGCACAGCTTGCACAGGTAGACGATCTCCATGCGGCGTTGCATGCGACGAAACCGCTTCAAGGTTGCCGGCGACAATGAACCCTTTGGCTTAGCCCCAGCGGCATTGCCGGTTATCTCAAACGGCTTGGCCGTAAAGCGGCAGGCGTCGAGTATGGAGCGCGGTATGGAGAGCGCCGTTGATCGTTGGGCATCCTTCAGCGATTTGTCCGCATCGGCATCGGACAACGGCACGGGCGCTGGCTGTTGTGTGGCATTAAGGATCGCGTTCTGTCCATTCTGGCGTAGATAGTTGAGGGTACGCGATGTAAAAATATTGCGCAATGCATTCATTTTACATCGGCATATTAACGATTATGATGGATACGGATGTCGATATGGAGCGGGGGGTTTATTCTACACCAAAACACTGCCGAACTGCACGTGTGAATTATCTGGTTGTTACTAAAACACTTTTTAGCATAAACAAACGGCGCAATTTGCTCCAGCGAGAGCAACCACGAAGGCAACACTATCAAAAGCCGACTTGCGAACCAAGTGATGGCACTATCGTTAGTATCGATAATTAGGTATCGCATACAGTGGGGAAAATTGTGCAAAAGTTTGCATAGCAATTGCAGCGAATTGGGGTTCTAAAATACAATTAAGTCCCTCACTCCAGATAATACTCTTTGTTCGGTTTCGTTAAGACATTATACTAATTTCCTTACCCCTACGTTAAAGTAATTTCTCAATTTAAAGTTATAAGCTGTTCTCGTTAATATATTTAATATGAGTTTCTTAAACACCTCAACGGGTGTTAAATGGATTGGAAAGTGTCAAAGCCTGCAAATAATAGCTTTTCTTAAATAAAAAGCTTTAATATTTTCAAAATCTATATAAATAACAGTAAGCTTATCGAGGTGGTGGCAAACACAGATGTCGGACGATCGATTTTCCATTGAGTGTTGGAAAAGATAACACAGTGAGGTAACATATGTGCCTTGTTACTCGATAGTTTGTAAAATGTGCTTATCGATAGTCTTTCGATTGCCGAACCGGCAACAAGTGTAACAGACAACAAACTGAATTATGTACAATTTACGTTTATTGCGTCTTCTGCGCCACAGTGTGATCACAAAAAGCGCTGGGACAGCACTGACACTTTCACCGCCATACCGTCTGCTGGCCAGTCATCACAAGCGAAGGCCCCAACTGGGTGCAGTGCCTTCGGATCAGCTGGACCAGCTAAAGACTGACTATTTCGAGCGGGGCAGCGAGCTGAGCAACGAAGACTGGCATCGGGTGCGGAGCACACTGACCGACAGCTACAAATACATAAATGGCAGCAACGTGGATGCCGTCGTACTGGGCATGTGCAGCAGTGCGGAGAAGCTGCCATTAGCCAAAAGCTATCTAAGCTATCTGCAGTCGCAGGGCATTAAGCCCAACGCGGCGACATTGGGTCGCCTGCTGCGCGTTTATAACGCCGCCTACCAGACACGCACGCTCAGCGCCGAGGAGCAGGCGGAAATTGTGCACATCTGTGATACGCTGCAGGGCGCCCACGAGACATTGGATGCCAGCAGCTGTGAGCATTTGATACACGGCCTGGTGGCAACCGAAAAGCACTGGCAGCGCGCTGTGCCGCTGCTGGAGATGATGAAGGTGACCAGTGCACCCAGCGTAGCAGCCTACAGTACGTTGGCAGCCAAGGCATTTAGCGCGGAACAGCCGGAGCTGGCCTGGCGCCTGCTCGAGGAGATGATGCAGGCGCGCAAGCTGCCCAAATGTGAAGTGTATCTGGCGCACTTGGCGCAAAGTGCGCAGCAGGTGAAGACCCTAGGCACGCAGTTGGAGCGACTGCTTCTCTTTCTGGAACGTCACGACATTGTCATCAGCGATTTGGTCGCACAGCAGCTGTTGGCGCTGGCGCAGCAGCTGCCACAGCAATTGCAGGTGACGACCACCCGGCTAAATCGCATGGGCAAATGTGACGCCTGCCAGCAGCACTTGCAGCATGTGGCCATCAGCGATGCACAGTTCGCTGAGCTGCGCGAATCCTTTCTGGCCAAGGTGCTCATACGCAACGACGTGTTCCAAAAGTCTACGCCGCAGGAGGTGGCACGCTTCAAGCAGTATGTGGAGCAGACTGCGCCCTATGATTGCGTCATCGATGGCCTCAATGTGGCCTACTCCACGGGCAACAAGAAGCCGCCCCAGCAGCTGGCCAAACTGCTAGCCACCGTGGTGCGCTACTTCAAGGAGCGACGCAAGCGCGTGCTCGTCCTGGGCCGCCAGCATATGCGCAACTGGTCCAGGCCGGCCATGCAGTATATAGAAAACAATGCCAGCGTGTTCCTCACCAACAATCTGTGAGTATGCAACCCAGATCCGACTCTGACTTGATGTTTATTAATACACTTTACCACACAGCACCCACGATGATCCGTTTCTGCTGTACGCAACGCTGCACAGCGGCCAGGATACAGACTTCTTCTCGCGGGATCTGATGCGCAGTCATGCCTTTCTGCTGGGCAGCGAACTCAAGGCCATATTCCGACGCTGGCAGCAGGAGCATCAATACTCGCTGGTCACACAAACCCAAACGGGTCAGATAATTGTGAAGGAGCCGATTAGATATCGTTTGAGCGCCCACAAAGTGGGCAACGTATGGCATGTGCCCTGCTGCGAGGCGTATACGGCAAATCCGTCAGAAAGCTTTGAGGTGCCAGAAAAGTGGCTGTGTCTGAGCATTTCCCAAAATATAGTTTAATATAAACATGTGTATATTTAAAGGGTAGCCCCCGAATCAGAACTGACAAATGTATTGTGGGAAATGTTTTGTTATTTGTGCTCGCTTCGCCTGGAAATCCCAAGCTGGATTCCCTTCTAATCGCAGTCGAGGCGGGAGCATTTGTGAAAGGCCCCATAATTGAGCGAGGACTGACGCTTGCGGCGCTGCTCATTTCGGATCTTCTTTTTGGCGGCGCACATGAGCCGTTCCTTAATATAGTTGTCCATCTTAAAGTCCATGTCCGCCGGCGGCTTGGGCACCTCGTTCGGTTCGCGTGTCGCCGCCGTATCCAGTGCCTTGATGATCAGACTGAGCAGCGCATGTGCCAGACGATGGCACACATCATACTCAATGGCATCCTGGCTGGTATAATAGATGGCCGACTGCGAGGTGGGCTGCACACCGATTGCCAGCAGTATGTTACAGAATATGCCGCGCTGCATCCGGGCATAGGGATCGACCAGCTGAGGCGGTATGCGCATTGTCGTCGCCAGATGTGCAATAAATTTGGCAAACTTTTTGATCAGCACATTGAGATATTGTGAACGGCATTGTCGCTCCATCTTGGATAGCATGTTGTAGTACATCTCCTGTTTGCGCTTTAGGAAATCCTCCTTGCGTCGCTCCTTCTTCTTGGTGTTCTTCAGCACATCCTCGAGCTGCCTGCAGTTGTTTTCTGTTAGCATTGAAAGCGAATCTTTATCTACTTACTCTGTGGTGATGGCATTGTATTTGCCCAACATGCGCTTGATGCGCTTGGCCCGCAGCTTGGGATCGTAGACTTCCTTGAACTGCTCATAGTTGTCCATGAGCGTTTGCTTTTTGGGCTTGGAAAGGGCAACATCGTAGGCTCGAGCCTTGGGCGGCAGCGCAGGCTGATAGGCCATGCGTCGCACATACGACTGCAGCTTGGCGACATTCTCCTCCTGCCGTTTCTTGCGATTCTCCGGGCTGCAGTAGTCTGTATCCTCCTCTTCGGCTTCCTCCGTGGAAGATGTTGGCAGAGCCTCATCCCAATCAGATACATTTGAGCTCGCCATAGCTACGTATTTTATTGAATATTTCGCTAAATTTGAATTGACACAAAATTTTGTTGAATTACGAAAACAGAAGAATAAAAAAGTAACAAAATATTTTGTTATGCTTTTCTTTATAACATCGAGAGAACTGACAATTTAATGTTACGCTGTCGAACATGAAATGGATTGTGTACACAAACTGGACCCAAAGCACACCCAGCTCAAAAGTCAAAGCCAACTTTGATTGCCAACAGTTTTTCCGGGCTTAAACGAAATAAATGCATTGACAAGTGTCGCCATCTCTTGTTCGAAATTGCAAGCTTTCTGTAGGGGATTCCCAAATCGAAAATAAGACAAGCTTTCGCATATTTGTTTTTGTTCGGCCGTGTAATCAATTCGCCAAAAAATAACTTACAACACAATTTCTACTGCTCTGTCATACGCAACAAATCTATAATTATTCTACACTTTTACATACATTTAATTTTGTATAAAATTATCATTAGTTTCACTGTTTGCCATTTTCAGTACGAATCATTTTGCACTGAACGCTCCAGGGCGAATGTATACTCCTCGGCCAGTGCATCCACCGAGAGCTGACGTGTCATCAGTGCCAAAATGCCGTCCACTTGCAATTGGGTGCCATTGAAGCGATCCTTGGTGGCCAGTTGCGGCGACAGCTCGAACGGAATGTCCTGCAGATAACTGGCTGGCGCATTTAGATGTGGCCCAGGGCCAATTGCTGTTCGGCCACCGAGCGGCGGTGGATATGGCATTGGACCGTAGGCTGTTTGGGGCATGGGCGGGTATATCATGCCACCGGGCGCTGTGTTGGGATCTGCGTCACTTTTTCGCTCCACAAATATGAAATCATCACCAACGCTTTGTTTGGGCAGATCGGCGGGGCCCTGAATGGCCTCCTCGGTGGGCGTCTCGGCCGGCTTGCGTTTGCCAAACAGCGAAAACATTTTGCACTTTAATTTGTTAGCTTTATCCAATATTTGTGCTACAATTTAATATTTACGCAGTTATGACTTCAGCAGCTGCGTCTTGTTTTTATGTTGCCAATACTATGTGTACGTTATCGATAACAAAATTAGAGCTTCTGAACTATCGATATGATCACTTAACAATTCGATGTGCATCAATGCTATGGCTACAAAGGTAAATGGCTTCCCGCCAAAACGCAACAACTTAAAGTGCTGCATAAATAAACAAAAGGCGAGTAAATTTGTGTTCAATACAAGGTGGTTTCGCGTGGTTTCAAAAATCAAAAATCAATCTTTAAAAATTTTTGGGCTGTAAAATGGCAAGAACATTTTCCTAATACTTATTTAATAGCTTACAACAAATGGAATGAAAAAGGGAGTGTACAACATACAATTTATTTTATTGTAAAGTAAAAGTATTATAGTTGATGGCAAGGCCGATAGCAAATATTGATTATTAGCGGTTAAATGCATATTGCGCATTAGCCTGGGGGTCACAGTGCGCCCGCCTTTATCGGCACGCGCGCAATTTCGTGCGATATATATCGATATGTCGTGTATAACCCAGCAAGCTATTAAATGCAACGCTGTGATTGGTTTTGGTTTCAACTCTTCCAAGCTAACAAATTTTTGTTAACGAAAAAAAAAGTTAAAAAGATGTCAAAAGCTGACCAGGACCCAATTGGTTCGCTGAGCATAATGGAGGTGCGTATACATCGGACAAATGTCTTGCCCACAGCTGGACGACACACAGCGATTGCCGCCAAATTGGATACAGATTGCACCGATTACAGAGATACAGACAATCTGATTGTTCCTTGTCTCGCGTTTTGCAGCAAATCAAGATACTGATCAAGCCGCCGCCAAACGAGGAGGAAAAGCTGGTACAGCGCACCACCAACACGAAGCACCCATACTATAGACGTCCCGGACGCGGCCATAACCACGATCTATGTGATGCCTGCGAGGAGGGCGGGAATTTGCTATGCTGCGACCGCTGCCCCTCCAGCTTTCACCTACAATGCCAGTGGGTATTCCCAGCCTAAAGTGTGCCCAATATATGTTACAGCTTCTTTTTGCTTTTTTTTTTTTTTTGCTCTGTTTGTGTGTTTGGTGATGTATCTGTAGTGATCCGCCGCTCAGCGAGGAGGATATACCCAGTGGTCAGTGGCTATGCCACAGTTGTCGCATGGTCAAGGTGTCGCAGCCAGCTTGCTCCTCGAAGGCCAGTTCCGTGGAGCGTGTACCCTCGGCGGGCAGTGGTTCGCGCGCCAATACACCATCCTCCGGTGAACTGGAGTCGATACCGCTCAAGATCCGCAATTTGCGCAAGCGGAGCAATAGTGACAGGAATAGCACCGAGAAGTTGCTGGCCAAGATGCCGTTGGCCATACAGCGCGCTCTCGATCCGAACAGAAAGCCCACACCACTGGACGATGTCATACGTGCCGCCAGCATGTTGAATCCGCAGCAGTTCTCGTTGCCAGCCGAACTGGAGCTGCACACCCAATTCCCGGGTAATGGCAAGGTGCAACCGGTGCAGCCGCACACGGGCACCGGCAACGGGCATCGGAAGCCCAACAGTCAGCGACGCAACTCCAAGCCGTTCGAACTGGACGCACAGGGTCTGGTGCCGCTGCCGGCCAAAACGTGCTTCTATTGCACGCGGAGCTGCAAGCGGGCGCCGCTCATCTCGTGCGACTATTGCCCGCTGTATTATCATCAGGATTGCCTGGATCCGCCGCTCACCGCACTGCCCGCTGGCCTGTGGATGTGCCCCAATCATGTAGAGAATTTTATAGTAAGTTCATTCGATTGCATTTACCGTGTTCGTGTGACGCCTCTTCCAATAACTCGGTTCGCTTCGCTTCCAGGATGCCAATATGACCAACAGCATTTCGGCCACGGAGCGTGTACGCTTGTGGAATCGCTTCCATCAGCCGCTCGATCATGAGAACGTCAAGATGGAGTTCTTTCGGCGGGTCAATACACGGCATCCGCCGTTCAGGATGAAGTTGAGCATGCGCGCCCGGGCCCACATTGAGGTGCCGGCCATTGTGCGTTACCATTACGAGCATCCGCCAGCACTGCTGCCCTCCATGCGGCAAACGTTGCGCTACGATCGGGTGAAGCGGCGCAAACAGCTGCCCACCGCCGTGGAGGACATATCCAGGGAGAGCGTTACCGAATCACTGCTCAAGGATCTGGAGGCGTTGCGCTGTGCTCGGGCCAAGTTCCGGGAGATACAGAGGGAGCTCGGCAACGCCCAACTTGATGGCAGCATCAGCGACAGCGACACGGAGAGTGGCACGGAACAGCAGCGGGGCAGCAACGGTGTGGCTGGAACGCCCGCCACCTTGACTTCGAAACCGGAGGCAGCTGAAACGGCGGAGAGTCAAAATATGAACAGTGAGCAGAAGGAGAGTATCAAGCCAACGGCAACGGAGCAGTCCAAGTCGAACAACTGTCATGTGCAACAGGATCGGGGCAGCCTGGAGATTAGCTACGAGGAGGACGAGGAGGAGTGCAAATCGTCAAGTGTCATCATCGATGCGGATCTATGCCACCTGGATGTGGACATAATCAAGAAGCTGGCGCATCAGCGCCTGCAGCAGCTAGTCCACGAGCATCCAGAGATTGTCACCCAGTACAAGAATCGTACGGCAGCGCGACGCCTGCGACAGCTGTCCGGCGCCCAGCCGGAGGGCCAAACAGCCCTGCAGGGCGATCTGGCGCCGGAAGATATGCGTCGCTTCTCGCTGCTCTTCACCAGCGAAACGTCCTCAATACTCGCTCAAAAGAATGGCAACAGCGCCGACGAGGATCCGATGATGGCCCTGCATCCGGCGCTGGCAACAGCCGCCGCCATTGCGGCAGCAGATACGGCCGCCGAGAGCTATGTGCCGCGCGAGCGCAGCGACACCGAGAAGGCATACGAGCTGGCCTCGCGGCTGGAGCTGAAGTTGTTGCAGTGCAAGGTGCGGGCGCGGGCGGTGCTAACGCCGCTCGGCGATATGCTCGAGGATAGCCGCTGGTTCAGCACACTGGGCCTGGAGCAATCAATATTTATGCGCTATCGCACACTGTACATCGGCTATGGCGGCCACTTTACGCCCTCGACAACACTGGCGCACACGGAAACGGTCGACCTGTCGGCTATCGGATATTGTTCGCGGATCTCGCCACAGCACGCGATTATATTCTACGATGAGTTCACCAAATCGTACGAGATGATCAACTACTCGGAGTTTGGCACCGAGGTCAATGGCCAGCTATACACATGCGATCTCACCGAATACGCGCCCACACACGCCGGCAAACGGATGCGGCCCGATGATGCCGAACTGAAGCGACGCGTCGACGATCTGCTCGACAAGCGGCGGCATATACAGCGCCAGTACGAGCCCAAGCGTGAAGCGCACGCCAGGTGAGCCAACCTCTTCTAGGGGTCACAGATGTCAATTGCATTTATTTGCAGACTTTCGATTTGCCTGCCTTTACTTCATTTCTAAGTAATCGATAGCGCAGCAATTATGCAATTATGTTTTGATTTGATTTCTTCTAATTATCGATAGCCAATATGCAGCTAATAAGCTGCAGCGTGCAAAAACACAACACACGCACATTACGGCGCCAAGTGTCACCAGCGCATAAACAAACTACAGTACGGCGTTGCCGTACTCAGCTACTTTCTAGCTAAACATAGCTCTTTTCAGACTTGGCTTTCCCATGAAAAGCCGTTGCATTGCCAAGCTGCCAAATCAGCCGTTTTCTAGCTAAGCTTAGCTCTTTTCAGACTTGGCTTCCCCAAGAAAAGCCGTTGCATTACCAAGCTGCCAAATCAGCCATTTTCTAGCTAAGCTTAGCTTATTCTTGGCTTCCCCATGAAAAGCCTTTTGTTGCCAATTTAGCTGCTCGCTTTCTGATGCGACAGCTGGTAACACTTTTTCATTTTGAATTCTTTGAAGTTATCGATAGCACAGGGTGTTGTCTTTGGAAAGTAACATTATCGCATAAACAGCAAATATAAACAAAACGCTTCTTTTTTTTTTTGCTTATTTATTTTGAAAGCAGACTGGCGCCCATTGTGAAACCCGCCTGCCGCTGCCAGAGCACCTCGCCCGTGCGCATGGTGCCCGGCGCCTGGGAAGGCTCCGCTGTGCTGGCCCATGGCAGCCTTTTGCGGTTTGGCTGCCTCTCGTTTGTCTTCTCGGTGCCATCAACGGATATGATGAACGCGCGGCTGGCCAATGCCAATGCCAAGTGAAACGGGCCTAGAGAGGAACACACCATGCAATATATACTCCAAGCAGCGCAGCTAGCAACCAAGCACACCAATCTCAGTGATCGGCGATCACAACACACAGCCAGCAGCCCCAAAACGCCGGGAATATATTCCATCCCTTCCCCCACACAAATACATAATACCATATACAATATTCAATATAGAGTTAAACATAAGTCGGGCAAGCCCGAGTCCAACTAAATACCGTACGAATTAGACGGAGAAAGAGAGCGAGAGCGAGCGAGTGAGATAGTAAGTGAGTGAGTGAGAGAGAGATAGTAAGTGAGTGAGTGAGTGATAGTAAGTGAGTGAGTGAGAGGGAGAGAGAAAGAGAGAGAAGTATGGGAAAAGCACAAGCTCTACCTTTCTTTCGATAGCTATAAATTAATATAGATTGCGTTATAGAACATATTTTTGTTTTTATTACATGTTTTTATTACTAGAGGTATACTCAAAATCGTCGAGGTTCTTTCTTCACTTTTCTCATTCGTTCATTTATCATCAGCTTTATCATCAAATTGCTCTTCCTCTTCTTCTGTAGTTGTATAAAGGAGCATAACGAAATATAATAATAAAGAGTTGTAAGGAAATGGATTTCATTATTGAGTTCATATTTTATCTTAAAAAACAAAAGAAAAAAACTGGGTTTAAAAACTAAACATAAAATTTGAGTATCGAGTAAAGTTTAGCTCGCATTTTGTGCAAAACAAAATAATTATAATAATAAATTAAATAACATTTAAGCGCAAAATATGTTTACACACAAATTGTAAATGAGAATTGAAATTTATACAAATGAAAGAAACAAAAAAATTATCCTTGAATATATCTATCATATTGTATGATGTATACATGTATGCAGTTTATATATATCTATATATACGGATGTGAGCGGAGGGCGCATGACAAATTAAGGGGGGGAGGCGGCGGCAGAGATTAAGCATTGCTTTACATCTAGATGGTAAGGCATAAGAGGAGGAGTACATCAAGTTATTATTTATATATATATATATATATGTATATATACAACAGCATATCGGGGCTGGGGCTGGGGCTGGCATGGGACAGTGGACAGTCTATCCCAGCCCGGAATACGTTAAAGTACATAAGTACGTACGGCTAGACACACTAAAAAGTAACTATTGATTATATATATATATATATATATGTATGGGGGGCTGCTTTAGATGATCATCTCGCGCTGTGCCTCGCATTAGGAATTTGTGACTACTCCATCATCCAGCTGAAGCTGAAGCTGCAGCTGCAGCTGCTCGTGCTCCTGTTCCTGTTCCGGCTGCTGCTCTGCGGGTGCTGACTTGGCCGCAGTGCGGCTGGCCCGTGAACGTTCCCATTCCAGTTTGTGCTTGCGCTTGGTGTGATGATACATATTCGACTTGGACCGAAACTCCGTGGGACAGAAGGCGCAGGTGTGCAGCTTGACGCCAGTGTGTGTGGCAAAGTGTTCCTGCAGCGTGAAATACAAATGTTAAGTACATAGATATTGACTTAGTCGAGAAGGTCGAGTCGTTTCTCGACAAGAAGCGAACAAAGCCGGGCTGGCAACGGTTGCTTACCTCCAGATAGCGCTTCATCTTAAATGACTTGCCGCAGACGTCGCAGGCGTACTTGGCTTTACTGAGGCAGCGATGATTCTGGCCAGGCAGCTCGCCGCAGTTGGCACAGATGGCCAGTGCCAGGCTCGGGCTGGACGAGGATGTGGTCGCAGTCGCGCTCGCGGTTGTTTGTGCCGTATTGTGCTTGTTGTGCAGGTGATTTTTGAGTGCGCGCTGATTGCGCAGCTGCTGGCCACAGATGCTACACGTATAGGGCTCAGCAGCCGGAGTTGCCAGTGCCGGAACGTTAGCGGGAGCGGGCGCTACAGCTGGTGTGCTGCAAGCGGAACATAAGGAAGCAATTAAAGATTGTGCAGAGATTTGGACCGGGGCTACGTACCTGCTTTGACTGGCAGCAGCAGCAGCTGCCGCCGCCGCCGCCGAGCTGGTGCTGGTGCTGGTGCTCACTGCGGCCATGGCTGTGAGCAGCTGCTCCTGATGCTGCTGCATGATTGTGGCACAGAAGCGCTGTTGCTGCTGCTGTGTGGCAGCTGCCACAACAGCGGCCACGGCATTGTAGTTGGCCAGCAGAAGCTCGTTTTCCTTGCACGTCTGTAGCTCGCTCTTGAAGCGTTTCTCGTGAAGATCGGCGAATTCCTCATTGCTGCTGTCTTCGCTGGCGCTACGCGCCGTATGCTGCACCTTCTTGGGCGAATGGGTTTTGCGGCGGCTGGAGCGTGTCACCCGTTTGGCGGGCGTTGGACATGTTTTGGACACTGTCAAATTGATGGCCTCCATGGGCTCGCACTTGATGGTGGGCGCAGGCAAAGGAGGCGGTGCTGGCGCTGCAGCTGGAACTGAAGGAGCTGCTGCTGCTGCTGTCGCTGCCGCTGCAGCTGCATTTATCTTTAGTGTCGACTGTGGTGTGCTGGACTTGGGCTCGCTGGGCGGCACATTTAATGCATCCATTGGCTTGTCGTTGTTGTCGCCATTGATGATGGTTCTTTGGACTTGCACATTGTTGTTGCTGTTGATCTTGGCCGATTCGCGTTCGGCGCGCGCCTTTTGCCACTGTGTCGTGTGCTTGGTCTTCACGTGCGTGTACATGTTGGAGCGACAGCGAAATGCCATATTGCAGTAGGCGCACGCAATGGGCCGGTCGCCGGTGTGCGTGGCCACATGCTCCTCAAGATAGCGGCGCATTTTGAATGATTTCTCGCAAAACATGCAGGGAAACTTGTGCGCCGCCGCTGCCTTGGGATCGACCTTAAGGTATGATTCGTGAAATTCGGTTTCCTCTTTGACCAGAGCATCGTAAACTGTTGGAGTATCGTCGCCGACAGCCTCCGTGTCAAGGTCTGGGTCAGGGTCAGGGTCCTGCTCATAATCGATGATGGCCGTCGCATCGCCCTCCTCCGACCAGTTGACATCGCAGTCAATTTCTAAGAACTGGCTGCAGAGCGTCGTCTGCTTGTGCTCCACCAGCTTCCAAAAATTGTGGAAACTCTCCAGTTGCGCACAACAATCCGTGCAAATGGACGTCGAAATGGCATCGTCGCGCGAGAGCTATGCGCATGTGGGTGAAAGAAGATCGGTTAAAACAGGCACTATTTAAGGCTGGCGATCTGGCCACCTGCCCACGCACTCGGGACACAGCGTGAACTTACACAGAGATATAAATGCGTCGATATCAATTGAACCAAATAGTTTTCCGGTATTGGCTTGTTGTCGCTGTTGCTCTCGTTGTCGGCACCAGTGAACAGCAGCACGGCATTCTGCTCGTCCAATGTGTTCAAGCACAAGCGACAAATCATTGTGTTGACCAACTAAACGAACTCACGCAACATTAGCACTATTTTGACATTTATTTTATTTATTTCCAAAGTTGCGGATGGATCTAGAGCTGGCAATATAATCGATGGCACTGCTCGCCAAAAATATCGATTGCTTCTACTTGCCACACTCCGGCTATCGATAATACGCACACGCGATGAGGCAATACAAAATAATACTAAAAATAATACTAGAAAATATTTCAAGCAAATTGCAATTGTTTCGAAACTTTATTTTGACAACATACTACAAGTAATTTCAATAATTTAAAATCTTAATACTACTCGATGCAGATAGAATTCTATTCAGCAGTTATGTTGTATTGGAAAGGCTATGGTTGTCAACTCGCCGCCAGTTGCTAGCACCTCGTAATGATAGCCACCGTTGACCGTTACCATGGCGCTGGCCTTAAAGGGCACGTTAATGCAATTGAATCGGAAATTTGGAAACCTTGGCAGGGCAGATACCATATCATAGCCTTCGGTCAGCTTGCTAGTCCAAACGGAAATCGTATCGAAAGCGAGACCCTCCTGATTACAAAGCTTGACAGCTTCGTTTAGAGACCGAAAGGTATTTAGTGTTATGATCGCCGTGGGCTTATCGCCAAAATAGACTTGGGGGAAATCCAGGACAATAATGGGAGATCTGGGCTTCATTCTACCATATAACTTTTGCTTGTCGGATGGGTCGAATTCTTCAATATAAACAGTTTTACAATTCATTCGCTCTATCAGCTTAAGGGTGTTCAAAAAGTTCGGATGCTCAGATATTCGCTCGTCCATTAGCTCCATGCGGGTCCGTATTTTCCGTATTACGAGTTGACACAACGGTTCCTGCACCAGTATGCTGGCCACGAGGCCTGTGCCAATTGGATGCTTAAGATCCTTTACGACTGAATCGACCACCTGGTTAACATTGCCCGTTGCAAACAGAACTATTATTTGGGGGGCAACCCACCTCTTGTGGGTGCCATCCTCGGGATATAGGTAGACATGCCGCTTCAGCAGATGGGTATAGATATTCTCGACACCTTCTGTGATATTCGGCAAACCCTTAAAGCGCGGCAAAATGTCACCATCCGCATCTTTTTCGGAATCAGCTTGGCCATCATCGTGATCACCCATTGGAACTCTTCAAGTTTATATATTTTCTACGCCCTAAAACTTAAACAAACTAGCAATAAAATCGGCTGAGAAATGAGAGTAAACGAAAATGTAACGAATGTAAACAGCTTTACATTTCCATCTCGCTCAAAAGAAAGTTGTGGCCAGCTTCCGCTTCCTGGTCAACACACATACACATAATCTCATAATTAAAATACTTTCACTGGTCAAAAGTTGCCATTCACCGGAAAACGCACATTCACATCGACAGAGGGACACGCACACAACAGGCAGGCCAGCAGACAGATTGGTGGTGAGTTTTTTTGTTGCTCTTCGCGGCATAGGCTATACTCAACACGCGCACGCATTTGGCAAAGCCTAAAAGAGCCTTAAGAGATTATCTATCTATCATACTATTTAGACATTCAGCTACATATGTATGTTTATGATGGTTGTGTGGCACGATTCGGCCTAACACTAACTTTCTAATCAATTTATATTACCACTGATTAGCTTAGACAGTTTGGATTGTAAGGGTATGCCAGCTTCAGCTCGATTAGCTCGGCTTGTTTTCTTTTTGTTTTGACATTCAATAGGTCGCTGCTGCTTCGTCCATTTTGGTGGGGACGGAAAATAGCACGCTGGGTGTCTGTATGTGTGTGTGAATGTCTGTGCGTGTGCATGTGTGTGTGCGTGTGCATGTCTGTGCATGCTCGTGTGTATAAATAGCCGAGCGACCCGCAGGATTCGCTAACATTGCGTGTGCTTCGCTTCACAGAGACGCCCACAGCTCGCTGGGCAGTCGCTCGCCAGGGCGCCTATAAATAGGCAACGCTTTAGTTGGGGCCAATTCGGGAGTTGCGTTTCGCCCAAAGCATGCGAGGACAATAGCACTGCAGCATGGAGATGTCGGGCTATCAGGATATCAGCGCCTTGGAAAAATCGGTAAGAATAACAATGCAAATGGTTAACAAAAAGAAATCATCGTATGACCTCTTGTTGTGGCCAGGTGGCCAATGCTGGCAGCCAGCTGTATACGATGGCACATAAGCTGCACGCTGTGGAGCGCAGCTTGGATCAGACTGCAATGGAGCAAATGGACGAAATGGAGGTAATGGAGCTGCTCGAGTCCATGACCGAGGTCAAGAACGAGTATCAGAATCTGCGCAAGGACATACAGGAGGTGCAGCAATTGCAGCGTGACGTCAGCACCTCAATACGCTATCAGATGAGCAGCATGCAGCAGACATTTCAAATGCTCAAAAAACGCATTGCTACATCCCAGCAGCAGCGCCGCCAGCGGGAACAGCGACAGAGCACCACCGTGGCGGCCAATCAGCATTGAGCCAATTTGGTTGGCAAGTGGGCATAGCATAGTGTAGTGTAGTGTAGTGCAGTGTAGAGTGTAGTGTTGTGTAGCGTGTAGTGTAGTGCGTAAGTGCGATGCGTGACGGATGGGTGGCTGAAGGCAGAGGGGTGTGGGGCCGTAGTTGAACTAGGCAGGCTGTTTATGAATTAAATATGATTTTTATTGATTTTGCATGAGTTAGTTGAACTGAATAAACCCTATATACACATACACACACACACACACATACATATATAACTATATAGATAAGAGAAATTATCGTGAGTGGGTAACCTGTTGCCATATAAACCTACAAGCCTGCACATATACGTACGTACATGGAAATCGTGTCAAATTGTGGATATTCCTGGAGATCAACACAAAAACTATCCAATCTTTTTTACCGTCATATGTCTAAGCAATCAGAAACACTTATGTGTACCACAACAATATCAAGAAGCAAACGACAAACGCTTTTTTATACACAAAACTAATCCTAGAACGAAATACTTATGCTCGAAACTCGTTACTTTAACTACTTGAGAAAACACACAACATATATACTATATACACATACGTTGTAAGCAATACTCTCGAAAACTCTAAATACTTTACGATGCAAATCCAAAATGTCTGATACCATTTGAAAAGAATGCACTTTTTCAAACAACAACAAATTTGCCTTAACATAACCATATTTTACTAATTTTTGATATATACACATTTAAATATTAAACTTAAGCTTATCATTTCTATTACAATGATAGGCATTAGCGCAATCTTTTTTGTTTTCGTATTTTTTTCGGGATATTTGTTGTTACTTAATTGTATAAGCAATCAAAATAAAAAGCACATAAAACAATAAATACGATTGGATATTAATTGAATGCGCGCCAATATCTGTTTAAAGACGTGCTGCTGCCTGCGATGTGACCTTAATCGATATACGCAACGTGCATCACTAGCAGTTTAGACAATAGTATATCGATAGTTGCAGCAGCAATTATTTTGTGATTCTGTGTCGCGGTGGGTTTGCACTCTAATTTTATAATATATGTGTTTATTTACGTGTTGCGTTTATAATTCAATTAATGGTTTAGTAAATATTGTGTTGCTGCAACCAATTGGAAGCTGTTGCGGGTCAGCGTAGTGCGTAATTGGGTTCGTGCGTATGTGCCACAGGTTCCACAGGTAAGTTATAAGCGGCTCTTGGCGTGCACGTCATCAAGCCCACACGGCAATCAGCAGTGCAAAAGAAAGCAGGAACAGTGCTGAATTACGCATCGGGTGTCGTCTAGTGTGCTAAGTGCCCGTTTTAATTGCAATCGGTTTAGCATATCGGTATTTGAGAAAAGTGACCACATTCAAATTATCGACTAGTGCAACAAGTGTCTTGCGATCTCGCTTCCACTCACAGCCCGCACAGCTAATTGTGACCGCTGCGCGGCGCGCGCGCCTGCGCCTACGCTTTGTACTGTTGTTGTCGTTGCTGTTGCTTACGTTGCTTACGTGTCGCGTCGCGAAATGTACGCCTGCGCTTACGTAGTCGTGCTCGCATTAACGTGCCTTGCCGCCGCCGCCGCCAGCCCACGTCCCATCAGCACAACGCCCCCCGCCCTCGAGCACGTACAAGTGGTGGAGGAGGGCGCCAGCTTTTTAGATAATGCGCATTATCTGAGCAATGAGGAAATTGGCGAACTTTTCGCCAGCCTCAGCCGGGACTATCCGACGCTGGCCCAAACCTATAGCATAGGCCGCACCATACAGGGCCGTGAGATGCATGCCCTGGCATTGAATGCGCCGGCACCCGATGGCGACGGCGACGATCTGCTGCGTCCCATGGTCAAGTTGGTGGCCAACATCCAGGGCGACGAGGCGCTGGGCCGCCAAATGGTGCTCTACCTGGCCGAATACCTGGCCAGCCGCTATGAGCTGGACAAGCAGGTGCAACGTCTGCTCAACACCACCGAAATACACTTCCTGCCCAGCTGCAATCCGGATGGTTTTGCCGCCGCCAAGGTGAGTCAGACGTATTATTAACTCGAAACGCATCCATTTAGCTCATGACCAATTCCCTGGAATGCCAAAAGAAACATGATTGTTCTGTGCTCAAACAACTTTCTATCGACAAACACGTAAGGGGGCTCTGGTCGGGAGTGCACGACTAGAAAACACCCTACCCTTATAAACATTCCAGCTGAGTTTCTTCCCCTCGGCCCTGAATATGAAGTATGTATTTGTTATGAGCTCCCAGATACTTTCTTCTTTCTCCAGGAAAGTCTTGAGTTCGGTCTCTATATACTCCATTTCCCTCGCGAACAGGAAATATTTTGTTAAGTTGTGTTCTTTTAATGAACAGCTGCAGATTGAGTGTGCGACCCCCAGCAAAAGTGAATGTACCCGGCGCAGCTGGAGGCCTCTGAGTCACCAGATGTCTTGAACTTGTTCCTCAATAATAATAAACCAAGGCGTATTGTATTTGTTCCCCCTTTTTTTCTTGGGGAAACTCTGCGCCCTTTCACAACTGAATCAAAACTAAAGAGCGTGGCAAACGAATCCAACGAATCGACTACGTGGAGCAGAGCACACACCGCTTTAAAAGAGCATTCGGCCCTGTTTTTTTTGTTGTGTTGAACTTGTTTGAGGTCAGCTCAGCACGATCAACTAATTAGCATCTGCAGATCGCCATTGAGCTAAGTGCTTGTGTATATATGTATATAGACTCATAGATCGAGTGATCCACTTGAGAGCTCTTCACTTCGAGGGGTAACTATTTTCTTTTCACTATTTGCTGTGAAGTACTCTTTAAGCCTCTTGAAGAAATAATATTAGCTTCCTACAACTAATGCGAGGAGTGTAACAGTTGCATTAACATATATTAATCATAACAGTTAACTGTTAAATAACATAATGTTAACTGAATGCATCATCTTTGACGTGTTTCATAGCACAAGCTTTTCCAACTGTATTCTTGGATAATTATAAAGAAGGACGCTACTTTTGGAATATTATATCGATATTTATCGATTTGTTATAGATCGCTTTGAGTAAACTTGATGCAAATCGATCTGAATGCAAAATTTGCTCGGGATTAGATACTTATCGAAAACCAAGAACATTAAATCGCGAGTGTTAACGATAATTGGCAATAAGATAGAGGGACATTAATAAGTATATATACCCGGATGCTTACCTTTACAGCATGACAAGATGTAAAATCGTTTCCATCGAATCATGAGTGAAAAGCACAAAGTGAAAGATGATCCGAGCTCAATATGTTCAATTACCCAGCTCGTATTTGTATAGCATATATATTCATTTAATTAAAGACATTTAATCCTTCCGCAATTCACTTTTATTAACACTTTATCAGGCGCTATTAACACTGGTCCAACACTGCACTACAAAGTACAAATTCAATTTAGTCGTCTTTATGCAAATATTTGCTTCTCTCTGGCTCTCTGTCATTGCCAGATGTCATCCTCGGCACATTTGTGTGTACCCATGCATACGTATATCGTCCATCTAATGCCGGCTCCCCGTTCACCTGCCCCGAACACCCTCGACGTTTCGATTCCTCTCATTTCAAGTGTTTGTCGTTTGCCGGTCTTATCGCAAATACGTTTTTGTGTGTTTCTGTTTGGTTTTCTTTTTTTTTTTTTGTGTTTATTACTCTTTTGGAGCGGTACTTTGATTTTATCTTGAAAATTGTCATTACTTATCGACAATTAGAACTGGAAATGGAAATTATTTTTTGTATATATTTATCGACAAAAAGCTTTCTTCTACCAAATACTTCATTGCGTTAAATATTTCCTATTTTATACGAAATAATCAATAATTTCATAAGTTTACTTTTTTTTGCCAGGAAAAGCATTTCATTTTCGGCTTCTTCACTTCCATATGTTTGTAGTTTTGCTTTGGCTGCGATTTGTAGCACATTTTCCTAAAACACATTGTGGTTGTTGTCGTAAAGTTGCTTATCGCTTGCTTAACGGACCCCTATTAATGGGGCCATTAACGCTTTGCGTTGGCTTTCAAATCTTATCGCAATATCGATAACGTAGCTGTGCTCAGCTTAACGGGAATTACGACGTCAAGCTTTAAGCTACAATCTGACCAGGGCTGCAAACTACAAATAATATGTTGTGTGGCTCGGTTCATGGTTTGAACCAGCCTGCCTTTCCTTTCCTGCCTTTCAAATCCCATCGCGATATCGATAACATAACTGTTCTCTGCTTAACGGGAATTAGGACGTCAAGCCTTAAGCTACACTCTGACCAGGGCTGCAAAATACAAATAATATGTTGTGTGGCTCGGTTCATGGTTTGAACCAGCTTCCTGCCTTTTAAATCATATCGGGAAGTACGACGTTAAGCCTTAAGCTACGCTCTGGCCAGGGCTGCAAAGCCAAAAAATATAATGTTGTGTGGTTCGGTTCATGGTATGAACCAGCTTCCTGCCTTTCAAATCCTATCGCGATATCGATAACAAAACTGTTCTCAGATTAACAGGAATTACGACGTCAAGCCTTAAGCTACATTCCGACCAGGGCTGCAAAACCAAAAAATAAATAAAATGGATTGTGGTTCGGTTCATGGTTTGAACCAGCTGCCAGGTTTAGCACTTTAATAAAACTATTTAATGCTCTATCTATCTACACTTAAGGTGCAACCGAAAAATAAACATATGGTTCATATGGGTTTTGGGTTTATAATCCGGTTCAGCTTGGATTCGTTGTTAAAGACTTGTTTACAATGCCGGGTTCGAGTCGCTTCGCTTCAGCCTTGAAGCTGACACTTGCCACATGAATCTTACGAGTGGCCTGACTATCAGCGTGAGGAGATGCGATGCAGTTGGATTCTTGAATTAATCACGCAACGCGCCGCAAACCGTTCGCCTACTTCTCCGCTGACCTTTCGGTGTCCGCCCGATTGGATTAGCCTGCCGCAAATTGGCCATAACGATGGCCCGACAGCTGCCGCTGACAGCCGGCTCTATAAATAAAGGGCCAGCATATTGGGCTGGTGTCAATCTTGGACCAGTTGACGTCATCTGTTGCAACTGCCACAAGAAACTGGCTCAGCAGGCGCAGCCCGAAACTACGTCAATGCAACCGGTTTGTGGCCAATGTTGCCTCTGTTGTTGTTGTTGTTGCCTCCGTTGTTGTTGTTGTTGCCTCCGTTGTTGTTGTTGTTGTTATTATGAATATACTCTGCCAAATGCCCCGCCCCAGCAACAGGAATACAGCTCCCCTGCACAAGGATTACAGCTCGTGCTAGGAGAGCTTACTTTGTGGTTTCTTGCACGCGCCACGCAAATGAGGCATAAGCTCCTCGGCTTATCTCCGAGAATAGACAAGCTGAAGCCGCGCAAAGTGTGGGGTTTCCTTTCAATTATACACTATCTGAACTTCTGTGAACGTAAAGAATGTCTTCTAGAAGCCACATGTCAAGTTTGCTGACTCTAGCTCTTATTATTTATCCAATTTGCTCAAAAAACAGGATTTCTATATCGATTTTTATCGATTGCTTGGAAACGGAGTAAGTTATCGGTTATCGGACACAAACTCGATCTGCGCATGAATTTCAGTCTCTAGCTCTTATAGTTTCTAAGATCCTTGCGTTCATACATACGGACAGACGGACATGGCTGGATCGACTCGGCTATTGATGCTGATCATGAATATATATATTTTATGGGGTCGGAGGTGATTCCCTCTGCCTGTTACATACATTTGCACAAATACATTATACCCGTTTTAGCCATTTTCAATGGGTTCAGGGTATAAAAAGAAAAACTAGAGTATTTTCCGGTGAAACGGCTCGTTTTGACATTTCTCTAAATGACTTTTCCGCGAGAGTACATAATATTTTCTGTTTTCCGTTAAGCCCATTGACAGACATTTTCCACTGTAAAAGCGGTTTTTCTTTTACCACAACTCAATTGGTTTTGTTAGATTTGTTGTCATTTAAGCCACATAATTATGTAGGTCATGAGTTTGAAGTCGTCTAGCACAATGGAGCATAAATTTAGCCAACTTCAACTTTGATATTTGCAACAAATCGAGAGGCTCACATAAAAAAGAGGTTGCACCCAAAATGGCATACGAATATGCAAAAGTGTTGTTGCTTTTTTTTTGCCAAGAACTACAAGAGATTGAAGAAGAGCTGGGGAACAGGTAATAGCTTGTAATACAGATCTTGCTATATGCCGACCTTTTCATTATGTGCCATGCTGATAATTATTTACGTCGCTTGAGAGCTTGCGATGCGTCGGCCGGCGACAGCAGCAGAAGCAGCGGCAGCGGCAGCAGCAGCGAGAGCGACAGCGGGCTGATAAGAACCCACTAGCAAATAGCCGCCTACGCTCTCTTTGCATTGTGTGTATTGCCCACGCAAAATGCTGTTGTGACGTCACTGGACAATGTTATCGATTTTGTTGTTTGTTTGTGGTTGGCGAAAATAATAATATCCTTTCAATTGCTGACACTTGGGTCGCGTGCGTTGGCGTGGCTGACGCTGGGCGAAACTGGCGTCGGCAGCGCTGCTGGCGTTGAAGCGTTCGCACTCTCTTCTCGAACTCTTACTCTCTCGGTTATCGTCGCCGCCACTGCCGCTACCGCTGCCGCCGTCGCCGCCACTCTCCTTGACTGACTTGCGCAGGCGCCTGACTTGCATCTGGCAACGCCGCCTACACACAGCATAATCCGAAGAGCTGTGCCAAAAAACACAGAAAACAATACAAAAAATAACAATGTGTAATGAAGAAACCAAACGAAGTACATACATAACATAAAAATTAAACACAATAAAAAACTGAAAACTATTAATTTGTGCTTAAACGCAACGTTGTCGCCGCAATGCGGCAATAACAATACAAAAACAACAGAAACAGCAGCAGCAGCGGCGGCAGCAGCAGCTGGCAACAACAATAACAATAACAAAAACAACAACAACAAAACTCGTGACTGACAAGCGCAAAGCTTCGGCGCGCTCTCTGCCGTGTAATTTCCCTACAATTATCGCACGTCGTCGCTCTCAGCAGCAGCAGCAGCGGCGGCGTCGTCAGCGTCGACAGCGACGTCGACAGCGGCAGTTGGACCGCGGGCGGGCAGCACGGGCTTAAGGCCAATCAACGCAGCAAATTTTCAAACAGTACATTTTTTGAAGCTGAGTCGAACCGATTGGAGCTGCTGCACAATAACAACAGCCTCACAATAACTGTGACCCATACGAACGCCGAGGCACGCGGGCTTCGACCTGTATCTAAGCGGCCCGCTCGCTCAATTTGCACGCCAGTGATAACTAGCAGTCGGCATCGGCATCAACAGCAGCAGTAGAAGAAACAGCAGCAACAGCGACAACAGCAATAAAAAAATAACAGTTACCAGTTGGACATTTTGCGATGATGCAGTGGATTTTCGCTCTGGCACTGATACCGTTAGTCGCTCAGGGCTACATTATCAAAGAGGATGAGAGCTTCCTGCAGCTGCCGCAGTACACCAGCCAGGAGCAGCTGGAAGATCTATTTGCCCGGCTCGAGAAGGCCTATCCGGAACAGGCGCGCGTTCACAGTATCGGCCGATCGCTAGAGGGACGCAATCTGTTGGCCCTGCAAATCTCGCGCAACACACGCCAAAGACCGCTGCTGACGCCGCCCGTCAAATACATCGCCAATATGCACGGCGATGAGACGGTCGGGCGGCAGCTGCTTGTCTATTTGGCCCAATATCTGTTGGGCAATTTCGAGCGTAGCCTGGAGATTGGCCAGCTGGTGAATACCACCGATATATTTCTGATGCCCACCATGAATCCCGATGGCTATGCCCTGTCCCAGGTACGTGCGCCGCTGTCGTCACCTGTTTCCAGCAGAAAAAAAAATACAATACAACACAAAAAAAGAAGACAATGAAGCAGATTAAATAATCGCATCGTGGAAAAATCGATAAGTGTGAAATTTCAGACAGCGTCGCCCGCCGCCCGCTGTCCGCCGCCCTGGTGCGTCTGCCGCATTTGTAGAATTTTTCCTGATGCCAGCGCTGACGTCGCGGCGTCACGGCTTCACGGCGCGTCGCTGCTGTTGCGCACTTGCGATTTGATTGCGTTAGGGCACAATTCTCACTCCCTGCCTCTCTGTCTCTGTCTGTCGCACGCCCCATTGTTGTTGACATATTGCGAAAGCTTGTTGCTGTTGTCTCTGAGTCGTACACTTGTTTTGCTTGTAATTAACCGTTGGGTGGTTCGGCTCTAGTAAGCACACCACTACACATGCAAGCATATGCTCATACACACACACAACACCATATTGCGATAATTATGGCTATCGATATTCATTCTGTAATATTTGGCATCGTAAGCACCTTCACACCCGCATATGCACATAGAAACCAATAATAATATCGATAGCAATTCAATGCAATTTTGCATTCAACCCCTCTGCTCACATACACTCACACACATTTTTGTATGCTGCTATCAATATTGATTTCGCCATCAATACCCCTTCCACTCATTTCCGTGCCGTCGTGTGAGTTATTTTCGCCAGCTTATGCTGGTGTACCTACCCAAAATGTACTCCAAAGTTTTCGCTCGGCAACTTTGCCGCTATTTTTGGCATTTGCCAGACGCACAACTCAACTGTGAATAGAATAGGAATTTCCCCGGCTACAGGGATTTTTTGTTTACTGTTGTTGTTGGTGATGGAAAGACAGATTATACCCAATATGAGCGAGCCACTTTGTGTGATCGGCCATTGTGACTAACCTACATACGCAAGAGCATGCATGCATATACTATAAATGCTTATATACATACGTATGTATATACATACATATGTATGTGTGCGTGTATTTATTCTGAACGTGCACGTTATTTGTTTGTTTATTAATGCAATCGAGTCGCGCCAATTGTATCTCCCCGTCTCGCTTGTTCGTTCACACATTGGCGATTGATTGGCACTTGCTCCAATTGGAAATTGCGCCAATGTGCTTCTGATTGGAAACCGCAGCTGAGCTTGTTCGCAACTTGATTTCCCTCTTACGGCTACTCTCGCCTAATGCATTGATTATGGACGGTGTTGCAAGAGCTCACCTGACTGTCATATTAAAGACAAGTTTGGTCAACTCTTTGGGCCGCGCGCGTGCGGAATGCCAAATTGCCCGTCCGTCCGCCTGCAAAAGCACAAGGCCAGGGGCGAGCGCAGGGCTTTGTGCTAATAATAATTCACGTAATCAACGATAATAATGAAGTAACCAATTTACCATCTCTCTCCCTCTCTCTGTCTCTCGCTCTCACTCCCTCTCTGTCTGGCAGGAGGGCAACTGCGAATCGCTGCCAAATTATGTGGGACGCGGCAATGCAGTTGGCGTCGATTTGAACCGCGACTTTCCGGATCGCCTGGAGCAACAGCACGTAAACCAGCTTCGCGCACAAAGCCGCCAACCGGAAACGGCCGCCTTGGCCGAATGGATTGTGAGCAAACCGTTTGTGCTCTCGGCCAATTTTCATGGCGGCGCCGTTGTGGCAAGCTATCCGTACGACAACTCCTTGTAAGTTTCCGCCTCCCCCGGCTTTAGCCAAAACCCGAACTCAGCTCAGCTCATCCAACACGCATTTCCGTAGGGCGCACAACGATTGCTGCGAGGAGAGCCTCACGCCGGACGATCGCGTCTTCAAGCAGCTGGCTCACACGTATTCGGACAATCATCCCATAATGAGGCGTGGCAACAACTGCAACGACAGCTTCGCTGGCGGCATCACCAACGGCGCCAACTGGTACGAGCTGTCCGGCGGCATGCAGGACTTTAATTATGCATTCAGCAATTGCTTCGAGCTGACCATTGAGCTATCCTGCTGCAAGTTTCCGGCGGCGAGCAGCCTGCCCAGCGAATGGGCGCGCAACAAGCGTCCATTGCTGGAGCTGCTCAAGCAGGCGCACATCGGCATCAAGGGCCTGGTCCATGATGCCAGCGGCTATCCGATACCGGATGCGACCATCATTGTCTCCGGCCTCGAGGATAAGCCCATACGGACCTCAAAGCGCGGCGAATACTGGCGCCTGCTCACGCCCGGCATTTACAGCGTCTACGCGGCAGCCTTTGGGTAAGTCCTAAGCAAAGCCTCAGATTACGAATATTTCTGTATATCCTCTCTCTCTTTCGCTCTTGCACACAGTTATCAATCGAGCCCGATGCAACAGCTGCATGTGACCAATGAGAACGCGGAGGCGCTGCGCGTCGACTTCAAGCTGACGCCCGTCGAGAGCAACTTTGATGGTATTAGCAGTTATTACAATCCATACTTTTTTAGGCATTAAATGCGGCCCAACTGCAACTGCAACTGCAACTGCAGCAGATGCAACGGCAACGGCAACAATGAATCCATCTCCATACTGCACCAGCTGCATCGGTCAATTGCCTAACACTAGTTGAAGCATTGTTAACACTAACATTTGTAACATTTGCCACGCCTACAATGCTACATTAATGCACGCCCATCACACACATATAGACACCCACACGCACACACACACGCACTCACACACACACACAGACACTTACACATTTATCTTTTGTATATTTTTTTGCTGCATTTACATAAAGTTTTTGTATTTGTTTTTGATTACACTTTCATTTAATCTTTTCAATATTATTTTATTGGTTTTCTCTCCTTTCCCCCTACTGCCAGCCACTTTTAAGTTCTCTTAAGCACACGCTCTCTTACCGTCTCTCTCCCTCTCTCTCTCTCTTCCTTTATAAGGCACGGCTATTGAGTGCATATCGATTTGTAGAAAGAGAGAGAGAGAGGGAAAACAGTATTTGATTTGTACATATGAATAGGATATGCCACCACCCCCTCCCCTCCCCTACCCTCGCCCAACCACCCACGTCAGTAAACAAACAAGCCATAAAATGGCCAGAACGCACACCGAATACCCTGTCCTCACTCTCAATTATACAATAATATGAATATATGCTTTTATTATGTCTATGTAAGCAAATATTTATATACATATATATATGTATATCTGTCTATATATTATCATATTATTTAGAAGCAAGTAAAACCATGTGTAAAAATTATATAAACGCAACTATATAACTAACCAAAATAACCTTATATACATATATACCTTATATACATATACATAGATATATATATATACATATAAACCCTTAATATCTCCTCAAATATATACATATATACATATATATACACACATAGATATATAGATATATGTATATATAGATACAGCATATGTTAACAGAAGATTGTTAAAATGTTATTCCTTTTTTAATGCGAGCAACAAAAACGTCTGAAACATTGTTAACATATATTATACATACATATAGAAAAATCAAATATATATAGAAAAAGATGACACAAAGGCACAAAATCGAACAAATAGTACTAAAACGAATTACATGATAATCGAAACGAACAAAGCAAAGCAAAGCAAAGCAAAATATATATTTATATATATATTAACGAATAATAGGAAAAAGGAATAAAAGTTTTTTTGATTTTTGCGTAATGAGTTTTATTTTTCTATGCAAGAAACAGCCCGAAAGTTCCCAAAATAAAAACAAAAACAATTGAAAATGAAAATGAAATGAAAACATAAACAATTATTATGCATATTATATTACACACACATTTATACCCTTATCTGGTGATTGTTACTGCATATATATATATATATACATACATATATTTAACTTTCCTTCAAACTAGATTTTATTATAAAGTATTTTAGATTTAAATATTAACGCACTTCTCGTATATCTAAAGATTATCAATCAATATACAATATATATAAATTTTAACTGAAGTATTCGATATATACATATATTTACATACTTACGAAATTGTTCATAGCTGCCACGGCACTGGCCAAAGAAGCGGAACTAGTTCCGAATTTGTTTATTAGTTTTCTTTGATTTCGGGTTAATCTTAAGCGAACTTAAGCGAAAGATTCTCTTAACGCAATGGCAATTTGAACTCAGGTCGTGCAAATGCTTAAATATTCATTTGAGCTAGTTTTTGTGCAAATGCATTTGACATTCTTAACGCTGCGGAACTAGTTCATGCTTCTTTGAGGTTATGTTTAGCTTAAGCAATACACATACATGCACACATACAATTTGAGCAAATACATACATACATATATAACTCAGGGTCTTGCGGGTCTTGCGGGTGTCGATTGCCAGTCGCGTGGCCGTTGTGAACTCTTCCCGACACTTAACTCAAATGAAGTACAACCTTTTGTTTCTGTTCTCGTATATCTCGCGCTCTTTTTTAAGCTATTGAATGAAATAAATAATTATTGCAAGCAAACTTCAAATTGGTTAATTGCTTTTCAACTGGCGCCTGGCTTCATTTATAATATATGTATGCATATTCCCTGTATTTCTTTTCACTTAAAATCTGTTTAGTTTTTAAGTTTTTGGGTTGTGGTCCGAGCTCTTGATTTGTTCTTCAGTTTGTTAGGTTAGTTTTTATTTCCATTCCCCATCTCCCCTCCCACCCCCTCCCCCCCTGGCACGTCCTTGTGGCTGTAGCCCGTCTTTAATCTTGAAATTTTGTTCTATTCTTCGTCGCAGGCAACTTTCGCAAGCAGAAAGTGGAGCGGGCCGAGCCGCCGGATCAGCTGAAGCAGCAATACGATGGCTTCCTCACGCCTACGAAATTCGAGCATCACAATTTTGCTGCCATGGAAAGGTGAGTCCTGACCCCGCCCTGCCCATCCCCCTTCAACTATTCTCAATTCGTCAATTGTCGTAAATTCGCTTGCAGCTATTTGCGCAACATGAGCGCCAGTTATCCGAGCCTGACGCGGCTCTATAGCATCGGCAAGAGCGTGCAGGGCAGGGATCTGTGGGTGCTGGAGATCTCGACGACGCCGGGCAGCCATGTGCCGGGTGTGCCCGAGTTCAAATATGTGGCCAATATGCACGGCAACGAGGTCGTCGGCAAGGAGATGCTACTGCTGCTGACCAAATATCTGCTGGAGCGCTATGAGAATGATGAGCGTGTCACGCGGCTGGTGAACGGGACGCGGATGCACTTCCTCTACAGCATGAATCCGGATGGCTATGAGATCTCACGCGAGGGCGATCGCACCAGCGGCCTGGGTCGACCCAATGCCAATCAGGTCGATCTGAATCGCAATTTCCCTGATCAATATGGCACGGACAAGTACAACAATAAAACCGAGCCGGAGGTGGCCGCCGTCATGAACTGGACGCTCTCGCTGCCGTTTGTGCTCTCGGCGAATCTGCACGGCGGCTCCCTGGTGGCCAACTATCCCTTCGATGACAACGAGAACGATTTCAATGATCCGTATTCGCGGCTGCGCGACGCCAGCATCAGTGGACGCAAACTGAACCCCACCGAGGACAATGAGCTGTTCCGACACCTGGCGCTGGTCTATTCGCGCGCCCATCCCACCATGCATCTGGGCAAGCCGTGCGCCCTCTTCCAGAACGAGCTGTTCGCCGACGGCATTACGAACGGCGCCCAATGGTACAGCGTGACGGGCGGCATGCAGGATTGGAACTATGTGCGAGCCGGCTGCCTGGAGCTGACCATCGAGATGGGCTGCGACAAGTTTCCACTGGCCAAGGAGCTGCCCCAATACTGGCACGATAATCGCGAGCCCCTGCTCCAGCTGATCGAACAGGTCCACCATGGCGTCCACGGCTTCGTGCGCAGCAGCATCGGAACACCCATCGCGGGCGCTGCCGTCGGCATGGACGGCGGCAATCATACCACCTACAGCGGCACCTTCGGCGACTACTGGAAACTCACGCTGCCCGGCCGGCACAATGTCACCGTCCTGGCCGATGGCTTCGCGCCGCTGCGCGTTGAGGTCGAGGTGCCCGATGCGGAGCCCTTTGGCATGCGTCTGGATGTCACGCTGATGCGCGACGATCCCCAGCACTGGGCGTCCGCCAACGATTTCCGGATCATCGAGAACGTGGTCAACACCAGATACCATACGAATTCCGAGCTGCGCAACCGGCTGGCCGAGTTCGAGAACCAGAATCCGCAAATCGCCAGCTTCGGCTACGCGGACAACGAGTTCAGTCGCCACTTCAACTACCTCAAGCTGACCTCCAATGTGAGTACGGATAATCTATATAGATAGATAATATATATATATCGATTCAAATCATCAGTCCTTTATCTGAAACCCCCTTGGGAAAATGCTTTCAAGGATGTCAGGACCATGTCCAAGATCTTTGAGGTTAATTCCTAGATGTGAGGTTAGTTTCTAGATTTGAGGTTAATTTTTAAAAGTGAGGTTAGTTTTTTGATTTGAGGTTATTTTCTAGAATTGAGGTTAGTTTTTTGAATTGAGGTTAGTTTTTGGAATTGAGGTTAGTTTGTAGATTTGAGGTTAGTTTGTAGATTTGAGGGTAGTTTCTAGATTTGAGGTTAATTTCCAGATGTGAGGTTAGTTTCTAGAAGTGAGCATAGTTTCTAGATGTGGGGTTACTTTCTAGATGTGGGGTTAGTTTCTAGATGTGGGGTTAGTTCCTAGAATAGAGGTTAATTTCTAGAATTGGTGGTAATATCTAGATGTGAGGTTAGATTTGCGCACTCAAATAGACATGAGGCTTCCCTCTGAGTGCAAAGCTATATTGACGTGAAATTCAAATGTCCAGACTTAGTTAATCTTTGGTTAATGCACAAAACAACTTCTAACCAAGCTCGAATCTCGCTCTCTCTCTTTCTCTCTCTCCACAGATTGGCGAGCCAGAGGAGCACAAGTACAAGCTGCTGGTGATTAGCTCGCTGTTCGACACGTCCGCACCGCTGGGCCGTGAGATAATGCTGAACCTGGTGCGGCATTTGATCGAGGGCCACAAGCTGCAGGAGGCGTCCGTGGTACAGCTGCTTCAGCGCAGCGTCATCTACTTCCTGCCGCAGACGGAGAAGTTCGAGGAGATCTTCCGCATGTACAATGCCAAGTAAGTAGGATGCCAAATCCCGAAATCCCGAAAAGCTGTGCAATTATTTAACTCGCAACTCCACAGCAATTCCGTGTGCGATCCCATGCTGCCCGACGAGCTGGCCGAGCGCATACTAAGTCCGGAGACGGAGTCGACGCGGGATCTGCTGTTGCAGTTTCTGCGTAGCGAACGCTTCGATCTGCTGCTGACCTTCAGCGCGGGCAGCTCGGAGCTGAGCTATCCGCGCGGCGACTCCATACTCGAGAAGTTCGCCCACAGTATCCAGCGCACGGAGTTCAACTATTCGCCGCTGCAGTGCAGCAGCTCCGCGACACGCCAGCTGCATCGGGAGGCGACCGACCGTCTGACAAATCTGTTCTACAGGATGTACAATCTGCCTATGTATACGCTGGGTTTGTCCTGTTGCCGGATGCCTGCCCACGGGCAGATTGGCGCCGTCTGGCGCACCAATATCGAGAAGATCCGCAACTTCTTGGGCCTGGTCCAGACCGGCATCACGGGCCTGGTGCAGAACGATAAGGGCCAGCCGCTGCGCGAGGCGTTCGTCCGTCTCCTGGAGCATCCCGCCGTTTACAATGTGACACGCAATGCGGCACGCTTCCAACTGATGCTGCCCAGGGGCGTCTACGGGTTGGAGGTGAGCGCGCCCAACTACGAGTCCCAGATCGTCAAGACGCAGGTGCAGCACGGCGTGCTCAGCGACCTGGGCGCCATCAAGCTGCACGGCTACACCCTGATCAGGGGCGAGGTCACCGAACTGAATGCCAAGCCCTCAGCCAGCGGCGTCGGCGGCACCACCAGCATATCGGGCCTTGTTCTCGACGACAGCAATCATCCCGTGCGCAATGCCAAGGTCTCCGTCATCCGGCCCGCCGGCCTGAGCCATGTGCGCAACTTCACCAACAGCCTGGGCGAATATCACCTGTCGGCGGTGCCGCTGGGCGCCGTCACGCTCAAGGTGGAGGCTCCGCGGCATTTTGAGGCGACGCGCGATCTCCGGCTGCTGGCGCAGTTGGGCCAGCCCACCGAGAACGTTGTCTTCCATTTGAAATTCAATGCCCATGTCTTTGGCCTGCCACGCTTCCTCTTCATCATTGTCGCCAGTGTCCTGATCATTGTCGGCGTGGTCCTGTGCGTGCTATGCGCACAATTCTGGTTCTACAGACGGCATCGCGGCAAGATGCCCTACTACAACTTCTCGCTGCTGCCGCAAAAGGGCAGGGAACAGTTCGAGCTGGACGACGATGCCGGCGACGACGGCGAAACGGAGCTCTTCCGTTCGCCCATCAAGCGTGAGTAGAGCCCAGACACAGGCACAGATACATATACTTATCCTTGGTATTCCGTAGGCGGCATGACCATACAGCCCTACTTCGATGAGGAGCAGCTGGAGCACATACTCCATACAGATGATGAGGACGACGACGATGAGGATCTGGATGTGGTTGGGGTTGGGGTAGAGCGGGAGCCGCAGCTGGATGCGGCCGATGAGAGCGGCGATGAGATTGTCATGTTGCATCAACACAATCGGCGCAGGCAATAGAAAGGGACAGCAAGACAAACACACCCAAACACACACACACACACACACACACACACACACACACACACACACACACACACACACACACACACACACACACACACACACACACACACACACACACAAACACACACAAACACACACACAACATAACTGTGATTCAAAAGTTTTCAAAAATCAAGCGCTCTATGATAAACTAAATATTTTTTTTTAATATGTATTTGTTTTTGTCTATTTTATCATGTACATACACACACACACACACATATATATATACATACATATGTATATATATATATATATATATATATCTATCTATTTCGACGCACATATATACATATATATATAAATATATCCCGTTCGATGTCATGCCGCAAATTTGTCGCGAATCTCTGCAATAAGAAAAACCTTAACAAAGTCTAATAAGAAAAATATGTCTATATATATATGTATGTATATTTATAATTAGATGTATGTGTGCTGTCCAGTGTTGCCAAATTCCCGCTAAATTTGGCTATTGCAACGGATTTAGCTACTTTAAGGACAATCGACAATCTTTGCTCAAAATCGAATTAAGCTAGTTAATTTTTTTCAAAGCCATTTCAACATTAATTTCAGCCAATTTCTGTTTTTTTTTTTTGCTTTTGTTGGCAACACTGGCGCTGTCCAAGAACCTAACTGTAACTACTTTTAAGACTGAGCTCCAGCAAATAGAAAATGAAAAAAAAAATGAATAATACGAAGCAGAAGAAGAAGAAGAAAGTTAAAGACACACAGAAAGAATGTGTACTTAAGCAAAGCAATTGAAAAAACCTTAGGAAAATATCATTCCACATGCCAATCGATTGGCAGCCCGGCCTTACAATAATAGACCAGACCAAAATCCTTATATACAATATATAGAATACGTATAAAGCATATCTGTCCAATTTACCAGCTGGCAATATATATATATATACCTATATATACTTTATATAATTGTAAATCGAACAGTTTTAACATATTTATTACGAACATTCAATCAAATGTGCAGGTTTTTGATATTATACATATAGAGCGCAGGCACACGATTGAATAACTATATATATATATATATAAATATCTGTAGCTATAGCAATGCACGATTTTAATACCAATTTATATACTGCGCACTTTATGCTCATTGATTATATTCGAAATTCGAGGCCCAAATCGAAAGATTCTTGAAAAATATGTATATATAGCTATGCATATGTACATATCTGGCGATATTGCTATCAATATTTAACTATCTTTAAGACTAATATGCAATTTTATCTAAATAAATACGAGTATGTACAAGTACTAACTAATCCGCAAACATTATTTGACTGCGAATTCTTTTTGGGGGCTATCAAAATAACCCCCCACAAGAGCCGACAATAGAAATAGAATTATGGCGAGTCATAAACTGATATGCTAGGCTTTATAGATTAAAATACGACAGCTTAGACGATTTCGTTGCGTCGATTACCAAATGCCCTCACAAAGGAAACCTTTCGTTCTAAAGCGGAGTTTCCTCTTCGTTCTGATTCCAAAAGTATTCGCTAAAGCCTTTTGCAACACTGTCAATTGTTGAGAGCCTAACCCTACTTTGGCCGCAGTACAGTTTCGTGCAAAGTATTCACTCGAAAGGCTTGTAAATCTTATCTTGTTTGCTCTGGTATAGAAATTTTATAGAAATATTTACCAAAATAGACGTTTTTGTCTACATAGTTCCATTTTACTCCGTGCTATTCCCAGTTTTGAATGTGAGTTCTGATAACATAACCCTAAAACCAAATATAAAAGTAAAATAACATAACGTTAAAACTAGAACTAAAATTAAACAATATTCTTGAAGCTTAAGCTTCTTTAAATATATTTATGATTACACTTTTAAGCATCCACCGAAAAGCAGAAATAGATTTTGCTTTAAGTCCCAATTCCGCTGTTCCAAGCCAAACATTCCCATTCCAGCGTTCCATACGCGATGCTCGGCTGCATATACCCCGTGTTTGGCATGAATGAGTATACCCTGTAAAACAAAGACGTGACAAAGACGATCAGTTGGCCAAAGACAAAGTAAACAAATGCGCTCAAAGTTAAATCAAGTTTGAGGCGCAGATTCACAGACTCGGATGTACAGAGATCTATGCACATGGCCAGGATCAAGGTTATCGCGACAAGTTGCTATCAGCCACATGGAAGACGCCCTTATCTGCGGCCAGTAGGGGCTTTTGATGGAGGGGGGAGGTGAAGTTTATCAGCGGGCAGCCAGATGATAGTTGACAGCGGCGAAAGTGAGAGGCGACGGCTCAGTTGTCAAGTGCCGAGCGACCGAGACACATAGACAGAGACACAGAGATTTGGTAGCATGTGGTGGACGCGGAAACTGGCCAACAAGTGGCTGCAGCGACGCTGCCTGAGCGCGGCGTCCGAACAGAATCGACTGGGCATCATCGGGGTGCCGTTCGCCAAGGGGCAGACCAAGCAGGGCGTCGAGCTGGCGCCGGATCTGCTGCGCCAGAACAGGCTGCGCCAGGTGCTACAAAGCAGCGACGGTAAGAAGAAGAGTGAGATGAGAAAGAAAACAAGTTTGATTTGATGCTGTCGTTTAATCGCTTATCGTTTATTTGCCAATCGATGATTGCGCCTATCGATAACACAGAGCGACTGCAAATAACGGACTACGGCAACCTGCAGTACGCCGTCGACGAGACGCTGCTGCAGCAGCAGCGCCAACATTACCATCACATACACAACTATGCGGACTTTATGGCCTGCAATCTGGCCCTGATTGGGCAGGTGCAGCTGATGCTGCGCGAGAACGCCCAGTTCCTGGCCATTGGCGGCGATCATGCCATTGGCTTTGGTGAGTGTGACAGCGTTGCCAGACTGTCGACTGTTCGATTGATTGTCTGATTGCTTTTGGGGTTGGCGGGGGGTGCAGGCTCCGTGGCGGGTCATTTGCAGCACACGCCGAATCTGTCGCTGGTCTGGATCGATGCGCATGCGGACATCAATTTGCACAGCACCTCGCAGTCGGGCAATATACATGGGATGCCCGTATCGTTCCTGTTGCCGCAGCTGCGCGCCACCTGGCAGCACGCGGCGCTCGACAAGATCGCGCCCAATTGGTGAGTGCTGCTCTCTCTTCTTCTTTACACTCAGCCTGTTTCAAACTTTTCGAGTATTTCTCATTGTTCTGCTCTTTATTACATTTCGCTATCGTTATCGTTATCGTTATCGCTAACGTTATGGCTATCGTTATCGGTATCGTTATCGTTATCGTCGCTTACAGCTAACACACAACATATACATATATGTACTTTGCTTCTTCTTGCACGTTCAAACTTAAAGTTAGGTTATGTCCTAATTGGAACTGGAAGCCAGACCGCTTATATTCTAATTGGAACTGGAAGCCAGCTCTCTTATCACAGTCTCTCTTAATGAACTAAGTTTTTGGTTTGGTTTTTAGTTTTCGATTTATAGATTTTGATTTGTTTGTCGTATTCGTATTCTTCTTCTTCATCTTATGCTTTTCTCTTTGTAAGCTTAATGTTTGTTTGTTTTTTTTTGGTTTGAGCTGCGTTGGGCCTCAGTCTTAAGTGTTTTTTTTGGTTTGTTTCATAAATTGATTTTTAGTTTTATTTGGCTTTCGTGCTTTTGGCAACCATAACATAGCTTTTTTGTAAATTTTCTTTCTTCACTTTTTGGCAGTTTCGGTTACATGAATTGCTTTAGGAACCTAACCATAAACCGAAAAACAACACAAATTCGAAAAGTGAAAAGAAAACAGAATTTGATAACGAATTTGTTTAGCTAAAGGCAAAGAAAAACACAAACAAGTAAATAATATTTATATATATATATATGCTGTATGGCACGTGTTGAAATAAGGAAATCGAAAAAAGAAGGCAACAAATCGAATAAATAATCCAAAACTTGCGTCAATTCGATTCGAATCTATTACTGGAAGCTTCAAAATCAACAGACATATATATAGATATAGATATAGGTATTGGAACGAGCTACAAATGAACTCAATGCGCACACGGCTCAGCGTATCCTTGATCCTTGATCAAAATTATATATATATGTATGACTAAAACAAATATCAGCAGATATTTTGGATGGGGGAAAAACAACAAAAACAAAAAAACAACAAAAACGTTTTCAACTCAAAATCTAAATCCCGCTACTTTCAACTTGATCTAAGTACGTTGGGTGCATTATGTCTGGGTGGGCGTGTCGGGTGGTGCCCCCCCCCCCCCTTGTGATTCCCCCCGCACACACCCGGTGCTGTTTGCTACAAAACAAATCAAATCAAATCGAAACCGAAAACCGTAAATTCAAAAATGTTCTAGCTTAAACTTAATTGTAAATCGCCTGGCATTTAGTTAAAGTTGCTTGTACTTCTTCTTCTTCATCATCATCTTCTTCTTCTTGTTCTTCTTGTTCATCATCTTTGCTTACATACACATAGATAATAATTAAGTATTACGATTTAAATTTGTATGTGATTCATATGAAACTTAAAATTATCTCAGATCACAATAATCGTTAATCGATCAAAATATGAGGCTAAAACTTAAAAGTATAATTACTTATCGATCTTGCAGACCGAGAGAGAGACAGATAGAGAGAGAGAGAGAGAGGTGTGTTTGAGTGTGTGTGGTGGGAAAAGAAATGGAGAGTTACACTGAAAGAAATGAAAATGTGTGTGTGTGTGTGTGTGTGTGTGTGTGTGTGTGTGTGTGTGTTATGTACACAATACAAATACTGCACGGATTATACAGAATACAACAAGAAAACGAGAAAACTCGAGAACATATTTCAAATATGAAAATCAACTTAAGCTCAATTCTTAACTTGTTTATGGGGCGTGATCTGTGGCTTGGCGGTGCTTGAAGGTTCCGTGTGGAACTTCAATATCTGCAACTTGTTGGGGTTCAACATAAAAACGAAAACTATTTGAAACTAGAATGAAAAGAACTTTCGCTTTCGAAATATATAATTAAAAAATAGTTGTAGAATGTGCTTAAAAGAAAACATGTTCGAGTCGAGGATACCCCTGCATTTGAATTCCAATGGGAACTCGTGAGACTTCTTGTTGCTTTCTGGGGCGATCATTTTCTAAGCACACCTCTAGCTAAAGGGAAATTGAAGGGAAATTAAAGGGAAATTAAAGGGAAATTGAAGCGTCTAGACCTAAAAGCTGGGACTTGAGAAAGCGGACTACTTTTGGCGAGAGCTTTTTGTGGCCGCATTTTCGTATGGGAACTATGCAAGGGTATTGCAGCTTCGGCTTGCCGAAGGGCCTTTAAGTCTTTTATGGGGTGGGGAAAATGTTGTTATTTTTGTTGGAAATGAAGGAAATTACAATACATAAACGTGTGTTTATAATAAGGAGCAGGTGTGCGTGTGTGTGTGTGTGTGAGTCGTGGGTTGAATGCATGTGTGTGCATAGAGTATACACACACACACTAGCACACACACACACACACACACACGCGCGCAATGCGTCGGATTAAAGATATATATATGTGTGTATATATATATATATATATATATGTTATGCGTAAATAAGTATGTAATTACAATCAATATCGAATGAATCATATATAATTATACAATTGGTAATTATTGTGTTTGGTATTTTTTTGTTTTTGTTTTTTTCGCATCGTTTTTTGTGGCAATTAATTAATTAACTAATCCAAGTTAAACATGTAATTAATGTAAATGTTAAATATGTCAAATTCAATTGAAAATCGAACAACAACACACGCCTGAAAATAAATCAAGAGAAAGAAACAAATTAGAAATATGCATACTTTTTTTCAGCTCAGTTTCTTCTTTTTTCAGCTCTTTTTTTTAGTATTTTAAAAGTATTTTTTCGGTATTTTAAAAGTATTTTTTCGGTATTTTTTTGAGGTTAGCTACAATAGAAAAAAGAGTAGAAAAAAAACCATTTTTGAAGTCAAAACTCATCATGGGCGATGTTTATTATTGAGGAAAATCAAATATTCAAAAGTTTTCAACGCTGTACAGAGGAAAGCAAATCAAATTATATAATGTATATTAGCCTGGATAAATGTATTTGGTTAATTGTCTTATTTTTTTTTTTTTGTTACTTTTTTTTTTGTGGGATTCTTCTAAATAATTAATCAAGTGTTAGCCGTGTTAACTCTCAGATGGATGCTGCTTCGACTTTTATCGCTTTACTTACCGGAAATAAAATCACATCTTAAAAACAATAAAAATCTTCTTCTTCGAGCTACAACAACAACAACAACAACAACAACAAACTGAAAGACTGGGAAGGGGGAAGGGGGTGGCTGGGGGGAGACCAAAACGAAAGTTGAACATAAAAATGTATAAAGATAGATTCAAAAGGGGAAAACTTATAATTGACTAGGCTACGATTTGGTATTGGATATGGTTCCATAAAGTCCATATGAAGGGTGTGCGTGTGTGTGTGTGTGTGTATACACTGCGAGAAATCGAGTGGCAGCTAGCATGAGAGTTCGAACTTGAGAAGAGGCGAGCTTTTGTCACTTTTGGCTTACTTACACACTAAAACAAAAGGAAATCAAGTCAAGTTATGTAAATACACTGCGCAAAAAAACATATACGCTTCTTATATAAGTTGTATTAACACGGAACACTTTGTTGGTATTTTGGAGACTGTAGCACAACAACTGAAACAATTTGGAGAAAAAGTGTGCGTGTGTGTGTGTGTGCGTGTGTGTGTGAGAGAGTTAGCACAAGTTACACTGTAAAAAAGAATCAACTGTATTTCATACAAATCACAAAAGTTCAATCAAAAAACAACTGTAAAAACAAAACAAAACTCATGTCGCGTTTCCTGCAAAAGGTTGTACAACAAAGAGAGCGAGTGAAAGAGCGCACAAATCAACCAAAGAGAGTGGGAGACAGAGAAACAAAGAGAGAGAGAGAGAGAGAGCATAAAAAAATCATAGCATACGAGAGGGAATGCAACAGCTGAGAGGCGGCTAGACAAAACTAGAGGCAGCAGACGGGAGAGAGAGAGAGAGAACGATTGAAACTGAACGAAAACAAATGTTAAACTAAACGAAACAAATGACGAAATGTAAGAGTAAGAGAAACGAAAGCGAAAGAAAGTGAAAAACGAGAGAAGAACGTAAGAAAGAAACATGTGAGAAGAAACATCGATGTGGGGGGTAAAGAAAAGCATGGAAAACTTGGAAAAACTTGGAAAACTGAAAAGTGAACTGAACCAAGTTTTGTGTATTTTGATATGCAAAGCAAGAAAAACTCATAATCATATATTTTGCAAATACATTTATAATATAAATTGTTGGTTTCTTTTTTTTTGTTTTCATCTTTTTGGTTGCATTGTTTTCCATTTGTATGTTGAAATATCATTTGAAATGTTTGGATAAATATTATTAATTAATTGATATAAATATGTTAATAAAAAAATTAAATAGTTTCATCATCATCATCATCATCATCGTAATCATCGTAATCATCATCATCATCATCATCGTAATCATAATCATTTTGCATGTATAATATACATTATATATAGTATATATATCTGGCGTATTGTATGTTATGGATTTCTGTTTTGGTATTTCATTTGTTTAATTATACTTTGTTTAAATATTTTGTTGTTTGTTTTGGTTTTAGTTCTTTAGGTATTTTAGTTGTTCGTTCGACGTGTTCGTCTCTTGCAATTGTTTTTGTGACTGAACGAACATACATATATGTATACATACATACATACATACATACAAGCATATATATATATATGTAAATAATAAGCGCATATTACTAGAGATTATACGATAATTAAGCGTAAGACTATGGCTAACTAATCATAATTTATAATCAATTCAATTAAAATCAAAGTATTCTCGTTTGCACACAAAACAAAATTGATAATATCGCATTTTGGTAAAAGAAATTGCAACTGTTTTGTTCTTCGTCCAGTTTCGTTAAGTCCCGGTTCGTGGAATGTGCCAAGACACAGACAGTCAGAGATGGGAGGGAGAGAGATAGGATAGTGTATGTGTGTGTGTGTGTGTGTCTTAGAGAGAGAGTCAACGAAATCAATTCGTGTGTGTGTGTGTGTTAGATTAAAGAGAATTAACAATTACGCCCAAGTACGGCCGCGATCTTTTGACTAGGCACGCCCACCTCAATATAAAGGGGCGCCAGATGTGCAGATGAACGGGAATGTTTCGAGCAGTTGAGATCATTTATGTTTAATTGCTGGCTTGACTAGCTTTAGCTTTAGCTGTGGACTGGAATGCATCAATTCCAGGCGTCCATGTTTAACACATATGCTCCGCAGAGCGAAGACAGAGGCAGCAGCAGACGTGGAGGGGGGAGTCTGCATAGCTCTGTGGGGAGGGGTGAGCGGGGATACACACAAAGAACGTTTACGAATGGGGGGAGATAGAGAGAGAGCGAGAGAGAGACAAATTAAAGGTAACAAAGTAAAACAAAAGTATAAAACGAATCGAAAATAATACAAGAGACACAAGAGAGAGAGAGAGCAAGAGAGAGCGAAAGAAAAGAAAAAGGAAAACAAAAACCAAACAAAAAAAAATCTGCGAAAATTGTTCAAATGTTGTTTTTTTATTGAAAATTAATAATTATTTAGTTGCTTGCTTTGTTCTTGGCAAAAAAAAAAAACAAAAGAGAAAAAGTCAATCAAAATTATAAAAATCATAATATTAAACATAAATATAATGAGTAATAAACATAATCGTTAAAAAAAAGAAAATCAAATCGATAGAAAATTTGTGGAAAGAGAAACAAAAATTATAAAAATCAATCGAAACACAATTTCAATACACAAAGTTCTCTTCATAAACATTATATGTATATTAGATACGCATATATCTACATATATGTATGTATGTGCCGGCTAGGGTCTCTGTGTGTGTGCGTGTGTGTGTGTGTGTGTGTGTGTGTGTAGGGCAATGACAGAGTATACAGGAAATTATAAGTTTAAATCATAAATAAATACATAAAATATTCAAAGTTTTAACATAAATCATGAAAGAGAATTTTTGCAATGTTGAAAAACGCCGCAGCAAATGTTAAGCTGTGTGTGTGTGAGAGAGAGAGAGACAGAGGCTGGAGAGCAGCTTAAGCTGATCTGGCAATGCTGCCGCAGCTGTCAGTGTGTATGTGTGCGGATGTGTGTGTGTGTGCACTGCGCTCTCTTCTTCTTATGTGTATTCTCTTTTTTCTTTCGTTCAAATTAAAAGAATTCATTTGCATTTGAATTTAAATTAATTATAAAATACAATAAATAATATTCATGTTATATTCTGCTTTTTGTTTCTGTTTCTGTTGTTTCTTTTTGTTTTTTACTTAAGGTTTACGAAAAAAATTATGTATATATATATGTGTATATATAAATAGATATATCAAATTTGCTTAGATACGAAAAATTACACGAAAAAATAATTGTTATATAATATAATATTAATATATTTTAAGTTACATAAACATAAATGTTTCTTTTGCTTCAACTAATCTTCGTTTCATTTTCTTTACTTTTTTTTTTTTGGTTTTTTAAGTTTTTGTTTGTTTTTTTACTTAAGGAAATTATAATTGTAATTAAGCTGAGATGCATGTTTTGTTGTTGTTGTTGTTGTTGCTGCTGCATTTTAAAACTATTGCACAATATTAGAATTATGTTTGAAAAATTAAATAATACACAAATTATAAATAAAGTTCATTAAGGTTTGACAAATAAATTAAACAAAATCAAGTACATAATTTCCACTTAATGCTTAAAGTTTGTTTGCTTTCACTTTCACTTTCTTTCTTTCCATCTTTTTGCTCCTTAGCTATACGAATACATATGCATGCACATGCACATATACATATACATATACATATGCATGTGTGTGTGCATGTGCATACATATGCATAAAACTAGCAAGAATTATTGCAAATTCCGAACGCAGCTCGCAAAAGGCAAAAGCTTAAGACGCGCGCTCGCTGCGTTCGCTCACGCGCTGCGCTGCACGCTCACGCGCTGCTCGATCGCTCTCTGCGCTCTCTCTTTTGCGTTTTGCGCTCTTGTTTCGTTAAAGAAATTGTTACAGTTACGGGGCCAGGGGAGGTAGGAAGGGGGCATAATACATAATATATACGTTCAGTTTTTGCATACATATAAGTATTAAGAAAATAAATCTTTGGATATTTCGATATTACAAAAAACAACAGAAAATCAATTAATATATATATAGAGAAAACTATTAAATAAATTAATAATAATTTCATTTCGTGTACATGTGTTTCTGTGTATGTGTGTATGTGTGTGTGAAAAGTATTGAAAATCTTCAAGACAGTTTGTTTTTTGTTGTATTTCGGGTTTTAGGCTGTCGCGTTCAATTTTGCTATGCTTAAATTTTAGCTAGATTTTTAATTTTTATAGTATTGATTTTTCTTCTTCTTTTTGCTTTTTGCATTTTCCTGAAGGGTGGCAACTTCGTGTAGCTGTTAACGACATGTTGTTGTTGCTTTCTAGGATTGGCTGCTTCTTCCAACTGTTAATTGAGAGTAAACTCTTTGCTATATGTTAGTTAGTTAATGGTATATTTAATTAGTATATATACTACTATATATATATAAATTTGCTTTATTCGTATTTGTATATTGAAAATATTTTATTCATTATATTTTTGTTTTTGCTTTTGCTTTTTGCCTACATTTTCGACTTGTTTTTGTTGTTTTTTGTTGTTTTATCGCGTCTGCCTCTTCTACATTGTGTTCTGCTTCTTCTACTTCTTCTTGTTCTTCTACTTCTTCTTCTTGTTCTTCTTCTGCTACCTTAGTTTGCTGACTAGATTTCTTGTTGCAAATTTTGTTCAAACAAAAAAAAAATTGTTTTTTGTTTATCCTATAATTATAAAAAAAAAAATAAAATAAAATATAATTATTAATATTGTTTATACATAAGCTTTTCTTGCCCTCTCTTGTTAAGCATCTCCATAATTATTTTTGCTTTTCTCTAAGGATCTTGTTCTTTAAGGTTTTTGTTTGTGTTTGAGTGAGTGTATGTATGTGTGTATGTATGTGTGTGTGTGTCTGGATGTGTGTGTGTATGTGTGTTTGAACTTAAACAGTTGACATAAATGATTTGTTACTAGACGTATTGTAACTACTTTAAAGAAAAGAAATCAATAGACATAGATAAGTTTGGTTTTTCGTACATAATAATGAAATCAGAAACATGTTTTTTAAGTCTCTCTTTTGTTTAAATATACATTAAATAAATATGCATGGCTCTAATAAACTACGAGCGCACTTTATGTTGTAAATTGTTGTTGTTGTTGTTGTACGTTGTTGTTAAGGAAACAAAGAAATCATACAAAACGCATAGAGGAGTTGTTTAGACCAAAATCGAATTGAAACATAAACTTTTGCAATATCTAAAATTGTAATTCGCAAAATGAAGCCAAAGCTAAGTAAATTGTAACTCAGAGTTTGCAACTGATAAAACGCAAAAACGAAATTTCACAAATTCAATTGTGGGCGGGATGGACTAAGAGGGTAGATATATATATTTGTTTTGTTAGTTGTTGTTCGGGACAACAGCCATTAAGCATGGGTATAATTGCTAATTATATTCATATGGTCTATATTTAACCCAATACTCTCGAGGCCACTGTAAATGCTGTGCTGTACGGTGCTATATACACTACTGTACGGTACATTGCCGCACTGTACTCAATGGCTGGCACGCAACTGTATGCAGCGAGAAGCGTTTGCGCGTTGCCACACTTTCGCCTATGGGGCGGCATTTCTGCTGTGCCTCACGGCTTGGCATGCCGCTGTATACAGTCGTGTGCCATATTATTGTGTACAGTGCGTGCTTTCGCTCGCTTGTTTCTAGACAGCGGGCAAAAACCATCGACTTGAATGGTTCGTTTTTACATTTACTGCGTGTTTCTTTCTTTCATTTTTTTAAGATTTTTTTTTTTGTTTTCAATTTGTAACAAAAAGTTCACTTACATGGCTAGAAAAACGCTTTGCTAATGATTAATTTCTGTTTTTTTTTTTTTTTGGTTTTTTCATTTGTTGTCAAACTTTTTGCCATATAAAAAATGTTGTTCTTCTTGTTTAGTACTGAGTTTTTTGTTTGTTTTGTTTTTGTGCTACGCTTGCTTCTTCTTCTTCTTCTTTTATGTTTTTAACGCTAAAAATATTAGCAATTGGTTAGTTGCTGGCTTGAACTATACATTATATAAAGTATATAAGGTATATATGTGTATATATATAGACATATATATACATATATATATATAGAGAGAGAGACATATATATATATCCATGTATATATACATATATGCGTATGTATAAATATTATAGTATAAGATTCACTAACAATTATTTACTTTAGTAAAACGTTTCAAATTTGCGCATAAATTATTGTATTACTTTTGCGTTTTCTTCTTTGCTTTCTAACTTCATTCTAACCTTACTTTCTGCACGATTTTTTTTTGTTTTTTTTTTTGCTGTTGCACACTTGTCCCGAAATTTCTAGCTGCGTGTGTGTGTGTGTGTGTGAAAGAGAGAGGGAGAGGGAGTGAGTCGGGCGTTAGTTCTTCTTGCCTTCGCTTGGCTTTCGTTAAGTTAAAGTTATAAAAAACAAGCACAAAACATTAAAATGTACATAACACACATGCTCACACACACACACACACATATATATATATAGTTATATGTATAGATGTGTGTGTGTGTGTGTGTGTAGTGTACATATAATTCGTTTTGTTTCTTATTGTTTTTATGTTTTTGTTAATACTGTAGCAGCCTCCTTGTGTTTATATGCTTAATATGGGTTTTTTTTGTTTTTTTTTTTTTTAAATACTTTTTGTCAGCCCGTTGGGAAAACAGGCCAGAACTAACGCACCCGACTACTCTACACTGCGAGAAAAGTTGCGGGTGTCTTTTTTTTTCACACAATTTGTTTTTGTTTTTTTGTAGAAAAAATTGAAGTGTAATTAACAGCATTTGGTTTGTTGTTCTTGTTGTTGTTGTTGTTGTGTTTTTGTGTGTTTTGTTTCTCGTTTTGTTACTGGAAGATTTCATTGCTGCTTACTTAGTTATAATTTTAAAAATTGTTTATCTCTTTTTGCTAGGTTAATTTCTTTTAATTAAATCTTAGTTTTTGTTTTTTTTTTTTTTGGTTTTTTTGTGAGTTTTCTCTTAATTGTTTTGTTGATTTCTTTGTTTACTTTTGCGGCTAATTCGACTGCGGCGCGTCCCTGCTCGGGCGCTCAATAAAAGCCGTCAGTTTCTTCTTCTTCTACCTTTCCTTTTCTTCTTCTATTTGTTTAAATATTGCATTCGACACGTACGTTTTTAAGTTTAGTTTAGTTAAGTTTAGCTTTTGTTTTGTTTCGAGTTTTACTTAAATGCTAAACAAGAATTTTGCTATTGCAACGGCCGGCGTTTTGGGCCGTCGTTTCGTTGTTTAGACGCGATTTGAAGCCAGAGGACACGCCCCCACAAAAGGGATGTATGTCTTTGTGTGTGTATATAGATGTGTGTGTAGGTGTGTATGAGGGTGTGTGTGTGTGTGTGTGTGTGTGTGTGTGTGTGTGTGTGTGTGTGTGTGTGTGTGTGTGTGTGTGTGTGTTATACACAGGCTTTGTTGTTGCGCTTAGTTATCGTTAGACCATGCATATTTATATATGTATAAGTGAGTTGTTCACGTGTGTGTGTGTGTGTATGTATCTGTGTGTGTATAAACTAGATTAGTATGTGTGTGTGTGTGTGTGTGTAGTTGCACTCCAGCTGGCTGCTCCTTGGTGTTGTTGATGTTGTTGTTGTTGGCGTTCCGTTTGGGCCATGGCTTAAACACAGGCACAGACACAGTTTACTTGGCCTTGTTGGTCTTGAAGCTGACCTGCAGCACACGATTGCCCATGGTGTAGCCATTGAGGGCCCGGATGGCCATGGCGGCCTCGTCGTAGTTGGTCATGGAGACGAAGCCGTAGCCTTTGCACTGATTCGTTGTGGGATCCTTGACGATCTTCACGGATTGCACAGCGCCGAAGGGGCCGAACAGCTGCCAGAGCGCCGCCTCCTCCGTTTCGGGCGCCAGATTGTATATGAATATGGGATATGCTCCGCCGGGTCCGCTTGCGAGCGTTGTCGCGGCCGCCGCTGCGGCGCCCAGGCCATTCGGCAGCATCACGTCCAGCATATCGCCGGCCATCGGTGAGAAGCGTGCCAGTCCCTTGTTGACGGGCGTGTGCATCGCGCCGCCAATTCGCCGGACCAGCTGCGGATTGAGGAATGCGGGCAGTTGCGGCTGGATGATCTTGCTGGTGCTACCGGGCGTATTCGAGAACTTGACCACAATCGGATCGGTGCAGCTGCTGGGCGTGGTGCCATTCAGGGCAATAATCGCACGGGTTGCCTCCTCCCTCTTATCGAAGCGTATAAATCCCACGCCCTTGGTCTGCGTATCATTGCCGGCATTCTGGAGGATGCGCGACGTTATGATCGCGCCGAATGGCGCAAATATGGCCTCCAGCTCCTGCTGGGTCATTGTCTTGGGCAGACCCGACACATACAGATTGGCGCCCTTGATGGCGTCCGATGAGGGTCGTGCGAACGATACCTTAATCGTTTTGTTCTGCAGTCGCAGTCCATTGAGGACATTCACCGCCTGCTCCGCATCCTGCGGACGCACATAGTTGACAAACCCATAGCCCAGACTCTGGCCCTTGCTGGGCGCCTGCGGATTGAGCGGATCTATGTACACCTGCGATTTGTCGCGTATCAGCTTAACGGACTCGATTTCGCCGACGCTGCTAAAGAGCGAACGGATCTCGTCCTCCGTCATGGTCTGTGGCAAATAGTTGACAATCAGATTTGTGCGCGTCTCTGTGCTGCCGTTGCTGCCGTTCTGTGCGCCGCCCGAGTTGCCGTTCGTGTTGGCCTGTTGCACTTGCTGCTGCACCTGCTGTTGCACCTGCTGCTGCACCTGCTGTTGCTGCTGCACGACCTGCTGCTGCTGCTGTTGCTGTTGTTGCTGCTGTTGCTGCTGTTGCACGGCAACAACTGCCTGCTGGACTTGCTGCACTTGCTGCTGCTGCTGCACGACCTGCTGCTGCTGCTGCTGCTGGACAACGGCCTGCTGCACGACGGCCTGCTGCTGCTGCTGCAGTTGCTGCGTGACGGCCGCGGCCGCTGCGGCGACCGCTTGCTGTGTCTGCTGCTGCTGCACTTGCAGTATCGCCTGCTGCACCTGCTGCTGTTGCTGCTGCAGCTGGGCGGCGGCGGCCACCGCAGCTGCGTTCTGCACGGGCGCAGCCGCATTTGTTGCGGCAACAGCAGCCGCCGCGGCAGCGCTCTGCATTAGCTGCGCCTGTGTATCCACGCCGGTGGCGCCCGTGTTTGCCATCATAAAGTCCACTAAATTGGCGCCAATTGCAGATTTTAATTGTTGTTCGAGGAGGAGACCAACGCAAACGCAGCACATGCAAAATGAAGAGGATTAAATGTCAAGATTAAACCATTTGCCAAGTGTGTTAGTAGCAGTTAGTTATAATTAACAACTAAAACTACCTCCTCATTCAAATGTTGTCGTTGTTGTTGTTGCGGTTGCACAACAACAATCTGGCTAGGAGCTTAAGCTTACGTTCTCTTTTGTGTGCTCTAAAAGCGGGCATATTCGTCTGCCTGTCCGTATGTGTGAACAGCATACGTTCCTGTTTGCAAGCCTCAAAAAAGCCACAGACTTCAGTTATATACATTCTCGTATTCCCTGCACAAAACGAGTTTATCGTTTCTTCTCGATATCCTACCCCCATTTGTTTAGTAATTTATCATTCCTTGTCGATATTTGTTGCCACTTCCATCATATCGATACATATTGATTTTTTGAGACATGGTTTTTCGAGCATAACTCGTAGATTTCAAGATGTAGCAGCTTTTTATATGATATATGCTGATTGAGACATTTCAAGTTATGGATACTTCACCCAAAATCGCCAATCATTTGACAACTTTAATATACTCATAGAGTTTGGTGGTCATATTTAAGCCTGCCTATAAAGTTTCATGGGGATCGGACTGTAGGCACCGAAGCAATATACTCTAGACCCTTTTCCATAGGCTACGATAAGAAGAAGCACTGCACACATATATCTAGATATATATACACTTGTACAGAAGTTTCACATGCTTTTAAAGGCAACTCGACGTTGATTTAGGGTATCTGCTAGTCGGCTAGCTCATGATGCTGTTTTTCCACAGTCTGCTCTGGTGCAGCTTTCTTTTGATTAAACCTTGTGATATTTTTTATCAAATAGCTAAATTTATATTTACAATTTCACATATCCAATATCTTATATACAATATGTTCATATCCAAAATACGGGCCACATTTAATCGCTTCCCAAAATTGCCTTTTTTTAAGGTTTGCCACAAAACTAATTTTAAAAAAATTAATCAGAACTCAGCTCGTTGTAAGAATTATACGCAAATCTGCAGGGTATTAAATCTTCGGCGAGCCAAAGAGCTTCTTATTAATTGACATTAAGTTGAGCTAAGTTTAGTTAACGCTGAAAGATTAGTTGAGGATTTGCACAGTGGCGCCGCCCTGCGGCCCACTTCAGCGGCGAACTTTCGTTCAAACTTACTTTTGCCTTAGCAATCACACACACGCACACACACACGTGCAGACACACAAGAAGAGAGTGAGAGAGACAGGCAGACACTGGGCAGGAACGAGAGCGGGCGGATAAGAGAGTGATTTTAATCTCAGGCACAGACAAAAATGCACATTAAACACATATACACAGACACAGACACATAAAGAGTCTCATAGACACACGAACACACCTCTAGAGCTGAGCGTGGGAGGAGGTCAGATAGCGTTTGTATTGGTGTTTGGAGAGTTTTTGTTGCTGAGCTTTTTTGGAATTGGCGTTGCCGTTGCGAGACCCGCTACGTCGCAAGCACGCGATGCTACTGAGCGCAGGTCCTTGCAAGGCTTTCGTGCCATGCTGGCGTTAGCGTCTCGCGTCCTGTAACCGCTCCTGTTCCGGCTGTCGTTAACATTGCTGTTGTTGTTGTTGGAAGTTGTAACAAAGCACGTACCCGGCCAAACCCAGTTATGTAATACATATATACAGGCACACATACATACATACACAGACACGCACAGCGGCAGGCAACGAACTCTACACGCAGCAGCAGCAGCGGCAGGACATACTTCTTATGAAAAAAAAAAAGCCGTAAGGCAACAAAAAGAAGTTGAAAACTAAAAATGAGCATCCGCCGTGAAGCGTGCGCCCATCCAAAATCGAGCTAACCCACCCGCCCCGTGTATATGTGTGTGTGCGTGTGCAACAGCGAAACGTAGCAACCCTTAAAACCAAAAACAAGTTATAATATTGCTTTTGCAAAAATTACTAACACACACACACACACACACACACATACAAACGCAGTGCATACAACAATACGTAAGCTGGGCTCGTCTGAGGGTTAAATACAGCAGCGCCAAGAACAATGCCACCCCCTTTGTCTTAACAAACAAATCGGCATGTGCGTGTTGTTGTTTTTTTTTTTTGGTTCGTTTTCAACAATCTGGCAACGCTGCGGTAACGGCTGCTGCATGATCTGTGAACTTGCACTTTGGGTGGTTGCTGTTGGCAGCGTCTCTCACGAGACACATACAAGTCAAAAGGTCAAACAAAAACTAACGTTCGCACACGCACACACACACACGCGCGCACACACACACATGCTAACATAGGCCGATACATATTTGCACGCCCACATGCCGAAAAGCAGAGCGCGTTGTCTCTCTTCTCGATTTCCATGGCAACTGAGATTTCAAAATGTCTGGAATGACCGTCCGCTCATCCTTATTCCTTTCCACGCACTCACAAACGCTCGCTCGCTCACTCACTCACACGCACACACACACACACACACCATAAACAGTAATATATGCAATTGTTGAAGTACTCACTTGTTTCGATTAAAATGTTGCTATTTTGTGTGTTGCCAAACAAATTTGATTTGATTTCTTGACGCGCGCGCGCTCTACACGGCGCTGATTCTTTTGATTTCCTCCTCTCACCTCCTGCTGCTCACCTTGATTAGTTAGCAGTCTGCTGGACAACGGGTTTCCCTCACTATGTCCAGGATATGTCCTTTATTTGCGTTTCGTTTTTATATGTTGGCTATAATTGCGGCTATTTTGTTGCTAATAATTAAACAAACGCTGCTGTTGTATCGTCGTCGTCGTCGCTGTCGTCGTCGTCGTCTATTGTTGTATGAAAAACAAAAAAAAAAAGAGTATAGATAAGAACAAAAAACAAAATAAGCGGTAAATTTAACTGCACGTCTTTGCCATTGAGCGTTGGTGTTATCGTATTTATCGATTTTATCGATTTTTCCCAAAAACCTAAGTAGCAGCACTTACAAAAACAACAACAACAACAGCGTCCAAAAAGGCATAGATTTTTGCCGAATTCTGCGCACATGCACGCACACATATGTGTGTGTATGCACACATGCATATAAACTCATATTTTACTATTTGAAACAAATCGACGCAAACGTTTTGTTACACAATTTCGGAATATACATATGTGTATGTCTTGCTGTTGTTGTAATTTTGCGTTTGTTTTCTTTTTGTTTTGTTTTTTTTTTTTTTTTTCAATACTGATGATTATAACAGTATCTCTCTCAGTTTCTGCTGCGCCTCTGCCACTGTGCTAATTTATTGCGAGCGCTATTGGGAAGAGAGCGGAGCGGAGAGCACACACACCCGCCTTCGCTCTTGCTCCCTTTGGCCATACAATGTATGGCAGTTCCCTGCATTGTTGTTGTTGTTGTCTTTTTGTATATTTTGTTGTTGTTTATATGTATATATTTTAACTAGCGCGCATATTTTACCACCCATACATATGAATATGCATACATGTTTGCAAACACACACACACACAAACACACACCCGCTCACACACCGACGCACTTAGTATCTATAAGTTTTTTGTTGTTGCTAGACGACGCGCTTATTAAATTAAAACACGCGCTGCTATTGTTATTGTTGTTCTTGCTTAATTTAAAAACAAAAAGTAAAACAAAAAAACGAAATAACAAAAAGTATAGATTTATTCACTGCTGTAGCGTTTGTTATTACTGTTTGCCGTTGAATTGTTCTAATTTGTATTTCCGCGCAATTCTCTCCGTATTCCCCGAACTAAATTTTGTTTAGCTCAGAGTGTTGCTGTGGCAACAAAACACTACATTGTGCCATCTAATACTACTACTATTACCACTTTGGCATAAACAGTACTTTAACGCTTGTTAACGTTTTGTTTGCAGTTTACTAATTTATTTATGGCAACCGGCGTTTTGTTTACTATCTTCAGCAAGCGTTCTCAGTTACTATAGTAAAATCACAAGCAAGTTCTTACGATAAGAGTCTACTACTATTTGCCGCTGCTGTTGTAGTTGTATTTGTTGGTTGTCGGCGTACAATGCTCCTTCCACATAAAATCGATATGCTAGCTGCGCCCTTTTTGCCACTCACACAGCTACACAGACAGACAGCAGTAGCGTACAGACACACACACACATAGCGCCCGTTTTACAGATACACAGCACAGAAAGACAGAGTGTGAGAGAGCGAGCACGCTGCGGCAGCAGTTCGGCATTTAGCAGTAGATTTTAACGCACAACAACTACAACTACTACGACAGTTACTACTACAACGGCTTCTACTACTACTACTTTTTGTCTAGTTGCCCAGCACCGCCTCCCAGCCCTCTCGGAACCGATCGTTTGACTCTTTGCCTCTCTTTTGAGTTTGTTGAACTGTTTGGCGCTGCCGTTTGTAGTCTTTGCGTCTTGTCTACGTTTTTCCATACCCATTGCATATTGTAATTTTGCGTTTTAGCATACATGTATCAAATTGTTCCACACACACACACACACACAAAACCACACACAGGTACACACACTTAAAAGCAACAACAAAAAATACACAAGTATATGTATGTATGCATGTGTATAATTGCACAATTATGCACCGCGTAGCGATCGTTTGGCAATTTTCGTAGCATTTTTTTTCCTTCTTGTAGCGTTTTGTTGTTGTCGTTGTTATACGTTACGCTTACGTTTTGTTGCGGCTGCTACTGTTGTTGTTTTTGATGATATTGTTGGTGGTTTTTTGTTGTTGTTCTTGCACTTCACGTAGTTTTCTATGGCAATGCGTATATTTGATTTAAACAATTGTAAACTCTTGTCGTCGGTGTTTTCATTACTTTTTTTCAAAAAAAAAAAATAAAAAATCAATTGCAAAATGAGCTGAGCACACGAGCTGAGGCAGCGCACACGAGCGTTCAAACGTACTGCGGCGTACAACGTCTAGCGTGGAAATGAAAATGACGCGAATGCGAACGCAAACACAAACCTTGCTACCCTCAACGAGAGTATATACACACGCATACGTTACGAATGTGCATGTGTCGATTTCTATGAGGCGAGCAAGAGAGAGGGAGAGCGACCAGAATACGTGAGCGAGGGAGAGCGAGAGCAAGCGAGTGGAAGCACATTCGTTTTGTTGACCAGACGTTGTTGTTGTTGCTGCTGCTGTTTTCCCTGCTTTGTTTTCGTATGCTCTATGCGAGTTTTCTCTCTGAATGTACTCTCTCTCTCTCTCAGGTAATCGGCTCCTGCCTCTGTGGCAAATCGACTCTGACTTCGTTAAACCGGGTGGGTGATCTGCGATAGAGAATCTCCTTTTGATACAAATAACAGAGACCGCTCGTTGTTTAATCAAATAAACCTATAAAGTAACAAAATTTATATTTTATTTAGAGCGGCATTTTAAATTAGATAGCCATGACTAGCTACATACATACATATGTAATTAAAGACACATATTTGTGAATATATATAATTCAAAATGGCTGCTGTTCGTATTTATGGAGCTGTCATTCCAGCAGCCTGGAATTATGTGTGCCCATACCAGCAAGCATGTCTGTCATACAGCTCGATCAAACGAACGCCCACAAACAGTCAAAAAAAGTGTTGCCAGAATGTTGCAAACGTGATCGTTGAGCAAATGGCGAAATTGCGCTTAACTTTCAATTTGAAAATAAAATGTAAAACAAATAGAATCTGAATTTTGGAAATTCAGAGTTTATAGATATGAGGTCGTCAACCGTTTTATGATGCTGTTTCTATGCTGGCAACCGCTCTCTTTTCACTCTCTTCGCATGCATATTATCCTTGCCAGGCGCGAGGGCTGTTTGGCGTGTTTGAGTGTGTGAGTGTGTGTGTGTTTTGCACTGCAACCACCAACGCCAGGGTTGTTTTCTGTACAGCGTACACCCCCTACAGCCAGCCCAACTTGAAGCCAAGCGCCTGTCTAGCGAGTGTTTTGGACTTGGGCAGGGTTTGTGGCATGCGTGCGTGCGTGTGCTTAATTGCGCTTGTATTCATCATGTATGTATGTTTGTGTGTATGTATGTATGTGTGTATGTACGCTTCCTGTTCTGTGCTGCCCACCGGTTTCCATGTGCTGATTTTTATGGCACAACATTACAAATGTACCGCCGCGTGTCTGTTCCAATTTACACGCAGTGAACACATTGTTATTGTTGTTTTTGTTGTTGCTACTCGCAAAAACATAAAAATGTAACTCAACTTTTTGCGCTGGGGTGGTTTTTGGGTTCTTTGTTGTTGTTGTTGTTTTTTTTTTTTGAGATTTGGGTTGCCAGACGGCCGTTGTCGAAGGGGGTGGCCAGACGAGACAGATCGGCGGCTCGCAAGTGTTTGCCCGTTGCCATATCCTGCGCAAGATAAGCATAATTTATGCACATTAGTATTTGTGTATATGTATATTTGTGTTTGTATGTATGTCTGTATGTATTTATATGCGTATATGCGTATATGTCGTGTGCTACCAATGCAGCAGGCTGGGCCGGGCTGACCAAAGTGTGAGCTGGCATTAATACATGCATGTTTGTGCATATACATACATATGTATATGTATATGTATATGCAAATACGTATGTACATATATTCTACACTCATCTACAGTGAAAGCTTTACTAACGGAGCTTTATCTAACGGAAAATGGTTGCGTAAATGTAACTTACAACTATAATGGCAGCCAGATGCAAAGTAATTGAAAACAAAATATAAAAGTTCTTCAATATGCATCTTTTCATCCGTTTTTTATTTTATTTATTTATAAGAGATATTTCTGTTTATTTAATCAGTTCTGCTTCATTTCTTCAAGTAGACAACTGGAACCGTGGATGTTCGTTCTCGTGAGCTTTCACTGTATTTAGACACAAGTATATATAATGTATAGACATACATATGTATTTAGCTATTTATTTGCATGGCGATAAGTCTTTGTGATAATAATTAATTTGCGCCAACTTTTTTGCTGACGCATGCTGCTCATATGTCCACTGTGCCTGTATGTGTGTGTATGTGTGCGTGTGTGTGTGAGTGGACGCTGTGTGGCCAGACCACGTGCTTGGAGCTCCAGCTCTCGCTCGCTCTCCCTCGCTCCCCCTCGCGCTCTCACTCTCTCTTTCTCCCTCTCTCTCTCTCTCTCTCTCTCTCTCTCCATCGCAAGCACTGTGAGCGCCACGCAGTATGCAACACATTTCCCGCAGTGCTGCCAGATTTTAGCAAATCGAAATGGACATCGACATGGGCCTGGGGATAATAAAAAAGAGGACTCATGCAGGGGAATGGGCATGGGAATGGGAATAGGAGTGGGAATGGGAATGGGCAAGGGAGCATGCTTAATCCTTTGGCTCTGGCGAAAACAAAGCGCATTGTGCCAGCACCTTGGCCGCATTACAAAAAGCCGGATTAAAGTAGCAGCCAACGCAAGTTGACGACAACAACAACAACAACAACACGAAGAAGAAGAAGAGGGCACATTTTTTGGGGTTGCAGCAAAACTGGGCAAACTGGGCGCACCCTTAAGCGATTTACATTTGCCAATGTATTTTGAATAAACAAAAACTAGAAAGAAAAAAAACGAAAACAATAACATTAACTGCTGCAGGCACTGCACCAATGTCTCTTGCAGAAGAAAGGCTAGAAACAGCAGCAGGATCGGAGTGGTCGGAGTGGTCGGACTGGTCATGATTCATCCCCCTCCCCCCCTCGCCCCTTCCGAATGCGAGCTGCCTTGAGGCGGCACATTTACATTTACATTTACACAAGGGTCCTTCGGGGCGCTTTCAACTTTGCACGTCTCGCTGCACAGCGATCGACAGATGCACTTTTTCCCGAAACTAATAATAATAATAATCATAAAAATTACCATAAGACACCGAGTGCGAAGCCCCGATCGTTGAGGGTGAGAGTGAGAGTTGTCAGAGAGAGAGAGAGAGAAAGAGAGAGAGAGAGAGGGACGCAGGATACGCTGCTGTGCCATTTTAATTGTGGCATGTGTTTCCGTTGTTCTCCATATTGCTCGCTTTCTCTCCCTCCCTCTTTCTCTCTCTCTCTCTCTCTGTCACACACACACAATTTGTTGTGTTGCCTTTGGCACAGTTCAGTGCTCAATGTAGAGTCCTGTCGCTGGGTCACGGCTGTAAGCGGCCACCTGGCCTACTAATCAGCATCTGAGCTGACAATCACATGCATTTGCAGCAGTCGCTGATTGATTGAATATTTCAGAGCAAGGCATTTCTAGCTGTATATGCATAAATTCCTCTTACATAACCTCAAAAGCAGCATTCTCACTTACACATATGCCTAACCTCAAAATATATACACGTTACTCGAACATAACCTCAAAATGCAGCGGCTTTTGGGCTTCAGGCGCTTTACAACTGTTGACTCCATTTTCAGCTTATGTAACTCACATAAATGCGATCTAACCTCAAAATGGGCACGCAGCTCCAACATAACCTACAAAAGTTGCGCTTGTTGGGCTTCACATGCCCCAACTAGATCAGTTCTTGTCCCTCTCTCTCTCTCTCTCTCTCTTTCACACTTTCTCACGCTTTTCTATTTTGTGACTCATTTCAGTTTGCCGAAGGATCAATTGGTTTACATTGGCTTGAGGGACATTGACCCCTACGAGGCGTTTATATTGAATAAATTCGGAATACGCTACTATGCCATGGATGTAAGTACACACACACACACAAACACACACACGCACACACACACGCGCGCACTGGCGATCGTTGTGCGTTCTTTTGTGGCTGCTTTGCGTGGCAGTTGTAAAAATTGTAAAATTCCGGTTTCTGTGCAGCAAAAGGATCAAATGACGATCGTGCGTGACAGCCTCAACAGAATTACAGACACACACACACATACATGCGCACACCATATCCTGGCGTGCGTGTGTGTGTGCGAGTGCGTTGTAAATGTAAGCTCGGCATTTCTAGGGATTGGTCGTGGCCGTGATCGTGTCTCGGGCTGAGAAATCGACTCTAGTTGCACCCTTCTGCAGCCGGCAAAGTTACAGGACACTCCCTAGCTCGCCTCCCCTCAGTCGGGCCTACCCTCTAGCTAGCCTACTCACTTCGGCTGCCACCCCACCCCCTGATCGGGCTGGCAACTTCCGATCGCTGACGGTGGTTGCAGCGTGCTCGGCCACATCCGTTCGCATCCGGCGTATCCTTGTTGCCAGCTCGTTATTTATGGCTCGTGCAAAATTCGACGTCTGTTGAAAAATGGTTTAATGGTCCCGAGCTGCAAATTTATTATAGCTCATTAGTTTGGTCCAAATATGCCACCAAATCGTTGGCTGTACCTAGTTTTCCCCTCTCTTCTTGTGCTTGTTCTTCTTGCCAATGGCCGCCACGGGCGATGCACCAATCGCCGTCGAGCGAAGCTTTCAAGCTTTATCTGCCGTTAGACGTAAAGCTTCTGCGTAGATTTTCGCTTAACCGGGTATTAAACTTTTCTGATGAACTGTGCAACACATCGTAGATAACATATTAGGTCCATTTTCTTACATAAGACTTAATAATTTTATTTCTAATATTTCGTTAGCAAAAAAAAAAAAAGAAGCGATACACGTTCTAGCTTAGATCTTATGCCAATATTATATCATACAAGTATACAATTGATCTATTTTATCTATATTTCAAAAGTTTTCTTAACGATAATCAACATGCATAGATAGGTTTTCATAATATTACCAAAACATATTTCACAAAACTGTTTATATAAATCGCGGGATAACTGTTTTCGTATATTTCTTCCAAAAGTCCATCGATCGGGTGGGCGTGCCCAAGATCATTGAGATGACGCTGGACGCGCTGAGTCCGCTGAACAAGATTCACGTTAGCTTCGATATCGATGCCCTGGACAGCAATGTGGCGCCCAGCACGGGCACCGCAGTGCGCGGGGGCCTAACGCTTCGCGAGGGCATCAGCATTGTGGAGGCGTTGCGGGACACGAAGCGTGTGCAGGGCATGGATCTGGTCGAGATCAATCCGAAGCTGGGCAGCGAGCGCGATGTACGCACCACTGTCGACTCCGGCTTGGAGATACTCAAAAGCATGTTCGGCTATAGGCGTTCCGGTGCGCGCTTCTACAGCAACCTGGACACGGGCATACTGGGAGGTGAACAGTGATCGATGTGCGCATAAATCTAAATATTTATATATATCTCATATATATATATATATACATATATATATGTGTAACATTTGTGTATATTTTGTATGTACAGGTCTTTGCATATTTGTGTGTTTTTTTTGGCTTAATATTATTAATTATGTTTAAACAGCAAATGTATAAATTTAATTTGTAGCATTATAATAAAAAAAGAATTGTGTAATTGAAATTCATTGAACGGAGATTAGGTTTGGCCTCTTGCGGCCCGAGGCCAGCGCTAGATATTAGACTTGGGCACCGCCGTTGGCAGATAAGCGGAAATATCCACATTGGCCATCAGATTGGCGGTGCTGAGCAGCTCGTTAACCGGAGCCGTTGGCGCCGCCGCTGCCGGAACACTGGCCACGCTGACTGTGGGCGGCGGCCCGGGCAGCCGCTGGTAGAGCTGCGGCGCAAAGAAGCGCAGCAGGCGACGCTGTAGGCCCAACAGCAGCGCATTCACGGCACCGGATATAACTATAATGCCCGATATAATGGAGCACAGGCGTATGATAAAGGTCAGCAAATAGTCGCGATCGTGGCTGACAACAATCTTCAGAGCGGACCAATCGTATTTGAAGTAAATGCCCGGCGAGCCGTACGAATTGCGCTCCGAATCTGTAAGACACACAAAAGTTCAGTTAAATAATTGTCAAAGTACGGTTGCAGCAGCTGGAACTTGCCTAGCTTGCGCACGTTCTCCGTGACGGCATATTGGAATGTGCTTATTGTGCTAAACGTATGCTGGATCTCCGTCGGCACTACCTTGAGGAAGTACTGCACCGTGGTCGCTTCCTCGCGTATTATCGTCTCATCGCCCTCCAGCGGCTGTACAATGCGACGCGAATATTGGCCAAAGCTCAGACGGTTGATGCGATGCGTAAAGTTGGCCGGCATGCGGCGAAACTCAATCATCCAGTGATCCTCGAACATGCCAACTACAGGCTGTGCGCCACCCACCAAATGGAGAACGCCGGCGACCTTGTTTATGCCCAGCGTACCGTGCAGCCGACATGCATCGTATTTGGACTCCAGCTGTGGCATTTGTTGTGGCTGCTGCAGTGCGCCCGGCGGCGGAGCGGCAGCCGTCGCTGCATGTGTTTCACTCTCCTTTGTGGGTGTCCGCTCGCGCAGTATATCCTTGAAGAGTATGTCCGCCACAGAGTGATATTCTTCGCGCAGATAGTGATTGGTCATCTGCATGGACTGAAAGTGACGGCGATCCGCATCCGACATTTGCCACCAGACCCCCTCGCGTTGCAGTGTGCCATACGCAAAGACATCCTGCTGCGTCTCGTCCATCAGATCAACGCCGGACAGCGAGGCGCAGGGCATGGCCACCGTTATATCCAGATGCATCTGCACCTGCTCATCCAGCGCCATGTCCGGCTCAAATTGATAAATGATTTCCGTCTCGTTCCAGTAATAACGCAGCTCCGTATAAACGAGATACACGATCAGCAGCCGGCTCAGCAGAGAGACTATGAGAGAAAAGGATTTGGTTAATATCGACAGAGAAAGGAATATATTGAGAGAGAGAGAGAGAGAGAGACAGAGAGAGAGAGAGAGAGAGAGACAGAGAGAGAGAGAGAGAGAGAGAGAGCTCTTTTTCAAATTTGGATGCTCACGTGTGCCGCCGATCTCCGTGGTCTCCGTGTACTTCTCAGGCACCTTTTTGAAGGCATCGAGATTCTTGGCAAACTCGAGCAAATTGCTCTTGTCGCCGCGGTAACGTAACGTGGCAGTCATTGCTCCCAGTGGCAATTAAATTCGACACAGTCCAGTTTATAATTATTGTAAATTAGCTAAGAATTGTTAATTGTTGCCCATTAACGGCAACATCATCGTCATTGCCACGTACTCCCACGTTGCTGGCGGACCTGCCCCTTAGCCAGTCCCCTTGCGTGCAGCGAACGTTTTCACTTCAATTCAATTAAATGCAATGCGCAATTGGTAACAGCTACTATTTCGATTGCAATCGTTAATAAATAAATGCGCTTTGGGGCTAAATATTAATATTTGTGGCAAAGTTATTACCGTTGCCGGCTAGATTGTTGATATTCTAGCGATATATCGATAGACGATGTTTTTTGATGCTGTCGATGTGCTATCGATGTGCAACTGGCAGTTGCTGGCGTTGCCAACTATTCTTGGTAAAAATAAGATAAATCAGCTGCCTTTTGTTATTTGTTATTTGTCTTTCATAATTTAACCCAAAAAAATCCATTTCTCCTTTCTTCACAATTGAAAATCTAATATTTAATAGTTGTCGGATTCCAATTGGAATATATATTTTCCCCACAAGATATGAAAAATTAATGAATTAAAATAAATAAATGAATTACTAAAAAGGTATTATTTAAAAGATATTCTTAAATACAGATTTGTTTTGCAAGTGCTCTACATTAGATATTAAAATTCGTGTTAATTATAAAAGTTGCAATACAAACTAAATTTGAATTGTTTAACACAAGTGAACGTTATGAATATATCGATAACAGGGCTCCCTTGACCTGCGCACTTTTGGCGCCATGCCGCAAACAGCTGGCAACGCCAATAGCAAATATATAGTATCGAATCGATAAATTGAATAACACTGTTGATCAGCCAGTTTCAAGTTGAGAGTTTCGCAGCAATTTCAAACCTAGCTTGGCAGTCGTCGTGCGCGTTTCTGTGCGCTTGTGAAAATCGCAAAATAATTGTGCATAAACAAAACATAAAGCAGCAGCAGCAACAACAACAACAACAAGCGCAACTGGGCGAGCAAAACAAGTTTTGGTAATTAGCATGCATATATATTGAATTTTATTGTTAACGTTGGGGTATTTTTGAGCGCATGATTTGCTGTCGCCAGCTAAATAAATAACTAACTTGAACACATTATATGCTACTCTCACTGCCAGCTTCGCCGCCAGGCATACGCCCACAATATACTATATAGTATATAGTATATAGTATATGTACTATCTATAGAAAATCGTTAAACTGCGACTGTGACGATGGCTTTTGGTGCAAAGTGCGCAATTGCTGCCGTCACCGTATTTGCGCTTCTGCTGACGCATGAAGGGGTTGTGGATGCCCGCCGTAACCAAGGCAGTAACCAGCGCAAAAGCTCATCCAGCAGCAACTCGGGCCATGTGACTCAGCCCAGCTACAACACCAACAACAACAACAATGGAGGCAGCAACTCCCACGCGGATGTGGCCAAATTGAGCTATCCCAATTACAACTCGCAGCCGAATCGCCCGGCCAGTAATCCGGCCAGTAATCCGGCCAATAGCCCGCCCGCCGCTGGCTGGAATGTACCGCAGGGTCCACCGCCCGCCTACTCCGCTTCGAATCCGGCGGGTGGCAGCCATACCAACATTCATGAGCCCCCACCGGCCTATCATGCACCCAACTATGGCGCCGCACCCGGCGGAAATGTACACCAGCCGATAACAGCCACCCAGAATCATGGACAGCAATATGCTGGCGCCCCACCTGCTGGCGCTTATAATCCAGCTGGCAATCATATGCCTGGAGGCGGCTATCAACCTAGTGGCGGCTATCAACCGGGTGGCGGCTATCAACCGAGTGGCGGCTATTATCCAGGACAGGGCGGCTATCATCCGGCTGCAGCACCGCCACCAGGTGCCACGTACTACCAGGCCGGCTCAGCTCTACCGCCAGGCGCCACCTACTACGCCCAGCCGCCGCAACAATCCTCCTCCGGCCTGGGCTTTGGTGAGCCAATTGAATATATTTTGTTTTTTACAGCAAATAATGCCACATTTTTCATCTAGGCACCGGCCTGATCGCAGGTGGCCTCGGCGGCGCTTTGCTTGGACACGCGCTGACACCCTCGGGCGGCTCTTCGCAGCCGGCGGCTGCTGCACCAGCTGCAGCTGGTGGCCAGGATCGCATCATTATTATCAACAATGGTGTGCCGGTGAATGCCAGCGATGGCACCACAGTCATCAATTCTTCCGGCGCTGTCGCAGCTGCTGCCCCAGTGAATGGCACCCAAATGGCTGGCGATGCTGCGCCCGCACAGCTGGCACCATTTTCGCCCGAAGGCGTCAACATGACCATGGCCAATGGCACCGATGCGGCTGGAGCAGCAGCACCACCCGCGCCGGGCAACATTATTTGCGTTCCGCACAAGGTCAACGAAACGGATCCGGCCGACGCCAGCAAAATGATTGAAGTTGAGAAAATTGCCTGCTATCCGGCTCCACCGCCGCCAGCCGCCGCACCCGGCGCTGAGCCCGTACCGCTAGCACCTATGGCCCCGCCCATGGCCACCAGCCAGGCGCCACCAGCCATGCTGGCACCCGACCAGGCAGCCGTGCGCTCCAACACCAGCGCCGGCAATCAGCTACAGGCCGCCTGGCCCCTGCTAACCGCCCTCTTGGGCGGTCTGCTGCTGCGCTTCGTGGCTGCCGCCGGCAACTAGAAACGTCGCGAATGTTTCCAATTATTGCTTTGCACCCTCTACTCGCGCCACGCCGCACAGCAAAAATAATCAAACCCCCAGCAACGTCCCCAACAAGCCCGCACTGCAGCGTATTTTTGTATTATTCTTGTTTTCCTTTTCGAAAATTATGCATTGTTAACTAGTATTTGTCCGTAGAGTATTCGTAATTTGTTATATCTAATTTGTAGATAACTTTGCTTCATTCTTAGTGTGCTGATCAATTATGTTGTTGGACGATGATGAGGCATCTAATCCCGCCAGCTGGGATATATCTAAACTGTGAATCTCCTTAAAATGTTATTGCTTATATAGTATAGAAAAGCCCCCGAACATTCGAATGTGAACCCTTTTAAAGGGAGACAATCCAACCCGACTTCCCTCTGGCACTTTTTAAAAGACATCTCTCAGTGTATAACGTATATGAAAAGATATATATATATATGTGTGTGTGTAGTAATTGTTGCTTAAGTATTATATAGAATCTTGAAATCGGTTGCAATATATTTTTTTAGTCACATTTTGTATTTGCTTCTTGTTTGTTGATTATTGTCTCGTTTTGTTTAAATAATTGTTTGTTTTCTATGTTTTTGGTCAATTGATTCAATAAAAGCTTTAACAACACGCCGCACTCCAAGCTCCAAGCTGGTCTTTTTCTTTCGCAGCAGCAACGGCAATGATTCATCAATTATCGGGCCTAGCCGATCCAGCAAGATCTCTCTTAGTCTGCACCCAGCAAAACTTTCACTCGATTAGCAAAGCTCGCGCTTGCCAAGGCCCAACCAAGTTGAAGCCCTCCGCGCATGATTTCACGCTGTGCCAACTATTTGGATCGAGAGACACATTTAATTGCCCAGCGTCGGGGTTTTTCCCCCCACAGCTGCGAGTCGAGCTTCCGAGAATCTGTGCACTTCAATCAACTGGCACGAAAATACATATTAATAGCGTAGTTATCTAATCACGAGCCAAGCGCTTTTTATTTCAATTGCACAAATTGTGCTCGATATGGGCATGCGGTATGGTTATAAGCTATCAAAAATCAAAAATGGTTGACGAACTGAGTCGATCTAGCCCCAAACACCTGTCTGACTAGCTAGCTATAGAGTTATATATACTCTCGTATACCCTATACAGCACAGGATAATCTCTTTTTATATATCTCCCAATTGCGTTACATCGATTTTGAGACTAGGTACAACTCGAGGATTATAAGCTCTAAATGCACCAAACTTGGTATGTGGATATGGTTATAGCTGATATAGATCGGGAATATTACACTTTTCCACTTATTCCTCTGTAAAACTGAAAAAAGGTGCTGATGGTTCGAAGCTCGACGCTCGGTTCAGGGTATCTCCTAGTCGGCCAATGCCGACTAGCACACTTTTGGCCAGGACAAGGTTATCATCCATACCAAGGATTGTCACCCAAGGATTCGCAGCCGGATACGCGATTACTCAAAACTTCTAAGGCCAAGACTGAAGTACATATCCATAGCCGAAATTGTATACTCTGCGAGTTAAGGACGGTAACAAGTGTGGGTAAGTGCATTTACTAGAGATTTGGCAGGATTTAAGCTCAAAATTGAATCAATTTCAATTACAAAGTCTATCGAATAACAATATAACGTTTTTAGTTAAAGTTTACACAACTTTATTTTTTTTTTACTAGGTAAACCATGTGTTTGTCTTTGATTAAAAACAGAGCTTGTACAAAATTTGAATGGTTTTATCATTTAGTTTTGATATTTATATCTTTACTCCGCGTCATCATCCTCGTCATCGTTGGAGCTAATTCTGAAGTAGCGCAGCTCGTACGAGTCCTTCTCGTTGGCAACCACACGGATCCAATCGCGCAGGCTGTTCTTCTTCAGGTACTTCTTGGTCAAGTACTTGAGGTAGGCCTTCGAGAAGTGCACATCGGAGCTGACATGGAGCTTCATCTTGGAGCGCTCAAAGGTGACATTGTTGCCCAAATTGTTCACCTTGCCGTTGACCTTAAGGCGAGCCTTCACGTATTTCTCCTGCGAAGCCAAAAGACATTTAATCAATTAGAAGAGCATGGCAACAGTTTATGCATATATATATATATATATATATATCTCTGCACAGTGTAGTGCTGTCTCTTTCTTTGTTAAGGCCAAAAGTCAAATGGAATTGTGAACAAAAGGCCCAAATAAAGAAGAGTGACCAATTTTTTAATTTGCCACTGAGTACACTGCCATCAGAGCGACACGGCCAATAGGCCTTCACTCTCTGACGGCAAATCGGCGTGGCCTAAAATAACAATGAATATATAAACAAATATTTAGATGGATGCGTGTATGGCTTACAGCTGTATTACCTGTTCCGTGGCGGCGGCGACAACAACATTGGGAGCTGGGAGTTGGGATATTTGGGCTGGCGCCCTGCTATATTAGAAAATGCGCGTGCAGCGGCATAGACAACAAAAGGTTTCCCCTTTAAGATTTGTTTGTTTGCTTCGTGGAGAAACCTGCAGCGTGACAGAGTATCAATTGTACACGCCTGTAGCAGGGCGCACTATGAATTTTGGCTCGACGCAACACGGATGTGACACGTACAACCCAGGGCCCACCACGTGGCGGTACACATAGCACGACTTGACGCTGTTCACAGACGGTTGCACCAACTGGCCAGACCCGGTACTGGCGATCAGTGGCTACCCCGTTGTGCAGTGTCCAGAGCCCCTTTGTCAGCAGCGCGCGTGAAGCGCGACAGAAAAGGTTTTGACAAAAAAAAAAAAATGTATATAGAAAATGATATGCAAAAGCCATCTCATTTTGACAATCGATAAACATATATCGATAGTTGCATTTTGTAGAGCAAGTTGTGAAGCAGCAGCATGGCAAATGGCCACAGTGACGTGCAGACATGTTTGATTTCCAGTGTTCCAGCAGTTGTTAACCGCACGTGCAGACATAGTGTTTGGCAACGTTCAGTTTAATCGCTATCGGAATACTTTGATATAACCACAACTTTTTATCCAGAGCCTCTGGCTGTTTGCGGCAATGAAAAGCTTGGTGTGGTATCATAGACGCTCTGACGTCACTGTTGCCCATTGTCATTGAGGTTATGATTATATTCTGCTTTGCTCCTGGTGATGCGTGAAGCATGTTGTTGTTTTGGGTTAGAAACATTCGACCGCGGAGGGGGGTACTTACGAAATCTGCAACATCCATAATGTTATCCTCAGCAATGTTGGTGCAGTCGATGGTGAAACGCAACGAGACCTTCTTCTTCTTTTGGCCCTTACCGCGCAGCACATTCTTCTTAACAACCTTGCTTGGCACTGCCGCTGGTGTGGCAGGCTTCAACTTGGGCTTGGCTACAGCCGGCTTAGCAGCGGGCTTGGCAGCAGCAGCCGCAGCTGGAACGGCGGCGGCGGCAGCAGCAGCAGCAGCTGGTGCAGCCTTGGCGGCAGCAGGAGCTGCCTTCTTAGCTGGGGGCGCAGCAGCGGCAGTGGTGGCTGCCTTCTTGGTAGCAGCAGGAGCTGCCTTGGCGTCCTTCTTGGGCGCGGCAGCAGCAGCTGCTGCTGGTGCCTTCTTGGCGGCATCCTTAGCAGCGGCGGGCTTGGCGGCAGCTGGCTTAGCAGCAGCAGCGGGCTTGGCTGCGGCGGCGGCCTTAACGTCCTTAGCGGCTTCCGGTGCCTTCTTAACGTTCTTGGCGGCAGCAGCTGCAGGCTTGGCGGCCTCAGCAGCTTTGGGCTTCTCAACCTTGCCCTTAGCCGCGGCTGGCGCAGCCTTCTTTTCGGCTGGCTTAGCAGCCTTGGTATCACCCTTGTTGGTCTTGGCCTGTAATCATTCAATTCGAAGCTTAGAAAAAGTTTACGTAAGGTATTTACGCCATCACATCTTTTAGCACAAATCTCAACGTGTATGCACGCCAAACAGCTCTCGCTTAAATATTTTGCACTTTATTTCCATTATTTGAGTGTGATGGCGCAAGATTTTCATGATTTTACTTGAGCACTTACAGTTGGAGCCATCCTATTACTCGAAAACCACGGAGGAAAAGAACCAAAATCTAGAGGTGTACAAAAGACATCGACTTTTCACCGATTGTTGATTGTTTTCAGTGCTTGTAAACACTATTTTTTTTATTTGGTTATATAGCACTGGTCAATGAAAATTTTGGCATTTTTGTAGTATTTTATGGTATTTTGACACTAAAAGTACACAGTCACACTGAACGCTAATTTTAGCATTTCACGATTTTTGGTCTTCTTGATTGCATTTAGATTGGTCATACTGAAGTGAGCAGCCAGCATAAGTGAACCACAAACGAAAGCGATAGCTAGTTTTTTTTTGTTGTTGGTTAAAAGAGTAAAGTGAAAACTGCGTTTCTTATACAATTATTTAACAAGTACAATCATGAAGTTCCAATATAAAGAGGAGCATGCATTTGAGAAGCGCCGCGCCGAGGGGGACAAGATCCGCCGTAAATATCCGGACCGTGTGCCCGTAAGTACATTTTTTGTATTTCAATTTATTTCTATATATGTATGCTAGAGTACGCAGTATATATTCTGTGTGTGTGTGTGTGAGTTGTTTGTATGTATGCGATTGTTTTGCGTCGTTCTATTTAGTTGTGTGTTGTTGTTGTTATTACTACACACATACACACACACACACTGCGGGGAAAATCAATAATGCGCAAATTGGCTCTAGAAGTAATTGTTAACATTTTTATGACCATTTCTGTGCCTTTAATGGCCAACTACAGCTTTTCGCATATGCTGCATGAAAATAAAATACACTCGTCAAAGTGAACACTTGCTAAATCTCGAGTGAAAATCAAACAAATTGACGCACATACACACACACGCAAACAACGGGCTTTGTTCAGTTTGTGTGCGTGTGTGTGAGAGAGCGAGGTGCTAGCTGACTCGCTTGCTCAGCTGTTGTGCTGTTGTTGTTTTTCATTTGGCTGGTGTTGTCTCTCCCCCCTCTCCCGCACACACACACACACACAGCGTCAGCCCCTGAGCCCCCCTATCAAAGCACACGGCCAACCAGTTGTTTTTTTGATTTTATATCAAAAAAATTTTTTGTTTGTTGACTTGCAAAAACGCATGCCAGACAGCTTCAAAACTGCGCATAAAAAAAATAACAACAAAACAGCCGTTCGCACACGCAAACACGAAGTCCATGATTTTGGCTAATTTTAAAAATTCTTGTTTTGTTTTTCCGTTTGCATTGAGTCCACAATTAGTCATAGCGATTTGTTCTCTTTGTTTGTTTGCCTATTTCACCATATGCAGTTGTTGTTGCTGCGCGTAAACACACACACAAGCACTCACAGCGAAAGCTTACTCTCTCGCCCTCCCCCTTTCCCTCTCGTTATCAGCAACCTATTTTCCTTACCTGAAGCTTTACAGGCTGCCGTTGCCTGTTTTTATGTATGTACCCTTACCGCCTCCCCTTCACACTCTACACATTTTAAGTTTTCGTATTTCTCGTTCTGTATTTATTATTATTCAACAATTTCAACGCTTTGCTTGTTTTGTGTGCTCACACAATTTTGTATTTTGGCAAGCAGCACAACACAAATCACATAACAGCTGACGACAAACCAAATGCAGGCAAGGCCAGCTGGTCGCAGTCTAATTATGTCCATATATATATATACATATATGTATATACTTTAATTATATACATACATACGCATATACATACATACATACATATGCAAAACAATAGCCCACCTTCACCTTGAGCGCGGCCAGTGACACCACACCCCACCACAGCTTCTTTTGGCTACATTGCTAAGCTTCAGTTAACAGCGATGTTAAAGAACATTCACGGCTAACAGCTATTTGTAACATTTGCTATTATCAAATTGTTATATATATTGTTGTTTTTGTTTTTTCGTATTCGCCTTGCTACACACAAAAATGCAATTACAGTTACAGTAAATATTTGAGCATGAGTGTGCACCCCCCCCCACACACACACACACACAAACACACAAACAACCATGTATGTGTGTCGTCACGTAGTCGCGTTTTGGAAGACGCAGTTTATTTCGTTTTCATATCATTCATTTAGTCTAAATTGCAATATTACTTTGCGCAAATGTGTGTAGCAGCTAGAAGGAGACAGCTCCAACCTCCTGATGCATATCTATATCTATTTATATATTTTCTTGGCGTCTGTTTGTAACAGGCTCAGTCTCGAAGTCTAGGGACTTGTAGATTATTATCTCATTTAACATAAGTTTGTTATAAAACTGTCGATAACTATTCCATTCAGATAACTAACCCTCTGCTTGCCTGTTTGTTCATACATTCCTCTAGGAAACTGGAGCGTGAGATTAGAAGTTAGAAAAATATCTTCTTATTTACCTAACTGATAACGCTTATTATCAAATTATCGATAGCTTCATCCCTACTTACTCGAAAAAAAGATAATAAATCTATGTTCTAGGTTTCCTTTTTTGGGCATATCCCTAAGATTATGTTATTATATTAATTTTGGTATATATAGAAACATATATAAACTATGAAGATCCGACGATAAACCTATCTCTCTTTCTTGTTTTGCTTAAACAGGTGATTGTTGAGAAGGCACCAAAGGCGCGCATTGGCGATTTAGACAAAAAGAAGTATCTGGTGCCATCTGATTTGACCGTCGGCCAGTTCTACTTCCTCATACGCAAACGCATCCACCTGCGTCCCGAGGATGCACTCTTCTTCTTTGTCAATAATGTCATTCCTCCAACATCTGCAACAATGGGCTCATTGTACCAGGTAAGAGCCGACTTTTCTCTAGCTCAATTCTACAATTAATCACACACACACACACACTCTCGCTTCTCTTTTTCTGGCTCAGGAGCATCACGAGGAGGACTATTTCCTGTACATAGCCTACTCCGATGAGAATGTCTATGGCATGGACAAATAAATACCGACTGCATCTCTCCAAAGCGGCAGGCGTTTTGAACCCATGCAACAACCTATACAGAAACTTATATATATATACATATATTTTACGTTTAGCATGCAATTGAAAAAATGCGAAGAAAAAAAAAACACAAAAAAAAGATAGCTAAACAAATTGTGCAGGACTAAGGCGGTAAAATATTGAAAAAAGAAAAAAAAAACAAAACAAATCAAACAAAAACAACTTAAAAAGATCTTAAAAAATGAAAACAAAAAAAAAGAATCGTAAGACAAAAACAAATGTTATGTGAAAATTATTTTATATAAAACATTTTCTATACGCGCTAGTATTTCAAATTACCTATGCTTTAACAATTTTCACTTGGCACCGTTTTGTTCTGTTTAACTTCCTGCTTTACTTGTGTACCGTGCAATTTATATCATTTTGTAAGGTACTTTACCTTCTTTTCCCCGACTTTTTTTTCCCTTATTTTGTGTAATAATAATACAACAAAATTTTGTGCATATTTAGTGTGTATGGTTACGAATAGGACTCTCTTGGTTAAGCTTACAGTAATTAATCTACTATTAATTAAATAAATAAAAAACAAAACAAAAAAAAAAAAAAAAAGAAATAGAAAACTTGACTTGTCTTAAAAAGAAAGAAACAACAAAGCTTGGCAGTTGCATCAGCTGTTATTTGTCATTAAGGGGAAAGGGGCACAAAGGTATGCCTGTTGAGGTCATATAAAAAACATTTAAATTTCATCTGTTTGCTAAAACCAAGTTCAAGTGTTGATTTCGATAAATGTTGGCAAGTTGAAAAATCGATAACATAGTGGAAGCCAAATTAAGTTGGCAGCGCTGCATTTTGAGTTATCGTTAGCAGTCTTATGTACATAACATGTTATGTTAGCGTGTTGTGAGTTGATTTTAGCATAACGTCTGTATTTGCAATAACAGCACCATTTTGAGTTTAACATTAACATCGACTGTTGTTTAGCCGGAGTTTAGACGTGTTTTTTTTAATGCACGCAATAGGTGGGCAGGCTTTGCACATTTATTCATAATTAAGTTATTGTTTTTATGTGAAACGAATCAACTGCACCAGTGCAAGCGAGTTACTGACCAAATAATAGGTTTTCGCGTATTTGCAATACGAAAATAAAACACAAATCAGGTAAAATACAATGAAAAAAAAAACAGTAAAAAACGATGTTTTCCAGTTTACAAGGCGACTGCGGCTCGTTACAAAACAGGCGCCGTTGCGGCCTGAGTGCAGAATTGTTTGTTTTTGAAATGTTTTCTTGTTGTTGTTGTTGCTGTTGTTTTCAAGTACAGCTTGTGACGAATGAAAAATAGCGCAGTTATACAGTATTATTATTATTAGTATTGTTGTTGTCATGGCAAACGGCTGCAGCGAGTGCAATTGATTTTTGTTTAGTGCTATTTCGTGACGCATTTATTCTTTGTCGTTGCCCTGGCTCTTTGTTGCTGTTGTTATCGTTATTGGTTTCGTTGTCCAATGCCCAGACGACTCTGCGCCATTTGCCACCCCAAAAGAAAGGCAAAACCTAACAGCGATTAACGGCACAACTGCAGCAGTGGTAGCTTCTGCATGTCAAGGAAGCTTTCACACTTTGGCCACACAGCATTTTTATTCAATTAACATACATACATTAAATGTATATATATACGTGTTGTATGGCGTGTTGTACGGCGAGCAACAACAAAACCCAGACAAACAGCTGATTAAGCAGCAGCTACCACTACTACCGCCCGCTTATTGTATCCGCACAAGCAACCGTGAGTCTGTGTGTGTGCGTATCACGTTATGACGAGCAGAATTAAGTGTGTTAATGTCCACTCTTTGCTGCTGATCAGCATTTTGTTGTTGTTGCTGCTGCCACGCTTTACAGAACCCAAACACACACCTATATATACATACACATATATGCTTAAACGTACGTGCGCATGAGTGTGTGTGTGTTGTGTGCTCCGTTTTTGCTGGGAACTATGTGGATTCATTTTATTGGTGCTCAAGTATCGTATGATAATCCATTGTTGTTGTGCTTTTCCCGCGCGCACTAAACTCATACAAACACGTATTTTTAGTTGCTGCGTTGCCAACTAACAGAATAGTTTGAGCACACCAGATAGAACTAGCGACATGGTTGCTGTTGCGGCTATTTCGAAATAAAAGGTCATGCAAAAAGAAAAGCTACTTATGTATGTGGGTCAAAACGAATATTGAATACTCTCATGTTATTTTTCATTTCTGCAAATTATACAAATATCATAGCTCGTTGTACTGCGCAAATACATAAGGTCAAATTTGTTCAATTCCTTTATAAAATTAGTAAATTATGCGCTGCTGGGCAAAAATCAGCATGACACGACACGACACGCTTGTCAAACAAGTTCAGCATAAATGATCAGCACTTAGCAGCTCTATGGCAACGCCCCTACAACTCAAAAGCAATCAACAATCTGGCAGCACTAAAAACACAAACAGTCGCACTTTTAAATAATTGAAGCTTAATTTGTGCATGTGTTATTATACTTATTTTTTGCTTTTATTTAATTTCCTTATCGTTTAGTAGCTGCTTGAAGCCACAGAAAAGCGCTTAAATGTCACAACACAACAAAAAGGACACAGGCAGCCATGCGAATAGCACACGCCAGCGCAAACAGGACGACGGCAACAGCAACAAAAGCCAAAAGAAACAGCAAACGCCCAATGGTAGCGCCAAGGGCAACAGCAACAGCAGCAACACCTCACTTACAGTCAGTAACAGCAGCAGCAGCATCACCAGCAACAGCAGCAGCAGCGCCGCTGCCAAAATGCAAACGCTTGCAGCGACACACACAAAGCCCAACAGCGGCGGCGGCAGCAACAAAACTCAGCTAAGCAAAAAGGATAAACAGCAAAAAGACAAAGAGCGCATGGAACGCGCACAGCTGGTGCTCTGGCGTCATCCAATGCAGACGTCCAAATACTGTGCATTCGAACTGATTGCACTGCTGCGCACCTGGAGCAGCAGGTGAGTGCACAATGAACTCATCTATATATGCTAAACTCCCAATTTAACTCTGTCTCTGTTTCTCTTGCTCGCTCTCTCTCCCTCTCTATCTCTCTCCCTCTCTATCTCTATTTCTCTCTCTCTGTTGCAGATTACTGAAACAACGCGGCCTGTTGGCCGTTTTAATAGTATTAGGCATTGTATTTAGCATAGTTTACAAACTAGATGGGCCTCATCAGCTGCTCATTGAGCTGGTGCGTCGCAATACCTGGTTCTTTGTCTACTGGCTCGGATTGGGCGTTCTCTCATCGGTCGGCCTGGGTACCGGCCTGCACACATTTCTGCTCTATCTGGGCCCACACATAGCCAGCGTCACATTGGCCGCCTACGAGTGCAATTCACTCGATTTTCCCCAGCCGCCCTATCCCGACGAGTAAGTCCTGCAGTGAATGCTCTTTTAATATTGAATTGAATATTTTCATGTAACGCTTGCTCTTTCTAATTGGCAGCATCATTTGTCCAGAGGAGCCGTATGTGAAGCGCATGCCCAATATTTGGTCCATCATGTCAAAGGTGCGCCTGGAGGCGTTCCTTTGGGGCGCTGGCACTGCGTTGGGCGAACTGCCGCCATATTTTATGGCCAAGGCTGCACGTCTGTCCGGCTATGATCCGGACGATGCCGAGGAGCTGGCCGACTTTGAGGCGCTCAATGCCAAGCGTCATCAGAAGAACCTCAGTCTCATGGACAAGGGCAAGCTGTTCATGGAACGTGTCGTCGAGCGCGTTGGCTTCTTTGGCATACTGGCCTGTGCAAGCGTAAGTCTCTGCATCTACTCCAGATATTGTTGTTGCTTCATTTGGTATTTTGTATTGCGCCCGCAGATACCAAATCCGCTATTCGATTTGGCCGGCATCACTTGCGGCCATTTTCTAGTGCCATTCTGGACATTCTTTGGCGCCACGCTGATCGGGAAGGCCATCATCAAGATGCACATACAGAAGATATTCGTGATTATCGCATTCAATGAGACGCTCATCGAGCGGGCCGTCGATCTGATTGCCACGATGCCAATATTTGGCCGCAAGCTACAGCAGCCGTTCAAGGCATTCCTCGAGAATCAGAAGCAGCGACTGCACCGACAGCAGCGCGGACGCAACGCCAACGCCGCCGCCGGTGCTGATTCGGGTAATCTGATATCGAAAATCTTTGAGACCTTTGTCATTGGCATGGTCTGCTATTTCGTGGTGTCCATTGTCAACTCCCTGGCCCAGAGCTATCACAAGCGGCTGCACAAGAAGCCCCGCCACGTGCCGCCGGCTGCCACGCCCAGCATAAAGAAGCATAACAAGCCAAAGGCGCTGCGGGATTAGGCGTCTCACCTATGCTAAATTCTTTGTTAATAGTTTTTTTTTCCACAGCTGCTATTACCTTCATTTTTTTTTTTCGTGGTCGATAGTCGTCGGATTTTATTATATATATTTTTTTTTCGTTTTGTTTTTGTTAGTCAAATTCCAGCGGCATTTTCAGAGTTTCACTTGTGCTAAAAGAACGCAAAAAACAAATAATAATAATGTGTAATATCATATTTCCTTTGTTCTGGCAATTGGAGGGCATCTGCCAAGTGGAATTCCAAAATGGAAGCGAAAGCGAAATTCAAATGATATTTTGTACAAGTATTTCGATGTGTATGTGAAGGAGTGAAAGAGATGGCAAGAGCAGCCACGCGAAATGACCGTAGTAGAGATACCCTAGAATAGACTAGTTAAAAGAAGATAAACAGAAAAGCAAATAACGCAAATCAAAGCAAACTAAACACAACTGAAAAGGCAACAAAAACAAACAAGCATGTATAATGTTAATAATACAAAAATGAAAAAAAAAAAAACTGGTCATTCGGTTGCCTTTTTTATGCCCTTGTTTATTTTTGATTATTTCTTAGTTCACGTTTTTTGTGCGTTTCGCAATAACGAACGCAAATTGTTGTGCAGAAATTTGCTTCAAGATAAACAAAGACATTAAAAACAAAATAGAAAAAAAAAACAAATTGAAAACAAAAAAACAACAAAAAATTAAAACAACTAAATACTGAAAAATAAACGGAATTACAAATATGAAAAGTAAACATTCTGTATTTCGGTTGCGGTTGATGAGCCCAAGTTTGGGGATTTGTTTGCGTACGCCTAATGATGGATGACCCATAGGCCACAAATGTATTTAGGTACAGTTTTTCATGCCAGCTAACATTTCAGTTGCGTACAGAGTTGCCAGAGAATCGAATTCAATGTAGCATATATCCTAGGTTATGTTTACGGCGACGATCCCAAAGTGGTTCGGCATCAGATCTCAGGATCTGTTTGGGCTCTTAAGCTGAAATTTGGTATATTAATTTGTGATATCATGATAGATGAAGTGCCTTTATGTGCGATATGAAATACCTTAAAGATCCGCCGGAGGCACGTCCTTTCGCATCATAACCCAGGACCTATTTAAGTCAAGATGCTCAAATTTGGTATATTAACTGGTGTTGTGTAGTCTAGTTAATTCTTATCTGGCCCGATATGAAAAGGATGTTAGGTCAGTTAGAAACAGGCCCACATAGAGTTAGTCAGGATTGCGTTCAAGTTTTCACTGTTGAAATTCAATATGTGCTGGGAACCAAACAAAAGGGCCAAGGCCTTTATGAAATCTATCAACTAATTGATTTGTGATTTAATCACATTTATGCCATTCAACGATGGCCATTATGTGGCCAAGATTCGGGCTCAGTTACAGCCCAACTGTTGACAATGCCGGCGGCGTTGGCTCATTAGGCCAAATGGCTGGGAGAGCTGAAGGCAGGCAAATCCAGCTACGAAGGACATTTGCCTTTGGCTTACAGTTACACACGCTGCTGCTGGCGTCGCACTTGTCGTTACGTTTATGATGTCGACTGCGATGCGAACGCCTTGTGAATGCCCAATTCAAGGCAGAGCAACAACAACAACAATAAGGACTAACAAGTCAGTCGGCAAGTTGAAGCGCAATGTCAACAAGAAGACACGGGCCGTCAAAAGGACATGGGACGGGATATGGGATGGCCGAGATGCGAGATGTCAGTGTCCAAAAACTTGGCACGTACATAAAATATTTTCATTTAGCTGTCAGCACTTATTTAAAATGGACACACATATGTCAAAGGATGGCATACAGTGCGACCCAACTATGCGCGTCCGACAGATTTCAGCTGCCACATTGCAAAGGCCAAATGCCTGCGGCCCACGACAGATAGTTTTCTTTATAGTTGTTGTTGTTGTTGCTTTTGCGGAGCTGGGAGCTGGGTTAGGCGTCGCGCATGAATTCCAGATGAATGCACAGGAGGCGCGCACCGACCACACCCAGAAAGCGGCGCGCAGGACTACGGGCAAGGCAACAGTAACAACAACAATAACAACAACCACAGCAGCAACAGAAGCAGGCATAACTAAGGCCCCGGCAGCATAACTTAGGCGCAAAGCAAAAAAAAGTTAGTCGGCGCACAAAAGCATGCAATGAAATTATGTGGCATGTGCAGAGCCCAGCCGGAAACAGATATGCTGCGTGAGAGTGTGAGAGAGAGCGAGAGAGAGAGTGATGGAGAGTGCGAGTGCGAGCGTGTTGATGCGTGCTCGTGGCTCAAGTGTTGCTCCCCAAGCGAGCTTTGCTTTGGCTCGGCGCGTGCAAATATGCGAAGCTGGGGACCGAAACTGAAGCCGTTTGTTGAATGCGGCCTGAACAACCCCATCTAACCCAACATTCACCGCAACATCCATTCCCATTCCCCCTCTTGCATTTGCCGCTGCTTCAACTTGGGGCTGGCACCAACACATGTGGCTCCTGACTGTTGTGTCGCTGCGATTAGTATCACATGCGTGCGATATGTTATCGATCGCACGTGTGATCTCAGGCAAAATAACAGATACGAAAAAATATAAACATTTTACATAATTAATAATAAGCTAAGAGAATGATAGATTTCTATTGGAATATTTAACAAAATCAAAGAAAAAAGGAAATTATTGCTTAGCCATTGCTGTGGCACTTTCTGCAAATAAGCTAGCCTCATTGGAGCTTGTAAATCCAGCTAACCAACAATAACAAAATGAAGTACTTAGCATAACACTAGTTATGCACTTTAATTTTATCAAATGTAAAAAAGCTTGCGATTATTCTTACATAGCTTGCAATCGATGTTTTTCCAGCGCTTGTCGATAGTTTTGGCGCCGTTTGGCACATCGCTAGCAGCCGTTGCGGCCTGCGAACGGGCCAATTTGGCGACTGTCGCTGTAGCTGCAAGAGCAGAAATTACATACCCATAGACGGGCACCAGCTGCGTGCGCATTAAGACGTGTTTCAAACAATCTTTCGTCGCGTTCGCCTTCTTGTTGTTGTTTTCAATTTGCTTGCATGCGGCAAACAGCAGTTGATATAAACAACAACAACAACAGAAACTAGGAAGTGCAGCGTTTTTTTTAACTTTTTTTTTTTTATTGCGCTTAAATTTCGAACACGTGTGAAATTTGAAAATAAATAGAAAATGTTGCAATATCTATGTAGTATGTGAGAAGATGGATTTCGCGAATCGCAATAATACGGCAAACAAATTCGTCTGTCCCAGCGACAGGCAGCTGGCGCTGCGAGCCAAGTAAGTAAATCCGATTGCGCTCAAATGTAGGCAATGAAAAATGCCAATGCAACAATTGGGCGCCTGTTACAGGCTGTGTGCATGTGTGCATATGTATGTAGTTGTGTGTGTGTGTGTGTGTGTGTGTGTGTGTGTGTGTGTCCAAGTTAAACAATAGCGTTAACGTTGACTAAACTTAAACAAAGCGCAATGTGGTTTGTGATGAATGTGCCGTGCGCGTCATAAACAAAAGCTGGCCGCTCACGTTGTTGTTGTTGTTGTCGCTGGCTGATAAGGCAACAAGCGGCGCGCAACAGTTAGTGCGAAGCAAAAAAAAAAACAGACAAAACCAACAGCAACAGCAACGAGCACAAACGCCAACTGTCGCGTATGTGTCGACAAAAGCTTTAGTTATAATTTAATTAACTTTGACTGCGTCAGTTGCCGCTGTCTCCCTATTCACATATATACATATACATCTGTCTCTCTGAGTGTGTGTGTGATTAGCTAAAGCGCGCAACGTTGTAGCTTAATCAAACATACACTCACACACATACACACACGCACATGCACACGGCTCGGCCATGGAATTGCCAACGTGCTGTCAAGGACCCAGCGCGCAGCCAAAGGCCCACATGTCCTCCTGCGTCCTTCGTCTAATCATAATTGCTGACTTTGCCGCTCGCTGAGCTCGTTGCCGCCGTCTCGCTGACATATTAATTAAATTTTAATAATGCTTCAAGTTGTTCCTTTTTTCTCTCTTTTTTTTTGGTTATTTTTATGAACCGCATGCATGTTTATGGCACAGTCGGAATACACAATTATTTATTGCAATTGACGGCGACTAACTGACTGAGCTGTTGGCAGGCTGCGTGGAGCGGGCATGAACATTTACATTAACACGCCCACACACGCACACACACAAACACACGAGCCATGTGCTCGCTGGCAGCATATGTTTGTGTCAAAGTGAAAACGTGTAGCATACTGTGAGGCGCAATCCCAGCTGACTGTGAATATGCGAATTGGGGCTTTACGCAGAATTAACTACAAGTACATAACCACACACGCACACACAAGCACACACGCATGCACGCACGCACACATTGAAGCACGCTTTATGCATAATGCCACAGCCGCAAAATACACGCACAGCGGGCGCACCGGATGGCAGCTGTGTGCCAGTTGGCAGGCAGCAGGTTTCAAGTGCTCAATTTACACTTCCGTTCGCTCAATTTTCGCAGCGAGCTTCAACTGTACATATAATAATAAAAATAAAATAAAAAAGAAAGCATAGAAACAATGCCACAGGCCCAAGCAGCAGCGTGACGCATGCACACTGGACATGGAAACGAACTGGGTAGCGGCAGCTGGACGGGGCGCGGCTGTTGTGAAGCTGACAAGCATGTACTTGAAATTCAAATTACAACCCAAGGCAGCAGCCGTCGCAGCAGCTGCGAAAGCCCAGAGCTGTCAGGCAGAAACCGCAGCGCAGCAGTGCGAAATGCGCTTCAATTGGCTGCCGCAAGCGAACGAGTTGCATTTCCTCCCACTCTGGAATGTATTTTCATTTTAAAGTTCAAGAATATCTATCGATATTGTCCCTGTCTCTTTTATCGCTTATGTGTTTACAGTTTAAGCCTCAATCTCTTTTCCTACATACCAAGCATTTTGACAGCCGCCATTTTAGATGCAGAATACGTGCAAAGCAGGCAATGCAATCGCTTTGATCGGATGACAAACAACAGCTTGATTGTTTGACAGCGTTAATTACAGTGGCAACCTCTTCTGCTGCATACCATGACAATGAAAAGCTTGGTCGTTTGACAGCGTTAACTACAGCTGCAACCTCTTCTGCTGCATACCACGCAATTTAGCAGCCGCCATTTTGGATGCAGAATACGTGCAGAGCAGGCAATGCAATCGCTTTGATCCTATGACAAGCAACAGCTTGATCGTTTGACAGCGTTAATCACAGCTTTAACCTCTTCTGCTGCACACCATGCATTTTGATAGCCGCCATCTTAGGTGCAATACACGTGCAGAGCAGGCATAAGAATTGGCTAGGCGTGCGACAATTCAACAGCTTGATCGTGTGAGGGCCGCAACGATGCGGTTAGTGCTAATGTGACAATAATGTCGCATGCTGGCATCGGTCTTGTGCTGTTGTATTATTTTGATAGAGTGTACACAGTTGTTAAGTGCATTTTGCAATTGCATTTTAAGTACGCCAAATGGGGCACACAAATTATTATGTGCACGCAAAGTGAAATTAACTCGGTTTGCCTGTTGCTCGTACGCAAATACCGTTGCCTGATCCTGACAGCATGCACGGCAGCTGCTGAAACTGAAGCGGAAAGCCCTCAAGGCAACAGGCGAGGTTAGAGCACACACACGGAGACACGCGCGCACACACTCACACACACACGTGTACACTTATGTACATATGTATATTTGCAAGCATGTACAGTGCACACACAGTACAGTGGTTATATGCATAGCAGCACTAACCATACAATGCATAGATACACCAAACAGCCTTTTTATCGAAACACGATTATTCGCAACGAGGGAACCCCAAGGGTCTCTGAGACCATTTTAGTGTGCCCAGATAGAGTAAGACTGCTGAGAGTGACAGCCGAACGGCGGCCTCAAAAGCCGAACGTTCAGTATGAAGCCGCATCTCGCTCATCGCACGTCGCTGCGGCTGATGCATTTTCTTAATATATGTATGTTAGTTTAAAATCCAACAGCCCAAATACATACATATGTGTATACGCATGTGCCTCGCACTCACTCATTCCTTTGCGCACATGTGTGCATCTCTTTCTCCCTGCATAGCTTCTCACAAAACCCCGAGATCTACACACATACATACATATGTTTGTGTTGTGTAGATGTGCACATAAGTAGATCAGAGCGTTTGTCGCGAGCCAGAGGATTTTCTTCAATTGTGTGCCCTTTTTGTCTGTGGTAGCACTAACCATACAACATATAGACTGGACAAGTGAGCCAAACGTGGTCCCCGTCGATTTATATGCGGCTGGTCCAAAGTCGCCTTCGTTTTTGTTCGGGTCCGAGAGCGGCCGCACGCTCTAACAGAGAGCGTGTGTACAAAATACATAAGACATGTGTGAGGGAAGGGCAAAGCTGATCTTTTTTATTCCCTTTATTCGCTCACACTACAGGAAACTGCTTTTGCTTACTCTCAGTGCTCTTTCATATTGTCTATTTACCGTTTAACTGTCTGTATGTGTATGTGTCCGACAAGCAAAAATACCCACAAATTTAAGATTTCTCAAATCTCGGAGGCATTTATTCTCTTTCAAAGGGGCGGGTAATATGAAATCATAAAAGGGTTTGCCACGTCGATGCGAAATTCTTGCATTTTAGCTCGATATCGTTGGTAAGAGTACCCATGCGTTGGCATGTGTGCATTTACATTTGTTGGACTTGCCATATTCACGCACACTTGCATATTTTGTATATGAATAGAAGCATTTATGCGCTTGTGTGCCTGTTGGTTGCCAGCCTGACTGTCCCTGTCGCAAATTTATGAAGATTTTTGGATTTTTGATATTCGGCCTCTACACACAGACACACACACACACAAATGTGTGTGAATGGGCAGATATAGAATGGGCGCAATAGACGCGCGCCCTTTATGATTTCGGGCTTGCATTGATGAATGAATGTTGACCCCTTATTACCTGCAGCAGTCTGTTAGGCCGAAAGGGTCAACTTTTGGCAAGCACCTTCACTTGCATATGTAGGTCAAGTGACTGATCACTCAAATTATTTTATTAATAAATTAATTAATTAATAAATTTATTAATTAATTAATAAATAAATAAAATTATTAAGACTATGAATATATGTATATCGCTCCTTCTTTGAATTTGGTATATTTGTGATCATGAAATTTTCTATTGCGCCCATTCTATATCTGCCCATTCACACACATTTGTGTGTGTGTGTGTCTGTGTGTAGAGGCCGAATATCAAAAATCCAAAAATCTTCATAAATTTGCGACAGGGACAGTCAGGCTGGCAACCAACAGGCACACAAGCGCATAAATGCTTCTATTCATATACAAAATATGCAAGTGTGCGTGAATATGGCAAGTCCAACAAATGTAAATGCACACATGCCAACGCATGGGTACTCTTACCAACGATATCGAGCTAAAATGCAAGAATTTCGCATCGACGTGGCAAACCCTTTTATGATTTCATATTACCCGCCCCTTTGAAAGAGAATAAATGCCTCCGAGATTTGAGAAATCTTAAATTTGTGGGTATTTTTGCTTGTCGGACACATACACATACAGACAGTTAAACGGTAAATAGACAATATGAAAGAGCACTGAGAGTAAGCAAAAGCAGTTTCCTGTAGTGTGAGCGAATAAAGGGAATAAAAAAGATCAGCTTTGCCCTTCCCTCACACATGTCTTATGTATTTTGTACACACGCTCTCTGTTAGAGCGTGCGGCCGCTCTCGGACCCGAACAAAAACGAAGGCGACTTTGGACCAGCCGCATATAAATCGACGGGGACCACGTTTGGCTCACTTGTCCAGTCTATATGTTGTATGGTTAGTGCTACCACAGACAAAAAGGGCACACAATTGAAGAAAATCCTCTGGCTCGCGACAAACGCTCTGATCTACTTATGTGCACATCTACACAACACAAACATATGTATGTATGTGTGTAGATCTCGGGGTTTTGTGAGAAGCTATGCAGGGAGAAAGAGATGCACACATGTGCGCAAAGGAATGAGTGAGTGCGAGGCACATGCGTATACACATATGTATGTATTTGGGCTGTTGGATTTTAAACTAACATACATATATTAAGAAAATGCATCAGCCGCAGCGACGTGCGATGAGCGAGATGCGGCTTCATACTGAACGTTCGGCTTTTGAGGCCGCCGTTCGGCTGTCACTCTCAGCAGTCTTACTCTATCTGGGCACACTAAAATGGTCTCAGAGACCCTTGGGGTTCCCTCGTTGCGAATAATCGTGTTTCGATAAAAAGGCTGTTTGGTGTATCTATGCATTGTATGGTTAGTGATAGCAGCCTCAATGGAACATTGCTCCCAGCATTTCTTCGCAACAAGCTGTTTTCAGCTGAAGAGAAATTTAATTTCAAAATGAATTCAGCTTGAGTTCGCAATAGGTTCAGCCTATTGAGTGTGTGCGGCACTTTCAAGTCAATAAACCCGCGGCAAGGCAATGAAATGGCGGCCACAAAGTGAGGAGCACGAACACGAATCCTAACACAAACACAAAGCGTAACAGAAACATTTTAACGAACACGTTCACAGACTTGCATGCTAAACTCTTCTTCGAGTGTGCGCTTGTGTGTGTGTGTGTGTGTGTGCGTGCACATTGAGTTGGACTTGGTATGTATTTTCATGTTGAGGTTATGCTCCCTTCAAGATTTTTATCAGAAAGTTTTATATTGAAATGGTTGAAGTTTTTATTGTGTGTACCCTGTAGCCATTAGGCTACAAAAGGGTGTGTTGGTTTCGCAGGCTTCGACTGTCTCTACATCTATGGCTCTGATCAAGTTTATTCGAAAAAATTGCGATAGATCCGGCACAGGGTATCTTTTAGCCGGATTTGGACTTGCTTTCCTTGTTATTATGCTTTCTCGCCTTATTTGACTCAAAACAAATTGTTTTGATTAGCTTGGCTAATCAAGGCTGAGTTCAGCTCAAGCTAACCAGGTAACTTTTAAGCAGGACAGTTAACATCTCGACAGGATAATATGAAAAAGTTACTTTTAAAGGAAAGTCTTGCTTATTATTGTATTGAAGAGAGAGAGTTTTTTCTTAGCGAATGTAAACGCTTCGCTCGAGCGACATTTATGCTTATCGCCGATAGATAGGCTCTACTCGATATATGCTTAATGTATTCAGGAATAATATGCTGAAAGGCTTTCATTGCTTTAATTATGAAAATCAACGGGGCGAAAAGAAAGCGATAATAAGGCGATATGCCACACACAAAGCTCGCTATGATTATGTATGCCATATATATGCATGCATACATATGCATATTAACTGGCGTTTACCAAAGGTACGACTTCCACGTAAATTGCCACCCCAATTTACATAAAAATGTACTCACATGTGTCTGTGTGCGTGTGCCCGTATGGCCGCTGCGTTTTTCATGCCGTGTATAAGTGATTCCAAAGTGGCCATAAAACGCGCAAGCCCGGACACGAACCCGGACCCGGACCCAGACCCGGACCCAGGCACGGCCCTGAGCCCAGGCTCTTAATTAACTTTGAACTTGACATTTTGGCCCTGGAACTGAGGCTGAAGCTGAGCTAAGCGGCAGCAGCAACAACAAAAATGAGCAGAATCCATGGTTAGCCGCACATTTAATACCCTTCCTCCCATGCAAGCCGAAAGCAGTCGGCACCAACTCCTTGTCTTTGGGTTGGAGTGGCAAACCTGATTTCAAGTATCCTTATTTTTATATTTTCACTACTTGTTTAACAATTGCTAAATAGGCTTCGTATAATCATTTGCAGCTGGTATTTTACATAAACTCCAATTAAGCCTGAGTTACAGTAGATTCAGCTTCATAGCTTTCACGGTTCGAAGTGAGCGAGTGAGTCTTTTAATTATTCAGTCTGTCAATCAACCAGTCAGTCTGGAGATTAGTCAATCAGGCAGTTAGTAAGTCTGTCCATTAGTCAATTAGGCAGTCATTATGTCAGTCAGGGTGTCATTCAATCCGTAAGTGTCTTAATAAATAAATCAGTCAGTCAACTAGTCAGTCAGTCAGGGAGTTAGTCAATCAATCAATCAGTCTATTAGACTCACCAGTCAATAATTCAGTTAGTCAATCAAGCCCAGTCATTTAGGTCCACTGGGAAGTCAGTTAACTGCGCAGTCCGACAGTAAGTCTGTGAATCAGTCAATTAGTAAGTCTGTCAATCAGACTCAATCAATCAGTCAATTAGTCAGTCTCTCAATCAGACTCAGTCACTCTGTCCACTAGTGAGTCTGTCAATTATCAGTCAGTCAGTCATTCAATCAGTGAGTCTCCTGCTACATCAATCAGTTAATCAACTAGTCAGTCAGTCAGTTAGCCCTTTTACTAGAACGTTTATTAGTCAATCAGTCAATCAACTAGTCAGTCAGTCAGTCAACTATTTGGTTCGTCAATCAGACTCGGTCAGGCCAACAGACTCAGTCAGTCAATCAGCCAGTGAGGACAAATTGTTGTTATGAACACACATACATGATGGACTTGTTTTCCTCTATGCATAACACATTTTGTAACACAATCGTTATGCCCCTGTGTAGGGTATCAGAAACATGATTACCGCATTAGGCAGCCGGCACTAATGAGGCTCATTAGTCGCACAGCGACCCGGACACCTTCACACACCCGCACACAGACAGGCGCATAATTATTAATGTTTTGGTGTGTTTGCAGATTGAAAGCCGGCTGGAGCAGCTCGAAGACGAACGAGCCGCTGCGTCCGGATGAGCAGGAGGCGATCATATCGGTGATACGGCGCAATGAGGAGATCGAGATTGCGGAACGGCAGCGCGTGGGTCGCCTTGTGGAGCGTGTGGAGAAGATCAAGATGCACGCGGTGGAGCGTGGCCCCAACTGTTGTCGCCTGTGCGGCGATACGTTCGGTCTGCTGCGGCCGCAGCGCATCATCTGCGAGGACTGCCGCAAATCCGTGTGCACCAAGTGCAGCGTGGACATCAACATTAGGTACCACAATAGCGAGCGGACGCGCGAGATTTGGCTGTGCCGCATCTGCTCCGAGACGCGCGAAATGTGGAAGAAGTCGGGCGCTTGGTTCTTCAAGGGTCTGCCCAACTATGACATGCCCGTGCGCAGTCTCAGTGCGACGAACACGCCCACTGCCACGCCCATAGCGGGCGGAGCAGGGAGCAAGGCGGCGGCGGCAGTCGGACGCAGCCTGCACGCCACACCTACGCGCGGGGCACGCATCAAGAAGCTAACGATACGCGTCAACGACAGCAGCAGCAGCAGCGGCGGCGGCAACAGCAGCGCCAGCGGCCAATCCGAGCCGGAGGAGGAGGATCAGCCGGATCTGGGCGCAACGGCGGGCACGGCTGCCGCTGCCGCTGCCGCTGCCGGCTCCCAGCGGCTGCAGCGTGACGAAAGCTTCCGGCTGCGCGCCTACGGCTCCATACGCAGCTTCATTGATGGCGGCGAGCGCAAGCTCTCCAATTCCTTCTTCTTTGGCCGCCAGGGCAATGCGCGGCAGGCGGATTGCCAGGACTATGACAACATCTCGACGGCGTCCACGGTCGCGCAGCTGCGACGCGAGGGCAGCTTTCTGCGTCGCAGCTCGGTCAGCTCGTCGTGGTCCTTCAGCGACAGCTCCGGCTCCGGCAATTCCGCCACCCACAACCAAACCCCGCAGCAGCAGCAGCAGCAGCAGAAGCAACAACAACAGCAACAACAGCAACACCAGCAGCAGCAGCATCATCAGCAACATTGTCGCGATCCTCTGCTAGGCTGGCTAGAGATTGCCATCAGCTATCGGGAGAGCTTCCACAGTCTGGACTGCACCATGGTCCGTGCACGTGACTTGCCAGCAATGGATGCCGCCGGCCTGGCGGATCCCTACTGCAAGCTGAACATCGTAACGCCCGAGGGGCATACGAAATATACGCGCTGGCAGCGCACCAAAACGGTCCACAAGACCCGCAATCCCGACTTCAATGAGACGCTACAATTCGTTGGCGTTGAGCCCGACGAGCTGGGCAATTCCCTGCTCTATGTGGCGCTCTTCGACGACGATAAATACGGACACGATTTTCTCGGTGCCGCCAAGATCTGTCTATCCACGGTGAGTTCTGTTGCCAGAGGTGAAAAATGCGTGAAAACGTGGTTATATTCGGCACGCCGATGTTTAAATACCTTTGCGGGGCCAATTGTTGAGCTTGACTAAGATTCCTTGGGAAACGGAAGAGTTGTCCAAGCAACCGATTTTTCTTAAAGATCTATATGGCATAGTTGTCGGATAATGGCAAGACTTTACCTGGAGAAGGTGGCGCATGCCAAGTATGGAAAAGTTTTCCATACAAAAACTCATTTTCCGACCGATCCTTCCAGGAAATCTATATGATATAGTGATCCGATAACACGTTGATCAAATCTAAGCAGCATAGACGATATAGAAATGGTCGAATTTAGACAATCTTTTAAAAGGGAAGCATTTCCGACCGATCCCGCACATGCCACCTACATGATATTGGGTTCCGATCCGGGCGGTTCCGAGAGAAAGTCGCTGATCAAGAATATATCCAAATATGCCATATGAGATTTGGGGAACCGAAATCCGGGTCTGCAGCTGTGGAAAACCAGTTTTCAGAAGTCGATTCCTAACGCGAGGCTTGAATCTAATTGTGATGCAAAGAGAATCCCTCAAAGATAGTTTTTTGGGAATTTAATTGTAAATTATAAATTGTAAATGCGAATCGTTGCAGGTGCATAGCACATCGCAGTATCGGATATCGGTGCCGCTGGGCGTGGAGGATCAGTACAGCACTGAGGCGGAGCTGGCGCAGAGCTGGCCAAATGGCAAGATGCTCATCTCGCTGTGCTACAATACGAAACGGCGTGCTTTGGTGGTCAATGTGAAGCAGTGCATCAATCTGCTGGCCATGGACAACAACGGCAGCTCCGATCCATTTGTCAAGCTGTGAGTAATCCAATCATTCTGTTTCTCCCAGCTAATCCTGCATCCCTGTTAAACCCTGTTCGGGCTTAGGCAACTGAAGCCGGACGTGCATAAGAACAAGAAGCACAAGACGAGCGTCAAATGGCGCACACTGAATCCCATCTACAACGAGGAGTTCTACTTTGAGGCCAGTCCCCATGATCTGAACAAGGAGATGCTCATACTGACCGTCTGGGACAAGGATCTGGGCAAGAGCAACGACTTCCTGGGCAGCCTCCAGCTGGGCGCCCAAAGCAAGGGCGATCGACTCCAACAGTGGCTCGACTGCATACGGCTACCCGATCATTTCCACGAGAAGTGGCATTGCCTTGCCCCGGACAATCCCACACATTAGCCAAAAAAAAAGTGCGCCCGCCCAGCTGATTCCAATATTAGTTTCATAAAATGCATACCATATACTTATATATCTATATGAACATATATTTTTGATATGCCTGCATGCATGTGTGTGAGAGTGTGTGTGTGTGTGTGTGTGTGTTTACAAACACTTTTTTCTTTCTCGCCTATGCTTGCTCAACATAACCTCAATTTGCTAAGCAACATAACCTCAATTCGCTTGCTTCTTCCTGCATACACAGACACATGCACACACACACACGCACACACACACACACACACACACACATATATATATACTGTATATAGCTTTGTTTAAGTGTCCTTAAAAAGGGTTTATCAACATACAACAACAATTGTATTTACTATTTTGTACTTTTACTTTCTCTCCGTTTCTTTCTCTTTTTGCACAAAACTTTTGTAACATTTTTATCGATAATATATATAAAAAAAAACAGTAGCAAACAAATTTACTTATGAAAAGAAATAAAATCAAAATATTTTTGATTCATATATTTATTATTATAATTCAAAAACTTTTCTCGACGAGCACACTATATTTATAATATCCTAATCCAAACTTTTGCCAACACACACAGAACAACAAACGAATTAGTCAAGCATTTAACGAATGCAATTTATTTATAGATATACATACATATATATATACAAATAAATCAAAAATCAAAATTATCAATATTGAGAAAAATCTAAATTTTCTATTAATGTTGGGCGGGAAAAAGAATTTTAAACGATTTTCTGGTAAATTAAAATTTGAATACATTTCGTTAGCATTGACAACATTTTATTCATTTATATACGCATATAAGTACGCATAAATCAGGAATCGAAATATAAATATTCAAATAAAGAAATGAATACAAGAGGTTCTAGTGGGGAGTTCCCGACTGGGAGATACCCTGAACTCTCTCCTTGCCACATGTCTAGATTGCCGACTCTAGCTCTTATTATTTACCCAATTTTCGATATCGATTGCTTGGAAGCGGAGTAAGTTATCGCTTATCGGAAACAAACTCGATCTGCGCATGGACTAGGAGGACCAACAGGACCTAGACCTCAAGTCTCTAGCTCTTATAATTTCCATGATCCTTGTGTTCATACATACGGAGAGAAGGACAGACATGGCTAGATCGACTCGTCTGTTGATGCTGATCAAGAATATATATATATATTATGGGCTCGGAGATGCTTCCCTCTGCCTGTTACACACATTTGCACTAATGCATTATACCCTTTATACCCACTTTCAATGGGTTCAGGGTGTAAAAAACTATTTGCTGGCCTTTTACAACTTATTCGAATATTTATATATATATTTATGTGTACAAATATGCATGTATAAATTAAGCAAAAAAAATATGAATACATTTCAAAAGAGAAATCTTTTTATTGAGGGGAAATGAACGCGTGTGCCACAAGACAATTTCAAGTGTTTTTTTGATCCTGCGAATTTTTTACAATTTTGCAAGTCGAATACATTTGAATTATATAACTATATATGTATATATATACATATATGTATCTATACAATTTATGCAGGCAATCGTTTATATAACATATAAATATTTTAACAAAAATTATATATGAACAATTCTCGCTGGCCGCCTCTTGCACAGCACAAATTTACAATTTTATGATTTTGGCATAGAGGATCGTATACAATTTAAGTTTTTGTTTTATATACATACATATATGTATATATATAAGAATAATAATAAAACTAATAGATAGTTTAGGAAAGAGAAGAGATTAGGGATGAAAAGAAAATTGCAATAATTTTTGCTGATTTTCCAGCGATTTTCCTTTTAGAAGCCAATTTGGCATTTGAATAAGTTGGACAAGCACACCGATATATATATATATAAGAAATATATATATGTACAAGCATGTTTATCTAGGTAGATAAGTACTTCATGATAGTTAATCCTGGACTTTTGTAGTTGCCGCAAATTGTGGCAAAATTGTCGAACTCAGGTTTGAGGCTCCACAGAGATTCCACAATCGTTTGCCTTTGTACGAAGAGAGCCAATTGGGTTGCATTAAAAAAATAATAGTAAATAATAGGAGAAAAAGCTTAACAGTTAAATGAAACGCTGATAAGATAGGGATCCGGCACAAGGCGATTTGTGCCGCTTCAAGCCGGCGCTCTCGCTGCTCAGAAGTTGCCCAAACTCGTGTCCGACGTGGTAAACAAGACGCTGCTGCGTATGTAAATGTTGCTGCTGCTGCTGCTGTTGCTGTCGCTGACGTTGCCGCTGCTGCTGTTGTTGCTGCTGTTGTTGTTGCTGCTGCTGCTGCTGATGTTGCTGCTGCGTTGTTGTGTGCTGCAGCTGCTGTTGATAGTGGCTACCACCAGCTGACGACGCTGCAGCACTGTTTGTATGTTAGAAGAGACGCTTCTCGTAGCTGAAGAGACCGTGGACATTGCCCTCCAGCTGGGCCGAATGGGTGCGCTTCATGAAGCGCAGTTGCCCGTTGTAGATCATCTCTCTGCAAGGATAAACAAGGATTAACTGATTGACCGACTGATTGACTCATTAAGTAAGAGACTCACTCGTAGGACGACTGATTGACTTAATAGTACTCTGTAGCTGTCTGATTGCCGGATTGATTAGCTGACGAACTGAGTGATTCATGGACTGATTGAGTGCCTGGTTGATTGATTCACTTGTGAATAAACTGACTGACTGATTGATTGCTGGACTAACTAACTAATAGGCTGGATCCCTAGTTGCCGCTATGACCGACTGATTGAACTACTCAGTGTCTGATTCATTGATTGACTCACCAGGGAACTAACAGACTGACTGATTAACTAACTAAATAGAAGAGTCACTCGCTGACTGATTGACTGACTTACTAGTTGACGAATTGTCTGACTAACTGACTTACTAGTTGACGGATTGACTCACTGACTGAGCGACTGAGTGGGTGATTGAGCGACTGACTAGTTGACAGTTATATTAGGGAACAACTAAACAAAAAGAGCCACTCGCTAACTGATTGAATGACGGATTGAGCGACGGATAGCCAGACTGATTGATTGATTGACTCACTAGTGACTCGGCTGGCGTACGTATTGACCAGGAAAATCGCATTCGTTTGCAGTGTATGTCGTGGAAGAGACTCACCTCAGCTTGCTGACCGAATTGGCGCCAATGTCCTGGCAGCTGTGCTGCAGTCCACATTCCAAATAGGGTAGATAACGCAGAACGGAGCCCTTGTCCACAATGCTGCCGCTGACGCCCTGGGCGACCTTCATTTTATCCATTTCGTTGTGATAGTAGCGGGACATGGCCGCGCCCTTGGCATCGCCACGCTCCATGGCCTCCAGGGAGCCCATGCCGCGATATTTCTTCAAGCGCACACCATCCGAAAAGAAGTACTCTCCGGGCGCCTCCGAGGTGCCAGCCAAAAGGGAGCCCATCATGACAGCGCTGGCACCCAGTGCCATGGCCTTGACAATGTGCCCAATCGATTGGATGCCACCATCGGCAATGACCGGGACGCCAAACTGTTTGGCAAATTGGGATACCTGATGGACGGCCGTTGCCTGTGGACAGCCGCAGGCCATGACCTCCTGGGTAATGCATATCGAGCCGGAGCCCATGCCGACGCGCAGACCATCCACGCCAGCGTCGATAAGGTTCTTCGCCTGGGCACGTGTCACCACTGTCAAAGAGATGGAGTATTGATTAGTGCTTGAGCACGCAATGCATGAATTCTTTAGTGCGTGACAAAAGTACGTGGCAAACTGATGCGTGCCTCAACCTGTGCTTCTTCTGGGCAATTGCCTGATTGCCTGATGAACTATTTACTATTTATCTATATATAGATATATACTACTCAAGAAGCTACTAATCAAATTTGGTGTCTCCAGCTCTCATAGTTTACGAGATTTGCTCAAAAAACAGTATTTCCATATCGATTTTTATCGATTACTTGCAAACGGGACAAGTTATCGTTTATCGGAAATAAAATCCTTGTGCGGGGACACAAGTCTCCAGGTTTCATAGGTACTGAGATCTTCGCGTTCATACATACGGACAAGGCTAGATCGACTCGGCATTTGATGATGATCAAGAATATATATTCTTTATAGGGTCGGAGATGTTTCCATCTGCCTTAAAGGGTTCAGGCTATGGAAATGGGAAATTTGGGGAAATATCCCAAAAGGGAAATGTTCTTCATTCGTGTAAACTCTACGAGAACTTTTATATCAAATTTAGAGCATCCAGCTCTGTTAAGAGATCAAGTCTCCAAATCGATATTTATCGATATTGTGGAAGTGGGGTGAGACATCGACAAGATCGTCGTCTAAATCAGGAATAAGGGACTAAAGAAGCACAGCTAAGCAGGATATAGTACCTAGGCAGGTTTAATCCTTCAGGGATGAGGGCGTGGCATTTAGTTTGGTCTCACACTTTGGTTTGAATTGGTTATTTTTTGTTGTTGGGATTAGTTACCATTGCCGCCAATGACCTGCAGATCGGGATAGGTCTCCTTGATGAACTTGATCATCTCGACCTGGTAAATGGAATTGCCCTGGGATGAGTCCAGTATGATGACATCGACACCATTCGCCACGAGCAGATGGAGGCGCGCCTTATCCTCGTGCCGTGTACCGATGGCAGCGCCGACGAGCAGCTGCTTATTTGAATCCTTGGATGCATTCGGATAGGAGCGTGCCTTCTTCAAATCCGTGCGAGCTATCATCGCGACCAGCTCCCCGTCCTGGTTGACAATCGGCAGCTTGCCCTTTTTACTCTTCTCCAGAATGGCATTGGCCATGGGCAGGGTGATGCCGTTGGGTGCCGTGATTAGCTCTGTGGTCATTATGTCCGCCAATAGGACTTCCGGTTGATGTTCACGGAAGTCGATGTCACGGGACGTGACCATGCCCAACAGCTTGCCGCCCAATTTGCCATTCTCGGTGACGGGATAGCCGGTGAAGCCGTTCTTGCGACGGGCCTCGAGCACATCGCCAACGGTATTTGACGGCGACATCACCGACGGATCGCGCATAAAGCCATGTTTGTATTTCTTAACCTTGTGCACCTCCAACGCTTGATACTCCGGCGTGCAGTTGTGATGGATGATCCCAATGCCACCACACAGCTGCGCGTTGGTTTTCCCGCCATATATAATTCCGACCAGGGTAAAGCGTGTGGGGGAAAATTTGTTTTTTGTTTTTTTTTTTGGTTTTTAGCGAATTTAGAGGCGCATAAGAGTGTTCAATTACAAGCACAACTGGAGCAAGGCCGAGACACCAAATGGCGATGTGCATCGGTCGGCGTTCGTCGTTTATCGGTTATCGTTTATCGACAACTGCGCGCCGCCGATTGGCAGCGCGTGACAAGGCTGCAAACCTGATATTTGCCAGCTTCAAATGTTAATGTGACAATAACAGCGATACGTTAACATCATATTATGGTTGTTAACAGATAACAGAATGCGGTTGGCATTGATATGAATTCGATTCACAAAGTGTTATACGACGTTAACAGCGGACATTAACAGCATCATATAGATCGTACATTTGAGACATTAACAGCACTGCATAAGGCAATTGATTTAAATTCGATTTAAGATGTTTATGTAAAGTTAACACTATGAATTACATATTCAAACATTTATAATGTCAATGTGGCGTTAACAGTGTGACGTTTACAGCATGAAAAACATCAATTAGGTTCTTAACTGATTCAAATTTCTAATGCAACTGTTAATATTCTCTAAGATTGGATATCTTCTAAACAAGTACTTAAAGTTCCGATAGCAGAGTGACGTTAACAGTGTGACATTTACAGTGTTACGTTAGCAGTATAGATTACCTATATTAACCTTTAATTTAAGTATTGCACTGAGCATTATTATAATGTCAGCTAATAAGTAACATTCTGGAAAGCATCTTCAAGCCTGTGAATAGCATATATTATTAACATTTAAAGCCGAGTCGGCATAACATTATCAGTTTGAATATAGATAGATGCTTTCTTTAGATTCTGCTCCAGTCAGCAAAACTGTATAAGTTAACCGATTCCGAGTTGGCATGGGAACAATCGGTTGAAATTTGAGTTTTTGTTAAAACAACTTTTTTGGAGGCACATATTCCAAGTTAACATAAACATGCTCTGTTATACATGGATGAAAACTGAAAATATGTTTTCAGCTGGGAATAACGAACAGTTACTGAAGCAGAAATTGGCTCAAATAAAGATAATTGGAATAGTTAATGAAAAAATACAAATTTGGCTTTAAGGATCAGGATACTATATCGTTAACGTGCTATGTAACGCTGCTCGAATCACCTTCATCTACTGCCATAAGTGCGTTAGGATTGAAGTTGAATATTTTGTTGGTTCTGTTCAAAGAAGCTCGCACTGATTTGCAGCCTTGTTAAGAGTTGTCTGTGGTATCGGGTTGTATATATATATATATATATATGTGCATATATATATGTACAGTTATGGATGGGCGTAGATAAAATAAACACTTACCGCCATGGCTATGGCCATCTCGGATTCGGTTACCGTGTCCATGGGCGAACTGACTAACGGTGCACGCAATGTGATGCCCTTCGTTAGCGGCGAGCTAAGATCAACCTCCTCGGCGGCAAAGTCTATATAGCCGGGTAATATGAGAAAATCGCTGTGTGCGCCGCGAAGCACACAGAGCGAGCGTTGTGTGAGTGTGTGCGTGTGTAACATGAGCCTGGCTTACGGTTAAAGTGGGAGGTGGGGGGGCAACTAGTTCAATTTGAATGTGAATAAGTTCAAACGTCATGAACTAAATCTGTCATTCAACTCGTTCAGTTTCTGATCAATGCAATGAATTTAAGCGCCTAACTGCACAAAAGGCATCTCTCATGTAGATATAACTGTATAACAGCAGAATACATTGTTTCGTTCATGAGCGACTGACAAACTGAACGAGTGCATGGAATTGAACGATTTAGTTGAGTTGGCATTGAACAAGTTGAGCAGTTCATTAACTTAACGACACAAAATAAACTTTAACGTTGGGTAGGGCATAGTATAAAGCATTGAAAGGTTGTTAGAGAGAGTGTGTGTGTGTGTCTGAGCGAGAGTGTGTAAGTATACATGTGTGTGTGTGTATGTGTTTTGCTTAACACTTACTTGTAGGTGAGGCCCTCGCCATTTTTAAAAAGTTCGCTGCAGCTGAGCCCATCCTGCAACTGCTCCAACTTGCCAGCTGCAGCTGCGGCTGCTGTTATTGTTGTTGTTATTATTGTTGGGTAGCTGGCCGAATCGCCGCTGCCCATTAGGCCGTTAACTTTTGGCTTCAGATTGGCGCCGACGTCGACGTCGGCGGCTGCGCTGCTGTTTGCCATGCGACTGTTCACCTCAGGCAATCGATGTCAATAGCAACAGCAAAAGCAATTAAGAAATATGTATAAACAAGCAGACGCCGTCCGTTAATTATGATTTAAACAAATGTATATATATTGACATACATATATATGTATATGTATATGTGTAATGATCTCCTTTGGGCAGACTGCAGCTGGCTTTCGCTGTTGCTGAGCCTCTTTAGTATAAGTTGAAGTCAATTCGATTGCAATTGCCGATTCGTGCCTAGAACATAAAAGAACAATTCGAAAACAACATTAAATAAAAAAAGAAAAGAAAATAAATTCACGCAATTCAATTAAAAGAAAACTGAGCAATCGACCCAAGCCGACGGCGGCATGCTCTGCATTCGCAGCAAAAGCCAAACTGAAAACTGAAAGAAATTCTATCTTTTGCCTGATGGGCTTTATGATATATATATTTATATATGTAATTTTTCTTCTTCTTTATTTCAAACATATCTATAGATAAAGATTGAAGGAAAAACTCAATTGAAGATCAGTTGTTCCTTTAAAAATATGATAAAGGAGTTCCATGACGATTCGATTTTTAGATGTTTTAGGGGAATGGAAATCTGTTAGACATATAATAAAGCCTCAAAATCTTGAGTTAAGATCAAAATAGCTTGAAAAACAAAGAAAGTTGTTCATACAAAAACACATTTTCCGACCGATTGTTCCTATGGCAGCCAGATGATAGAGTAGCCCGATGTCGGTAAAACTTTGAAAGTATTTTAGAAATATAATGTAGCTAAAGTCTTAAGTATGATAAAAAAATAAACTGCAAAAAACGAAGAAAGTTGTTCATACAAAAACACATTTTCCGATCGGCTCTCAGCTATATGATATAGCCTTTCGATCCGGCCAGAATTTTGGCTAGCTTTAAGAAATCAGACACGTTTGCAGACGGACTTGACCATATAGACTCGGGGAACGAGGACATGATCTATGGATGACACATTTCATGACAGAACTGTAATACCCTCGGCCAGGGTATATGAGTCCCCAACTGCAAGTGAATAACGTCAAAAGGCAAACACGCACACACAGACGTACGCATACACGCACAGACGCAAACGTAGTTTGACAGATGGACAGACGACTGGCCGAAAGGATTGTTGTATGCGCTGGTCAAGCGAAGAATGAGAAAAAAATAAGTATTTATTGTGTGTCAAGGATAAGGTTAAGCCCGTCAATTAACGGTCAGCAGGCTATTAGTGCTGTTGGCCAGCCTGTAAAATGTGTGTGTTCCTTGTTTTGGTGGAAGCACGTGTTTTTGATATTTACCCGTCCAGCCGCTCTTCCAACCGAAAGCGTCGAAATATTGCTTCAACTGTCTCCAATTCGAGCGATGTGCAACGACGTCAACATATATCGATGGGTTAGCCGATACTTTTGAGACGCAATAAATGGATATCGATATGTCGGGCAAGTGTTACCAAACACCCGAACATACAAGTATTTTACTTTGACACATCAATTATTTCATATAAATTAATTTGCATATAATTGTTTATTTTTGGTCGTTTCTCTGTGCGTTATATTATATGCCTTTAATATATCATTCTTGGCGTTGTTGTATAAGCGATATGTGGCATATATCGTATGCATATATCGCAAGTTATGTGGCATATGTTTCTGTCGCAAGCAAAGCATGATTTGATTAAGGTTTATTGACCCCTTTCTATCACTTTCAACTGCATATTTTTCAAAAGTAAATATTTAATTTAACACAACCTATTTGTGCAGTTGTTGTCTTCAATCGGCTTTGCCTTATTTTTAAATTTAGTTAATACAGGGTGACCATATTTTCATGTAATAAGCATAGAGCGGGCACACTGCGCCAACTGGATATGTAATAAGCAAAACATTAATAGGTTTATGTATTTGCTGCACCAAGTTAAAGCTTACTCAATACCCAAACCATAAGCGATGCTCAATGCAATTGGATTTGACGAAATGTAGTCGCTTAATATGCTCCTTTTCGAATTAACAGCTTATGAAACTAGTTTTTCCAAAGGCGTTTGTTACAAATACATATAAAATTTTATTTTTATAAATACATTAAATAAAGTCAGTTATAATATTACAGTACAAAGCAATTAGTGAATTTTCACACTTAACAACACTAAAATGAATACCCACATGCATTGTAACAGGCCCATGTAAACGTTAACAGGGCGATGTAATGGGCATTGCTGTTATTGAGTTCCATGTTGCATGCTTTTAAGCGCCCTCTGCCTGCCTTCGGCCTGGCAAACGAACAGCCGGACCAATGGATGAAACGAAGCGCATGAAACGAAACAAGAAAACGAAAAAATTTCTCTCTCATTCTTAAAATTTCACTCGCCGCGAGCTGTTGTCGTTCGCGCCCGGATAACGACGATATTTAAAGTTGGTTTTTTTGTTGTATTTTTTTGTCGTATTTTGCTGCAAATATGTATTTGAATGCGATTAACAAAGTGGCAGCATAAATTGAAGAGTATATACATATATGTTTCTATCTCTGTGTGTGTGTGTGTGCTAGTTATTGCCTTTTGCTAAGCAATTGACAAGTGCCCGGAATAGGCGCCAAGACGCCAACAAGGACGCTGCCGGCATCGGCGTTGCCAACTGAATGCAGTTGATTTGTTGTTGTTGTTGTTGCTGCATGCGCTGCATGCGGTTGGCCACTCTCGTGGTGAACGCTGTTAGCCCCCCCCTTTCCCGCCCTACGCTCAACCGACCGACCGCCCCCGACCAGCCCCAGCCCTAGCAATGCAAGCGAGCTGCAATAGCGGCAACAACAAATTGATCGCAACGCGTAACGTAAATTTTTTGTTTTTTGTGTTTTTGTTTCTGTTGCAGATAAATATATATATGTATACATATGCATCTATATACATCAAAAATTGTTTTTTGTGTCGTCACAAAATGAAAATGTGACAAGCAAGCAAAACCGTTAAAGAAATGTTTCAATCGGAAGAAGGAGAAAGAGAGAGCGAGAGAGATAGTGCGAGCGAGCTAGTGAGCGAGTGAGCCAGCAAATAGCGCCTAAATGTTAGCCTAGGATAAAGTTAAGAATGAATTGTATGTAAAAACGGAGTTAACAGCGATACCCCGCAATGTGTTCACACGCCCCTGCTCCACACTAAATCTTAAGTGCAACAACAAGAAAAGTTCATCACAATCGTCTAATGTAATGTAATGTAATAACATAGTGCAAGTTTCCAATAAGCATAAATACAAACACATACACATATGTAAATGCATACATAAAAGCATGTGTAAGTAACAACAACAACAGATTTAATCAAAACAAAACAACGCCGCTGCATCTTGAATCAAATATAAATTTAAAAAAAAAAGAGAGTGCATAACATGAGCTTAAAGCCCAACTGCATCGACGTGTGAGCTAACACTTAAGAGAGAAATCCACACAACAATAACAACAACAACAGCAACAACTGTTACTTAAAGGCCAGGCTCAACTGTTAAAGCTCAACTTGGCATCGCTCGCTGGCAGAGCATGGATTACGCCTTTAACATAGCAGCAGCAGCAGCAGCAGCAGCAGCCGCGCTTAAACAAGAGCTAACAATAGGAACACATTAAATGAGCGCCAGCCGGCCACAAAAATGCCGCCGCTGCAAGGACGTCGCCAGTTGATGTAAGTAGCTTAAAACTAAAATTAAATAAATTAAATTATATGTAAAAGCACAGTAACGGTTAAAGCCAGAACGCAGCTTGAATGGTGGTTAAATGTGTATGTGTGTGTGTTTGTGTGGACGGGGGGCGAGGGGGTCAAAGCACATGTTAAACGCGTATGGCCCTTGGTTCGTTGGCCTGGCCGATATCTGGCGCTCTCTGTTTATGAATGAAACGCAACGAGGAAGCAGCGCACAAAACTAAGAGCGCCGCAAATGCCAAAAGAGCGTTAGCTCATAAAGAGAGCAAGAGCGCGCAATGCGGAACGCAACACGCACACACACACACACCACAGAGCAGTCGTTTTTGACTCTGTGTGTGTGAGAGTGAAAGAGCAAACATAAACGCCAGGCATTGGCACGGCGCGAGTTCATTGACCTTTGCTATTGAAATTTTTGGGCAACGAAACAAACACACACACACACATACACACATGCACATACGAGCGCACGCACACAAATGTGAAGGCGCTTTTATTTACACATTGATAAACAATCGACTGTGAATCGCGAGCTGTTGTTGTTGTCGCGCCGCATTTTGGTGCTGTTTTTTGTTTTTTGTATGCTCTTCACTTCAGCTGAGAGTGCAACTATGCATGTGTGTGTGTGTGTGTTTGTGTGTGCGTAGTAATGTGATGCAATTTGACACAGATTGAGATAGCGATCTAACCCTTTGCTGATATTCAGCATTTGAATTTGATGTATGTACGTATGTACATATGTATGTGTGTGTGTGCAGTTGTACCTGCCAATGCATGGGCATTTTCAGGCTTTGCAGTACATACATATGTATGTATATAAAAACTGTTAATTTCTTGCTTTGATTCTTGCACTAGATAGTGTTGGAAATTGTCGCAAATGAGGCTTTAAAGATATGTATAAGCGAACACGTTGCGTTAATGATATTAAAAGTGGGTTTTATCTAAAACTGGGAACTTTCAATAAATAATTTTGGTATTGGTTTATCTTTTCATAAAAGTCATAATAAGATACGTTAAACGATATATGTACATATCTAACGTAATTTTGATCCATTCGTTTCTTATATTCAATTGCAATTTTTCACAGCTTTTTCTTTTATATTCTCGATCTTCCATACGGCAAATTCTTTAAATTGCTTGTCTTACAATTTTGATTCCTTGATAATTTAATATTAATATGCTGATTATATAAGGAAAGGGCATGCAGCTTTCGTTCAAGCTGCGCTGCCTTTAATTCCTCTTCCTGATTGTTTTGCGTTCAGCTGTGTGTGTGTATGTGCGCGTGTGTGTGTGCAGCGGGTGGGTTAGCGAACGCACGATAACAAAATGTTGTGAAACGTTTTGCGCTGAGAGCAAGAGAAGGAGAGAGGAAGAGAGCGTGCGGGAGAGCAGCAGAATTGAACAGTGTATTTTGCTTTGCTTTTTGGCATTTTGTTTTTGCCTGCGCTTTTGCTTTGCTTTGAATTTTATATTCAGTTGAGTTGAATTTAATTAAAGTGGACTTGGTAACAGTTCGGTGCAATTGCCGAATGTAGTGACAAGGGCACAAACATACATACATACGCACACCGACACACATACATACCTACATACATACATACGTACATACCAACATACATACATATGTATGTATTCATGTGTACAGTAACAACTCAACTTAACGAGCATAAACGGCTCCAATTATGTTTTCCTTTGCAACTTACAAGGTCTTAAAATAAATAAAGTCTAAGACAAATTCAGTTTTCAATTCGTACTTTCAATTCGTACAAATTTTCACATATTTCTCATGCAGTTTGTAACTGTAAATGTGGCTAAATGTTCGATTCCAAAATGGCCAGCGAATTCTCGATTATTACAAGATTTCTTCAGCCTGCCTGGATAAGGCTTTTGTCCACTCGGGCGGAAACTATGCTAATTTATTTGCCACATGGAGCTGTTCGTTAGTTGAGTGTTCACTGTAAATTCGTGCACATCGATTTTGGATGGTGCCGTTATTTTTTCTCTTCTTTTTTATTGTCCGCCTGACAACAGCATTTAACAAAAGGGTTCGCATAGAAACATATGTATGTACTTATCACTTTATGTGTGTGTGTGTGTGTGTGTGTGTGTATTTATGCATAGGGTATCTACGCAACCACTGTGACAAAGTTGAAGAAGAAGAAGAAGAAGCGGCAGCAGTCATAACCACAGCGACAGCACCGAAAAGCGTTCGAACCTTCAAAATTGGTTTCAATGTCATGTAACCCCCATTTTACATACATGTCTACAGATATGCAAGCTCATCTGTGTGTGTGTGTACGTGAGTGTGTGTGTGCGTGTGTGCGTGAGCTAAAGAGGGAGGAAGAGAGCGGGCATACACACACACACACACACACACACACACACGCACAGTCGAAGCACCCAATTACGCATGAGGTAGCAAATGCTCATACAAACACACACACACACACACACACACACACACACACACACACACACGTGCGTACAGCAAAAATGATTTCTACCAAAAAAAAAAACACATTCAAACATACCAATTCCCTGTTGCCCGCTTCCCAGCTAATCTTCAAACGGGGGATGACCGTTAAGCAATGGACGGGGGCAGAGCGACAAGGACAAGGGCAAGGGCAAGGGCAAGGGCAGCTGTAAGCTGTTAGCTGTAAGCCGCCGTCTTGCCAACAACCCCCCATCCAAAACCCAAACCGAAACCCAAACTGAAACCCAAACGAAACCCAATGCAAAACCAAAAAAAAAAAAAAAAAAACTCAACCCCTGTCATTCCAGGCGTCCGCGCCATTTACAATATTGCGTATACGTCGACTGTTTTTATGCTCTGTTGCCGCATGGCTAAAAGGGATATATAGCCTTTTAAGATCAAGCCGGAAAATACCAAAAGAAATTTGAAATACATTTTTGGGTGATTACACTCTTCGAGTTCAAGTAAAACTTTATTCATCAAGACTATTCTCTATAATTACACTGTAAGCAGAGAGAGAGAGAGAGAGTATGGCACAGTCGACTACTCTCGCCTGCAACGTGCTCGGCTTGTTTGTTATCATTGTTTCGTTACATTTCGCTTTGCATTTTAATTAAATGCCATTGAACTTGACGTTCATTGAATGCATGTCCGTGTTAACTCCCTCGCCACGAGCTACTCGCCAGTCAATGCTCGTCTTACGCCACTCTCCACAAGCCACTCGATATACTTTGCTAGCTACTCGCCACTCGCTGCTGCTATTTGTTCTACTCCACTAGCTACTCGCCACTACCTTCTGCTACTCGTTGCTCTTCATTAGCTACTCGCCACTCGCTGCTGCTATTTGTTCCACTCCACTAGCTTCTCGCTTTACGTAGCTAGCAACTAGTTAAGCCCACTAGCTACTTGACACTCGCTGCTACTACTCGCTTCTCTTCACTATCTTTTCGTTACTCTCCACTAGCTTCTCCATATGCTCCATTAGCTACTCGTTATACTCTCTAGCTACTTTTTATACTCCACTAGCTACTCGCAACTCGCTGCTACTACTCGCTACTCGTTGCAGCTACTCGCCACTACCTTCTGCTACTCGTTGCTCTTCATTAGCTACTCGCCACTCGCTGCTGCTATTTGTTCCACTCCACTAGCTTCTCGCTTTACGTAGCTAGCAACTAGTTAAGCCCACTAGCTACTTGACACTCGCTGCTACTACTCGCTTCTCTTCACTATCTTTTCGTTACTCTCCACTAGCTTCTCCATATGCTCCATTAGCTACTCGTTATACTCTCTAGCTACTTTTTATACTCCACTAGCTACTCGCAACTCGCTGCTACTACTCGCTACTCGTTGCAGCTACTCGCCACTACCTTCTGCTACTCGTTGCTCTTCATTAGCTACTCGCCACTCGCTGCTGCTATTTGTTCCACTCCACTAGCTTCTCGCTTTACGTAGCTAGCAACTAGTTAAGCCCACTAGCTACTTGACACTCGCTGCTACTACTCGCTTCTCTTCACTATCTTTTCGTTACTCTCCACTAGCTTCTCCATATGCTCCACTAGCTACTCGTTATACTCTCTAGCTACTTTTTATACTCCACTAGCTACTCGCCACTCGCTGCTACTACTCGCTACTCGTTGCAGCTACTTACAAGCACCTGCACACCCACATTTCCATTGGCTTATCTCGTTTTCTGTGCCAGAAGGCGCACATCTATATATATGTAGACTATGTATAAACATAGTTATATATTTATATAAAAAGTTTCTTGATCCCAATCAGCCACAGGTCCCACAGTCCTCTGTGCGCTTATCGCTCTTGTTGTTGTTGTTGTTGTCATTGCTATTTGATAGCAGTGACAATACTTTCAAGTATACGTGCCACACACACACACACACACACACACATATACATACGCACGCACACGAATACACTTACACACATAAATCGCGGGGTCAGCGCCTCTTTAAAGTACGCAGCGCGTCATCGTTAGTTGCATTATTGTAATCCCCTCCCCCCCTGTCAGTTGGGTGGCTACCTCAATTGCCAATGTTATTCAAGTCACATAGACACACACACACACACACACACACACACACACACACACATACATGCATATAGTTGTTTTTATGTACATGTATATGTAAACATATGTATGTGTTTATATAGTGAATGTCAAGTTTCACATCAAGCCGCATTCAATTCATTATTTGCTTTCTATATCAACATATTCCCCGTTCAACATATCGAATCAGATTCTGATCAGCCCTTCACTACTTGAAGATTTTCTTCATCTTACACTCAGCCTGATTGAACAGTTTTATCTGTCTATCGATCTATCTATTTATCTATGCAACTATCTATCTGTCTATCTATCTATCTTTCCATCTGTCTATCCCTCCGTCTAACTATCTGTCTATCCATCTTTAAGATCTTTAGGATCAAATAGGAATTATTTAATACGCCTAAACTTAAATTTGAATTCCAATCTCTGCCATGTTTTAAAGAGTTTTACGAGGAAAAACTTGAACAAGAAACTTTAAACTTTTAACAAACATTTATTAGATCTTTACTTTTGTAATAGATAAAGTAGCATATTATATAATACCAAATTCCTCCTTTTGGATTTACTGTGAATCCTGTTTGCGCCTTTCCAAGTTTGTACTATTTTCTTCGAATTTCTCTGTTGCTTGAAAAAGAGAAAGTCTTTTGGGTTATTCTTGGATCTTTAAAACTAGATTTCGAGCTCTTTCTAATATTTTGTAAGATATTAAGATTCTCAAGTAAAATCTCTAGCGAACAATCATTAAGGACCTTAAGATAGATAGATATTGTTGTTTTCCATTTGGAAGAAATCCGACTTGATTAAGATCGGTTTGCTTGATTGATCGATAATATATCGATGTCAGTTCCACGCGTTTGTTGAATCGATATTTCATTTCTCGGTCTTTGTCATCGCCACATTCAACTCCGAGATCCCTTATTCGGAGCCCGATCCGGCGGCAATGTCTGAGTCATGGGGCCCAACATTGGATACGTTTTGTATCATTTTACACATACATACCTTATTGTCGAGTTGGCCGTTTTGTAATGTTTTGTTGCAATTTTCGCCGCTTTCTTTAAAGCAGAAGTGAAAACCAAACAATAAGCAAGAAAAAGAATAAGTTAACGATTATTAAATACCCTTTTCTCATATAGAAATTTTGTTCATAAGCTCCAATCGAAATGAAGAATGAATCAAGAAAATAACTATTTTTGACCAACTACGGGTAACTATATGCTTTTCGATACATGATGTAACCTCAGAAGAAAGAATTTCTTTTAAATCCTTTCCAATAAGACGATATACGAATTTTTAACGGGGATCTTTGAATGCTTCATTCATAGCTGTTGAAATCATTGAGATTCGAAATGTTCCAAGGTTTCATATTTCGGTCGAGCTGAAGACAACGTTTGAATACCCTCTGCAAGGGTATGGGCCGCAGCGGTTCGTTCGGTCCAACGCAATGGAATGTGCTTACAATTCAGTTAAAATAAGAAGAAGAAAAACATTCATAACATTCAATCGTAATGTGCAGGGATCTGTTCTGCAGCGACTGCGGCTGCGACTGCGCTGCGACAGCGGCTGCTGCTTGTCTGATCCTCATCTTTCATATTGTGTGCACTCCTCACTCTCGCTCTCTCTCTCTCACTCTCTCTCTCTCTCTCTCTGCCTGTCTCTGTCACGCTCTCACTTGTCATTTGTCTATTTTCTTTTTGCGCTTGCCAGCGGCGACGCTTTCCAACGCGTTGCCCTTGCCCATTTTTTCATTTCGTTTCTGCTCAGGCATTTCACCATTTCCATTTCTCCAATTTCTCCATTTTCGCTTAGTGCGGCGAATATGTTTAGTTGTATGTGTGTATGTATATATGTATGTATGTACGTATGTTAAAGGCGAAGTACTTGGCTTCGCTTTGTTCAGTTGTTGTAGTTGTTGTTTTTAGTTTTGCAAATACATACATACATGTGTATGGGTGTGTGTGCGTAGTAATAACAATCGCCTACGATATGTATGGATATATGTCTGTGTGTGTGTGTGTGTGTGTGTGTGTTTGTGTTTGTTTAAATAGCAGAAATAGGTACAATGTTCGTTCAATGACCTTTTACTTTTACACTAGTCCGCGGCTTTCATGTTTTTGTCTCGCTTCTGTCTATCTGTGTGTGCATGCGTATGCATGTATGTATGTGCTTCAATGTGTGAGTGTGTTAAAGATATGGTTAAATTAGTCACTCGCCGCCGTCGCCGTCGCCGTCGCTGTCGCCAGGGCGCACAAAATTGCGTAATTTCGCCCAGTGACGTCAATCGGATGCGGAAGACGCATTGCTTAAATCACAAATCACAGCTGAAACAGCAACTGGTTGATTTTATGTATGCATTTTTTCATTTTGCATACCCAAAAAACAAAACAGAAAAAATAATACATACATACATATGTATGTATATTCATAATCAATGCATATAAATAACGTTTTGTAAATTTCAGAGCGAGTTAAAGTTTGCGTTTTGCGGTTATTGCCATTGTACTACTACACACTACGCACGCACACACGCATACAAACGCTCGCACGTATCTATATACACACACACATATATACATACATACATACATTCCACGCACTGTTTCTCTTGCGAGAGTGTGAGTGCAGAGCGTATCAGTGTACTGGCATGAGCGAGGGAGAGAGCTCGCTTAGCGCGCACTACTCTCGAAAGGGCACGTTCGGTGTGAATGACCGCCGCTAACACACATTTGTGCGAGCGCTAAAACAAAAGCAAAAAAAAAAAAAGCTTAAAGCAGCAACGTCGCGTCGTCGGCAGCAATGAATACGAGGAAGCGTAGCGGCCAAACGACCGACAGCAGCAGCAGCAACAACTGAAAAGTAATACAAGTAAACGAATAGCCTGCTATTAAGGCGGCTCGACTTCGAAATTCCCTGTAACAATTAAAAACATGTTAAATCCAATGACTCATATTGCTGTGGTCATACAAATTTCATTATTTCCAGTTCAATTCAATGACAGGAACCTATAAATATATGCATATATCTGAACTGTTTCTATATATGTATGTATTTATATATTCTTGTATATTTAGCTTACTCCATTTGATTATCGGGATGTCCATTTAAGTTTCATTTTTATAGGGCACAAAAATATTGAAAATACCGCACTGTAAAGTTGCAGCGTTCGTTGTAAGTTGGCATCGTGATCAACGCAGCCGCTGTTAACGCTGCACACCTTACAAATTTGTCGATTGCGTTATTGTTAGGCCCGTTACAGGTGACGACACACAACACGTTGAAATGCACAGATGTATGTACATATGTGCGCATGCATATGTATGCATTAAAAGTAAGCGTATCTGATTTATTAAATAAATAAAGATTAGTAGTTTCTTGTCAAATGCTAAGTACATATATTGAGGTATGTATGTAGATTTCATACATATGTGGTTAATCGACTCGTGCCTCCTCCGCCGCCTGTACGGCGAAGCCACTGCCGCTGCTGCTGCTATTTGCCTTGCAAGAATAAATAAACAAGCAGGCAAACGAACAAGCGCAAAAAAAGAAGGAAAAAAAACAGAAAACCGGCAATGTCATTAAACCCTAAACAAGAGCGAAAGCAACAACACAAAATGCGATAGAACATTGACACGAATACAACAACAAGAAAAACCAGAAGCGTTATGAAATACTCAACGTAAGAGAGCAACATTCGAGAGCAATGAACGGCCGGCCGGCCCGCACACACATGCACGCACACAAACACAGTTTACTCTCAGCTGTGGGGGCGCGCACACGATTTATGTGTTGACTCTCTTAAATTTAGTACTCGGCTCTCTTTGGCTCCAAAGCCAAAGCGAACGCAGGTGAACGACCGACCTAGCCATTTGTTTTCCTTTTGTGCGACTTGCATGAGCGTGTGTGTGTTTGTGTGTGAGAGAGCATCTATATGTGACTGTGCATGTGTGTGTGTTTTGCTGCTGGGGAGCAAGTGAGTCATTTGTTCACGGCTGCGACAGCGGCAGAAGACAGCATTTCTGCCTGAGCCATTGCAAAATGAAATTACTTTGATTTCATTTATTGCTTATGTCTTGTCTTTTGCGCTCTGCCTGACTTCTCTCGTTGTTTTTATCGCTCGATGACGACAAAGTCGATGCCAAAATGCCAATGAGCTGCGGGCTGCGCTGCGCTGCACTTCCTTGTCGCCGTCTGCATAAGCGATCGCCGCACCCACACTCACTGCTCGCTGCTCACTGCCCACCCCACTCATGAACTTGTCGTGCTTTCAGTGCGCTCTCTCTTTTTCTCTCTCTCTCTCTCGCTCACTCTGCCGCTCGCGCTCTCTTGTGCGAATTCTTTGGAGCTTAATCCATAGGCCAGCGAGTGCGTGAAAGCAAGCGTGAAGTAGAAATACAATGTGGCAGAACCACAGTTCGATCGCGCTCTCCCACTCGCACCCACGCACACACTAGAGCGCACATCGCATGTATGTATATGTATGCATTTAGCGCTGTCTTTTTCGCGCCAATGCTGTTCTGTGTGTCTTTGCACGCATGTTGACCTTGACTGTGACTTTCATAAAATTGGTTGTTATTCTTTCTCTTGCTATTGTTGTTGTTGTTACTGTTGGCTGCTCATGTTGTTGTTAGTGTATTCTTTGTGTCGTCATTATGAATTTCATTTTTATATGCCATCAAAATTATTTACATATGTATCTTTGTTTTTCTTTTTGGATCTGAAAACAACTTAGTTTCGGAAATAAATAATACTCACGATCAATATCTCGTAGAATGTTACGAAGAGAAAGAATGTTACCAAGAAATCATTTAAATTCAACTCAAATATGATGCATACTGTATATTTAGTACCCGATATAGTGTTGACAAATGTTCTATATATCGAGTCTCTTTATAAAGTATATTATATTTTTTTTGCCTATCTGACCGATCTCGAAAACTACAATAGCTACAGACTTGAAATTTGGTATATATACTCTCGTACACCTTACGCAGAACATGTTAATCATTTCTTTTCAATATCTCCTACTATTTTTACAATATCGATGAATATTGAATTTGAGATATAGCTTTTTGAGCATAACTCGAGGATTATAGGAACTAGATACAACAAACTTGATATTACGATTCTCGTATAGTATTCACAGATAAAGAAAATTTCAAATTTTGGATATATCCCTATTTTTTACCCCCATATATGATTATTGACGATAGTTCTTGACATTGCTGACTAATTGTGGTTGCTGCACAATAAGGAAGTGCATATATCGTTGTAACACAATATTCATTTATGTTTCTACACTTGTACATTCGATTCGCATTCGTTTTCTGCTTGCTTTGCATGTTAATCTGTCGATATAAGCAGTTTCTCTATAGTTGCACAATGGACTTTTGTACCTTGACAATTACTAACTTTTAGCCCCTCGGGCATTATTATAAATATCATACTGAGCTGCTTAATTTAAATAATCACAGTTTCAAAAACCAAACTTAAATGCCAGCAACACATGCATCAAAATATCCACAAAGCTTTGAAAGGTTAAGATCGTTTACGGATGAAATACAAAAGAGACAGGAAAAGGGCTCGCAGTCATAAAAATGTAAATTATTTGGCGTAATGTATCGTAAGTGAACGAAACCGTTTACGGATACGATATCAAAAGAGAAAAGAAAGTTACAAAAGCTTGGAGAGAGACAATTTGATGTGTGCTGTGTAATGGAAGTCATATAAATGGGCATTGTTTGAGTTAAATTGAAAGAATCTTGGCGTTAAGTATCCAAGTGAACGATACTAAGTGAACGAAACCGTTTACGGACGTGGGAGAAAAGCAATTTACAATAGTTTGGAGAGTAAAAAAGAAAAGCCCACTGGACGGGCAGATGCGGAAACACGAAACGTAACCTTAAACCTGATGGAAACGCTTTGCGTGACACTGAGCCCTGCGGGGTCAAACAGTTCGCCTCGGGCTATAAAAACTGTGTAAATCAGTTAAGGAAAAGATATATACACACATACATGCATACATATGTATGTGAATGTAATGAAATGTGCGTGCTCGAAAGAGAGGGGCAACGGTTGAGGAAAGGCGAGGGCAAGCGATGGAAAGCAAGGGCAAGAGGGCATCATCATCATCATCATTATCATCATCATCGTTATAATTAATCATCAGTCAACGCAACACAGTTTGAGGCTTGGGCTTCACTTTTCGAGGCGAATTATCACGTAGTCGACACACACACATACACACGCATAGAAATCACGGCAGTAAAAGCCAAAGCCCAAAAAAAGAAACAAAAACAAAACCAAAATCCAAAAGTTCGAAAAATAAAGGTTTTTAGCGCTTTCTACCCGAAAAGTTCACTGAACTTGCAGCGTCCACAGCTGCGGAAGAAGCAAAACAGCAACAACAACAACAACAACAACAAACAGAGGAGAAGAGTAAGAAGAAGCAAAGCAGCGGCAGCAACAACAAAGTTGGTCGCATAGTCAAAACGAAAATTGCTAATAAGCGGGAAGAGAGGGAGAGGGAGAGAGCGAGAGCGAGAGGGAGAGCGAGAGAGTGCGCCCATATGGCTGCGTGTGTGTTTGTGTGTGTGTGTGTGCGTATGTGGAAACAGGAGCGTGAGCTAGCAAAAGAGCATGTGAGCGACAAAGAGAGTAATAGAAGGGCAAGTGGCGGGCGGGTTGGGGAGAGTCGTGGAGGGCGCCTTGGTTGGAGCATGGGCAGCAGCGCTTTTGCCCAGCGGCGCGCGTCAATTTTCGAGTTCAATGTCAAGCCACAAAAACAACAACGAAAAATAAAAGGCAGAAAATGATGAAGAAGCAGCAGCAGCAGCAGCAGCAGCTGAAGCCGCAAAAGAAGCTGCTGACAACGGTAGTTGTGAGGGCAACGAGAAGAAGAAGAAGAGCAAGCAGAAGCAGCCCAAGTAGGGTTCGGCCCTTTGTGCGAGCAGCACGCAAAGCCGGTGGGCGGCAAAGACAACAACAACAACAGCAAGAAAAGCAATTGTAACAACAACAACAACAACAGCAAGATGCAGAAGGAGAAGAAGCAGAATAATAGCAGCAGCAACAACAACAAGAACTGCGATAGGCCAAGCTGGGCGCTGTGGCATCGCCCCCGGAGGGCGTTAAACTTCACGGTCATGGCTTTTTCTTTCTTTCTTTTTTTTTTTTATATTTATTTTATTTGTATTATTATTTTTTTTCTTTATTCGTGAGCTCGTGCTTTTGCTCTGCGTTTGTAGGCGTCGCATTCTGTGTGAGTGTGTGTGTGTGTGAGTGTGTGTGTGTGTGATTGATAGCGACCACGGGCCAATGTGACGCATTGATGATGGCCACCAGGCCCATAGGCCTATAGGCTCAATAGGCTCACCCTAGGGTGGTGCTGTCGCTGCCGCTGCCGCTGCTGCTGCCGCTGCTGCTGCTGCGAAGGCTAATGACCGATAAAAACGAGCACGCGCCGTCGGCGACGGCTTTTGCCTTTACTGATATGCGGCCAATCTAAGTCATAGTCGCAGTCGCATGCGGAGAAGGAGAGAAAGAGATGGCAGATAGAGCGTCAGTCCGTCGGACAGTGTTGCCAAGCGATTCAAGAGCTGATTAAGCAGTGGGTGGGAGGGGGAGAGTGGGGGGGGAGTAGCTGATCCTGCAGAGACAGCCAGGCGGACATATGGGCAGTCGGGGAAGAGGGAGAGGTAAAGGATGTGGAAGTAAAAAGGGAATGTTATTAGGAATCAAGCTAGATCTAGATATGGCAATGCGAAGCGAGGGGCAAAGAGAAAGAAGAGTAGAAAATTAGTTATAATTATGGGCGAACATGGTAGAAGTAGAAGAGGAAATATGATAAAGATAAAGATTAAAGATAAGTGCAATTGGGAATATGAAGAAACATACCTGGAAACAGATCTACGAATTTGAACTTGATAATGAATACGAAAACAGATGCAAATAGGGAAAAGAATTAAAACAGTTATGTGGGGCATGTAAATTAGAAGATCAGATAGAGAAATATACAATATATAGGAATAGATGTAGAAAGCAGAATTATAGAAATATGAGAAAATATAAAGGAAATGTGGGCGATATGTGAATGAAAAAGGGAGAAGGGAGAGTTGTGTGATAAGGATATGAAATGAAGATCAAAGTATCTCTAGAAATATATATGGGAACAGCAAAATACAAAAACTAAGATGGAAATCGAAGATATTTTCAAATAGAACAGGAACCATAATAGTTATAGAAACAAGCAAGGAACTAAGAGAGGAAAGATTAGAAACTGATAAGCAAATAAGAAAGATAAGACTCGAAATAGAGAGAGAGAGAGCGAGAGAGAGAGAGAGAGAGAGAGAGAGAGAGAGAGAGAGAGAGAGAGAGAGAGAGACAGAGAGAGAGTGTGTGTAAAAGAGAGTAAAGCATAGTAAAAAGAATATAAACAGTTATAGGTAAATTTGATGGGAATAAGTGCAAGATAAGATAAAGATAAGAATAGAAATAACTAAATGAAAAGCAATTGAGATGTTGGGTACTAAGAAAGAGGACTACGAGTACCCAGTACAGGAATAAATATAGGCAAAAGAACATGCGAGGACTTGGAGGGAAGAAATGAAAATAATTTGAATAAGGAAATGTTTAAGGACAGACAAAAAGAAAAGGGATCTGGAACATGATGATTCATATAAAGAGGAAACGATGTGCAAACAAATGAAAGGAATCAAAAGAAGTTAAGGAATATGAAAGTCTACAGATAGAGTTAGGAAAGGGAAATGGAATAGCCGTACATATGTGTTATATATGATATATATCATGACAGAAATTCACATATATAATTATAAATGGGAAAAGGATTGATAAACTATAATATAAGGAATTACTATAGAAATTGATATATAAGAAACCACGGGGAATACGACCGGGAACAGGTCTATGCATAACACGAAAGGATGCTATATAAAGAAATGTGTCAGGAATAGGAATAGGATTAGGAAAGGGAATAGGAAAAGGGATAGGAATAGGCATAGGAATAGGAATAGGAATAGGAATTGGAAGAGGAATAGGAAAAGGAATCGGAATACGAATAGGAATAGGAATAGGAATAGGAATAGAAATGGAAATAGAAACAGGAATAGGAATAGCAATAGGAAAAGGAATAGGAAAGGGAATAGGAAAAGAAAAGGGAATAGGAAAAGGAAAAGGAATAGGAATAGGTATAGGAATATGAATAGGAATAGGAACAGAATAGGGAATAGGAATAGGCAAATGAATAGGAATATAATCAGCAATGGGTAAAATACTATTTGTTGGCCTATCAATAAATAAGCATAGGATCCATGGGGTGTATTATTACATATCTATTCTAATTCTTCCCTCAACTGTTTCTATTCAGTATTTCCAGAACTTGTCACAGTTACAGATACGGTTTTTGGGCTTATTGTGTTTTATTCTTAATCCTTGTCAATACCTGCCCATTTTACTTGAATACCAAGTTCCAATTATCTATTCCATAGTGCCTATTCGTCTATTCCAAATCCTTAGAGAATTGTCTTCTCGTTGCCCTCTCGAATTCCCATGCCTAGCTTTTTTTGGGAAATGTTATGGGATGATGAAAGATAATATGTGTACAGTTATAAGAACTGGAAATTTGATAGAAAAGTGGTTAAGTTTAAAAAACATGCGAATGCAAATGATGACAGGAATAAAAACAGGATTAGGAAAACGTAGACAAGACTACAAATAGGAAGTTGGTGCATGAACAAGAAAATGGCAAACAGCAACAGAAACAGTTGAAAGTGCAGAACAAAGCGAACAACAACAAAAAAAAAAACACAGAAGCGAAATGCTCGCGCGTCGCGCATTCAACCCTAACCTCAGACAATATATAAAACTATGCACAGCGCCGCGCCGCGCCGCGCAGCGCAGCTGAGGACGTTGCAGCAGCCCTACGAGCACCTACCCCCAGCTCCAAGTTGCAACTTTGCGCGCAAAAAACCAAGTGGCAAATGTGTTGCAAGAACAACAACGACAACAACAACAACAACAACAAATGCCGGCAAGCGCCAGAGCCAAGGTAAGCAACTGAAGGAGCTAGCGAGAGAGACAGGCAGAGTGAGCGAGAGGGCGGAATGCGGGAAATGCCCTGTTGCGACATTACGTCACGGCGCCCCAAACGAGCGAGACAAAGATAGCAGCAGAGTATGGGCACCCGGCACGGGCACGGGCAGGGGCATGGGGGCAAAGCCAGCGAGGGCAACGACCAGCACACTTTTGGCGCCCAACAAGCGCCAAACACACACACACACAGAGAGAGTTGTGTGTGTGTGGCAATAGAACAGCGGGTAGCGGGGTTGTTTGGGCAGGCAAAAGCGTCCCTACGCCCGCCAGTGCGCAGCAACGGCATACATTGAGCTCCTTTTTCTGTGTGTTGTTTGTTTTTTTTTTTTGGGTTGAACAACCTTTGGCGACCCTGAGAAGAGGTCAGCAACCCCTACAAACACAAACGCACACACTCAAACACACAAACGCACACAACAATAGCAGCCGCGCGCGCGCTCTCTCGCGCTCTTTCAATTACAATGTGCATGTGTGTGTGTGTGTGTGTGTTTGTGTTTGTGTTTGTCGTGTGGTAGGACCTAAAGAGCGGCACACACACACACACACACACACACACACAGAAGCATAGGCACACGCACAAACAGAGCGCAGGGCTGCAAGGGAGCGCTCTCTTCGCAACGTCAAAGAGCACGAGCGCCAAACGGAACTTGCGTTGATTTTGCCTCTGCTTCTTCTTGTTCTTCTTCTTTTTTATTTTTGTTGCTTTTGCTTTTGCGTCTGTGTTTTGCCGGTCGTTGCCCGTGCGGCCGCGCTTTTGGGGTCGTTCCTGGTCGTTATCCTATATACCGAGAAAAATCTATTTTTATTTTTGCCTGCCTTTAGCCTGCTGCCGTGTGCTGACTCCTACGTTGCAACCCCCCTCCCCGCCTGCTGTTCCCCTGTCCCACTGTGCCTGTTGTTGGGCGCCTGTCAGAGGCCGTGGAGCTGACGGAACACGGCGGATACTTTTGTTTGTCTTGTGTTATGCACACAATGCGAAACAACAACAACAAGGCCAAATGTAAACGTCTCTGTATGTATGCATGTGTGTGTGTGTGTGAGTGTGTGTGAGCCGCGTTGCTGCCAACTGTTGACAAACAGAATAAAACCTACAGCAACAGCAGCAGAATCATAGATCATCAAATGACAGCAGCTTTAACATGCGCTTCTTTTTGCCAGCGACAGTGTTGTAAAGTTCATTTGTTTTGCAAATCCTCCAGCCTATCTATTCGCACGCGACAACTACGAGAGCTGAACTCTAAAAATTCTCTTCGAGGCAGCATTAACTGTTGATTTACAGTTTCCTCCTTATAGCACATGTTTAACCCATATAACCCAAGGACTTTTAAGGCCAGGCTCTGACAATTCGCTCAGATATCAATTATTTAGAATGTTAGCCCATCTATTTGAACTCTGCGTTTATGTTGTGATAGATATTTTTGAAGTTTGACATGACAATTTACAATAAGTTGTTCTATGCAATTTATATTTAACCTAAAAAGTATAATGTTATATACAGCCTATCTATCGGAACTCAGGAACTATAAGAGCTGGACCTCTAAAATTGTATATGCAGAATCTCTGATATTTAAAGAAATATAACACTTAAGCTTCTCCCTTATATCGTACGTTTAACCATCAGAATGTGCTATTGTTCGCAGCCCATCTATCGGAACTCAGCAACAATCAGAGCTAGACTTTGGAAATTCTACAGATATGATGCCTTACATTTACGAAACATAAACTTTGTGTTTCTCTCTTATATCATACGAATAACCTTCAGAATGTGCTGTCGCTCGCAGCCTGTCTATCGGAAACCAGAAAATATAAGAGAACGAGTCTTGGAATTTGGCACGAAGATTCTCTCTTCTTCGTATCTTAGAAATCTGTTGGGTAGACTTTTTCTATATATCATTAACCCTAAAAGTATGCTACAGTGAACTTATCCAATCTATCAGTAACTCCAAGAGTTATAGCCCAGAAGTTTCATTAGTTAACTCTCGCATATATTAGACGCCTAACCCAAGTCAGAGCTTAGTTACTTTTTATAAGAATATTATCTATAAGTTTTCACATTTAATAAGTATCGATAGAGGCAGGCGCTGAGAAAGTAATGTTGGGGAAGAAATTATCTAGAAGTATGACTAATGAAATATCTATACTTTAACAACAAGTTCAAAGTATCTAAGAAAGGCTTATTAACTATGTCTCTGCTTCTTGAACATTGTCAAAGCATTAATAAGTCTTTGAGTTACCAGGGCTTGGACTATTATCTAGAGAACGACAGCATCCTAATCAACTAAAGTGTACATTATTGGACGGATATTTTCTTGTATAGTAAACACATATTATGGATTGCCTGCCTCTGAATAATAAATAGATGTGAAGGAATAAATAGATGTGCCAAGGGAATATTTGGTATACACACACTTTAGTATGCCATATCTAAGCCTAAATTCTAAATTTCAAAAGAATCCGACCATAAATACCGAAGTTACCAAAGACTGCACATGCAATAGTTCGGGCCTAAGAAGCAGATGGTATTCATAAGGTATTGAAGCACGAAAGTCACGAAGAAGCAGAACACGTCAAGCGACCATCTCTGGACGAAAGACGAAGTCGGAAGACGAAGCTTCGTTCAATTCAGGCTCTGCTGCCTTGTTGGTGGACGGGGAGCGAGGGGCTGCGTGTGCGTGTGTGTGTGTGTGCGTGTGTGTTTGTCTTGATGCGCAATTAAATTTTAGCGGGAAATCCGCGGTGTACGCAGCTCTGTTTAGATTTTGCGCGTGTTATTGTTGCGCTGTCTGCATTTGTTGTTGTTGTTGCTGTTTGTAATTTTGTTGTTGTTTTCGTTTCATTTGTGCCATTGCGTTATGCATTCTTCCGCATTTGCTGTTGTTGTTGCTGCTACTCGAGGGGGTCGCCGGCTGCAGCAGGTGCCGTGTGGCTGGACCCGGGTAAGGGGCAGGCTGTAAGTGCCACTTCGTATTTAGTGACATTTTAGAGTTCAAGTTGCCGCAGGCCACGCACAAGTGCATGTGCATGTGCATGTGCATGTGCATGTGCATGTGCATGTGTTTGTTGTTTGTGTGTGGAACGTACTTTGTTGACCTTTCATGCTGTGTCTGCCATTGGCGACGTCGTCGTCGACGTCGACGCTGACGTCGTTGCATTCGCCGGGTTAATGAAACCGATTGACACACAAACACAACAACAGCAGCAGCAGCAACAACAGAATTTCAAAACAGAAGAGCCAAAGCAAGAGGCAAGTCAATAAACTTGCCAGCGAAGAGCTGGTCGAGCGAGAGAGCAAATTCTTAAGAGCGCCACGCTGGCAACAGCAATACAATAACAGTGAAGAGAGCGCAAGCTATAGCTAACAGAGCTCTAAATGCTTTAGAGCTGCAGCCAACGAATGCGTTTATATCTTAATATATGTATATACATATAAACACATGTGCTTATAAGGTGTTTACATAATTGTATTTTGATTTGTCATATTCTTAACATATAATAATTCAATTTTGTAATGACAGCTCAACAGCTAGGCGTGTGTGGTTCATGTCTGCGCTACACATGTTCATAAGTTGCCGGCACTGTTTAACAGCTGCTAAGGCTTATGATAAAAAAGCGCGCGCTGTTAAGCATGCAGCGTTAGTTGCCACATATGCTCGGCGCTGTTAAGCCACCAAGCGTTACATATGTTAGCGCTGTTAAGTCGCTGTTGAGTTATTCAGCGCACCGAGCTTCTGCGGGCTAAAAAGCTTGCTACCGCCATCTGTTGGTTGTGCAGCGACACCTTATGTTCACACTGACGCCATCTGTCGATAGCGCGCAGCAGCCTTGCGTTTGGGTTGCTGCACGTACTAAGCTTAGCCAAGGCACAGTCGCGCAAACCTGAGCAAATTTTCACTAATTCAAATTTTTGTTGTCGCTCCTTTTTCTTCCCTCTCCGCAGCACCCGTCTTGCCCGCGTCCACAGAGTCAATGTGAATATTGGCAGCTACATTAATCGCAACGCGACAAAAACAAAAACAAAAGCCAAACCAACAACCATCAAAACAACAAAAGCAACAACACATCAAATACGAACCAGAGACAGATTCAGATTCAGGAGCAGCACCGACCAGAGGCAGCGCAGCACAGACGAGGGGTAAGTGGCAAGCGGCTGTTGCAAGCGGCTGTTGCAAGTGCGCGTTGCAAGTGGGCGTTGCTAGTGGTTGCAGCAACAGCAGTCAGCTAATGACAAGCTTATAAACACTTACAGTTCGTTTGTATGCGACTTAAGCAGATACCCATTGATAAATGTAGTCGGGTGTGCTCGACTATCAGTTACCCTGTATAGCCAGACCTTCTAAACTTTGCCACATGCATGCATGAATACACATAGAAGAGAATTGGAAATCGATATTTATCGATGACGAACTGCATGAAGATACAAAATTGATATTTATCGATTATTCGGGAAAACAGCAATAAATATGATCTGCGAATCTTTTAGAGTATTTGCAAACCGATAATTATCGATTATTAGGAAAGATAACTTCAATTTTGTATATGCTTATGCGAAGGGTATGCGAAAGCCTTAATACATAAGTATCTTCAAATCGCTTAGATATACGTCCAACCGATATTTATCGATACATATATTTATCGATTGGTTATCGAAAATGTAAAACAAATTGTATTCGAATTTGTATGCTTAGACATTTTCGTTTTGCAATCTATCTGATTAACTAACAATGTGTATGCCGATTTGCAAATCGATAAATATCGCTTAGAATCGATAAAAATCGATAATAATTGATAAGAATCGCATTATTGATTCGATAAACATCGACGTGGTCTGCCTTCTCGACTTGCGTTTGCTATACAAATGGATTTTAGCTCTTTACGGATCTCGAAAAATCGCGCTCGTTTCTCGATATCTATCGATATTTATCGATATCTATCGACTTGAACGAATGCGGTGTCTTAATGTTGTCAGGCATGCAAAAGGACCTTCGCCGGGGACTAGGTGTATGATTAAATTGATGTATAAAGGGTTCAGGAATATATATATACATACATATTCTTATAATCATATATATATATATATATACATATATATATATGCATGTAGCTTATGGACTCGTCCTGAATAATGCAGTATTAGCTGTTGCCCAAGGTTGTTGGCGGACGAAGGATTGTGCATCCTTCGACGGGTACAATGGACTCCGCGGACTGCACGACAGCCGCAAATCTGTGCCAACAACCTTCGCACGGTTGGAAGCAGAGCAAGCCGAGGAAGCAGGGGCAGCCATGGACGTATGTGCCTCATAAATATGCAATGGCAACGGCAACGGCAACGGCAACGTGCAACGGGCTTGTGGCAAGTTGTCTGGAGCTGGCTGCATGCCCGCTTTTGGGCGGGTTTTGGTTTCGGTTCGGTTCGGTTCGGTATTGGGTACGGTTCGGCTGACGTGTCGCCGCCTTTTCGAGCACACTCCACGGTACGTGACTTGGGCCTAGACGTCAGCGTTAGCGTCGACGTCAGCGTCGACGTTAGCGTCAGCGTCAAGGATACGCCTGAGTTGATTTTGCCATTCGCTGCTGCTGTTGGCCTGGCTCTGGCTCTGGCTGTGGGACTGGTAGTTTTAATATAAGGACAACCCTCCTCCCACTCCCACAAGCTGTCCTTCAGTCTGCGCGAGTGCAATGTACGCCGCCCTCTAACCTACATAAACACACACACACACACACACGCACACACACGCCTCGCTGGGTTCCATGGTTAACTAACAACTGGTTGTGACGGGACACTTTTTCTAATCTAAAAATAAGCTCTTTTTACAATGGAAAACGCAGTTCGCAAATTTTGACGCGCAATTGGCAAAATTCGTCAAAAAAAACTGCGATCTAGCCATTTGCGTGAGCTTTCAGTTGCGTCAATTGCTTGGGAATCATGAAGAATGTGCTTTAAAAAAGCTTTAAATTATTTAAATAAGCCTAGTTAGACTATAACATCTTAGAAGAGCTTTGCTGAAACGTAAAAACATTTTTTATTTGAAGCAGAATCCAAAGGAGCAAAATCCAAAAAGAAGAAAAGTTTGCCTTGGCAATGTTTCACTGTACTTGTGCGTATTTTATTTAAGAGCTTTGTTAATCAGACTCTTGGTACTTTTCATTTGCCTTAATATATCTAAGGAATTGTATAATTTAGAAGAGTTTCGCATTTCGGGCTAAGCTTTGCATATGCTGAAGTCTTAGTTGTGATCTAGCTATAACTACCGGAGCTTTCACTAGCGTCAACTGTTTGGGAATTAGAGGAATTATAGAAGAATTATAGAAGAAGAGCTTTGCCAAAGCAGAATCCCAAAAGGAATACACTTAACTGGTTCGACAAAGCAATGTTTCACTGTACTTGTGCTTTTAACTGAAAGCTTTGTTACCTTCCAATTCCAAGAACTACGTAATACAGATATATTGTATAACTGAATTATCATAAAAACATCATAGAATTTAAAAGCCAACAAAAACTTGAGATTTTGAAGAGAAGGTATAAAACGTTAAGAGAAAGCTCATTGGGGGGATAAACTCGATGTCTATGAAGTAAGGTAAAGCTCCCTAAATATATAATATATGCGAATCATGTGTATAATATAGTTATATACACATATAATATAATTTATTAGCTAAATAACTCTGTGATATTGAAGAGAGGGTAATGAAAGCTCCGAGGGGGGAATACTCAATGTCTATTAAGGAAGAAAAAGCTCCCTCTATATATACATACATATACATATATCTTCGCATTAAGTTTTGAACAAAAAGCTTCTTATTTTATTTGGAGTTCAAGTTAAGATCGCTTTAGCTGGCCAACTTCTACGGCTTCTTCTTCTTCTTCGCCTTGTTTACAGCTTCGCAGCAATTTGATTGGCAAGTGGACAAGAGGGGTGTGGGGTGGGGGGCGTGCATTGCACATGGCACATGGCACATCAAGCTTCCAGCTGGCAATCAATAGCAGTTGCAGCCGCAGACGTAGACGCTGCCACAGCAGGAGGCGGACATGTCTATTACGCCATCGCCAAAGCAAAAAATAAAAAGAAGAAAATTAGAAGAAGAAAAAAAAACATAAATAAAACAACTGTATCGACTGCAGCAGCGACAGCTGAAATATCTTCATGCACATCGCGGCGACTGCATGCAAACATGCCTGTGATATATGCATGTGTGCATGCGTGTGTTTATGTGTGTATGTGTGTCTGTGTGTGTCTGTGTGTGTGAGTTGCCGTGACAGGCAATGGGCCCGTCGTTGGGCAAATTGCGGTGGTTCGCTCGCCTTTGCAACGCTTCTATTTACATTTCCACGCTCATTCGCTGTTGGCGCCGACGCCAGCGTCGCTTCTAGCTGCAGTTGCAGCGACGACAACTGCAACAGCGCCAGCGACAGCGACGCATCGCAGACGCTCAGACGAAAGCGAAAGGCCATTGTCCGGAATTTTGTTGACCTACTAAGAGGCAGAATGTAAAGTACGAGGCACAGCTACACTGTCATTGCCGTTGCCGAACATGCACGAACATCGAGCACGAACACCACACATCGAACACGAAGCGAGCAGCCAGTCAGCGCAAGCTTTTGTGCGCTGAAAAGCTTTGGCTGTCTGCTCTGCTGTGCGCCCGTTTCGTTCTGTGCATTACGTTTGTTTCTTTTTTGAAAGTTCGCCGCTTCACAAATTTAGCTCTACATGTGTGTGAAAAACAACAACAACCACAACAACGACAACAATAACAAACAGCAAGCACATCTAATGCTCTGCATTTTCGATATTAACGAAGTCAAAGCCGAATTGTAGCGAACGCCAAGTCTATAGCGGGCATGTCATTCACCTTTTGGCCGCCGCTCTCTCACGGGCGCTCTCTTGGCGCAGCCAAAACCAACACAAACGCACATATACAGCCGTTCTGTGTTGCTGCTCTCTCTCTTATTCTCAGCGATTTCAAGCTGTGCTCAAATCAACAGAAGTGTTGGTGTGTGGATGGCGGAGGGGGCGAGCGGGTTAGGTTGCCAACTGGTTGGCTAGCCCTTGTTATGTTATTTTATTGTAATGCGCATTGTTGTTGCTCTGCGTTGCGCTCTCTCGTTTTTGGCGCTGCGCAGCTGACTTAACGCCTACGCTGCAACAGAGCCACAGTGATTATTGGGACTCAAGAGAGCCAGCAAGAAAGAGAGAGAGAGAGAGAGAAAGAGAGAGGGGGGGGGGTCACACAATAGAAAACGAACCGTTGCCGTCAAATTTGATGAGCAATGAATGATGGTTTTTTTCCCCATTTTATTTTTTTGTTTTTACTTTCTCTTGGCAAATAGAAATTAATTACACACACACACATATATATATACGTATATGTATCTGTATATATGTATATGTATTCATATATACATATGTATGTATCTGGGCAATTAGCAGAGCTTTTCGTTAACATTCTATTTTTTGCGAACTGTGCATCGAATTGCATGGGATCGTTTCCTGCATAATTCCATATGCATGCTGCTTTATTTAATATTCATGCATGTCTCTTCCTCTTGCGCTCTCTCTCTTTCTCACACACACGCTCTCGCAGCGCTGCAGTCACGCTCCGCTGCACAGAAAGTTCAAATTTTCAGCGACTGCACAGACAAAAGCACAGCAGCCGCCGCCGCAACCCCGCGCGGCCCAGCATGGGCAACATTGGCGAGCTTTAACCTAGTTTAAGGTCATTTCCAAGTCAAAGACAATTAACAACTCGCTGAGGCGGCAGGCGGGCGGGCATTTGCATACATGTATGTGTGCCTCTCGCTCTCTCTCTCTCTCGCTCTATGGGCGGGTGTGTGTGTGTCTGTAATAGAAGAGCTGCTTGCAGTTGTTTTTGTTACTGCAATTGGCGCAATTTGCGCCTTTCTGTTTTGACATTTTAGCGTGCAGGTAGAAAATAAAAAGACCAGTAGACCACGCAGTGGGTGGGGTTTGGGTCTTGGGAGTGCATGAATTGCATGCTACGATAAGCCATTTGGCATTTGTCAAGGACTGGCTGTCAGTGAGTTTTCATTTTTAACAGCTGTCTAACAGCGGCAACTGCTGTTATTGTTCCTGCTGCTGCTGCTGCTGTTGCTGCTGCATCTTATCAAACTACTGTTTACACGCACTTCGTGTGCTCAACGTAATTTTTGACAATGTCCAAAATTAAGGTCACAATAATCTTGACATTGTGCGAGAGAACAAACGATGACGCTGACGACGACGACATCGTTTGGTGCCGCCAGCACTCAGACCCCGCAGCTGCCCCCCACCCCCTAGTCCATCTCTGGCTCATGCATTGCCCAGCTCATCGCCGAACCCGTCTCTGCTTATGCCCCCTCTCTTTCACACTTGCACTCGCTTATTGCTTATCATTCGCGTTGTGCGCGTCGTCAACAAATTTTTGTTTTGTTTTTGTTGTTGTTTCTTTTTTTTATGCGCGCTGCCAACGTCGCCGTCAACGTTGGTGATAATGAAATTGAAATTTCATTGCTAATTGCGTTTAATATTTATAATTGACCCAAATAATTTGCGATTGGCTGGCAAAAACAACAACAAGGCATACAAAAATGAAAATGAAACAAAAGAGCATAAAGAACTGTAAAACAGAATCAAAAGAGCAACAAAATAACCGCAAAGAAAGCGACTGAAACGGGTCAGCTGTTGGGCAAGGCAACGAGAATCTATGTACACACATACATACATACATATATACATATGTATATTGTTTTACATTTCATTTTGCGTCTGTTCAATTAGTCACCGTTACCTGCAGCTCCTAGGATTGCATTACGAAAAACCAATATTAAACGATCTTGCATTCAATACACAGACAACAACAACAACAACAACAACGACAACAACAACAACCAGCGCAAAAACTTGCGAATCGAACAAACTAAATGTGCTAAATATATGTGCACACCAATGCACACGCATAAAGCAAAGTACACTCACACCAACACACACACACTCACACACACATGCATGCATAGCAGAGATCAGGCTCCTCTCTTGCATCTTTCGTCCACACTTCATTCTCGCCCGCTGCTGCATCTGTTTCTATTGAAATACCCTTGCATTAATCATAACAGTATTGTCAGGCATTTTATGCAGACAACTTCAAAGTTATCCAAACTTTAACTAACAGTTGTTTTTAGCTTCAGATTTTGACATTTAAGTTTAAAATTGTAAACTATTCAATTTGCCCAGAAATTGTGCCTTTTTAAGAAATTATTTATTTCGCTTAAATACATATGTTTTGCTGTATGACTAGAAATTTGAGAGTGCTTACTAATAAATGAACAAATAATACATATATAGGTATGAGTGCCGTATGTTTTCATACGTACATACGTCGAAAGTGGGCCATCTATCATTAGAAATAAATAATCTAACAAAAAATTGCGTTTTTTTTTAAACAAAACGTACTACGCCAAAAATGTATGTTATTTGCAGTTAACAATTGGGTTTTATTTTGTATATCATATTTGAAAAGAAAATTGAAGTAAACTGTTTATAATTTGATAGTTATTGCTTAAAATTGTTAAGTAGTTTTCATATCGATATCATTTAGTTTGATATATTACGAACACAAGTTGAATTTACATTCAATATGTAGATTTGTATTAGTTACATATATATATGCGTCGCATACAGGGTATTCAATAGTCGCTGCGCCTTGATTAACTCGACAGGCAGTTGTTTTGTTTGTCTTCGACTCGCCTTGGCTCGCCACACTCGCTGGCGCTCGCCACACAGCGAAAAACCGTTTGCTCTTCGCCCTGTGCCGACGTTCGCCCCGTTCGCGACAAAAGTAGGTGAAAGGTCTTCAACCTTTTTGCATGAAAACAAAATTGTGCAGGGCATGGCAGAAGGGGGTGGGAGAGGGGGCAGGGTGCAGGGGGCATGCATGTTTGTGTAGTGCAGTTCTCGCTAGGAGTTGGCCGTTGTTCTTGTTGTGGCGAAAATGAAAAAAAGAATTGAATAAAAATATATTCAAATGCAATGCGCAAAGGCGAGCAAAGTGCATGGCTAGGTGGAAAGAGGCACGAAACAAAGAGTACGGGCAGAGGGGCGGACTGCATAGAGTGACTGACTAACCGACTGAGCGAGGAAACGGTAAATGCGACTACAATCATTCGCTATTTTTAGCAAGGCGAACGCAAAAGCACTCTCACACACTCACACACACTCACACAGATGCACGCACACACTGCCTGGACTTGGACCTATCCCAATAGCCCAGCGCAGGCGGCAGGTCGCGTCGGCAGCGACGTCGCGCAGTTTTCCTTTATTTATTTTCTTTCTTTTTGCAATGCGAGCGCAGCTGCCGCTGCCTGTGAGAGAGCGCAAAAAGCTTTCTGCAAGTGGCAGAGCAAGTCGCTGCCGCTGCCTTTGCCGCTGTTGCCGTTGCTGGCAAGAGCTTTTTTTGGCAAATGCAGTGCAACAACAATGACACGGCAGACGTCCCTCACCGCGACCCTCACAAGCTTTTTTTAGTGGCCCACACAGTGGAGACAGCGTCGCAGACATAGACATTGATTTTCAGCCGGGCCAAAGCGCTCGCTACCTCAATTACCTGGGCCACAGCGAGCGCCAACATGTCCCAGGGTATATGCATATATAGGGTATGCGACCCGCCGTGGTCTGCCCGCGGCATGCAACCAAAAATATATCCAGGGTCGTGCCGTGGTCAGCTAAATGTCCCTCATGCGCACAGTTGACTCTCGGTCACTGACTTGTCAGCGACCTCGCTCGCTCCCACTCTCTCTCTCCTCCCTTCCCCTCTCTCGCTTGTTCTTCCTCACTCACCTGTAGCATCATATTAGTTCTAGCTTAACTATTATTAACTCTCGCCTTTCCTTCCGTTTCCATTTTCCATTGCAGCCATTTCCATCTACGCGGAGCGGGACTCGCAGCCGTAGAAGTTGCCACAGCAGCCGCTGCCTCGCGTGCAGTTAACGGGGTAGGTATCGATTATTTTCCTGTTATCGATGATCAGCAATCGTGTAAAGATTTGGCCATTACCCTAACAGGGACAGCCAGAAAGTATGCTAAGATAAGAGGCGAACCGCTAAATGTATCGATTACAGACTCCAGAGTTGTATGATGAGTCCTTGAAAGAAAGTCACAAAGCTTTCAAGATTACGTGAAGAAGCTTAGGATTCGATCTAATTCATGAAAGTCGAAAACGAAATCGTTTTCATTAACGAGTGGCCACTGTATTTGTGAACCTTATATTATACCATATTATGCTAGGAATTCATTGTAAATATTTTCAAAGTGTATTACATGAGGTCTCTAAACTGTTTTGAATAAGCTATGTGCCTCAGGGAAACCTCTTAACGATCATTTAATCGATAATTTAATCGATTTAGTTATAGTTATCGATATATGTGCAGTCACTGCGGAGCTTGGCAATGTTTTTCTTAAGTTTAGGAAGAAATTCTTTCGAATTCCTTCCCTACGTGCTTTTGGGAGAAGTACTGTGATAATTATCGATAGCTATCGATATCGTTTCTTTGTGTGGTTGTCGATTTTCATATCGATTTGATAACATAGGGAACTCTTTTGTGGTTGATATCGACGTTTTGTGTTTTGATATTATTATTGACGTATTGTTAGGAGAAACTGTAAGAGAATTTGATATCGATATTTATGGAACGATTTTGTTATCGACATTGTACTGAGAAACACTTCCTTAATTAATGCCCTGTGTTATCGATATGAGATCGATATCGATATGATTGAAATTGATATGTTTTCTTCGATATTGTTATCGATATATAGATCGAAATATTTGTCTCGCATTTCAATCTCGCGATTGAACTTGCTTTAACTCAGCTCTTGTTATATATTCGCACACACACACTCATGCTCAGACTAATACAGCAATGATAAATACCCTTTCAATAAGTTCGTCTGCAAGTATAACAACAAAAACAACAAGATGAAAAGCAACTGCAACTGCGAAAACAAGAAAATCAAAAGGCGAATTAGAAGCGCAGCAAAAAAGCAAAAATATAAATACAAATACAGGCAAGCGCTAAAGCAGACACATATATACACGCGTATGTGTGTGTGTGTGTGTGTGTGTGTGTGTGTGTACATGCATGCATACAGAAGAAGAGAAACTGTGCCAATGCCCTGACAACGGCACAAGGTGATGATGCAAACAGCAAAAGCAAAAGCAACGGCGACGGCGACGTCGACGTCGACGGCGCGCGGAATGACGCCAATTGCAATGATGGCTGGCAGATGCAGAAGGTGCAAGCGCAGGCGGTGGATTGGCGGGAGGGGGTGCTGCAGTAGGGAACGGGAGGAGGACGAGTGGTGGGGTTGGGCAGGCAGCAGTGACAGCAGATGGATAAGCGCAAGTGGGAGTGGCCGAGTGGGTGAAAACGAAATGACAGTGAGGGCGAGAGCGAGCGAGAGAGGAGTGTGTGTCTGTGTGTGAGGGACAGAGAGAGAGAGAGAGAGAGAGAGAGGCGGAACAGGAGGACTGCAGCTAACCAACTAGCGTGCCCGACTAGTAGAATACCCTGCAGTCAGTTGTGAATCACATGAAAAGTATTTGTGTAATCGTGATCTGTATGTGCCCCATGCACTTTTACAAGCTAAATTTGGGTCTCATCATCAAATCGATATTTATCGATTTTGGCAAAATAGGCAAAATATTCGTTGAAAATAAACTTGCGAAGAAAGTTGAATTTGGTGTAGCCAACGTGTGCAACATGGTATCAAAAACCGATTAATATCGGCAGATGATCAACTATCGTTGTAGGAAATCGGTATTTATCGATTTTTAATAAAAAGACAGTTCGACTCGACTGTTGATGCTGATCGAGAATACATTGCATATACGTATATGCATGGCTGCTGCCTCTTATATGCGTATGCTTAAATTCATTATACCCCGTTTGGCATATTGCGTACAGGGTATACGAAAAACTTGATGATGACGAGTCGCGCAGCGTTATTGTTGTTGTTGCTGCTGCCGCTTGAATATGCAACATAACATGCCTTACGCACACACAACCACACACACACACACACACACATATGTAGGTGCGCAGTCGGTGGTTTATAGGCAGACAACGAAGCCGCGCGCCCCGCCCCGCGCCGCCTTTTAATAGAGTCAACGTTGCAAGCGCTTGTTGTGGGTGCAACAGGAAGGCCGGGGCGCGTTGTCGAGGCCATTGGCGGCGGCTAAAGCGCTAGGAAGGTGAACGTGGGTCGGTGAGGGTGAATGAGGGGGGGGTTGTTGCAACGGTGCAAACAAGGAAGTAAATCTCTTTTTCAATATGAACAGAGCCCAATGCGAGGCAGTGAGGTTGGAGAGAGAGAGAGGGAGCGAGCGAGTGACTTGAGTGTCCATTTGGCCATTTTTCAAGTGTTTGTGCAATGTACTTACTTCCAAGCGGCGCCCAACCCCCCACCCGCAGGCACCACCCTCTGGCCCCCTGCAAAGCAAGCGGGCAACTTCACCCACTTTCGGCTTCTCATCAACTTTTGCTTATGCAATGGAAAGTGGCCAAGCAAAGAGCAGCCACAACAACAATTGCAACAACAACAACAGCAACAAAATGGCCATAAAAATTGCATAGAAAGAAGCAACAAGACAAAGACAAAGACAAATAAAGCAGACAAACCTATGCATATACTCTTTTTATAAGCCGACAGATGTTGAAGATAGGTAAAAGGCGAACTTCAAAAGCAGAAGACAGCTTTCGAGTATTTTTTCCGATAACTCCTGGGTAAGAAGCACAGTCTGGGGATTACGGGCGTGCGTGCGTCGTGTGTGCATGTGTTTAGAAGAAAGTTCAAATGTTTTAGGTTTAAGGATAAGGATTAAGGATATATAATATAATTTAAATATCGATAATGTAATGTCGATAAATTGCTAAGCTAATAGAAAAACGTTGTATATCGATATATATCGGGCTATCAAGCGGATTGTCAATGAATGGCTTAGGTTATTGAGCAAACTTTGTATATCGATACATAACTAGATATGAAGCTGAATGTCGATATATGGCTACGCGAATTGAATACAACTTTTCATACAAATGTCGATATATGGTCAAGCTAATTGAATAAACTTTAAATATCGATAGTTTAGATTGAAGTTGGCTATCGATATATTGATAACGTTATTAATCGAAATTGATATCGAATTGAAGAGCAGTAAAGGGTAACTCGTAGTCAGGCCCCGCTGCCTTTTGTGTCTATATTGATTGTGTATGTGTTGTGGTTGTGTGTGTGTGCTTGTGTGTGTGTGTGTGTTTGTGTGTGACTGTGTGTGTGTCACGATTGCATTCGATTCGCTTGACGGCTGCCTCAAGCGCCGATTGCCAACTGCCAACAGCCGCCATTGACTCGTTGACCGAGCGACTCACTGAGCAAACTATGCAGGCACACACACACACAAGCACACACACGAACACACACAGTTGTGTTGTATAGTTTGGTTCGGCGTGCAATTGTGCGCCACCTTTTGAATTGAAATTTGTTAGCGAAATCGAAAGTTCAATAAACTTTCACGTAATCGACAAATTGTAAGCAACAACGTGGTTGTTGTTGTTGTTGCTGTTGTTGAGGATGCAGCTGGCTGTGCAGTTTATTGTTGTTGATTTTAGCAGTTGTTTGGTCGCATTCAATGTTGAATATGCATAGATGTGCGGCCAAGGGGGCGTATGCGCAATTCGCAATGGCACATTGCGTATACGCAGCGGTTGACGGTCAAGCAATAACATTTTGCAGCGCCAAGCCATACATTAATATGCAAATGCACACACACACACACACACGCACACAGGCACTGAGACATGTTTATAATAGTGCGTATAACATTGAGAAATGTTTGCATTGCCAATTCGGTTGCATTAAGCTGTAATGTAAATAGTGCGCGCTCGCTTGCACTCACGGCTACCAATTTGCGCCTCCCTTCAGTCGCAAAGAAAGTGAACAAGTACGTAGCGAAAAAAAAGAAGCAAAAAAACCGACACGGAAAGAGTGAAAATAAATGAAATTACATAAAAGTAACAACGAACCCACAAAAGCAAAAGCAACAATCACATGAATGCCAATCAGGCAACAATAACAACAACAACAACAACAACGAAACTAAATCAAAAGCAACAAAAGCAGAAAAAAGCGTAACCAACAATCGCAACAGCAGCAGCAACAACAACAACGACAGAGCAAACTGTAATAGCAGCTCAGTTCAGTTAGAAGCGCATGTACAAATAGAGAGAGGGAGAGAGATCGAGAGAGCGCGTCATTCGAAGAGAGAAGCAGCCGCTTTTGATCGTGTCATCGTGTCGTCATTGCGCCCAACTTTTGCTCTCTGCATTCTTCCTGCAGCGTTTCGTGTATGTTCTGCTCTCTCAGTCTCTCGGGCTGACGCTGCTGCTTTCACAACTATTCCCGTTTTGCCAGGCCCAACTCCACCATACCCCGCCCCACCTTTGCTTTGCTCAACTTTACAGCACACTCTCCACACTCCACTTCACTACACTTCAACATTTATTTAACTTCACAGTGCGTGCTTCGCTCTTGTCTGCTTCTTTCCACTCATTCGACGCTTTGCCCGAAATTGGGTCAGCCATTGAACCCGTTGCGACGACGACGACGTCGAAAACGTATGCGCCACGACGCCGGCATTGGCGTTGGCGTTGGCGTTGACGTTGACGCCGCCGTTGGCTTTGCCTTTGCTGCGGACGTCTGCGTCCGCGTTGGCGTCAACGTCAGCGTCGCTGCTACTGTGCCGCTGTCGTTGGGCAGCCAGCACGTGTTCTTTTGGCTCAGAAGATGATTGCAGCTACATATGACTTGACAGCCGCGACGCCAGCTGCGACTGCGGCTACGACTGCGGCAGAGATAGCGACAGCGGCTTAAAACGGCGATCATCATTCGCTTTGCCGCTTTTGCTTTGGCCAAGTCGTGTATAAAAAATTAAAAAAAAACAAAAAAAAGAAACAACTTAAGGTTATGGTCACTCGCAGTTACCTGGCCTGACCCACCGACCACCCCCCTGCCCCGCTCTCCCTCTCTCACTCTTTTGTCTTGACACGCCCCGCCACGCTACGCAACGCATAAAAAATAAAGCGAAGAAGAGAAAGAAAATATAACCGAAACAAAATTTCACTTTCACATCAATTACGACGCCAGCTCCATGTTGAAGTACTGTACTTGAAAAAAGTTCAACTGCATGAGTGTGTGTGTGCGCGCGTGTATGTGTGTGCGCGCTTCAAATGTCTGTCAAGTTGCTGCCATCAAAATTGTTTGACGCAGATCGACAGTTAAACAGCTGACACCCCAACCTCACGGCCCGTGCCCCACCGCTGCCCGGCGCTCTGCACACTTTTGTCGCTTTCTTTTTGAGCTGTATGCACATTTGAATGATGGCCCATTCCAGCGACAGCTCCTTGACTATGGACATTTCAATTGTTGCCTGTTTCGCCAACCTTTACACTGCGCCCCCCTTCACGCCTCCCCGCCGCACAACAGTTAACCCCTTGCACTGCGCTGCGCTCATGTCAATGAACGCTTAATGAACAAATTTACGCCCTTTTTCGCAGCATTTTTTTTTGTTGCTTGTCAACACAAGCGATGCCCAAAAAAAAAAAACAACTGGAAGTTCAAGTGACCGTAAAGCAGCGTAGCGAGAGAGAGAGAGAGAGCGCGAGAGAGAGCGAGAGAGCGAGGCAGCGCGTGAGAGCGAGTGGCTGACACTTGATAAAACCATCTTGTACCAAAGATTACAAGAAAATGTCCATGGTGTACCAAAAAATAAGAAGGTTACGTTTTCGACACAATCTGGAGATAGTGATAGAGAGAGGTTACATTTCGATCGAT